>JALMGF010000071.1:4770000-5450830 GCA_023333645.1 Sceloporus occidentalis | reverse complement strand
TATGTGTATAATAATTACACATATATAATATATATTACACATATATATATATATTACACATATATATATATTACACATATATATATATTACACATTATATATATTACACATATTATATATATATTACACATATATATATATTACACATATATATATATATTACACATATATATATATATATTACACATATATATATATATTACACATATATATATATATTACACATATATATATATATAATTACACATATATATATATATATTACACATATATATATTAATATATATATATGTGTAATATATATATATATGTAATATATATATATGTGTAATATATATATATATGTAATATATATATATATATGTGTAATATATATATATATATGTGTAAATATATATATATATATATGTGTAATATATATATATATGTGTAATATATATATATATGTGTAATATATATATATATGTGTAATATATATATATATGTGTGTAATATATATATATATATATGTGTAATATATATATATATATATGTGTAATATATATATATATATATATGTGTAATATATATATATATATATATGTGTAATATATATATATATGTGTAATATATATATATATGTGTAATATATATATATATGTGTAATATATAAATATATATGTGTAATATATAAATATATATGTGTAATATATAATATATATATATTATATATATATATATATATATATATATATATATATATATATATATATATATATATATATATAATATTGTTGTTGGGGGTTTTTGTCCAATTTTGGTGTGCTATTTAAAGTGATTGCTGAATTTTCGGTCCAGAATTTTCATTTCGGTGCATTCCTATATACTAAGCCAGACACTGAAGCAGTAGGCCTACACCACATCAATGTTTGGCTTATTATATAGTGATAGGGGTTATGCTACATTATTGGCAATGTCTGGCTCAATGTATAGTGATAGGTGTTATGCTGTACCCCAGTCAATGTGTGCCTCAGTATATAGTGATATGCTGTACCCCAGTCAATGTGTGCCTCAGTATATAGTGATAGGTGTTATGCTGTACCCCTGTCAATGGTATGCAGTTTTTCCCAATAAAAAAAATAAATAATATATATATATTGATCCTTTATGCAGCCCGGAGCCCCCGCTCATGATTCGCTCATAATTAATTTTTGCGGTGAGAATTTCACCTTTAGAATAGACCATGGAGTCAAAAGGGTTGGAAATATATAGCTCCACCAACTTTATATGGACTGTAGAAGCATATTGTGCGCACAAAATTTTGGCTCTGGGAAAAATTTTGCACAACAGAAATTTTCTGCGCACATCACCCAAGAAAAATTAGAGGGAACATAGATTCTAAAGTATTTTTGAAAAGTGTTAACACATTTTAAAATGTATAGTATGAACAATTATAGGCAAATCTCTTACTTTCTATTGTCAGTTTTGTTTTACACGCACGTCCATTTTATTAACCTGTAATAAAAGCCTAAAAGGAACACTCCAGCCCTAGTATGCTCTCTAATGGATATGATAGGTGCATTGCCAATTTAAGTTTTAATTTGTGTCCCTCTTGTTAACGGATAGGGGTATTCTGCAGAATCCCCCTCAAATCAATTTGCCACTTTCCCGTCTCCGAGCTGAACAGGGCTCGGGGAGAGGACATGACCGCAAGCCCCACCATACTGCCATGAGTGCACGTGAGGGCAAAATGACGGCTCATTAGGTGAAGATCAGGGAGAGGACATCACTGCAAGCTCCACCACTGGGTTATGTCCACAAAGATATTGACAAGATAGAAGAGAAAGCAGATTGAAGATGAACAGAGAACATAAAAGATAGAAGAAGAAGAGCTTAGCAGAGAATGTAGGGATTCTTATAGAGAGCGTGTGAGAAAGTGAATGGAGGCGCTGGGCAACAAATTTCTATAGCAAGATCCGCCGTCCACATGCGAAAAAAATAAAAGATGTCATAAGGTTTGGACAGCAGAGGGGGCTGTAGACTGCAACTTCTTCTATAGAATGCAGAACACTTTAATATGCATTCTTCAATGGGTGCATTGGACTTTACCCTTGAGAATTTTTTTTTTTTATATAGGGATAATCTATATTACATTTTTTATGAAAGATACTCTAAAGTCCAGTGGTTCATGCTACTTTACAAGTTACCTAACCACATGTTTTGTTTAATTGTTTCCGCTTACCCTCTGCTCCTGGATCTGAGCCTTCACCACTTTGTACTCTGCAGAAGGTGGCTTTTGGTTGGCAATCAAGTCTTCTGTGTCGGTGAGCCAGCTGAGCAGTGGTTCCAGGGCATCCTGGAATTTCCCACAATGCAGTAGGGCCTCTTGCAGTTGTGTCACACGCTCTGCCACCTGTGTCACAAAAATGATCACTTACAGGAATATTTCTACATCTGCAGGAGGCAAGGGTGCGGGGGGGTTGGGAGAGAAAGGACTGGCACCATTTATTCCTGGATTTGATTAAACAGCCAGCTTGTAGACATATTTCCAGGCTGATCGAGTCAGATGGTCTCATCTCAACTCCTACACGCTGTCTCTCTGACTAGAAAATTAAATCTAAATCCTCCCACCACATCTCTGTGCAATGGAAGGTGTCAATCCTCCTTTGGCTAATACAGAATGTTAGAATTCAGATAACATACATGTTTCCCTTCACTCGCTTTGCACCGGCCTACTCCTCTCCGGCTCACAGAATGGCCACGGTGGACTAGCTCACCTTTTTGTTCAACGTGTTCCATTTTGTGTTCAGCTCTTCTGTGTCATGTTCAAGACCGTGAACATCACAGTTCTTGTCGGCACTTTGGATCAGACCCTGTCCAAGTCCATTAACCTGCTGCAATCTGACCTGAAGAGAATCCACGTGTTCTTTTTGAAAAACCTGGGGAAAAAAATCAAACTGCTGAAAGAAGCCATGGTTAACATGTTCTTTTATAACCGATTAGATGAATGCCTCAAAATACTACATGATATTCTAAAACTGCGAGAGGTTATTTTTCTTGAACTGGCAGCTGTGATCAGTCTTATCGAGATAAAATCTTGTTTCAGATAATAAGCTGGCAAATAAAAAGTCATAGTAAAACAATAATGCATCATATTTATAGCTATGGTTATTTTGTGGGATAACAAGACTGGTAAAGTGGTGAAAAAAAAAGAATATATGGCCAAGGTCTACTAGAAAAGCAGTTGGATGACAGATTTAATTCACAAGCATCAGATACCTATAACTGCAGTGACAGGAAAATATGCACGTATATCATCATGCAGTGTATTTTCTTGGTATAAGTATGAGCAATTTAATAACTTAAAAGCAATCATATTATAAAATAGCAGAAAAACAATACATGAAGTGCAGATAAAACGACACAAATTGGTAATAGAAAGTGAAAGGGATATGATCAACTAAAGTGCTTCCAATAACATCCTGAGCGGAAATGTATAGGTCGTTTACCTATACATATACCCACACGTGTGCCAACCAAATTTACTCACGATCAGGAAGAATTAACAATTGATTTCTACAGTTACAGTAATATTTTCAATGATAATGTTGCTTTAAAGTGTTTTTTTCCCCCCTGTAGTCTACTATGTGCTTGAAACATAGGGTTTAAACATAATATTCTCAAAGACATCCAACTGATTTTCTGTTTCAACCACTGAAATTACATAAAATCCTCCAGCAATTTTGAAGGATCCTCAGGACATGCACACACACAAAAAGGTATTCTAAAAACCTTCAGAGCTTTCTAAGCTTCTGCCACAAAACCGGCCGTGTGATACAAACATCAACGTTTACGTTTCCTAGAATATACGGTACATTTATTTTTAGCGGTTTACTTTTGTTCTCTTCAGATCTTTTTTTGTGACGTGTCAGTTTAATTAGCATGCTATGCCAGTGGCCCAGTGTGTGAATTAAAGAACGAGGACCATGAGATTTTAACACTTAATCGTCCACACACTGGCTATTCAAAGCACATAAAAACCGCTACGGAGGGAAAAATAAGAACCCCCAGTGCCGCCAACATAAGAGCAGGGAGAGATTAAATAGTCAGGATTGTACACCGGCGACTGAGAATTAGGAGGATCTCATCTTAAGTGCTGTTGAAACGAAAAACCACTAAATGAGAGTTATGCATTCTGTATTTCTTAGGATAACAATGGCTGTCACTTTTGGTTCCTTGCAATCCAAGGGAAAACCGCTGTAAACCAGCTCTGCATACATACAAGGCTATGCCGTGTACTATATCAAGAAAAAAAAATGTGCAAGATGTGAAACCCGCTCACATGAATTCACTTCAACTATACCCCAGCTGGCCTAGGAATAATCCACACGGATTGCCAAACATAGTAACATAGTTCATAAGGTTGAAAAAAGACCAAAGTCCATCAAGTTCAACCTATATACATATTGTGTCCCTACTGTGTTGATCCAGAGGAAGGCAAAAAACCCTTATGAAGCAGATGCCAATTGCCCCATACCAGGGGGAAAATTCCTTCCCGACTCCAAATATGGCAATCAGAATAAATCCCTGGATCAACGTTCTGTCCCTATTAATCTAATATCCATAACTTGTAATATTATTGCTTTCAAGAAACACGTCCAGGCTCCTTTTGAACTCTTTTATTGAGTTTGCCATAACCACTTCCTCTGGCAGAGAGTTCCATAATCTCACCGCTCTTACTGTAAAGAACCCCCGTCTGTGCTGGTGTAGAAACCTTCTTTCCTCCAACCGTAGAGGATGTCCCCTTGTTATAGATACAGTCCTGGGTATAAATAGGTCCTGGGAGTGATCTCTGTACTGTCCCCTTATATATTTATACATAGTTATTAAGTCCCCCCTAAGCCGTCTTTTTTCCAAACTAAATAACCCCAATTCTGATAATCTTTCTGGGTACTGTAGTCCTCCCATTCCCCTTATTACTCTGGTTGCCCGTCTTTGAACCCTCTCCAGCTCCACTATATCTTTCTTGTACACTGGTGCCCAGTACTGTACACAGTATTCCATGTGTGGTCTGACTAGTGACTTGTACAGGGGTAGAATTATTTCCTTGTCGTGGGCATCTATGCCCCTTTTGATGCACCCCATGATTTTATTTGCCTTAGCAGCAGCTGCCTGACACTGGTCGCTACAGGTAAATTTACTGTTAACTAAAACTCCTAAGTCCTTTTCCATGTCAGTCGTCCCCAAAACGTTTTTGCTTAACCAGAACTTGTACGTTATTCAACAGCACAGCCCAATAACAGTACTCCAAGTAACACATTGCTTAATATGGGGCATATTGCATAAACTTTTGGGATTCCACTCAGTGAGGCTGGCATCTAATAATGGGTCATAATAAACATGGTCATCAGACACGACCTGTTCATTTCAAATGACCTCAGCACACACAGCATTAGGGTATTTAGAATGTATTTATATATTATTAATATATTATTCAGCAACATTATCATGGCTAAAGTTACTAATAGTTTATATATGATTGCCAGCATGCAACCTGCACATTTACCGACTCTAGAACTCCATTTGAATCATTCTTTGCCATTGCGTAGGACACCCCATTTCTTCTACAGCTACTATGTACCGTGTTGCTGCTCAGTTGCTGTGGTAACCTATCATTTTACTTTATCACGAGTGATCACGGGATGCTTGTTATTCTCTCAAGATGGTGTCTTAATTCAGATATATTGCAAAGTATGCTGTGTTTCGTGCTCATAAGAATGGGATATTACTAGGATCTTTCACCTTTCTTAACTGGTTTCCACAAAGACCTACACATTCACAAGTACCTGCCCCCAAAGCAGTTAACTACACAAAGGTTCCAGAAATGTATGTATAATATAGTAGCCAGGCAAAAATAGGGGTCAGAACTGGATACACCCCTAGAGGTTATTACACATTAAAACGTGTGCTTATTTGGGCAAAATCAGGTTTCAGTCAGGTACCAGCAACACCATTATAGAAGGAATACCACCACCTATCCAAGACAAGTCAGAACGGTTGGGAGTATTTCATTATTCTATCCACTAGGGAGCCCTGTCAATTGAAACAATGGGAGAAACAGTGTATCAACTTTATAAAGAGCAAGCATGCAAAAAAATAAAGCACACGTGTTACTTAGCGTAGCTTTGTGCGGTGTCTGGGAGGATCACAAACTGAGCATATTCACGTGTGTCTGGATCAGTACGTAAGTTTTTAACCCCTATACGTTAAAAAAAAAACGTGTCTTTGAGTACGATGAATACCGATCAGCCAGGACTTCCATGCTTCTTGAGTTAGAAAGCCCATAGGCACCTGCAAGGCTGTGCAAACTGTATTGAAGCACGGCAGGCAGGTCAGGATGCAGTTGCAAGGGAATAGGACTTATTGGGACCGTATTGCACAGAGTTTCTCAGTTAGTGCTATACAAGTCAAAGAAAGGTTTAATAGATTTACAGAGCTAGGCAACTTGTGCATCACAATGCTTTCTGTCCACATAAATCCCCATCGACATGAACTGTGGCTCAACTTGCAGAATCCCTCGCCACCCAGGGCTGGCCGAGCACGCATACTCTTAGCACACGCTTTTATCCAAGTGTGTGGAAGTTAACCCAGTTAATATCACAGGCAGGGACACAACTGTGTCAATTCTACCACTAGATAACTCCAAGGCAGTTTATCACACGTATCACCCTAGGCAATAGGTCCTAAAGACATTTCACAGGAGAAAACCAGAATTTTAAATAAAGCATATATTTATATATATATATATATATATATATATATATATATATATATATATATATATATAACATATTACTTGAGTGCAGAGAATAATAGCCGTGAGCTCTTATTTTACTTCACTAAAAGGCATCTAAGAAATGAGAAGGAGGGGGCCAGCCGGAGTCTAGGGCGATACCGAGCGAGCTATTAAAAGCAGGATAAGGGGGTATGTGGATACCACATAGTAGATTAATACAAGGGAGGCTTTGAGAACAGATTTCCAGCACTGGAAAGCAGATATAAACAAAAGGAGGTGTCCACTTTTATTCCTAAATTCTAGGGATATATGCGTGGTTAACCCCCCGCCCCCCCAAAAAAGTCCTGTATATCGTGAGGCAAAAATTAGATGGCATACTTGCAGTAGGTTTGGTCTTGAATGTCCCTTTAAAAGTATAATGAAAAAATACACCTTAAATAATAATTATGGCACAAGACAAGACTATCAATCCAATTAACTCTTGCCTATCCAATCATATTAGAGATACCACCACAG
Organism: Sceloporus occidentalis; assembly: GCA_023333645.1. Taxonomy (NCBI): domain Eukaryota; kingdom Metazoa; phylum Chordata; class Lepidosauria; order Squamata; family Phrynosomatidae; genus Sceloporus; species Sceloporus occidentalis. Next base: position 5,443,539 of record JALMGF010000071.1, on the reverse strand, counting down.
GCTGGATCTAGCACCCAGGCAATGATATATCCACAGGAACAGACACATCTACCTACTGTAAAGCTATTATACACGTATGTATGTGAATCACAGTCTCTTACAAGTAAGTGAGTGTTACTGAATTACAGTAACGCGCTGAAATGTTTCTCAAAGACTAATCTTCACTGCATTGATACCTAGCAACCCATCTGTGAAACAGATTAATGTATATTACAAGTGCAATATGCTGTGGGTACTCAGTAAACAGTGCTTTGACACCTTAGCACCCAGGTCCTTAAATGGAAGAATATTCTGGAGAGTAAGAATATGAAGGCAGGCGGGCGGACAGCCTCATGGTAATAATGAGGATGTGCTATGTGTCGAAGTAGATGAATGAATCATGTTACCAACAGATGTGGTAGAATTACAGATATTATGTGAACGCGTTTGGAAGACAAACTATAGGAGGTGGTTTTACAAACTGGGTGGGACAGCAGAACTTTGAGCTTCTGGATACTTCAATTGTGTTCAAATGCTTAGTGCCCTTTGTGGGTTCAGAATTTATTGTTCAACGCTAGGTTCAGAAAGAATGTTCTGTGTCTGGGTCTCTCTCGCCAAAGGAAAAGAAAACGTTTAGCAAATTCCGATGCTGGAGAAGAAGTCGGCTCACATTACAACTCTGATGTGCTTCACAGAGAAAGGGAACAGCCTTCTAACAAGGCAAGGGGGGACCAAGCTCCCGACATTCCACGTACTATCGCTAGTTTACATTCAAATTCAAGGACCCAACTGGAAACGAGCAATACGGCGAACTCCAGCAACAGGAGGGGGCATACTTTGAAATACCCCATCAAACAAAACTCCTTGTTGAGCTTTCACAGTATCTTGCGTCCTAAAGAAAATTCCATGGCATTCTTGTCGTAGAAATTCTTCCAGCAGCAGATTTCTCTGTGCTGGATGTGCTGGAGCTCTCCGCCTACATTGAGCTATGAAAAGCACTGAACTAGTGATCTATAATTAACTGTTGGGTGAACAAACTGTATGCTAATAAGGAATGCAGTATTTTCTGCAGTTATGTAATCACAAAGTCTCATCTTTTTTTTCTGCAGATCATGCTAATCAGAATGTATAACTTAATAGGCGCTCGATAAATCATGTATCTTCTCGAAACTATGTACTGTGGATTAGTCACTTTTTGTAGTTTGGTACATGGATGCCTTTGTATATATCTATAAACTAAAATATGCAGTATCTAATATGATATTAAAACAAGGGAGCCGCTATTTTATCTATTTTGTCCTCATAATTTGCTTTTTTCCTCCCCCTTTTTTTTTTTATTTTTTTTAAAGTTAGTGCTCCACGTTGGTATAAGCTGATTTTATTGACCTTTCAAAGTTGTATGGTAATGGAAACAAGGAAGACTACAGAACAGCTTATCTAGTGCGAATTCTGATGGAGACTGAATTTGCAGTGTTAGATGCATAATACAGGCCTCAGTGGAAACCACAGGAACCGCATCCCTAGCTGTCATAAAATAAATACTGACATGCGGGACACCCACAACATTAAGAGTACAACAAACAGCACGGTAAACGATTTATATCACATAAACCATACTAAAGAGCCTATCGACATAATTGAATACAAACAGGTGAGAAAAATAGATACCTCTATATCTGGACACAGATGGTCTGCTGCACCAGAAGGCACACTACTGAGGTCATCTTGGACAGGTGAAGTGCTACATACTTGTTCTGTACTTGTGCTCTGAGAGGTGTGGTCAGGACTTAATGTTACGCAGGCATTTGAATGTCCAGTTGCCACCAGACTACTGTCCACGGAGGATGTTATTGCCATAGTCTGATCCTCTCTCTCAGATGGTTCAAGTGTCCACAGACATTTTGCTGCAGGCTCTTTGTCAGTGCTATGAAGAAAACAGGGAAGTGGTATCTGTGGTTCAACCACAGTGGGAGAGTGGCACAATTCCTCTGCTTTTGTCTGCATTGCTGAAGGATTGTCTTTGTGGTGACTTTCATATGGCCGTGGTGAGAAATTAGTTTGCAGGCTTTCTTTAAGTGCTGTGGTTGTGGGAACAGGGCCACTCTTTGACAACACACAGTTTTCATTAAAAGTTTCAAAAGGCAAGTGAAGACTGCAGGAAGACAAACTGGCTTGTGGCGGTGTAGTTGGGATGTTTTTGCTAGAAGCCGGGTAGGGGTCTTCTCCAGAATATTCAGCTAAACTGACAAGATCTTGGCTGCTAGCAAATGTGTAAGTGCTAAAAGACTTGTCAAGATCAGTATCCAAAACTGGCAGCTCTGCTGTGCTAGACCCTAAGCTTGAAAGATAATCACAGGCTGGTATTTCTGAAACATCTTGTGTCATGGTTCCAATACCATCATCCACAGGAGATAATACTGGCAAAGTTTTCCCTTCAACAGGTAGCACATTCGGGCTTTGCGCCATAGAGTCAATTATGTCAGATGGGAAGGTGTCCTCTGCGTGACTAGTGGTTGCCATTATACAGTCTCCATTACTAGCACCAGACCCGAGGAGCTTATCAGCAACAAACTCTACACTTTCTTCATGCAGTCCCCCTACTTGTCCTCTGATAACCTGTTCCTCCATTACAGCCATGCTGCTAACCACAGATGAGGCTTCAGGGTCTTGCTCCGTGTGACGGCTCACTGAAAACAGCTCTTCAAAAATAAGCATGTTGGATTCGATGCCTGTCCGTATAATTCCATTGTCGACAACCAATGTTTCTTTTCCATTTACTTTAGCTGCACCACGTTGCAATGAGTCTGTATTAATTGTTTGGTCACTTGCTTCTCCGCTGTTATCATGGCAAATGTCACCCACACAAGAAACGTGAGAACTAGGGAGATTGTTTAACAAAGTCATGTCTTCTGTCACTGAACAGTTTAAATCAACACAGTACGCTGCACTGGAGACCAGAGAGCATGGTTCTGCAAGCTCACCTTCACTTGCAACCTCACCACAGGTATAACTTGCATTAGTACCATCATTAGAAAGGGTCAAACAATCACCAGAGGGTTCTGGACTCTGCATACATGTATTTTTCTGCATGTCAGGTACAGGCGAGTTAGAATCTTCACAGCGGGCACGTGTAGGTTGAAATACTGACTCTACGTTTTCTGTAATAGAATCTACCACGTCCCGTGTATTAGTCAGCTGTGGTTCAAGAAGGTGTTCTAACTGTTCTTCCCTCTGGCTACCCTCACAGAAGTCATTAACATTAGCTGACAAGTGTTCATATGGCCACGTATTAACCAGTGATTCGGGAAACTCTGGTGAAAGCACAGGATCTTGGGAAATATCTATCTTAGCCAGAGATGTACCAGGGAAGGACACAACTGCATGCGAGTCTGAAACGTCTGCCAAACATGGATTTGTTTGCCTATCATTGTGTTCAGTAACTGTTAGATGCTGTGTCATTATTCCTCGATTGGTTTCACTGGTTATACACAATACCTCTTTCTGATCAGCTGCCTCACTTGTGTGGCAATGTGTTTCTGGTTGAGGAGTACTCGATGTTTGAATGGCAGGAGAGTTGCGGGCAGTTTCACTGCCTTGCTCTGGTTCATTTAAGATGTCCGGGGTATCCTGTAACGTAGCAGGCACAGATACATGCAGTACTTTCACAGGTTCTGTTAGTGTTGCATCGTGCTCAGGACCTGGCCTGTGAAGCTCTTCCTCTGCCAGACACTGTTCCTCCAAATCCATAAACAGCTGGTCAGAGTCTGTATCTGAGTCGGAATAGCTGCCCAATTTACTTAAGTGTTTTCTCGAGGTTGGTTGTGCACCAACGGTTGTGGGGCAGCTGTACTGTTCGCTTGTTTCTTTTGAAATTGGCAGAGGGCTTATTTTATCAGTGTTGAAGGAAGTGTGGGCTCCTGAATTACAACCTGCTGTATCCAGCGTCCTTTCTGCAGTTATAGTTAACCCTCTATCTTTCAGTTGTTCTGGCAAACAGCCCCTGCTGTTGCATGTCAGAATGGCACTTTCTTCCCTTAATGATTCCAAACTTCCCTCCCACCGCCCTTCTGCTTCCATTAGTATTAACTGTTCATCTTCCTCAAACTTCAGTTCAGATTCTGTCTTCTCCCTCAAATTTGGCACAATCAAAACATTTAGTGACTCATCCAACACTTCATCACTTAAACAGGGAGATAAGGGTAAAGTTTCTATAACACATTCTTCATAAGCCATGTCGGTGGTTTTATGGTGCCCATCAACAAGGCTGCTTTTTATAAAACTCTTTAATGCCCTAGGCCATGTGGCACTAGGAAAGCTATGCCCAGTTTTTGCACGGGTGCACAAGCTGGCTGTGTTTTCCTGCTCTAACAAAGGATCATTGTCACATTCACTGTCGTTATAATAATCAAAACTCTGGACGTGCTGGCATCTCTGGTCACCTTTATGCTCTGGGTTACCCAGTACGGCAGGAAGTAACACGGGGGTTCTGCTTGGTTCTGAGGTGGAAGATATGGATTCAGTCTGCTCACAAGGTGAATGTTTGGCACTGCCAGGGAGGAGGTGGCTGAACTCTGTCTTGTCATGCAGTGAATGGGTCGATGTGCCTGCCTCTGACACTTCACTGAGGGAAGCCTCAATACGCTCTGCAAACTCAGGAAAGTTGGGAGGCATGAATGCTTTCCAGGACCTGCGGTTGACATTTTCTTTACGGTCCGGGTTTGGCCTCCGTCGCGGGGGAACGGGGGCAGATTTTAATGTATCATTACTGAGTTTGAGAGCATCAAATATCACTCGCTCATCCAGCTTTTTAGTTTCCTGTGCCTTGGCATCAAGTGGACTAGGTGTTCCCAGAGTCCCGTTGCTTGATAAAGTGCATATTTCTCCTCGCTCCATTGTACTCTTGGATGGCTGTTTGCATCCTTGGTCAATCTGCTCATTAATCCTCATTGTATCATAAATAGACCTCTGTGGCACATAGCAGTCTTCAATATAACCATCCTCATCCTCTCCCTTCCCCAGGCAAGATGGGTTTTGTCGTAAACAATCTGGGCGGCTAAGTGGTTTACCCATCTTTCACAGTTTTTTGGGTTTAAAAAAAAAATAAAAAAATCCTTATCCTTTATATCCGAAAGAAATCACATTTGTCGACAGTTTTTTGAGCTTTATGTATCCCCATTATTGTCAGGCAATGCTTTACAAGGTCAAGTTCAGTAGACCATAGGAAATTGCTGATGATGCCAAGTACAAGTACAGTATATACATATATGCCAAACGACACCCAGACTGTTTTCAGAACTGAATAAAAGCAAACTTGGATTGTGCAGCTCTCAGATTACAATCCTGCGCAACGAATACAGGCATAATCTGTCCCCAGTGTGAGAGTAGCATCCTACTCGCCTGTTTCTTGCTCCCAGCCCTGGTCCAGCTGCAGGGAGCTGCCAGACGTGGGTGTTATTATTTGAAATGAGCCTGTGAGCGGATATTCCTGGAAGTTCACAGACAGGAAGTTCTTTAATACGGGCAAACTGTGCAGCTTCCTGTGAGAGGCACATCATGGCATTGTGTCCTGAAGACACAGCACCCTCACTCAGCCTTCCATCAGCTGTGTGCGTGTGTGTGTGTGTGTGCTACTAGATCATCCTCCACTGCTCTGTACAATACTGAAATAATCAAACCATTTCTTCCCTGCTAAGTGTCAACCCAATACCCTTTCCTATAATGGGTTACAATAGTGATGCACAGTTCATTCATCAACTGGTTAAATAAAGCTAATGGAGCTCACTCTCTCCCATTTGTGCCACTAGCACAGATAGCGCAGCACAAAGGGGGTTGTGTTGAATTTGCAGCATGCCGTGTGAGTGAGTGTGGTATGTGAGTGAGTGTGGTGTGTGTGTAGAATATGCCCCTTACCCTCTCTCTGCTTCGTGTCCAGGCAGTGAAAACTAAATAAAGCCAAACTCACACCGCACAGTCCTCCCTCAGAATAAGGCTACCCCCGCTGCTGAAGGAAGGCTGAGGAGCAGGCCTCGCTATTTCAGGGGGTTCCCCGCGCAGACAATGCCCATCAAGCAGCCCGAAGATAACGGGGACCTGTCTCCGGAACGAGCGTCGGGAAAACAAAGTTGTGCGAACAAAGAGCTCTTCCCCGCGGCTGCGCTCTCACCGAGCCGGGTAGGCAGGGCACGTATCCTGGCCCGAGAAGAGTGCTGCTGCCCGGGAGACCCGCTGCTTCAAGCGGGTACTTGAATCACTGATATCCGCTCTCTCCACTTCAAGCACCAGGGGCGGTGGATACGGTCTGAGAGGATCGGGCAGAGACGGAGACCCATCCCGTGGCTGGCACCGCCTCCGGCGCCGCCTACAGGGCTGGCACCGCCTTGAGGACCGGCTAAGGCCGTCTACGCTTGGCACCCACCCTGCTTTCAATGATCTCGCTGGCGGGTCTAGGGCCAGGATAAGCGCGGAGAGGGATGCGGTCACACGGCACTCGGCTAAGCCCAGTGTTTATCGGGTAGGCCGTAGACGGGGAGTGAAGCAGCAGGTGGCAGGAAGCTATTACTGTGGTGAGAACAGGGCCCAGTCTGCCTGGCACAGGGGAGCAAGATTACGGGCACACGTGGATGCCATCCACAGGGAGAGGAGATGAGGGGACTCTGTAAAGGAGGAGAGCCCAACACTGCTGCATAGTCTCACCGACACCCCAGAGCAAGCACACACTATCACAAACACACACACACACACAGGGACACACTATCACAATCACACACACACACTATCACAATCACACACACACAGGGACACACCATTAGTATGTCTGGCATTCCATACCATACCCCACAGCTTCAGGCTAACAAATGGGATTTATGGACGGTATATGAGATCTTGCTTGGGCATTGCATACAATAGCTAAAAATGTACTTTTATAAATGGATCCAATGCCTGACTTCAGAGTCCCAGAGAAAAAATGCCACTCTGTTGCCTGGAAATGATAGATAGCAAATGAGATCCCCACATTATTTTTACAGACTTAAGGATAGATTGTAAGCTTGCGAGCAGGGCTCTCTCCACCAAATGTATCGGTTTGTCTTAGTCTGTCAATTCTTGTCTTGTCATATCCCTTGAATTTATGTATTGTATTAAGCGCTGCGTAAACTGTTGGCGCTATATAAATAAAGGATAATAATAATAATAATACAAACAAAAGTCCTTTTGCACATAAACAGCCAAGTGAAGTATCCAACCGAATGTGACACCCAACTTTGACTGGCCTTGGGGATGTAGGAGTTAGGGCACTCGAGCATTTACTATGGGTGGCTTCTAAAAACAAACACATAACTTTTGTCTTGCAGGATCCACTTGGGAAGAAAAAGTTTGCCTGCCAAACGCCTGACAAATTTGTAGGTAGTGAGGTACACATCTGTCCGCTGCTGTATGTGAAAACCCATTGCCTTCACGTTGTACAGTCATATACCGTATGTATTGAAATACACAAAAGGACACGTTCTTGAATTACTCTCCCGAGAGCTTCCGGGAAGTTCTAATACACACTCTATACACGTTGGCTTGTGAATCTCATTGATCAACAGTAATGTGCAGACGTGCATGCCTCATACAAACCATACAGCCGCAGAGAAAGGAGGAAGTCATTGAGGCATCTGTCACTCAGAGACAATTTGTAGGTACCGAGGTTCTAGTTTGCTACTAAACCCAAGCATATCACAGACACGCATCCCACCAAATTCCAGGGATAGCACAGACGACTGTCTAACCGTGAACCCGGGTGTTTCGAGAAATGTCTGCCACAATCATGGACCATATGCCAGGCTATAAACAGCTCCCACACAGCTGCAGCCTTCCGCTGGGCCTGATCCACCTACTGATGGTAGCATGAAGCTGGGTGTGTCAGGAATCCACATTGTGATACCGCAGCACACCCAGACACACAACACTCTTCGTGAACACAACTGCATCTTCATGCATATTTCAAGAAAATAACATGGGTAAGAGTGAATTTAGCATGGCAAGGAATAGGCAAAGCTCTGCCGTCCTGACTGGCTTAGAGTTCCAGACCTTGCGTGATATGTCTTGTAGAAGACCAGTGTGATATAAATACTACGCACTCACTTATAATTTAATGCATATCTGAACAGTGATTATTTTTGCATATCCGAAGGATAAGTGTGTCTGGTTGTCCCTCATGAAAAGACCATAGCGCTGAGTTATTCACAGAAGCGCTGAGTCATTGGTTCAGAGAGTGAAAGATGTTGGTGATGTCATCTTTCCCAGTAACTATCGGTAAAATGGAATCTGTAGATCTAAGCGAGAGGACAACTGAATACAAGGCTAAATGGTTTAAAAAACATCAGGGTATTGTAGTGCCTGCAATATTATTCTGTAGCCGCACCCAAATGAATGCACTACTATTCTGGCTCAAATTAATTCCTTTGAAATTAAACAGAACAATCTGACAAACATGGAACTTGACAGCAGATAAGAACCATTTGGCCCATCCAGTCTGCCTATTTCCCCTGGCGTAAAGGCTCTGACCTCATTCTGCCCTTGGTCTTGACTTAGATTCATGATAGCTTAATGCCTAATACATGTATGTTTAAATTCGATCACGGCCCCCACTTTTGCTGGGGGGGGCTGTTTTCTTATCTACCACCCTCTCAGTAAAGTAAAACGTCTCTGACCCTTTGGTTTTAGACTATGACCCCTTGTTCTCATATTTGAAATAAACTTCCCTCCTGTACTTTGTTAAATCCCTTTATGTATTTAACTGTGTTTATTACATCTACACTTCACAAATGGAACTCCTTTAGTCTTTAATGATCATTTTTAAGCATTGAAAACCATTCACAATTTTAGTAGCCCTCCTCCAAAATGTCAATTTCCTTCTGCAATTGAGGTCTGCAGAACTTTACACAATACTCTAGGCAGGTCTGACCAGAGATATGTAAAAAAAGCAGAACTAATGCCCTGCTTGATTTTCCCAACAGCACAAATCCCTGTTGTCGCTGATAGAACGGTGCCCCTAATGCTATATTCTGCCTTGGAATTTTTAATTCCCAAGTACATTATTTCACATTTATCAACTTTAAACTGCAGCTGCCACATACTTAACCACTTATAAATATCTCCACTAAAAATATTAAAAATGATGGGTCCCAGCACTGATCCCTGAGGTACCCCACTAGTAGCAAGACCTTCTTTTAAATATACACCATTAATTACAACCTTCTGTCTCATGTCACTCAACCATTGCCTTATTCATTCAACTATTTTAACATCCAAACAGTGCAATTTTATTTACGAGTCTAATATTAGGGACAGTGTCAAAAGCCTTACTGAAATCTAGATCGGTTACCTCCACTGCACACCCCTGGCTGCCCAATCCAAAAATGTAATTAGAACAATCTTTTCCTTTCACATGGTTTTTCATTTATTTCACAACTACTGACTTAAGACTTACTGGTCTGTAGTTGGGTGAGTCTTCCCTTGTACCCTTTTTGGGCAAAATTGCCAACTTCCCATCTTCTGAAACCACCGTCAATAACTGATTACATAGGTCTGCTGACAGTTTCGCAAAGGAAGAATCTAAAGCTGTTTTAATAAAGTTGGGTGTATCCCAGGGATTGGTCCATTTTTACTTTGGAGAGTTCCAGTAGAACATCTTCCTCTAACTTCTTTAAACGTCTCCCAATTTCTCTTTTCTAACGATTTCCCTTGACCTTCCACTGTAAAGACTGAACAGAAGTATGCATTTAGGCAGTTAGCTAACCTTTTTTCCCTTTATTTGTCTGTAGTCCTTTTATACATTTTCTCCCAACCTTCTAGCTACTCAGTACAATTATATTATATGCCTTCTACAATGCTTTTTTTGTAGTGTAAACCATTTTCTAGGTTTTTTTTTTAAACTGGTTCCATTCCCCTAACTTTGTAGACTGTCATTGACCATAACGTCCTTTCAAGAACGAGTGCCCAGAACCACTATGCAGATTTAAGGTAGGGCCTTATCACTCTATACTCTATACGTTTTCTATACTTTTTCTGACAATCTTAACAATTTCAGAAAATTAATAAAGATTTAACATAAATATTTACTCAAAATTCAAAATGTGTACTTCATCCCTTGACTAACGTAATTTTGCAGTTTTGTATGGTCAAGGTGTCTATCAAGGTCTAGGGAGGACATAGGTACCTATAATTCCCATTCTCTTTAAATCCTATCTAGACTGAGCTAGACTCCAATGACTCCAGGGTACTTTTTGCCCTGTTGTCCCCTCCATAAGTTCCACCACTGGGCAGGTGCACACGATAGCCCAAGCAATTACTCTCTGCCACGGTGTCTTGGTTTGCTACGAACCCCAGGAAGCAGTTTATTACCACTGTGGCCGAGGATATTTGGAGTTGTGGTTAAGCAGTTGCTAATCTATTGATTACTACCATCAGCAAGGATTTAGTTCAAGTATTCCCTTTGCCGAAGACAGGTGACCCTAAGGAACATAGTATGATTTGCCTTTGTTGTAGCACCACAGTAAAATATAATTTTTTTTATATTGGAAACAAGAAATACATGACAAATTCTCTACTAAAGGTAATGAGCTAGTAGGAGTGTAAGAGGGAAGGGTAAGAGGGAAGAAGGAAGGGTAGCATTACTATAACCTGGGTATACTCACAGATTGCTACAATCCTCTGCGAGGATGTGATCCTCAAAGACAGGAATTAATGTAAAAGAACGCAGTGACTTGTTTGATCCGATAAATTATTCAAAAATCACAAAGAGAATCAAGGGAGCTATAACACAAGCTATAATTTTATATACATCATTACAGGTTGGTCAACATCTAAAAGGTTAATATACTTGGGGCTAGATGCATAGAACACCGTGCAAATGAGGCAAGTTGGCAGCCTCATTACGTACTTGAAATGAAGGCCACCCTTCAGCTACTCATTTTACTCAAGCTATTCCACAGTAACTCATCCATTCACCACCAAATACACAGTGACCAAGCTGCATCTGAACTTAAAACCTAAATGCAAGTTTTCATATACCTCTATTGTGTTAAGGATGTATAAGACTCCCACTTCTTTAATATATGCTCTACAGACATGTCTACTGCACAGCTACCTCTTCTTCACAATGTTGGGAATACTCTGGCTTTGATTTCTGGCCTGTGTTCCATACACTGTTAGCCTAATTTTCACTCAATTTGATTTATTGATTCTCCAAAGAGAACATACAGGCACCTGAGGGAAATGAGGCGAGATTTATTGCCCAAGTATCCTCTGCACGATGATGTTATTACTTCTTCATCTGGCCAGAGAAATCATAACTTCCTGCCATGGTATAAACACCTCCATCCATGGAAAGTCATATACACAAATATGGGTCTCTATGCCCTGTATCTGACAAAGCATGTGTGTAGGTCATGCAAAATCAAATTCTCTTCCTGCGATTGTCTACACTTCCCATGAGCTCAGTGACTACTCTCGACTTCCAGAAATCAGTCGCCAGGCCGTGAACTGTACAACCTGACTTACTCATTGTTGCCAAGAAGGTTTTGTAGTGCTGTGAAAACAAAATGACAATACTCTCTAAGCACTTTTAATTATAGCAGCCCACAGTACGGTCAATAGCAAGAAAACATTCAAATAACCATTAACAGTTATTTCCTGTTAGGAACCAAATCAAGAACCAGACAACCTAACTTCACAATACCAGAACAATTCACAGCTAACATTATCTCACATAGTCTGTGTCTGTATATCTGCCTCTTGTCTCACTTAATTGCAGTTGTTGCTCAGACAAGGTGTGAAACACCTGCCCTCCTATATGGAATGATTCTGTCTGACCACGTGTTAGGACTCACCTGGAAAGTGGCTTGCTTGGAAATGTAGCTGTGGTGGCCTCATCATAAGTTGACAGATAAGAGTTACACCTCAGTGAAACTTCAGGGACTGCAACCTTATCTCGCCTTGCAGTCAGCAGGTAACCCACCCAAACATTGTGTCCCACTCACTCTAATCCTCACCATGAGCCCCTATTTGTTCTCCTCAACCCTATTCCTCAGACACATTTTATCTCTCTTTCCAATTAACAACTCCACCATAGTCCACATATTCCCTTCTCTTCTGCCATCACCCCACATACCCTGCTATCCTTCCTTCTAACCCCCCCCCCCATCACTAACCAATCTTTAGAGAAGACATCGAATCAAACACTGGACCCGCCATTACAACCTTCTCCTGCTCCTCACCTTTCAAACAAACACCAACATTTCCTCACATTTCTATGGTCCTTCTTGTCCTCTCACCTCACCATCTGCTCTATTGACCCTGCTTGACCCTCTACAAGCTGGTTTCATCCACAGCATTCCACCGAGACTGCACTCACTAAAATTACTAAGGACCTTCTTGCCACTAAAAAAAAAGCTGACTTCTCACTACTTCTATCTCTTGGGCATCTCTGCAGCCTTTGACACAGTTGACCACCCTCTCCTTCTACAAACTGTTCAAGCTTATGGCATCCATAACACAGCTCCTTCCTGGCTGAAATCCTACCTCTCTGATCACACTTTTAGTGTCTCATTCAATGGAACTTGCCCTCCACCCCCTCAACACTATCTGTTTGTGTTGCTCAGGACTCCGTTCATGGGTCTCTACTTTTCTCCATCTACACCTCTTCCCTTGGACAACTCTTATCTTCATTCTACACCCTAATCTACATTTCCGCTCCTGACCTTTCACCCCGTCTCCTAACTCGCCTCACTGGCTGTCTTTCTGGAATTGCATCATGGAAGCTCAACATCTCAAAGACAGTTTATGGTTATCCCTGCATCCCCTCTGTTCACAGTTTCTGACATATCTCTATTACTGTTGACAACTCCACCATCCAACCAAGAGACCAGGTTCGCTGCTTTGGTGTCACACTTGACTCTGTTCTCTCCTTCATGTCACATTCATTCTTAAAATCCTAGCGCCTTCACATGACGAATTTGCCCATTCTTCTCACTTGCCTATCCAGGATTTCACACGTGCTGTTCCCCTTCTCTGGAATGCCCTAGGCCTTTTAATCAGACTCTCTCTCTCTTGAACACGAACTTCACCCCACCTTTTTTGAGAAACCAATGAAGTCAACAACCTCTACAGATCATCCTGACCCAACTCATCCCTATCCAAGCAGTCCCCTCTAACTGTTCGTAAAAGAGCAGGGCCATTTTCTGCTTTGTACCCACTTGTTTTAATTTCTCTGATTGTAAAGTGCTACAAAAATCTTCTTCTATATTATAGACGCATAAATATGTTTTTACCTAAGCAAGAATGAACTACACACGGAAAATTACAGAAACCAGGATTAAATGTATCAGTGGAGATACAAGAATGCACAATGCATAGGTGCCAACAGTAAAACCTTACAAGCCATGGTGTTTTGGCAACCAGAATTCATCCAAAACACATATTTCTACACTATGAGCTATTACGATAGTACACTACGCAGCATGAGTGTTATATTTGCAAGCTGGCAAGGTAGTTGAGATCAATGGATGTTCGTGTGGTAACTCAAATCTTTTAATTGTATTCTATTTCATCAATAAATTGAATGCAACAAGCTGATCACAGTTTACTGTATGTACAACGAATAAATAAATCAAATAAGCTAGACGTTCTTACCTTGAAATCATCCAGTTGCTGCTTGATTGTATCTACTTCAGTGCCTACCACACCCTGAAGGGTACTGCTGCCCTCTGCAGTCATGATCTGGTGCTTCAACTCATGCAACTTCTTATTGAAATCATCCACTCGTTGTAGAGTGGATTCCAGCTGCTCTTGACGATTCCTGCCCCTTTCTGTGAGTTTAACACACTGCTTGTTTAGCGTACCAAGCTCCCTCATTAGCCCTATGAGGTCCGGGCCACCCTCATTTTCTAACATCTCTCTACATTTTTTTTCCGAGCTCTCAATGTCTGATTTTAGGCCTTGGAGTGCATCTATAAACTTTTGGACAGCTTCAGTCTGGGACTTTAGGCAATCTATATCTCGTCCAACAGGACCCATATTGTCTAATTCATCATCTAGATCAGTAAGTTGGGAGAACATGTCACGAACATGAGAGTGGAACTGTCCAATCCCTTGTAGCTTACTCTCCATACTCAAGCAGCATTCATTGACCTCTCGTTTTACATTCTCAAAGTCTTGCTGCACATCATCTGCCTGTTGTATGAGAGTGGACACATCAGAGCCTTCAGGGGCATCGCCCGTTAAGCCTTGGATTAGATCTTTCAGGTATCGGATTTGAGCGTCTAAAGCTGTAAGCATGTCTTGGTGTGATCTCATATTTTCCAGATTTTTACTGCTGCATGCTTGAGGACCAAGAGCAGCATAGATTTCTAGAAGATGCTTAGCTCCTTCCAACTTTTTATCAATGTTTTTAAAAGTGTCCTTTAGCTCTCTGAGCCTTACTGCCATTTCATCAATAGACCCAGCTTTGATATGTAGTTGTTCTGTGATGCTGTCCACTCTCTGGTTGATATGGGCCTTTTGTTCCAAAATCTCATCATCATCAATTTCTGCTGCCTCAATTAGAAGGTCAGCTGAGCTGTTCATCATCTCTAGGAGGGAACGTTTCTTATCTATATCACCCTGTAGAGCTTTTGATCTGAGAAGCTGGGCCTCAAGTTGGACTGGGTCAAGAGTCACCTCCATTGCCTTCATCTGTGCCTCACAATCTTCCAACCAGGGTAGCAAATCTTCCACATGTCGTCCATATTTCTGAGCCTTTTGCAAACAATCCTTCAATCTGCTATGTCTTTCTGTTGCCTTCTTACCCAGTTCCTCCCAGTTCGCCTTAAGGCTTGTTAGATGATTCTGTAGGGTAGTCTTCTCTTCTCCAGGCTGCAATGACAGCAGTAGAGACTCACCTTCATTAATAATCATTTCATAGGATCCACTGTTTTGGTTCAAACTCTTCTGAAATTCCTCTTGGTCCTGTAAAAGGGTCTGAAGTTTCTCCAGTTTGGAAGACACAGGAGAACACTTGGCTAGCTCTATCTGTTTTTCATCCAACCAGTTTCTCAACTCATCAAACATCTGCTGGAATTGCTGGGAACTGGCGAGTGCCGACTGAAGCCTATTCACACGATCCGCTACAAGGTAGAATGTTCAACATTAATATAACATCACAGAAACTTTCAGCAGGTGTGTACTATACCAAATGTTAGAGAAATATTAGAGACATTCATGAGCTGTACACAAATAACCTATACACTAATCAAAGCTTCAACTTATTTTCTAATAATGGTATGTTATGATAAAACTATCAGAGGATTCAATTTATTACCTAAATTAATTTCATAGTACCAATTTAAGCACAGAGCTACTAACCAGCCAAATCTTCCATTCCTTTGAGGGGGAGAGCAACAGTGTCTAGTCGCTTTTGAAGCTCATCCTTCAGATATGGTTCCACCACAAGAGCAGACAATTCATTGCAAAGGAGTTGAGCTTCTGTAACTTCTTGAGCTAGAATGTCCAAGTCGGAGCGAATTCCACTGGTTTCCTGCAATTGCTGTTTCACAGCATCAGGCTGAGTGATAATGGCTGGCTGAGCTCCGAGCCTCTGACCAGCTTGCTTAATTCTATTTGTTAGACCTTGAAGGACATCCTGATATTGGGTACTCTTCACGGTGGCCTGGTCAATCTGATCAGCCCTTGAATTCAAGCGATTAGTCAGTTCTGTCCACTTCTTGCTGACCTCATGGAACTCTTCTTCCACCTGGTTGGTGGAAGGAGACTCATCTCCAGGACCGGTTAGAATCCCATAAGCTGCATGTTTCAACTCTTCATACTGGTCTTTGCGTGCTTCAAATTCCTTTAGCATAAACTGTAATAGAAATAACATGGCAGTGTTTGTACAAAGTGACAGGGCTGAATATACAAAATCAAGACACAACAGAGCAAACTACATAAATCAGTAGCTTCTATCCACAAGAGGATAACGGTTCTATGATTCAAAGTCATGCTTTGTATCAACCGAATATGTCGACTTCTCTTCTTCGATCAAAGTTTTCATTAAACAAGTGGATTTATTTCTTTACCCTGCTTATGAATAACATACCGTTTAAAATTTACATTAGCAAAGTTAATATTAAGAGGCAAGTAAGAACATTTAGGATCAACAAGAAAAAAAGGGATAGAAAGTGTCCTCCCATAACCCATGACAAGTGTTCTAAATATAAACCACCATAAAGAAAATTGATGGATTTTATGACGATCTTATCATAGAAACATTAAAATACAAAAACATACATTAATTCTCAAAGCAGTATTCCAAGGACTTGTTTATCTAGTTGCAGGTGTGAATATTGAATATGTGCCTTCAGCTTCTCAGCAGACATTTTTATGTTAACCCTGAGTGTCCTTTTCTGTGTGACTCTATGTGCAATGAAAGGTTAAGAGTGGACAGGTGGTTGGCTATTTCTTGCTCCAAGTAAGTTAAAAGAAACTGACCAAGTCTATTCAAGGACCACAATGAGGGGGGTCAGAAGTGATTGATCATCTCAGCTGCAAACATGGTCTTTGACATAAACTGACCATAATAGGATGAATGGTTTTCTGTATCTTTCTGTATGTATATTTCAGGACACTTGCTACGTAGACAGATCTTAGCACGTAGCTCTCTTGTTTGTAAAGGTATATAAGACATGTGTTGTTTTCATTGAGAGAGAGTAGTCTGGCTGATGACACTCCCTCGTGTGCACGAGCAATAAAATCTGCTTATTCAACTCTTTTGGGAAGAATCTGTGTCTCAAAGTTATTGAGCATTCACAGTTGGGGGCTCGTCCGGGATCCCACATTTCGGACTCAGGATCCAGACGGTGCAGACTCACGATCCTTTACCCAACATTGAGCTCATCTGAAAAAAGGTAAGAGGCACCTCTTTTAAAAGAAAGCCTTTAGTGTAAAGTATTGGGTAGAGGATACGGGGGTCGGCCACTGGGTACCTATCTGAATGACGGGATCCATAAGAGTTGAGTAAGTAAGATGCATGCATGTTATTCTATTTTGTATGTTTATAAGAAGTAAGTTATTGTATTGTATGGTATTGTCAGAAGTTGCAACTAAGTTGAGTACATAGCCTAACCCGCTATTGTAGAAGTACATAGCCTAACCCGCTATTGTAGAGTATATAGCCTAACCCGCTATTGTAGAGTACATAGCCTAACCCGCTATTGTAGAAGTGCATAGCCTAACCCG
This sequence comes from Sceloporus occidentalis, assembly GCA_023333645.1. Taxonomy (NCBI): domain Eukaryota; kingdom Metazoa; phylum Chordata; class Lepidosauria; order Squamata; family Phrynosomatidae; genus Sceloporus; species Sceloporus occidentalis. The sequence goes on along the minus strand of JALMGF010000071.1, from coordinate 5,426,307 downwards.
CTATTGTAGAAGTACATAGCCTAACCCGCTATTGTAGAAGTGCATAGCCTAACCCGCTATTGTAGAGTACATAGCCTAACCCGCTATTGTAGATTTGTGTTTTGTGTAGAGGAGAATAAGATGGGAAATCTTTTCTCCAGAGTTACCCCGGGGTCCCCTCTAGAAACCATGATTAAGAAGCATGGCAAAGAGATGGGAAAATATATGCATAAATGGAAATTGGCCTCAGAATCAGATGAGGATAATTTTTATTGTTGGTCCTCACAGGGATCTTTAAATATGGAATCCTTAAAAGGACTCTGTATAATTTTAAAGAAATACATTTCACATGTCTCCAAAAATGAATGGAGAGTGTTTTGTATGTGGTTTGGGGAAGGTTTCAAAATCTGGAGAAAGCATAATGCTCCACTTGAAAACTCCCAACACCCTCAGGCGGCCGCCAGTTCCCTTTATCCTGTTAGGAAGAAGGAAACTGATAAAAAACTGCAGAAAGAATCTCAGAATGTTGTACTTGTTGATAAGTTATATCCTCCATTGCTTACTAACAATGATATGACTATTGATGATTTGATATTTAATCCTCCCCCTTATAATCATGTTGCCCCTGGAGCTGATGCTCCTGTCCTCATTCCTGAACCTGTTCTCACCCCTCCCCATTCTGTCCCAACACCCTTTTCATCTCTATCACCCTTATCCCAATCTACTGCTTCCCCTCCTCCTCTGCACCCAATTTCCCCTCCTCCTTCTACTGATGTTAAACATCCATATGATTTAAGAAATACAGATAAAACTGTTAAAGTAAAACAGATTGCTTCGAGCACAGAAAGCATGTATCCTATGAGAGAAATAGGACAAATGGATAATGCTGGTGTTCCCTTTACCATTCATCACCCTTGGGCACCGGGAGAACTGTTAGTTCTAAAACAACAATTTCCCCGTCCTGGAGATGATATTACTAAATTTTGTGATGTTTTGAAAGGACTGATGACTGCTTATGACCCTGTTAAACGAGATTATGATCAATTGTGGCAGATTATTTTAACCAGTGCAGTTTACTTGTTTTAAAGCAGCGTTTCCTAAAGTAGTACATGATTTTAATTGGGATACAGATGTTGAATTGGTAGAGCGCAATGCTGCCGCACGCAAGACATTGAATGATAATATTATTAAAGCTTTTGTTGAAGGATTTCCTCAGAACACTGACTGGACTAAGATTAACACTGCTTCACAGGGTAAAAATGAAAGTGTTGAAGAGTTTGCGGATAGAGTTAAAAAGTTGGTGAAAGCATATAGTGGTGTGAATGACCCAGAGAGAAACGCAGAACCTATGATAGTTGCTGCATTTGTGAAAGGATTGTTACCAGAGGTAAAGAAGGGAGTAAAAAGAGTGGTGATTGGTTGGGAAGAGAAGAGTTTAAAAGATGTGGTCTCTGCTGCAAAGCATTTTGAGAAATATAAAGAGGATTCTAGAGAAAGGCAGAGAGTTGCTGAAGTTAAGGAGTATAGAGCTGCAATGAGAGCAGTGGTCTCTGCTTCACAGCCTGTGGCTGGAGGGGGAAGTACTGATCAGTTGGTGCAGCAACCTGGAGGAAACGTGACATGTTATAATTGTGGCAAACTTGGTCATATGGCTAGGAATTGCAAATTCCCAAAAAAGAATGTGAATAATGGTGAAGGTTATAGCTTTGACAGACGGCAGTTCTCTAGTGCAACCGGTCAACAGAGAGCAAAGTGGGTACCCCCACTATACAGACAGGACAGTAATGTACGAGATTGACTAGTTAACACTGACACCCATGCTCCTGCTGTTTCTGACTCATTCCCCACTATAACGGCTGAAGATGAAGGCCCATTTATTAAAGCAAAGGTACAAGGTAAAATACTGAAATTTTTGGTAGACACCGGAGCTCACCGCTCCTGTCTGTCTAAAGACTGGATAGGGAAATTTCCCTTAAACTCAGATCTGCCAGTTCTTGTAAAAGGTGTTGGTGACAAAGCAATTCCTCACCCTGTTTCTCAGCCTCTAAACTTTCAATTGGCAGGAATAAATTTACAAGTAAAATTTCTCGTAAGCCCCACTTGTCCCATAAATTTACTAGGAAAGGACTTGTTGTGTGATATGGGTTGTACCATTTCTTGCACTCCTAATGGCCATATTGTTTTAGAACTTCCTGAGTATGAGGAATTGTATTTGGGTAGATTAGAAGAAGTGATCAAAGATAGAAAATCAATGTCTACGATTGATTTTGATATTGCATATCCACTGACAGAGCAGGTTACAAATGATATATGGAAAGGGCTACCTGAATGGATATGGGCAGTCCCAGGTGATTCTGCAGGGTTGATTTGGGAAGAACCCCCGGTTAAAATAAAATTAAAACCAGGTGTCAGTTTACCCAGAGTTAATCAATATCCTCTCAGCAGAACTGCTTTGGAGGGCATTGTCCCTGTGGTACAAGAATTGTTGCATCAAGGAATAATTGTTCCTACCACTAGTCCTTGTAATACTCCGATTTTGCCTGTTGTAAAGCCAGGTTCTGATCCCCCTAAATATAGGTTTGTACAGGATCTGAGAGCTGTAAATGCAGTTGTTCAGCCCATTTTCCCTGTTGTTCCTAACCCTACTACTATCCTGTCCTCTATCCCTTCAGAGGCTAAATATTTCACTGTAATTGATCTAAGTTCTGCTTTCTTTAGCATACCTTTGCATAAAGACAGTCAGTATCTATTTGCATTTACATATCAAGGGCAACAATATACGTGGACACGTATACCCCAAGGCTACACTGAAAGCCCGGCCCTATTTTCACAGGCATTGAGACGAAATCTTAGTGACCTCGTTCTCCCTGGTGGCTCCACACTTATTCAGTATGTGGATGATTTACTTGTCACATCCCCTACTGAAGAAGTTTGTGTTGCAGATTCCTTTCATCTGTTGCAGGAGCTGGCTAGGAAAGGACATAAAGTGAACAAACAGAAATTGCAGTGGTGTCTCCCTGAAGTTAAATACTTAGGACAGCTTATTTCCCATGGTTATAGGTCTATCTTCCCTGATAGATTGACCCCTATTATCAATTGTCCAGTGCCCCGTACAAAGAAACAAGTACGTGCTTTTCTGGGAATGGCAGGATACTGTAGACAATGGATACCTAATTTTTCTGCCCTCTCTAGTCCACTGGTTCAACTAACCAGGAAGGACGTTTCTGAACCAGTCCCTTGGGATGCAGAAACTGAAGAGTCCTTTATTTCTTTGAAAAAGGCTCTTTGTGAGGCCCCTGCCCTGGGTCTTCCAAATTACAATCTAACTTTTACTCTATTTTGTCATGAGTCCGAAGGACAAGCCACAGGCGTATTGACACAAGTACATGGGGGTCAACAAAGACCTATTGCTTACTACAGTACACCTTTGGATGCAGTAGCTCAAGGTTTCACCCCGTGTCTTAAAGCAGTAGCGGCTGCTGCTGTTTTAGTGGATCAATGTCAGAGTATAGTACAGGGACATGACCTTCATGTCATGGTACCTCATGCTGTATCAGCACTACTATTGCGAAGGTCCACCCAATTGACTAACAGTAGACTGACTAAATATGAAGTGATTTTGCAGGGTACTGCAAATGTAACAATACATAGGTGTTCTATCTTGAACCCTGCTACTTTACTGCCTACAGATTTGGTAGTTCAAGATCACGACTGTTTAGAAATCACAGACATACAACAGAAACCTAGAGATCAGCTATATGAAACACCTTTTACAGATGCTGATCTAAATTTGTTTGTAGATGGCTCATCCTTCATTGACCCAAAAGGACAAAGAAGGACTGGCTATGCAGTTGTTGACTGTTTTCAGGTGATTGAGTCAGGACCTTTACCTGCTAATTCGAGTTGGTGGCCCTCACTAGAGCATGTATATTAGCTACAGGAAAGAAAGTGAACATATATACCGATTCTAGATATGCCTTTGGAGTTGTGCATGATTTTGGTGCCATCTGGCGATTGCGAGGTTACCTTACTTCATCAGGTTCCCCTATTCTTAACCATACACATGTAAAAGCATTGTTAGATGCTCTCATGATGCCTAGTGCAATAGCTGTAATTAAAATTGCAGCTCATACCAAGGGCACTGATGCAGAATCGAAAGGCAATGAGTTAGCTGATAAATCTGCTAAAGAAGCGGCAGGCTTGCCCTTCACATAACTTTTTCAAGGAGCTGCTAATGCAGACCCCACCTCACTAACAATTCCCATTTGATTTAAAGAAATTTTATTCCCAAATTGATGAGAAAACTCAGCAATATTGGGAACAAAAGGGAGGAGTGGAAGAAAATGGTTTTTACCTCCTGATTTGGCTCCCTATATTATCAGACTAGTGCATAGCCTGAGTCATGTGTCTAGTGAAGCAATGATAAAAGCTATACTAGCTGATTGATGGGCCCCAGGTATACGGCCCCTTGTTAAAGAATATTGTGAACAATGTGTTATTTGTCAACAGCACAATGTGGGTAAACGAGTACAACTATAAGGGCATGGGAAGACTCCGTGTCCCATGGGACCCTTTAGAAGTTTGCAAATTGACTTTATTGAAATGCCAAGATCTTTGTATTATAAATACGTCCTTGTTATTGTGTGTACATATTCCCGCTGGATAGAAGCCTACCCATGCCAACGTGCAGAGGCAAGAACAGTAGCAAAGAAACTACTACAGGAATTTATTCCTAGATATGGTATACCTCTGCACATCTTTTCAGATCAAGGAACGCACTTTACTGCTGATATAGTACAGGAGCTTGCTAGAGTTTTAGGTATTGTGTACCATCTGCATTGTCCATATCACCCTCAGAGTGCAGGAAAAGTAGAAAGAGCTAATGGAGTCTTAAAAAATAAGATTAGCAAAATATGCGCAGAAACTCATATTCTCTGGCCAGAAGCTTTACCCTTAGCATTAATGTCTATGCGAAACTCAGTTCATGCAGCCATAAAAGTTACACCTCACGAGCTCATAATGGGACGTCCTATGCTAGCAGCTAATTCACTAGAAGTATTAGTGCATGATCATGCTATGATAGATGACACGATTAGCGTGTATTGTAAGACTTTAATGAAGTCCTTTAAGTCTCTCAAATCACAGGTGCAAGCAGTGCGCACGGACACAGAAGACGACAAACCAATTCACCAAATCCAACCAGGAGAATACGTATTGGTCAAGAGTTTTCAAAGAAAGAAAGTTCTTCAACCTCGCTGGAAAGGCCCATATCAAGTCTTGCTTGTAACTAACACAGCTGTAAAGGTAGCCGAGATTGCTTCTTGGATCCATTGCAGCCATTTAAAGCTTGTCCCGATTCCAAGGAAATCAACAAGTTAGTCCTCCAACAGGCACAATAATCCTAGCTGACTAACCAACGTGGGAAAGCCGAGAAAGGCCAAGAGGCCACTCGTGAAACCATGCAGCAAGATATTGGAAAAGCCGAAAGAAAGATCTTAATGTTTTTTGCATGTCTTGTTATATTGTTTATGGGATTGTGCATGTCTGTAGAATATTTGTATCAGTCTAATACAGAAGTTGTCAACTCTATTGTCAGACACAAAAGGGAGGAGATTAGAGTACCATGGGAGAAAGATAATTCGTATATTGAGATAAGCAAAATTTTTTATAAAGCTTCAGGTGTTAATCAGTCATGTTGGGTATGTGGGTTTGTTCCACATACCGCAGACACTCCCTATATTGGGTATCCCTATACTAAGTCAGAAATTTCTCAAGAACTAAAGAATGGGTTTAGTTTTATAAAGCCTGAAATTGGAGATTATTCTGATAAAACAAGGAGATTAACCCTGATTAATACAGCAGATCAAGGAGGATTATGGGTACAAAGAAAGGTAGGAGAAAATTTAGTAGGAGACTCTAAATTAAATTTAAGTAGCACTTGTGTCAGATATAATTTCACCGATTATGAGTCAGATGGATATTTCTGTACCAATGACTCTAATGAACTAAACGTTGCAGAAAAGGCAATGTGGGCCCCATCTAATGATAACTGCAGGAATCACAGTTTACCCCGAAGCATCTATTGGCTATGCGGTAAGTGGGCTTATAGAATACTACCCTGCAACTGGAAAGGAAGTTGCTATTTAGGGCGAGTGTTGCCTGCTTTTACCATAAGAAAGGATCTACCAAACGGAAGACTGAGAAATCGGAGACGTGTCAATGTAAAAACCAGTACGACTGAAAATGTTCTTCTATCTATATTTCCCCAGATAGGAGTGGGATTGGCTTTAAAAAAGATAAATGAATTAGCTGAAGTATTAGATAGTGCCTTGAACTATTCCAGTGATGCCATCTCCATATTAAATGCTGAACAAATCCAAATTAGAATGATGGCCTTACAGAACAGAATGGCTTTGGATTATATTTTAGCATCTAAAGGAGGCGTGTGTGCTTTAGTTAAAGATCATTGCTGTGTGTTTATCAAAGACAGAAGTGGGGAAATAGAAACTGACTTAGATAAAATTGGAGTAATCCAGAAAAAACTACGTCAAGTTAATGAGGAATGGGATCCATTTGGCCTTGAAAGATGGCTCGGTTCACTTGGAGCAAAACTGGTGACTGGTATGATTGTGGCTTTGTTTGTTATTGTATGTGTGTATGTTTTCTTTCTACTAATTAAGTCGCTGAGTGTAAAGTGTACTGGCACTAGCCACGCAATGCCTTTGTTGGAAGGTGAAGAATCCCCCGATTTTAAAGACCCGGAAACTCTGGATGACACATTGTATGACGATCCGCATGAAAAGGAATTAATGGACGCATGGTTCACTATGCAACAAGCTCCATCTCGTCCAAATACAAATTATTGATTACTTAACAGGATCTGTTAAGAATAAAAAGGGAGGACTGTGAATATTGAATATGTGCCTTCAGCTTCTCAGCAGACATTTTTATGTTAACCCTGAGTGTCCTTTTCTGTGTGACTCTATGTGCAATGAAAGGTTAAGAGTGGACAGGTGGTTGGCTATTTCTTGCTCCAAGTAAGTTAAAAGAAACTGACCAAGTCTATTCAAGGACCACAATGAGGGGGGTCAGAAGTGATTGATCATCTCAGCTGCAAACATGGTCTTTGACATAAACTGACCATAATAGGATGAATGGTTTTCTGTATCTTTCTGTATGTATATTTCAGGACACTTGCTACGTAGACAGATCTTAGCACGTAGCTCTCTTGTTTGTAAAGGTATATAAGACATGTGTTGTTTTCATTGAGAGAGAGTAGTCTGGCTGATGACACTCCCTCGTGTGCACGAGCAATAAAATCTGCTTATTCAACTCTTTTGGGAAGAATCTGTGTCTCAAAGTTATTGAGCATTCACACAGGCTACACACTTTCTACATAGGCCACATTCATATTTAAAGGGTTCATCTTGTTAATTTTATGTTGCTGGCATTTACCAGCCAGAAACATCCCATGGCATATACGTCAGCCCACATGATTCATCCCTTGTACATTACACAGATAAAGGGGCATGTTTACCACGTCTCATATTCAAAATAATTCTGGGCCCCAGTCAAGTAACCTCTCTGGTGGAGCAAGTTAAACAAGAAACGTCCTGTGCATAAACGGATAAATCCTTCTGTAGATGCAGAGAGTCTGTAAACTATTAGGGACTGTTGCCTCATCCAGTAAGATGCTCCCCTTTACCTGAACTTGTTGCTTTTGTGCATTGAGCATGTTGGGATCAACAGAAAGGGGTCCAAGAACACTCATCATTAACTCTTTTTCTGTCAGCCAGGGGCGCAGTTGGGACGCTGCAGTCTGGAAGGTTGCCAGCTGGTTGGCAGACTCCTCAAGTTTTTGTTGACGTTCTGACGTTGCTTGATTGGCTCTGTTCCATTTTTGGTCTAGGTGGGAAGGTTAAAAAACACCTGTATACTCCTCATTTGTCATTAAATGGTTAAATACACCAACATAGTTATGCTAAATGCTGTGACAAAGACAGCTTAACACACCTTTGCCATGGGAAATTTGATAAAAAAAGTCCTATTTGACTAAATTTGGCACTCATGTTATGAATAAACCTTACATGTCAACAGCTAAAGGGCTCTGATGTTACAGAGGATCAGTCTGAGGTAGCATTGAGGTATGGCCTTTTTTCATTTTAGAAATGGGGGGAAAAATAATGTTAGCACAGCGGTAAGATTTTCAAAATGCAGATTTGGGTTTTATGGTTAATCTCCTTATTCTTCCTAGTGATGGTAACTTGGGTACAAGCTGAACCAGTCCCAGGGTGCCTATCTGGCAAACTGGGCAAATGCCAGGTTGGCTGGGGCCAGAAGCAAGTGGCTATCTTTACTGCCACTCTCAGAGAAGTCCTGTTTGAGCGCAGTATGGATACAAATGGCCACACGCTGCACAAGTGAAGGAGGGGAGCGTGAAGCCACCCAGTGTACCACTTTTCTGACACTAAGCTGGACCTTCACTTTATTGACTGATGCCTAAATGCCATTTAACTATAGAATAGTACGCACTCTGTCCTTTCCAGTCCCATATAACCATTACAATCAAACTGGCACCAAGTCCTACAGGGATTTAATAGCGAACCTGGCTTCACAAGGTCTGAGCTTTTTCCCTTCCTATTAGTACAACTTGGACAGGCAAGTGTGTTAGACTTTACACCGTGCATTACCTCACAGGTACATAGTGGCTATATACTGTATAAACACAGGGGCTCTCTTTCATTCGACTTGATGCCTGCCAGATACTTACTAAGATTTTCCAGCATTTTTTTCCAGGTTTCTGCCTCTGGAGAGTTTGGATACTTCTCTAGCAGCTCTCTCAGGGAAGCTTTCAGACTTTCCACTTTTCCAGAACTCTTCTCCAGTTCAGATATGAGCTCCTGGAATGGAAAATTGGATGGTGGAAGCCAACTGACAACATGCCAACACAGTATCTGCACAGCATAATTTTTGCATCATATATTTTATAGCAACTGCATGTGCAAGGGTGAATTTAACATTCCAAAATGAAATTCATTTTGAAATCAAAACATCGAGTAAGGCAAAAAATGGTTATTTTTGCATTGAGATTGTCTGCTTCAACCTGTGGAAATGTATTTCTGTACACTCTTTCCATAAAGCAACTATGTGCTTGTGAAACCATCTTCTAAAAAGTCTACAAAATAACTAAAAGGGTTTCTATAAGACAAGCAACACTAAAACTGTTCTAATTTATATCTGCAGCTGACAATGTAGTTGCTTTCTGTTCATTTACCTTGTTCTGTGCAGCCTGGGCTTTCACCATCTCGGTCTTTGTAGGAGACACTTTGACTGCACTTATGACATCCTCTTTAGACTCCAACCAGCTCAGCATGCAGTCAGCTTCTTGCTTAACCTTTTGCATGCTTTCCAATGCCGAGGACAGCTGCTCTTCACGGCTTTGCAGTAAACGGCCAAGATCTTCATATTTCTGACTGGTTTCAGATAAGTCACACTGGATGCCAGTCAGATCTGGAAATAAAGAAGTGTTCAGATGACAGGCGTGTGTGTAATATCTCTACACATATATACGTATTTTGAAAATGATATGTGAGATGACACAGGGAACACAGTAGATCTGCATCCTCACCTTGGCAGGTATGGTATCCATTAACATTCCCTACAGGACTCAAGGAAGCCATCAGCACAGAACCTGAGCAGGACAAGGAGGCAAAGCAGTAACAACACAACCACATTAAGATTGCAGACATAAAACGCACGCAGAAAATATGTGTACGGCTACTATAACCCTGTACCACTCTCAAAATCTCAGCAATCCCCTCAACACTCTCAGAAATACCACCATCTCTATCCAATCTTCACATAGCACCACTGCTTATCTGCATATGTACTATTACAGCATCCTTAAATCCAATAATTTATAGGGTATTCCAATTCATTAGGCAAAACTTGCAAATCAGTTTCATAAGTGACATGGTAGATGACCAGAAAATAATATAGCTGAGCAACACTTGGATACTTTTTGTCCCCCCTGGTGTTAAGAGATGAAAATTCTAATAAGTTCCAAGGGTCTTCGTGCATCCAACCTCTGGTTAATATATTATTGAAATGCTAACTTATTCAAAGTCAGATTTAACACCTCTATTTTGTTTGCGATTTATGATCCTCCATTCTTCTCTAACTCAGTCTTCTGGTTTCCTTCTCCTCACATATCCTCTGCTTACTCTGAAGACCCAGCTCTTGCTACTACCATGCTCTCCACTGAGGTTATACATGGGAGCTTGCTCCACGTACATATACTTTATAAACATATCAACATGAGTAAGCAGTAGGACAGACTCAAAGCAGTGAATTCCACACAAAAAAACACCCATAGCAGCACTAAGCCAGAAATACAATCAGTTTTTGCGTGACAGCAGCCCAAGCCATTGAAACAAACAGAAACTTGTTGTAAGAGTTCTACAAGAGTCGAGCACAAACGTGTGGCTTCTGTAACAAGCGAAGGTTTTAAAAGGACTGTGGGTAAATTTAAATATAACGTTTAAGAGGCCAACATAATTTTTATTCTGAGAACAGCGAGGCAAGTTAGGTTTGTGTCACTTTTGTGGTGCCCAAGAAAACAAACAGCTTATTATCCTGCACAGTGATTCCCCCTGACATCAATAGGAAAGAAGCCCCAGGTATGTGGTCATTATCAGGAGTGGAATCTGGTGAATTTGTCTCTAGACTGTGAGCAATCAACCCAAGCGCAACCGACCATGCCATCAGTATGAAAGCCTGTATCCCCCTTCTTAGAAAATCTATAATATAGAGAAGGGATTCTTACATATATATTTTTCAGGTGGCAGGAAAAGTGGTGGGTAAAGGGAAAAAAAAGGTAAAAGTCAAACTAAAAAGGAGGTGACAGAAAATAAGAATAGGAAAGAAGACCAAAGTTTTAAAGAGCAGCGAGGGAAGAACAGGCAGGATCGTGTCAGAACAAGAGCAAAGGACAAGAAGAAGCAATAAGAGTAAAGACAAAAAAAAAAAAAAAGAGTTGAAAAGAGACACAGAAAATGCAGATATAGTAAAACCAGGGAATGGGAAAATTGCACAAGGAGAGATTATGAAATAAACAAATTCAGGAGGGGTGGGAAGCAGAGGGGTGAGAAGACTGGGAAGGGAGTCAAAAAGCCCAGGTACTTGTCTGAAGACATACTACGCCATGAGGAGACTTGAAGTGAAGTAGTAGTAAGATCAGGATGGAGAGTGAGTGTTGTCTGTGTGCACACCCCGCCATAGGAAGCCAAAGGAATACGTTGTTAGGGTGCGTAAGGGGCTCATTACCTCGCAGCTGGCTCTCGGATGCAGTGATCTCCATAATACGGCTCTCTAATTCGGATCCCTTCTGTGTGATCGCCTCCATGTCAGGACCCTTCATTTTCCATTCCTGAAGAAGATCCTAAAGGACACAATAAAAAGGTAAAAAAAGAAACGGACAGAAGTCATAAATTCAGTTGACTTCAAATAGCATGTTTGGCCCTCAACAAAAAAAAAAAAAATTGGAAAATATAGTTAATGGCATATTCCCTCATATTAGTATAACCAGGAAAGCAGTGTATTAATACAATAATCTAAAACATTTGTATAATTATCTTATTTAAAGTTACCAAATTTTTATACATTCAGAATGAACCGTCTCAGAAAAAGCAGCATCCATACAGACACAGAACTCTTTTCTATGTAAAGAACACGGTATTGTGCTTTGTCTCTGAAGATCAGTTACCTGTATTTTCTGTAGCCTGATCTGGATCTCTTGTGTTCCAAGGGAGTCTTCTGCGGCTGGGACATTTTCTTCATTGTCCTTCAGCCATTTTCTCATGATTCCAACCAACTTCTTGAAGTGCTCTAATTCTTCCTGGCAGGACAATGCATCGCGTTCCCTGAGAGGGCAAGCAGTTATTAATGATAGTTTGTGGTAACCAGATAAAACCTGTCAGTACTCAGGCTTACCTTTCTCGTGCAGCCTTTTGGAGCTCTGAGAAGTCATTCTTTAGAGCCTGAACCTTCTGCAAATGCTCAGTGGCATCAAGAAGAACAGGGTAAGTGCTTAGCTCATTTGCTAATGTATCCAAGGTAATAAGATGCTCTTCTTGTTGCTTTATCTCTAAATTCAGCTCCTATTGATGAAAAAAAATAATCTTGTATTTAGCAATAAATACCACAAATCCTATATATGAAATGGTGGATGGGGATGAAAAAGGAGAAAAATACCTACATTCTTGCTTCTGTAGAGTTCTATGCACACCATCAGAATAATCACACACATTTTCCAACAACATGATAAAGTACACATGTGTTTGTAAGACCCGTAATAAAATACATAGTATGAAACATATACGTTTGTATGGTACATGAAACAAACCTGGATTTGTTCAGAAAACTGAGCGATGTCTTTGTCTGGTTGATTTCCAGAGGCCAGTAGCTGAAATCTGGTTACGCTAAAATCTTTTAGGTTGTCCGATAACTGTTCATATTTTTCCACTTTTGGTAATATTTCTTTCAGCGCAGACTCTTGCTGACTCTGTCTTAGACACACTTTATTGAATCTTTCAGTGACAGCCAAGAGCTTGCTCTGAAGGGCAGAGGCTGTGGCGCTGTCTGCCGTTTCCATGAACTTCGCAACCATTTCTCCAGTGGCATCAAGGCTGCCTCTCCGACTGCCGATATCTTGTCTCAATTTCTGGAAACAGACACACATGCAGGGAACCAAAATGGTCTGTCAGATGGGTCTGAATATCACAGTCACATTAAGCATCCATTATTGATTGAACATAAAACTTGTGATCCTAAAAATTTTTTAAAAAACTACTACATATATTTATTATGCAAATATAGCATGTCATTCAGATTGCTAAAGATGTCAGGTCAGGCTCGGATTGTTTTTAGGTAACTTTTCGATTGTGTTCTCGGGTATGATTCGTTAACAGACTGAAATCAGTTAGATGGAGGGGGTTTTTTTGCAAAAAGGCCATCACTGAGAATAAAAAATTAACAAAAAAATGTGTCAGTATTATAAAAAGTAAAATACTGCATTTTTTCAGATAGGCGTAAACGGAATTGCGATGAAAGTTAAGAGCAACATAAGTCTGCTTATGAACTTCATATTAAAATGTATATGTATGCAGTAAACAATAGTTTGTTCTGCCAAGGAGAGGCTTGCAAGTACGACTAATTCAGCCAAAAACCTAGGATGAACAGAGAGCTACTTATATTTTACACTCATAGTTTAAAATGTAACTTCAGTTGAGTATATAGGAGTATCTTGTTTGGCAAAGGACAGTAATTAGTTTTGTGTCTCACCGTGTTCGTAGCGAGAGATTCCTGAATGGATGATGACGACATAGGAATCTGTCTTTGGTCTTCAAGTGCCTTCTCCATTCCCTCAAGCCAATGCAGAAGATTTTCCAGGCCTTCCTGGACACTCTGAGACTGTGCTACTGATTTTTGCAGTACATCAGAATGAGCAGACATTTTGGTAGAGAGATCTTGAAATTGACTGTCTATAGAATCTGCAAAAAAAAAAAAAAAAAGTACTATTACTTTAAATACCTAAAGATACACTGGAGATATCCTGTAGTGTAATTCCATAATTTTAGGTTAATGCAGACCTGTGGTGGCCTGGATGCTCTCACAGTCTGGGGATGGGTCTTCTTGAACCTCTAGCAGTGCCCGTAGAGCCATATGAACTTTCTCCACCTGCACCTCACGTTCAGCAAGATCGCCCTGCATGCTCTGTTAGAACAGTGGGAAAGGTGGGGTGATGTTTTTACACTTCCGCAATAGAATATGCATTTTGCAAACCATTAAACGCAAGTACCTAACAAACAAACTCATCGGGCAGTTTTACCTTGGCCTTCTCCAACTGTATTTGCAATGCGTCTGGTTTGGATGCCACCGGCTCAGATAGGATGTTCTCTACTGCCGAGGCTGTATTCTGCAGCCAAGCTAACGTCGCATCAGACCCTTCCTGGAACTGCTGGAATCGACTTAGTACAGAATTCAGATGAGAGCCCAGCTTTGAGCACTGTGATGGGTAAAACAAAAAGGTTTACAAAATGTATTAGGAAGCAGAACGCGTATCACGTTAAACACCAGTAAACCAAGGAAGATACACTGTAATATTTTTACTTTTCCATTTGTTGCAAAGACTGGTATTATGATTTTTTTCATACAGGGTCCAAGATAATTCTGTTTTGGTGCAGGGAAATCTTTTAAGCTATCTAAAGTGTATTTGAACATTATTAAGGAGAGAAAAATAACATTTCCAGTCACAAAAAGCTTTCCAGAATTTATTTTATAAATTAAACCTTTTCTGCACTTTTATGATCACAGCTCGGTATGCACTAGAAATGAATCAGATAGGGTCTCGGTATCTTGACACATAAGGTACGTTTTTAAACATATGATTACCTTTGAGTGCAAAGCGCTGTATCTCTTTGAGGCATCCTCAAGTTTGTTTTTCACTAGACTTCCTGCAACTGCCACCTCAACATCTTCCTTGCACTGGTCGGCTGCAGCCTTCTCTGCCTCTATGGCCTTCTGGCCAGCTATGGTAATATAACGCAGATCTCCTTTGTGAGAAATAACATCCTCAGAAAAATCTGCTTGTTGATGGAGCAAGTTTTGTACAGCTTCCGCGTCTACTTTGCCCTTTTGCATGTTGTTTAACAACTCCTCGCTTCGCTGAAGCCAACTTTCAAACTCTCCATGATCATGAAGAAAGTTCTGCAGCTCATCTTTAAGGCTCTGAGCATGCTTCAATTGTAACTGTGCCTGGGATAGAGATGTTGAGTATTCGTCCTTTAGCCGGGCCAGCTGGTCCTGCAGCTGTTGCCGCTCCTCTGTTGGAAGGGAGCTGCCATGCTTGTCCAGGAAATCTTGCGCTGACTGAATGGTTAAGATAAAATTTTGCTGCTGGGCCCACATCTCCTGATGCTGGGTCTACAGGTAAGGACATTGAATAAAGAAACATCATTAGCTACCAGCAATGGCAAATCTACTAAATTATACATCTTAAGAACACAATATTCTTGTACTGCCAGTGATTAGTAGATATAATATTATATCTACTAATAGTCGTAGATTAGTGTAGATTCTGGTCTAAAATGAAGGAATATCATTTTTGGCAAAAAATAGCATTTTCATTTTCTTTATTTAGGTTTATTTGGACAACAATCTGAATAACAATCCCATCACTGCCACCAAAGCCTTTGCGGTTGATTCTGACACTTGCCAACCCCAAACCCCCATTTTTTGTTGTCTGCACCTTCTTCCTCTCATAGAGGTTATTAATCAGGTCGATGGCTTGGTCTGTAGCAGGACCGCAATTGGACATCTCTGATTTACTGGTTTCTCTTCCATCGGTCAAGGTGGCTGGCTGCTGTGAGATAGTAGGGAGAACCTGATGCAGGAGAGATTCAATCTTGCCCAAGTTCACTTTCAGCTCTTCCGCAGTCTTAGACTACAACAAAAAATAAAGTCAACATTCAACCCAGGCCCCCAAGCCAAGAAAGTAGTGGTAGAAAATCATTTTACTATGACAGAAATAATCAAGCATTATAAAGGCATCAACTGCTCTCAGCAGTCTTACTTTCTTGGTCTCTTCGAGAACAGCTGTGCTCACTGCAGTCTCTAGCTGCTTCTCTGCGTCTACGGTCTTCTCAAGTAAACCATGATATTGTTCTTTTGCCTGTTGAAGTTTCTTCTGGAAGGCTTCTAGCTCTTTTGGATCCATTTTTGTCTTGTTCTCCACTAGGAAATCCTCAGCTGCTTTAAGTACCTTAGCAAAATGATCACCTTGAGCTTTTACATCCTTACGGAGATTCTAAGGGGCAATGTACAATTCATACAGTTAGCTCATGTAATTTTTTATATTTCCTCTGTTAAAAAAACTGGGCAATATGACTTCTAAACTTACCCTTGTAGTACTGACATTTTTTATTACAAAATATGTTAATAAGCTGGTCACCACCTTTGTTCCAAACGTCTCAAGTAATGAGCTGGATGTGAAGAATACAACCGACGGCAGATGTGGGCAGTGTCGTACGTTACCTGCATGCTTCTGTGCTGGTCCTGCAGTGTAGACAGATCCCGATTCCCTTGAATGGCGCCATGATCGCTCACGGCTTTCTCTGTGCATTCTGTCCACAAGCTCAGCTCTTCTAGTCCTTGAGCACAGACAGCTTTCTGCTCCTGTAGTGTCTAAAGGGAATAATTTACATGAAACATGGATATTCTTAATGAATTTACAGCACACACAAAAAAAAACCAAAGGAAACGGCACAGAAAGGAAGACTCCAGAATTATAGAACATTTCCTTGCAAATCATGACAATCAAAAATAATTACATAGTTTGATTAAATTAAGTTGCTAGTACTGTTGAGTTCACCACATTCTGGAGTCTGAGCCATGCAATGCCTCTTCCTCTGTCTTAAGCAATTTTTGGATAAAGGCTGAGCACGATGTGTCCTGTCTACAATTTCCTATTGCGCAAGTCATATTTTTTATTTGCAAAGAGTGGATATGTACGCATGTACCAAGCTCAACAACTTGGCCTGTGAGAGAAACTCTTCACTGTTAGGGGAGATAAACCTAGAAAAGCAAAGCAAACAAGAGGTTAAACACAGACAGACAACATGACCGATACAGACAAGGTTAATACAAACATGTCAACATTAACAAGGCTCCGAGAGCACGTAGTACCCAAGGGGTTTCAGTCAAACTGAACACACATTTCTTTCCAATGTGTTAGTGAGAAAATGTTTCAAGCCTAAAATCCGAAGCAAAAGAAAAAAAAACTCATCCTGGTTTTTGTACGCCACACGTGGTCACACGAGGCAAGAAGGACAAAAAGAGATTGTGCATGGATACATTTCCTTCTCAGCGCACGTGAGTAATGCGGAACTGCACGCATGCTGTCTAACCTTTATTTCAGCATTGTGCTTTGCATGCCGCTGCCGCAGCTGCATCACTTCTTCTCTTGCGAACAGCCTCTCTGACAACCCCCTGAAGGACTTTTGCAGCTCATTCAAGAGATGCAGCAGAACGCGGCTCTGTTGCGGGGTCAAATCCTGAGCCTTTTCTGAAATAAATAGCTGAATCTCAAAGGCAATGTTGTCCAGTTCTAGTCTGGTATCTGCAACAGGTTGCTTCAAGCTCTGAAACAGAAAATGAGGGAACAGAGTTATTCGCATTTTGGCAGAAGTTCCTTCCCGGGTTAAGTCCGTAGATATGGGGAGATTAAGAGTGAAGAACGAGAGTGTGAGTGAAGAACGAGAGTGTGAGTGAAGAACGAGAGTGTGAGTGAAGAACGAGAGTGTGAGTGAAGAACGAGAGTGTGAGTGAAGAACGAGAGTGTGAGTGAAGAACGAGAGTGTGAGTGAAGAACGAGAGTGTGAGTGAATGTAGGCCTACGTATTTCAGGATGAAAATTCTGAGCTTTTTGCTTTGTTTTCATCTGATTCCTGGGGAGACCAGCCTTGTTTTTGTGACCTAACATGAAGCGCCAAATTTACCAAAATTCAGTAACTTTGCAATTTGTACAAATCCGAATGCACAAGTCTAGTGCTTATCATGCTAACCACACTAGTAGCAAATACATATGCCAAAATATTCTTGCCTCTACATGATTATATCTCATCAGCAGAGACTTGTAATCTCCCCCTCTGGCAAGTAATAGAACAACTGTATGTATTTGTACTTTTAGCACTGAGATCTATTCACCAATTAGAGCGCTGAAAGAGGAGCTTGCAGGAGCGTTTCAGCTCTTTCGCTTCACTATACATGAAAGTCCAACCACATTGACCCTCAGTGGCAGTAAGAGCTTGGCTGGCCCTGTATTATGTGTAGTTTAATTAGCTCCCCATTCAATTATAACAAATGACAGTGAAAAGGACAAGACAACGGTCCATTAATCTGGGTTTTGGTAATCACCTCCACAATCTCCAGATCACTCTTAAACGCATTAGGATCTAGCGCTAAGTCATCACTGGTCTTCAAATTGTCCAATGAATCTGTAGCGTCTTTTACCCACTGCAAAAGAGACTTAAGTTTGCTTTCCAAGCCTTCGTGTTCAGCTACGACTTTAGCCTGCAAGTAGAAAAGCAGATAAGCTCCATTCAATATACAGCGCCCAAGTAGTACAAATCACTTAAATCACCTCTGAATAAGACTCACCTTTGCCATCCGCAGAGCAGAGTGAAGCTGCTTGACCCTAGACTCGGAGGTGTCTCTGACAGAAGTCAGTGATTTTTCCAGGTTCTTGGCATCTTTCTCTAAAGCCCTGAGGAGCTGTTTTGGGACTTCCCGGAGCCGCCTAGAGACGATTCGTTTCACCAAATCCAACTCCTGACTCACCGGCGATAACAGGTCTTTCAGTTCTTTGTCCAAGATCTGCACAAACAATTTTTTTTTTAGAAAGCCATGCTCATGAATAATCATAGTATTGCCTGGTACGAGATGATTAGTTAACTACATATTTTCAAAAGTACAAAAGCTTTTTTAGGTCATACACAACATGCAGTTTTCGAACATGTATTCACTAACTAGTGGGTTTTGCATTGACTATTCCTTTATGAAGGTCCAACCTAGTCCTCTCTTACCGAAGCTTGCTGAAAATTGTATTTTCATACAGCAATGAATTCATTGCGTTTAAAGGTTTCACCTTGTCTACAAATCTCAGAGTTTAATGAACAGAACCATGTGTGTTTTTATTTGTTTTCAACTCGTTCTCATCAGTGCAGCATAGGCGCTCCTAAAACACTACTACTGAAGTGGTCTAGAATGCTATTCAAAATATATCATATTATTCTATGCTACCAAACTGTTACAGGCCTCAGTAGAAGTTACGCTTAAGGATTTAACTATGCAGAACTAGTATTTTCTGTTACATAAGATTTTTTTAATGTTATAAAATTAGAATGTTTTTGCTATTCTGTAAAAATGATTAACAGCTTGGTCGTGGTGGTAATTTTCCTCTCCTCATTTTTTTTGACCGTTAGTACTATTTTTGAGGTAGCGTTACGCAGGTCTAGTTATTATACCCTATATATATATGCAGATCTTTGCTTATAATGTGGGGCAGACCGAGAGACAGAAGCTAGACTTCATATTGAGTCTGACTGGTATGTTTATTTGTTTTTTTATAGGCATTCTATGTTCATTTTGGATTTTTGTAATTTTTGTGATCTTTAATAAGTAATTACTAGATTGAATTCTTAGTGCTTTCTTATAATTGTGCTCACAATTTCATTTATTGAATGTGAGACCTATTCACATGTATAAAATTGAGATTTGGTAACTTAGGGTGGAGAATAACCTCTTCTTAAGACAGTGGTCTGATGTCATAATTTCATGTAGCCCACCTGATGGTAATATATAAATAAAATTAATGTAGAAACTCAGATAAAGGTCATCTGTACCTTATGTACCAAATACAACGAAACTGCTATATATGCAATATCATGAGAGAGCCATGCTAACTTTATTAACATGAATATTGTGAATACTCGTTTGACCGCTATGACTATTAAATACAGTAACATAAAAGCCATGCCATGCAGCTTGATATGTAACCATCATTTTTATAGTAAACCCTGTAAAAAAAAAAAAAAAAAGAAAAAAAAAGATCTAACCTAAAGGCACCTTGGAAAATTGACTACAGGATTGAAAAACGGTATAACAAGCACTTGTGCGTAGCACAGTTAAGGAAGTAGACCATACTGCTGCTTTATATCGTGATTTGTAATCGTACAAACATCAGTAAGAGCTGCGAGTGAAGCCAAGCATGCGTGCCACGTAACTTATAACTACATAAAATATTGAACAGGAGGTCCACAAACACACTTGCCATATAATAATGTAAAATCATGAATCAGAAAGGACCAATATTGAAAATGATGTTACTTGTCACTTTGCCCAAGCTGACGAAGGTGTTCCTACAATAATTGTACAACTTTGTATCCAGTAATGAGACTAGTCCAGGCATGTCCAAAGTCTGGCCCGAGGGCCAATTGCGACTGATAAGGCCCCACAGATAAGTTGCCCAAATATAGATCTGTTTTTTTGATATTAAAGGCAGAGTGATTTAACACCTGTTTAGATTTGTCATCCAAGTCACAAAATGAAAAGTATGCCATTTTCAATAAACGTTGCATAAAATAGTTAATTTCCATTCCATTTTAATGGTTCAAAGAATGTCAGGCAACATGGTCGGCCCTCGCACATGTTCACTTCATCAAATCTGGCACTCTTCGAAAAAAGTTTGGACATGCCTGGACTAGTCGCACTCACCATTGGAGGCATGATACCTTGGGCAACTTTTCTGCACTGGCAAAGAATACCACAATGTATATCATCAATGTAATACTAATATCAGCATTTTACCTCTGTCTGTCTCAGCTGCTCTTGCACCTCCTGTAGCTCCAATGGAACAGGGCAAACAGGGCCCAGTCTCACTTCAATATCCCGCAGCATAGAGAGATAAGACACAAGGTTCTCCTCGTGCTCAAGGCAACTTTGTTTAATGGAAGAAGCATGAGAATCCTAAATGAAAGAGACAGTAAGGGGTCAGTTTCAAAATTCTTGTTTTAACTCAATTTGTTAAAATGTAAATATTGACGTTCCCCAGGTTCCCTATACCTTCGTTTTTTCCTGTTTCACAGGCTTTTATGTCAATGACAGACAGGGTGCTAGTGGCTCCATCTTGAATGTGGTCTCCATGTGGAAATTTATTGTGTAAATAAATATGACTTTATAAAGCATGAAGCTTTATGATGTTTATGATTTATAATGTCAAGTGCATTTAGTTTTGCAAACAAGTAGTTTCTTACATGTTCTGTTTAATCATGAAATATACTGTAGAGGTGGCTATTACAGTTTTAAAATGCTCACTGTTATCTTAAAAAAAAGCTTACATGAACAACAGTGTTGTTACAAAACAGCCACTTTGGTTTAAAGAAACATTTTTTGGAAGATGTTTTAAATGGGGCCGCAAAGCAATACAAATTATTCTTTGGACGTGTTTACAAACTTCCATAGCGCACCTAATGTGTTTTTGTTTTGGTGCATATTATGTAAATGATGTATGCAACCCTTTTTTTTTTTTTTACACCATTTTTTATAACAAATGTTTGTAACTGACCTTGGCATGTCTAATATCAAAACTCATGGTGAAATCTATAAATGGACATTGTAAATGCATGTGGCGTAGTCTACAGTACATTTATTCACCTTGGGTGTTTCCTCTGTCGTCTTTCTGGCTGTATTATGTGGTTCTAAAACTTGCTGAACATTATCTCCAGTATGTAGAGGAATTCTGTTTTGAGCGGTTCTGGTCAGTTGTGGAGGGAGCCGGCTTAAGCTGGATCCAAAAGTATCCCGTTCGCTTTCGGTCAATGAAAATTTATCATACTCTTGGTTGTCATCCTTCGACTCTTTTACATTCTGAAGAACAGACTCTGTTATTTTCTCTGGATCCTGAACTGTGTTGCTTGTATTTTCTTTGTCCACTTGCTGAAGGACATTGTTAAGTGCCGACGTATCCAGCTGGCCTAGAGTACTATCTGAAGACAAAAGCTCTACAGCCTTTAAACTTTTAGCTGTAAAAGAATTCTCTCCATTACATGTCATGCTTTGGTTAAGTAGCTGTTCATGGACAACAGCAAACTGGTCTGAGAATAACGGCTGTGGTTTTGGAGTTTCTTCAAAGAAACCTTCCTCCGTCACACTTCTCTCTAGATCTGTTTCGATCGGTTCAGCTGCCAACGTGACATCTCCCATACATGAAAATTCATTCTCTGCACTAGGCACTGGGTGTTCAATCCTTTTATTTTTAACTGAAACCTTTTCCACAAGAGTGGCATTCTTTTGGTTTCCATCCATTTCAGAGATATGAGAACTTTCACAGACTTCTAGGATCTGATTAGTAGGATCGGATTCAGTAAACGGTGAATCAATTGTGTCAAGTACTGAAAATGCTGAAAGCCTGCTTACATGATCTTCTACTTCATCCACTGCATCCTGGAGATAGGATTTATCAATCTGGTGGCTATCATCTGCCGTCAAATATAAAGAACATTGTTCCTGGATGGTTTCGGGCTGAGACAGAGATTTGTTGGTTTCAGATGAGTGCAAAAGTTTGTCATATGGACTTGTCCTCTCAATAAGTGCGCCTTGCCCATAATGCAATCTGTCCTCAGATGACACACTCCTCAAGTTAGTTTGCACTAATGTATGCACGGATCCTGGAGAACTTATTATGTTCTCCTTACAAACTTCTGGTGTGCCATTAATTTCTTCAGTCAAGTCATTAGGATCAAAAACATTTCCCTTTTGTTTTGCAAAAAGTAAAGAAGAAGCAGTTGGTTCGCGTCTCACAAGTAGCTTTTGCGATGTTAAATCAGCCGATGGACTTTCCAAAAGCTTTACATTTCTTGCATTGCACAGCTTACCGTTTGCTGAATCATCCTCTAATGAATCAGGATCTAAATCTTTCCTATACTCTTGCAGAGGAGCAATCGATTTACCTTCTGTCATTACAGTGTCTGCTCCCAAACTCTCAAACTGAAGTTTTGTGCTAGTGTTACAGTCTTGACTCGGGTGTTTTACTGCATCCGTTGAGAATGCATGATCTGTAAACTTGACTTCCGAGAGGAAATTAAGATCTAGAAATCGCTGTCCGGTAATAACGTCAATTTTACATTTCTTTACAATATCTATATATGGAATCATTTGGCTGCCTTTGGCCATACTTGAATGCGTTGAGGCTGTTACGTTATGGTGAACCTTCAGGGATCTTTCGTCTTGATTTTTAGATGCTCTCAAACCTTCACCAGGTGATATGACTGGCTCTAATTGCTTCAGACATTCATGCTCAGCAAGACCTTTAAATAAATCATGGTTAATTATTTTGTGTTTTAGAGCATCACTTGCCGAAAACCTCATTCCTGATGAATTGTGAAGTATTCCTCCATCAGCTATTTGTTTGGTCAAATGAAGAATAGCGTCCTCTCTGCTAATAACACCCTTCTTAAGGGCTTCAACCACAGATAAGGTTTTCTTAGAATGTGGATCTGTAATTCCACTTGTTTCAATCTGCAGACTAATCAGTTTTTGTTTTGTTGTTTTATCTGTGCTCTTTCCTTTGGAAGCCTTCTCCAGCTTAACGAGGTCATCTTGGTCAGAGGACTTCACCAAATTGAGACTGGAGGCCAAGGTAACCGATATTCTCTTACCTCTCTTGATATCAAATATACCACCAGTGATCACTTGAACGTCTAAAATTCTTCTGGCCATATCTTCATCTACCAAGCCAGCGATCAGGGCATCATGCACAGAATAAAGGGTATTGCTTTGGACATCGACAATACCACTAATTGCTTTGTCAGATGTAAAGACCCTCTGTAGAAGTGTTTCATCCATAAGCCCCTCATCTATTACATCTGGAATGGTTAATGGCTCACATGTCTTTGAGTCAAAGAAACCTGAAAACAGACCAAGTCTTTCCATGAGCTTTAGAGCTGTGTGACTAGAAACTGTGCCAAGAGCAACCGCCTCATTGAGAAGGAGCTTTTGATTGGAGTTTGCGTCAACTATACCACCGTGCATCAACTGCTCAGTCAGGAGAGTCAACGTATCTTCTTCTCCTAACCCAAAATTATATTTACCAGCAGCACCAGAATCTCTCACCACATTCGAGGAATTAGTTGGCTCCTTTGACACACTCTTTAATTCCAGGTCTTCTGATTTTATTTCAGAAGGCATGGGTTCTACCACCAGCTGTGCAGCACCCTTGTGATTCAAATTACTTTGAATTGAGACATCTTGCTCTTTAAAATCCGACATTATTGTATCTCCTCTGTCAGAATCCTCTGGTACAGAATTTTCCAAGTTCAGCATGATTTCCCTGGGGGAAAATGAAGGTGTTCTTTGAGCAATTGTTAGAGTCTGTGGCTGGGTAGCAACTACATATGCATTAGCAGAACTTTGTGATGTTGCATTGGAACTCTTAATCCCACTGATAAAAGAGTTGGACATATCTTGCAAGCATGAATCTTCCTCAGAAGGACTCCCCACTAGTGGCCTTTCAGGGTGTTGTAATGGCTTGTCCTCATTGAAATTAGTTTGAATGACTTGTTGGCTTTGGTTTTCTAAAGACTTTTGAAAGGAAGGAGCTGTTGGCACCTTTGTATTAGGATGAGTTGATTCCACAGATACACTGCTCCATGTTTCTTGCTGATCCGCTCTTTTCAGATTTGTATGGTCTACCGTGTCTTTATCAACATGATCTTCCTTCCTGGACGTTTCTTTCCCAACAGAAATAGAACTAGAAATGGAATGTTTTCTGTAGGCCTCTGGGAGTAATTCTGAAATACTGATTTCTTTACTGTTGATAAGCAATAGTCCACTGTGAATATTTATGTAGCTGAAGTTCATAAGTTTTTTATTAAATTCAGTTTGTTGATTTCTGTGCATATCCCAAACATTGCTCTCTGTAGGATATGTGCTGCTATTCAAAGATGCGGAGGCTGGTTGGACTCCAGTCTCCTTCACATATCCTGCTGTATGGATGCCCGTTATGTCAGGAATCACTGGGGACTGTAAAATACCAGCAGCATGTTCATTTAAAATACCACGTTGGACAGCAACTTCCCAAGACAGGATTTCTCTGTTTTCTGGCACATAAAGACCATGAATTCTTTGTCTATGTTCAAGAATCTTAATAGCCACGTCCTCAGAAAGAACTTGCTCCTGAATAGCATCTGCAATGGTTAGTACTTCCCCTGATTCAGGCCGAAGGAGGCCCCTGAAAATCCCTAGAGACTCCAAAACAAGTAAAGCGTGTCTGGACGAGACAAGACTGTTTTTCACTGCTTCATCCAGTGTCACTCTTTGTCCGGTTGCTATGTCTATAATGCCTCCATTCTGAAGCTGTTGCACAAGAAGAGAACAAGCGATATCCTGATCCATTAAATTATGTTTCACTGCTTCCTCTATAGTCAATCTATGTCCTGTTTTGGGATCAGGGATTCCACCAGCAAACATCTGAGCTTCTAGAAGTCTGATTGCCACCTGTCTATCAATTAAGCCTTCTTGACCTGCACTGAAAATGCTGACTTTCTTCCCAGACCTCAGGCATATCATATCTCCTGCGAGCCGTTTAACTGGAAGAAGTTTAAGTCCTGTGGACTCTTGAACAATGCAAATTTCCATTATTTCTGACAATGTCACTTTCTTTGCAGCATTTGGATCAATAAGACATTTAGAAGAGACCTCCAATTCTCGCTGTAGCTCTCTACCAATGAGCCCATCCTTACAGGCATTATCAATATCTGCAAGGTAGTTTCTGGATGTCAGCTTCAGTCTTCCTGTTGCAAAGCATATCGTTAAGACTCTCAGACCCACATTTTGTTGTATTTTATCTTCTTGTATTGCTGTGGTGATGGAAAAGAGGTTTTGCATTCCACTTTTACTGATGTCCACTAATTCATGAGCATGCCTAATATTTTGAAGATGTAAGAAAAGCCAGTTATCAACAAGATTTCTCTGCAAAGCTTCCTCTAATGTCAGTCTTTCATTTGCCTTGGGGTCAATCAAACCGCACAGAACAGTCTGGGTTTCCAAAAGCATTAGGCCAGTTTCTCGGTCAATGAGTCCTCTCTGCATAGCATGGAATATGGAGAAGACTTCCATGCAACCAAGGTCTATTACACCAGCTATTATGTAATGCTCCTGAAAGAAGCCAAGGTCAAAGTTAGGCTCAACCCAAAACAAACACAAACAATTTGAAATCAGCCCAAATTACACAGTGGGAAATAAAAAAGAAAACAAAGCAAAACTATAGCTACAAAGCAGTAAAGAACTCTTTCATGCATTATATTGCTAAAGCATTGACTACATGAGCATACATTTTAGGCCAAGACATTATACAGCCAGGTGCGTAGCTGAAAGCAGCAGGACCCCAAAGGTTCTTTGTAGGGAAATCATCTTGATTAGTATAGAAGCTCTAAAAAATGTAGTACTGGTGAATAGACTGAAATAGAAAGCATTGAAAGTTTTCGAGAACTCCACCCATAGATTCTGCTTGAGCCTGCTAACCCATCACCAAAAACCATCATCAGCAGAAGCCCTCCTTTACCCTAAAACCTTTTCTGCATATTCCATGCAACTTTCTTTTCTACCTTAAAAAAGACAGGATTACGTTTTCCTCTAACCAATTTCTATGATCGTGTTAGTTTTATTTTATTAATTGTGAATTAAATTATTATATTAGACACCCAGATCATAACAAACAGGAAGAAACATCTTAACGTTGCACAACGAGAGATGTTATTAAAGAAAGGAAAGAAAGATATTTACTTACCAAGGTTGAGGCGAGAGCCATTGCAACGTAACAAAAAAGAGAACCTTATGCGGAGAGGTAAAACACACGGGAAAAGCTTGGGTGTTAGCGTCCAGCATGCCAGCATTGTTTGCGACAAGGAACCCCACATGGGGGGGGATCTTCCATTCCTTTTTTTTTTTTTTTTTTTTTTTTAACACGGGGTATAAGTGTACACTCTGGACTGTTAGTTAAACTCATAAGCAGGGAAGCCAGTTATTTTTTTACGACATAAAGAGGACACATCGTGCTCAGTACAAACAGTGACCTTCCACTTTGGTTAATGGTGCTCCTCTTTTCAACAAGTTTTGTTAAAAGCAAAACAGAAAACAGACAAATGTGCAAACACTTTAGTGTCTTAAACAACTCAGGCGTATGGGGGTTAGAATGAGAGACAACAGTGAGAGACAAGACATGAACTCAGCATACGGTCCAGGCAGTATTAAACTGATATGAGAGTCGCCTGTGAGGAGTGGGAGGATTAAAGTGCGCCAACAGCTTCGTAACAAGACTACTCGGTACGACTTACTAAGCAAAAATACTGCTAAACTGCTGTAAATACAGGATTACCAAATATCATATAATAATGAAAGACATTGGCAATTCAACATCGATCGTGGCATTGATTTTATTGCAAAAGTGGGTCAACTGTTTTCCAAACTATTCCGAAAATTAGTTTCTGTTTTCATCTGGAGGACATAAATATTAGAGTGAGTAGGAAGCGCCATGGCTTATATCACGATATTAATGTTATGGGTGATACAAAACCCAAACATGAAAAGTACGTAGACATGGGTACATTATATGGGTAAATCACAGGGATTTATTTTTAGAGGGGAAAAGATAAATTAGCTATCAACTGAACATTTAAAGATCATTACACTTAACTGTCTTGTTCACTTTGAACTGATGTAGCCTCTACTCCTCGCTCTCCAAACAGGCAACAGAATGAGAACAAGTACTTTTAGAACATACAAAACAAGACCAGACTTTTCACATTATAGAATATGTATGGTCTAGCACATGTCTACACATAATATAAAATATATCAGAAAACATATACATGTGTACATAAAAAAATACATTAAATTATATGCATATAAATCAGTATAAGTGTTGTGTACCTTCTGATCTGCCTCTTGTGCCAGATGGCTATGTAGCTGCTGTATCTGGTTATCAGATTCCTCACACAACTTGTCGTAGGTTTCCTTCAATTCCTGAATCTGTTTAGAGATGTCTTCTTTTTCCCCAGCTGACAACCTGTAGACAGAGAAGGGATTTGCTGGGCATTTCAAGCTTGGCGGACAGAGTGAGTAGAAACTGGACATAAGCCCTTACCTATCACTGTTTTTGGCCATGAAGATCTGCATGGATTTCACAGAATCCAAAATGTGCTCCTTTTTAGACAAAAGATCTTCATGGAGAGCCTGTGGAAAGAAATTAAACCAAAAGAAATTTTAGGACAAGGTTCTATGACTATTATTCTGGACGTGATACAACCAATTGAAACTTTAAATTTGGGGATTATGGATCTGTATAAAAAAAGTGAGAGACTATGTAATGGAGGATGGATTAAAAGAGGCATACTATACAAAGTACAGAGGACATAATACAATTGTGGGCTTGAGGAGTGTAAAAAGGTGGCATTTTAAACTAATTGGTTTATCATACCTTTTGTTCAGAAATGGACTTCCTTATATCAACCCGATCACCTCGGGGGGGTGATAGCACCTGCGACAGGCCAGACACCCAGCTGGAGAGATGCTTCAGATCCTCAACGTGCTTCTCCTTCTCTTCCTCAAGTAGTTTCTGCAGGTATGAAGAAGAGGTTAGGATTGCAACATTAACATAGGATATGAAATCCTATGGTTTTAAAAAGGCTACGGTGTATTAAAAAGTAAAAACAAGAAGATTGGCCCTACCCAAATATATCATAATTTTAGAAAAATTGGATTAGAAAAATACAGCTGCCCAAGACAGTGTGGCATTTCTAACAAAGTTTCAGAAGAGAAGGCGAAAACAGCGTGTGCCAGGAATGAACACAAGGAAAAAAGGACTGAAACAGAACTGTCACCTCTTCCTCCTCGAGCCTCCTCAAGGAATCACTGATATACTTGACGTGCTGTGTAGTCAGAGTCACAAGGGCCGTGTACCGAGTGCGGAGGTCCATGAACTGCGCAAAGTAGAGGTGCTATTAGAACTTACTTTGAACAGGAAAACACCACCAGAGTAGGAATGTAATTGAATTACCTCTTGTGTAATGACATCAGAGGATGAAAACATCCGTCTGCGCTTCATTGGTGACTTCTGCTGTGACTCCACAAATGCTTTGTAAGTCATCAGCTGCAATTCATAATCCTGCACCCCAAAACAAAAAAATGTTATGGTAAACAGGAAAAGTTTATTCATATGGATTTTCTCAAAGTCTGCTTCCATTTTGCAAATGAGATATCTAGGTTAAAGAGTAGATAAATCTTGCAGGCTCAATTAAAAATAAAAAAGCTAGATGTGTATTATCCAAGGTGAAAATGCAAATATATTTTTAATAAGCAGAAATCACATTTCAGTCTCTGCACACGCACAGAAACCATCAGATTCTCAAACTCACCTTTACAGACACAGAGTATTGCTGGGATAGGGACTGACAATCATCCAGGCGGGACTGATTCTTTTCAATTTCAGTCACTAGAGCCTGGAGGCAAAATATAAGCAAATAATGGTTAAACCATTTGTGTACCATCGTAATGGAATTGCATGTCGGCAACCTCTTGACAATCTCCAGAGGAAATAAAGCAGGATGATGTGCTCTTTAAGGAAACTGATTTTGGACACCTTACTAATATTAACAGTAGAATATGCCGCTATACGACTGATGATACAGAAGGGGATAACAGAAAAAACTTTATGGAGCAACAACATGAAAGTATCAGAACAAATAATGAGATAAAATGATACCCCCCTATATTGTGTTTACCGTCTGCTGGCTCAACTGCTCCGATAAGACCCTCCTGTCCTCAGACTGGCCGAGCTTCATCATCTCTTGCTGTGATTTGGTGGTCTCAAGCCAGTGGATGAGACTATTGTGGCGGTCTCTGTAATTTCTAAGCACTTCTTGTATTCCAGCCAGTTCCATTTGGCTAAAAAAAAACAAAAACAAGACAGGATGATCTAGATAACGCAAATGAGGAGGAAAAAAGGTTATTTTATGAAGGGTAAACAGCTACAAGAAAATGTATAACTGAAGTATTAAAATTAAACTTCTACAAAATACACCAACTTTATTTTCGCTCAGTAAATGAAAATGTACTTTATGGTTTGGCATTTGGCAATAAGCAAGAAGGGATTAAAGAAAGAGTGAAAGACAAGGCGATTATACCGTGTCTCCATCTGAGTGTGCGCTCCACTCCATCGCTCCCGGAGCTTGGTTGTTCTTTCTAGGTAGTGCTCCACATCTAGACTGCGCTCCTGGCTCTTCTCTTGCAAACGCTCTTTCACTCCTTTAGACTTTGCAATATCTTCCTCGAGGGCAAGGATTATGCGCTCTTTTTCCTCTGCCTCTTTAAGCCATAACTGCATGATATTAAAGAGAATGGTGTAATTAATAAAGCAGCTTCTGCAGCTCATCTGTACATTGTCCATCGAGAATAACCATATTATAGCATACCTGCAGTGTATCTTGCTGGCACTGAATAGCTGCAGGATCTGCGGGAATAGAGTCCTCCTGAGTTAATCTTGCCTCAAATCCTTTAACCAGGGCTTCTGCTCCTTGCAGACTTCTGATAACCACATCTACTGTCTTTAGCCTGACAAATGAAAAGAGACAAAGTCATACATGAACAATAAGCAGAAAAAAAAAAAAAGATGTTAACCGGAAGTCTTTGGGGCTGCCTAAAATGCATAAAACTTGATGTAAATCAGTCCAACATCACTCTCTGTAATCATGGTTAAACAAAGTAGATTTAATATACAAGGGGGGCACTAAGCAAACCCCACAAAAAAAAGAAAAACTAGATTCCCTGTGCACTACCAGTGTACAATGCAGTATACAGCTATGTATGTTCTATGGAGCTGTCTAGCTCAACATACTCACTTCTCTAGAAACACAGAAGACAGCCCATACACATTCTCCATCTTCCCAACAATTAGATCCAGCTGGGAGCGCACATTTGGGGTGCTTGAGGCAGAAGGTGACTTGTGCAGGAAATGATCACACCGCTCAGAAACCATAGACAACTCGGATTTTAATCTCTTCAACTCTTCTTGCATCCTCTGTGGTACAACACAGGAATAATTACGGTTATGTATTTGATACTGAAGAGGATTCTAAATATCTAAAATTCTAAGACTGCACAGACCTCTTGCTCGGATATAAGGATAGCGTTGTCGTGCATAGCATCAGCATCGCTATTGTATGGACTCTGTAATTTCTTCACCAGCCGCTGTTCACAATCTTCCAGATGCAACTGGATGTTCTGGAGCTCCGATAAATAGGATTGAGCTACACATTCATCTTTATCTTCTACACAGAAAGGGAAAAACAAACAGCAGAACATAAAGTTATTCAAAAATCACAACTTAAAATGGGGAACTAATGGGAAAATAACTTGATACAGTAGTCAATAAAACAGTTCCTGTAAATACAAGAAAAAGTGTGAGCTCAGAACATACTAAGTTAATTCAAGCTTGCCTGGTAATGCAGCTGCACTAACCAATGTTCAATGAAGCCCATTCTAACCACAGCATTTCGGACACCAGATCTCGACCTGATATTTAATGACACTGCTAAAAACTATTTGCCATCACAGGACAGACTGAAAATTGAACTCAAATTTAGCATTCTAAATTTAGTCAGAGGGTACTTGGAAATTGCCCTTAGGAAAATAGTTATTCCACTGTCCTCTCGCAACACATGTACATGTATATAAAGAGCCTGACACAATCACAATCATCTTCTGCTACCATTGATCAGGAAGCAATCAGCTATAAAGTGGCATAAGGATGTGGTAAACAGGCCCGTGGGGCCAAATTTACAAATCCGGGTCTGTTAATAGGACTGAAATCCAGTCAATTTATCTATGGAATACAGACGACCTCTACAACAGTTCTCTACTAAACATTCCCTATCATTTATCATGCTCTAAAAAATAAAAATGGATATAGAGATAATGGTCTCAGAGACAGTAAGAGACTTACTGCTAAGCTGGGTATATTTTGAGTAACTCAGGATTCAGGACCTCAGAGATCCCTTAGTCAGATGGTTAACAACTGCCATTTAAAGAAACCTGTGAGGTCCTTTAAGGTTACATGACTCTATACAAGAAAAGTTAGATTCAACCCGAAAAGATAATACATTTTAAAAGCACGCAATCTCGATTCACATTTCTCACCAGTCTCTATCAGATCCACAAATTTCCGGCACTGTTCTTTACAATTGTCCACTTCCTGCTCCATGCTTAGCCGATCCGTTTGCGTGAAAATTTGCGAGTCCTTACTGTCTTCCAAGAAGTCATCCAGATGTGACTGGAGGATGGAAAGCGTCTGAAGACGCTCTGCCAGAGGCAGAACCCTAAGCTAAAGACAGAAGAGCATTAATTGTCGATCTAACAAATCACCAGTGGTGCTCAATCAAGGCTCACTGACCACTCACTTTTTCCACGGCCCATCCTTGCACAATATCCACATCTTTCCGAAGGTAGTGCCAGGAAAGCAAACTTTTATTATTGATGTGTAATTGGTGCCACAGAGACATCACTTTTTGATACAGCTGCTCCACCCTGCACAGAACAAGTAGTGTCAGAAGCTATCTACGTAGTGTTGCACAGGTGTAGAAAACAGAGTCACCGAGAATGTGTTACATCCGAAAATAAACTTGATTTACCTGCTAGCCATTTCTACTGCATCCTTGTTGGGAGGTGGGATGAGGAAGCAGACAGAGGGCACCATAGCCTCATTGCCTGAAGTGCTAATCACCTTCCACTTTGTCCTCTGGGAATTATCTTCTAATACACATTCTTCATTCCTTGCAATTGTTATCTAAGAACAGCAACATATTACCAATCAGAAGATGAGCACAATAAAAGCTTTGTCCATTTCCTTGGCAGGCGTGTTTCGCAAACCCATACCTCTATTTGACGATAGTCACATATGGCTCTGATAGGCAATGTGCCACTGAGACCATGCTCTGGATTCCTGGGTTTCAGCTGGACAATGTTTTTGGACCTTCCAACTAGACTAGCAACTGAGCTCCTGGACTGAATTAGCTGCTCCTTCTCATCCTAAGTAGAAAAGAAACATCTTAAATACATGATGGTTACAAAAAGAAAGAAAAACTTTGGTAGGAGAAATTTGAAGTCTCTTACCATGGAGTCCTGCAGAATGTCTTCAAGTCGATTAACACTAGTGTTCCGGTCACAGGAATATTTCCTCTTGATTGAATCCTGCAGATTTCGCAGGTAAGCCTCTGATTCCCGTACATCACTGAAGAACTGTAAGAAGAAAACGAGTGGCCAATCATTGTAGACATAAAACAGATACACCACTAAAAAGAGAAAAGTCGGGCAGTATACAACAACAAAAGTTACCTGAAAATACGCAGCATTTTCCTTCACATGTTGCTCTACACAAAGGCAAAGCTGCTGGACCCACTGCCACTGGGACATAACAGCAGCACTGTAGGCCTAAAAAAAACACATCAAAGGGATAAAGACACTCTGAAGAAACAGTAGATTTTAGACAACTTTTTACATGATAAGGAATTTGCATGCACAAGAATTTACTTTCACCAAATGTTTACACAGACAAAAGGGCTCTATCTTGGACTTTACGGTCATATACACTAGAGCTACCACACAGCACAAGTTAGAAAGTGTGACTCTTTACTTTAAGCAGACAGAGATCACACCAACACATAACGCAGATTCCATTTCATTGTTACCTCCACTGTTTGTTTTGCAGGGTGATTCTCTAGCGATAGCAACTCGGCTGTTTCCTGTAGGGACTGAATCACATCCTGCTTATCATCCAGCTCCTGTGTCAGTTCCTGTGACAGTAAATAGAGAGGTGAAGCAGCCGCCATATGACCGTATATATGACCATACAGCTTAAAGCAGGCTTGCGCGGTAAAATGGCACGCTCAATTATTTCTACTTACTGTAAAGTAATCTTTCTTAGAAGCTATATTTGAATTTGAATCACTCCAATCATATGCCAGCTCTTCCTCTTCTTTCTCGTTTAGCCAAATGATTTGCGCCGTTGCCCTGGACACAAAGTCATGAAGGCTCTGCAGGTGGCGTAGACGAAAACTGGATGTTTCCTGCGCAAGGGAACACCTTTCAGTTATTTTATACAGAGCCAAACGTCACTGCCAGTCTAAGCTGGACTGGATTTGAAAAGCACTGTGAGGTTTCGGGACTGATTTTACAAAATTTGCTCACCCTTAATTTGCAGTATTGCATTTCAAGTTTATTCAGGGTCTCTCGGTAACTGCTATGGAAATTTGGTGACATTTTAGCCTGCCAAAAAAAAAAAAAGAGCAGCATATAATATACAGCAAACACCACAACAACCCCATCTAAAAATGTCCATTCCACACACTAATTGCCAGGAAAGCAAAAGAGAGGCATGTCCCCATGAAGAAACTCTTATTACACCTAGTATAGTATTGCATAGTGGTTGAGCTCAATGTACAAACACTAGACTGTTTGAGTTGAAATCAGAACAAACCTAAATGTATACATACATCTGCTTGTAACACACTCACTTCATAACTTCTGGCTTCTCCAAGACTTGAGCTCAGCTCTTCCACACTGCTGTGCACTAGATGTTGATTTTCAAGTTGAGCCTTAACACTTGGGAGGTCGCTGCCCCACTCTGCTCGCTCCAACTTCATCTAAAACGCACACAAATACAGTAACCAGTCTTTAAAAGCACTGATTGCGTAAGCATAAAACTACACGGCCTACTAAAATGTACTGAATTCCAAAAGAACTGCATCTTCTTTACTCACATCTGCAGGACCTATTGTCTTGCCACAATCAAGCTACTTTAATTCCCTCCGTTATCCTATCTGCATCTTACAACCCAAGTACCAAGAAATCTTACACTGTTCCACCTCCATACCTGCATCTCTTCCACCCAAGCAAGGAGCTCATATACGAATCGCAGGCTGCCTTCATCTTCCGATGAAGACAAAGCAATCAGCTCTGTACGGCTCATTGGCTTCCGGAACCAAGATGCAGAAGAAGTGTGTGAAGTTTGAAGGCTTTGTTGGTAAGACGTATTCAAAGAAACAGATGTTTGTAGGTTTGAGATGGTAAAGTTCCCCTTCCTGTACAGATTAGAACATTCCAGCCTAAGGGTAAGGAGTTCATCCTGAATCCGTAGAACTCTGGTGGAAATAAAAATCAGAAGCTAAAGCGTTTCTTTCACAAGTATCCCTGACAGCAGAAAGCAAGTGTCATCCACCATTTACATATGAAACCAAGTTGGTTCTGAGGTACCCCTCTTGCATCAAAGTACTCGAAAGTTTGAGAAACTGCAAGTAAAACCAAGGTTGAGAAGACTAACATGGATAAGCTTCATTTCGTTTGAATGGCGAATTAGTTTTTTGATACTAATGTACTCGCAACTGTTTCCTACAACAAACACATTCAATAACCCCGAAGAAATACCTGAAAGCCAGCTCCTCCACCTGGAAGTATTTCTCATCTCGAAGGATTTGAACATCTGACTGCAGCTGACAGAGGAGCAACTCAATTTCTTGCAAGAACTGTACCACTTCTGTCTCTTGTTGAACCCTCTGTCCACATTCAACGTTGGCTGCATCCTAAAGTACAGTCTATATGTTATTTACTTCAAAAACACATGAAAACAGCAGCTGGGGATATACCGCATGTCACAAACGTAGCGCAAAGAATTTAAATGTTCTAAACAAGAGAAACATGATCAAATGATACAGATCAGATACCCCACTTGGAGACCAGTGTCCACCAACTGCAAACAGATTCCAAATGAAAATAAGAATAATGAACTCCCCAAAGCAACTTACAGATTGTAGTGTATTCCTTGCCAATGTTAATTTTTCTTCGCAGCTCAGACACCCATTTTGAATTCTGTTGGCAATCTGAAGTAGCAACTCCAACCTGTGAAAGCAAAGAATCTGTGACCGCTATGCCCAGATACAACAAACACTCAACGAAAAGCAACGCACAATTACCTCTCTACAGCCGGCCGAAGGACCTTCTCTCTTTCCAGCATAGAAAGGATCAGCTTCCCCCACTGTTCCTCCACATCATTTGGATGAAATGATGAGGGCAGCTTTATCCGGCCAAATTCAATCCAGGCCTAAATTGAGGAAGAGTTATAATATACGTACATAACATGAGAAAACCAGACCAGAATATGAAACTGATAACACCAAGTGAAAAAAAAACAGAGGAATGTTAAACAAATGAAACAATGAGAATTATAGTAAAGTAATAAAACACTTTAAAAGCAAATCAATACTGCAACAAAGGGGACGGAGAAAAGAATGAAAAAAACAAGAAGGGGTTAAGAGGTACAGAAAGCAAGGAAAGATAAATAACTAAACAAAGTGGTTGCAAAAGAAAATGCTCTGCTTTGTTTGCAAGAAAACGTGTTTATTAACCTGTAACATCTGGTATAGGTTTTGGATTTGTCCTTTTTCTTGTTCTTTTGCTGGGATCTCTGTCTCCTTCACATGCACATACTGGTTATAAAGTGCCTAGAAATAAACAGACATCTATGAGCACCTTTCTCATCATGCATATGATGTAAGATTCCTTCTCTATACATTAGCATGCTTTGCCATACCTTTAGCTCCACTGGGTTCTGCGGAAATGACTTATCAGACATCAGAAGAACATGCTGACGGATCCACTGCATTAGGGAGACAACCCTCTCCTGGTATTCCAGCCAGCGTGAATCCACTTCCTGCGGCAAGAAGTAATTGTCAGGGAGCTCTTTGTGTGCTTGATGTCCCAACCACTGCTAGAAAGTACCAATACTAAACGTACCGTGCAGCTGACACCGTCTGCTCCCTCTGGGACTTTGGGAAAGGCATCATATATTGAAGACACGTATGTGATAACAGACTTTTCATCGGGAGAATCCACATCCACATCTACAGGGTGAGAAACCAATGTAACATTACAAATGCACAGATGCCAACAAAGCTAAGGGAAAACAGAAAATAAAGCACTCGCCTTCGGCATCGAGCAACCTGGTGACTCCAAGGACTTCTGCTATCTGAAAAGCCTGTTCTAAGTTTTCCCTGTTACTCTGGACTTCCACCTTCTGCATGTCCACCATATCAGGTCTGAAGAAAAAGACACTGCATGAAGACCTGATCCCAAAATTAGTGTCCATTGAAACTCTCCAAGATCCAGAGAACCGGGTTCGCTTACCTGTACCGGTGAATAAGTGCATTAAACATCTTCCCGTCACTCCAGCAGGACGAGAAATTGGTGCATTTTAGCCCAATGTACCCAGCTGTCACCTTCTGCGTCCATAGGAGCAGTTTCTCCTTGGCAGACATATCTCCAGATTCCCCACTGACATAAATATCAGATATCTGCAGGAAGAGATCACAAATCCAATCACTACTAACACTTGGAAAAGCAGTTTCTCCTCATGGTGCATAAATATAGAAAGTGTGATGTTTCACAGCAGCTTTGCATCCTGAACATTTTCACAAAAACTCTTCAACATGCAGATCTGTAGTTTTGTTTGGCAGACATCTGCAAGAGCAGCAGAATCTGAAGAGACTAATTCAGAAACTGGTTATAATGAACCAATTCCCATGTATCCGCACCAGGAATAATGCCTCTTTCTGTGCTCTGCTCCACACCATCTACAGTCAGCAGGGTGCACAATCGAGAGGGCGCCACTAAAAAGGTGTCAGGACCAGGTCCCACCTGCGCTGGCTGTGAAGAGTTATCAATGCAGTATCCTGAGGAAGAATGATCAGGCCCCCATGGCCGTGTGGGAGCTACACTCCCTTTTGCTGCGGTGTCTTCTGCCATTTCCACCGGTAACATGAAGGATGAGCGAAGTCCAGAGCTGGTGACTGTGCTGGGGCAGATTACCGTGACCATAGCTTTCTGCTGTTCCTCACCCCTTACAGGTAACAATATTGCTCTGCTTTTGCCCGCACAGCCGAATTCTACCACGGCACTGACTGACCTTTGCTGGCTGTCTGCTGGGTTTTCTACTATGCGGGCTATGACTGTGGTTCCAGTTAGTGGAGATCCTGGGATAAGTGTTGGGTTCAGCAGATAAGCTCTCTGCACCTCTCCGTGCAATGTTTCTCTAACCTGAATCACTTGGCCATCTTCCTCGGGATGGCTACTGGAGCTCACAAGATCTTCAGCAGACATACATTTACCTTCCATATTATTATTATCTACCTCCACCCTCTTTTCCTTCTGTGAAGCCCCCTGGACCTGCGGCTCTCTACAGTGCACCTTTTTCTTCTTCCAAAAACGTCTTTTTTTCTTCCCAGGATGCGGCTCCTTTTTGGGCTCCTTTGGCATTTTAACACAACTGACAGTATTCCCCATGTCTTTAGAGCCGTGATGTGCTACATTTGACCCAGGCATCCAGCACAGAACAGAATCCACCCCTCACGGCATCAGTCTCTGCTTTCAGCACAGACATGTCCCCGGAGAGGGAGGGCCACACATCCCCCTTTCATCCAAGGGTTCGTCGCTTGCCTCAGACAGACATCTTACAGACTCAGACATCTCCCTGCATCTCTCCGCAGTGCACAGATCACAGCCACCTTACACCAAGCCTGGAGCTGATTGGATGCAGCTCCGATGTATTCGTGAGGTAGATAAATCCCACCCAGCATGAGGAGGGAGTCTTAGGAATAGACGGGGTGGGGGAATAAGGACGAGGTTAGTGGAAGGAAAAGGAACGTAGAGTAAAACGGAGTGAGCAGGCAAATTTAGCCTCTATGGGGGAAGCAGTGCAGAGCTTTAACAAGAAATGTTACATTGCAAAGCGTTACTGAATGCTATTTGTACATCAAATGTAAAAGCAGCAGAATAGAGGAATAATATGAACAACAGCAACCAAACTCTGTTCTGTTATGAAAAATACAACTGAGCAGATATTTTAATATTTTTTTATACACATAATATTACATAAGGTTTGGGCATAAACCTCTGCCGGGAGTCTACTCTATATCAGTTTCCTTGCTGAAGCCAGCGAAAATGGGGAAAACAGAGAAAGAGTCAACAAAATGTAATGTTGACAATTTCATGGGAAACATACATGGGAAAATCAAAAGAGCTTGGATATACCCTCGCATCCTTCTAGATTGTAAGCTCATTAGAGCAGGTACCTCGCCTTTTGGTTTCAAATTGTTATATGTCATGCACCATTACGTGTGTGTGTGTGTGTGTGTGTGTGTGTGTGTGTGTGTGTGTGTGTGTGTGTGTGTGTGTGTGTGTGTGTGTGTGTGTGTGTGTGTGTGTGTGTGTGTGTGTGTATATACAAACACACATATATACACACACACAGTCACTAAATATCAATCACACTGTCTAGCAGACTAGACCGATCACAGCTGGGTTCAATCCTCGACCCAGCCACTTGGGGAGATGACATAGTAAGTGTATGGTACCCAGGGCTGGATTGCAATAGCATCAGCTGGTTGATGCCAGGTAAAAATTAACATTAGGTTGTGAATATATGGTATAGTCTCCCAGCTGATGAGATGTTCGAAATAAACAAAAATAAAAAACACTGCAAAAGCTTAGGGTCAGATGATGAAACATTTAGTAAAATTCATATTTAATTATACGTCATCATTTAATCACTCGCCTTTCCTCCAAACTCCTTGGGTCAGTTAAATTAACCCTAACCATAATTTACAGTACAGTTTATTAAATTCATATGCCATTTTCATACCTGGAAGTGAAGGATTATGGTCCATATCAGTCCCAGGGTCAGTTTTGGGTTTCCATCTGTGATGTCATCATTCCTGATGTTTACCAGTTTTACCTAAATCAACAAATATCAGGTTCATTATGGTAATGCTGGCCTTTTGCAGGCAACGTCCCATTGGTGTTTATACTAAGGACCCAGTAGACGAGCTCCATTACCTGACGCTGCTTAAGAAAATCCAGCGCTATCTGTACATTTTGCAGACGATGAAAACGCATCCTACCCTTTTCTCTGGGCTGAAAAGCAAAAAGGCAACTGAGATAATGACATGTACAGGATCAAAAGTAGCCAGGAACATGACAAGAAAAAATGAGGGATATAGTACCAAAGCGGTGAGCGAAATGGGCAGGAAGTTAAAGGTAACAACGTTTAACAGAAGGAACACAGAGTGGGGGGAAAAGGCAGAAAAAGAGGGAGAGCAACAAAGACGAGGAATGTGCATGAGAAGACCTGTCGGTGGGTTCCAAAGAGTGGAAACAAGTGAGAATATTTGAATATTTGGGGGTTATTGGAAGGGTGTAGTGCTGTAAAAAATTGCCAGAAGTTTGTGTGTTAAAAGACACTCCACACCCAGTGTCTCCTTTTGCAGATATACAGCAGTCACTACATTTCAACACATGCAGAGTGTCATCTGGCAAACACGTGAGTTTATAAACATGGTTAGTGTGGTCCCCTCATGCTGAACATTAAACAGCACACATCACTCTCCTTCCCCAATGTGCAGGCTGTCAGATAACCCACTGCGACACCCCTAAAACCTCAGTTTTTGGGGCCTGAATAGGTTATCTGACAGAGTGACAGCTTTGGTGACATACAGCGTCGTCAGGGTTGTCCTGTGATTCCTCCCACATCAGAAGGCGGCGGGATGGCACCCGGTTGAGTCGCTGGCTCCGTGGAGCCTCTGGGTCCTTGTTCTGATGGATATGGCAATGACACTATGAGGGATATGGGAATGGTCTATTAACCGTGCATGTAAGGGCAGCAAGGAAGAGTTACTTACCAGTCTGACCCCGGACAGAACCTCCAACAAAGAGATGAGATTATGTCCATCCCTGAGATCTTCATAAAGATCATTGATGTGCTTGCGAACCTGTTCAAGTAACAAAATGGAGACATGGGTGGGGGTTTAACAGGAGAATACCAAATGATTGTATGAGATTGACAAAAAGATTTATTAAGGAGGACTGAAAGTGTAGTAGAACATGCTAGAGAAAATAAGCAAGAGCAAAAAACAAAAGATACATGTACGTGAGGCTAAGAAAAGCATACATGATAAAGTGATATATCATTATGTCCCAACATGCGTTAATCTTGGCAAATTGTGTATAGTCAATGTTATTGTTCATTTTCAATTTCCCCCAGCGCTACAGAATCTGCTGTAATAAATGTGATGCAATATGATTTCTGATAAACCATTTTATTATTTGTTGTCTTATATGGCACCATCATGTTCTGCAGCACTGTACAACGGGTAAACTGGAAATAACAAGTAGCGAAAAACATAAGTTGACTGGAAAAAAAAAAAAAGAGGTAGAGAGGACCCTGCTCAAATGAGCAAATTATATAAGAGGACGAAAAGTGAAGGTACCTTGATAAGGTGTTTGTTGACCCACTTGGTAAATGTTTTCTTCTGGACTCTATCTCTTTCATCTGCAAAGAATGGGGATAGTAGGAAGATTGAGGCATTATTATATACTTGGAGAACAAAAGGGAAAAAATGGCTTTTATTTCTAAGGTGGGAGCAATTGACCTCTCACCCTAGATAAAGAGTCTCCTGTCCGTCAGAAAAGAGATTACCATAATCCAACAAAATTCCCAGTGCAGCCCAGTGTCTGCCAGGATTAACAGACAGCCTGCATAATCCAGAAATACAGATTGATTTTAGAAGGAAGATAGGAAAACTAGACATACTTTCTGATTGAGGGGCAGCTGTATCACACAAAATGCTTTTTAGTCCAGCACCAGAACACTAGATGCACGTTAAAGGACTGACTGCACACATTAGATTAGAAAACTTCTACCTGCAACATAGAACACGCATACACAACTTCATCCTGCGGATGTTAGCTCAGCAAACGGATTATTGCTAAATATACTAAAATCAGACTTCGGTGGGGGAAGTAACTTGAGAGTGAGAACTTTTGAAACCACAACAGCACTTCTACCAGACAGCCATCTTACATCTCTACCCTTCATGGGAACTTACTGACCCATGCAGCACATCAGACACACCAGGTGGGTACGGGGTGCAAGCTGGTCCACCATTTGTCGCATAGTAGAAAGTCCTTGCACCTGGCTCCGTGTCAGGGTACCGGTCATGACAGGATCCGGTGACAGCAAGTCATTTCTCACGGGCTCCTCCCACATCCTGCAAATAGCTCACGGGAGAGCGCGCACGTGGGGCTTCTTATTAGGGTGCAAGGAAGCCGTACCCAGCCAGATGAAGGGTGCTCCCTCTTGGAGAACTGTTGGTTGCGAGTCAGGAAGCTGTAGCAGCCTGAGGCCATCTAAACTCCACATCATCTTCAGGTATGGACCCGCCCCTCACTAACTGGGACATACCAAGAAAGCCCACTTCGCTCTCCCCTCCCCTCACCTGCACCTTAGTTCTCCCAGCTCAGACTTTGCTTCGAGTAAAGTAGAGAGACAAGAACGAGTGCTGACACTTCTCCATACAGAAACGAGGGGGAGGGAGACTGCAACCTGCAATCCACTGTCCAGTTTGTCACATGCTGAAATTCCAGCATTACAAAAGCCACATATCCATCTGTCAGCACACTGAGCTGTTAGCAAGGTACAAAACCCAGGTCCCTCTGACATCAGACAGTGACACTTTCCCATTAAACACTCAAGTGCTACCAGGGCAACCCAAGTCACAGCAGCCCAAGCTGAAGCCCCTGTGTGCGGTGAGCACCATTTAAGCTCAAACATCTGGCAATGGCCCAATTTCTGCCCTTTTATGTAACTACCCCCGATTTTCATGGACACCTAAATCTTGCTAAACAAGCAGCACTACTAAGTGAGACAGAAGAGGAACAATGTAGTCACTGTTCACAGCATGCAGTATAAATGATACTTGTAAACCTCCATCCTTGGAAGTATGGGCTCACGTCATAGCTGTGAGAAACCCTAATGTCCAGGCAGGGCATTTGACCACATACTATGTCACAAGCTTAACATATAGTAGTGGCAAGAAACAAGCAAAGTATTTAAAAAAAAATGAAAAAAAAACTCTGTAATGAGTACTTTACACTCCATGATTTGCACAGACATAACATACATTCACTCATACACCCTACAAGTTCTGGTATAAAATGACACATAGAATTAGTTGGGGGGGGGGCATTTTTGAACAATTTGACGGCATTTATTGCTTTTTGTGTACTAAAGGGGAAACAACCAATTTCTTACAGGATTTGCAGGCCATCCCCAGCATGCATATTATAGATGCAGCAGTGTAACTACACAGAGGAGACAGAAGGAGGGTGTCTATAACATATATGCATTATACAAAAAGCTCACCCATTAACAATAAATGGTATTGTTGTGGAGTGTGGAGGCAGGGTAGAGGATGTGTGATGGGAGTGGGAATGCGGGTGCCCAACAGGTGAAGAGGCATCCAAGTGAACGGCATCAGATGGTCGTATACAATGATGGTTACGCTAGGCTGCCATGGGGCTCAGTAAGAGGCCCTGCCAACCCATGCTGGCCCTTCAGAGGTCTACCATTGCCCAAGAGGCTTTAATCCAGAGCTCAATAAACCCTGATCGCCATGGCGACTAGAAATCACTCTCTGGCATCCATGGTTCATATCATACTTTACGTTCTGGTTACAGCTCAGAGGTATTATGTAGGATAATCGTAGAATGAGGATATATCGGTGCCTGTCCCATAGCTTAGAAAAAGGACCATCTGCCTCAATCCCAGAGTCGTCCCTGTTGCAGAAAACATACAAAACTCGAAGGCTTTGAAAGCAGGGGTCGACAAATTTAGCTTGGTTCCAGGAGGCAGCCAAAAAATGTAGGAGCCATTTTTCCTCAATCATGTTTTTCCCCCCATCTATTTAAGGTTTTATTAATATTCCCCTGTCCTAATCCATCATCATATGTTGTCCTCAGTACACATAGATACACATAGTACGCATAGATCATTTATAAAAATGTACTATTCTACAGATAAAGATATCTCACAAAATATATGTAATAAACTATTGATACATACATTAAATATTTGGCAAATATATCAATGATAAT
Source organism: Sceloporus occidentalis (assembly GCA_023333645.1). Classification (NCBI taxonomy): domain Eukaryota; kingdom Metazoa; phylum Chordata; class Lepidosauria; order Squamata; family Phrynosomatidae; genus Sceloporus; species Sceloporus occidentalis. Next base: position 5,382,684 of record JALMGF010000071.1, on the reverse strand, counting down.
CCATTTAATAAAGAATGGATGTTTAAGACTTGAGAAAGGGAGAAGAGCTCCCGAAAGCTTGTCATTCCAAAATTCTGTTAGTCCAACAAAAAAGGTATTATCACAAGATACTTATTCCATCTGTTTTTTGATATTGACACCACTGGATTTATATAGCTACAACCTCTACTCTACTCTACTATATATATATATATATATATATATATATATATATATATATATATATATATATATATATATATATGTATACACACATACACACACACATATATATACACACATACTAAAAATAGACATATATAAAATATATACACTTTAACACTATACATGCATACCCCGCTTTTAAGGACCTTCACTTTGGGGACATAGTTAGAGAGCAGCCACTCCCCTGTTTAAGTACGCTCGTCTTGCGAAAATAGACACAGACCAGTATGAAGCCAGCATGTCTTTTGCATGTTTGAACATTTTGTGTTTTGTGAATCTGGCACTACAATACAGTAAATCCACCAACTCTATACACTTACACACATAGTCTGACACTACACTATACAGACACCCACACACACACGCATGCATACACTACCCCTCGCCCCACAGCCACTCCTCTCACCTTGCAGAGACCTGCCATGTTGCTGCCTTTCTTCTACCTTGGGGTAAATTAATGCACGTTATGTGACTTCAATGGGGGCCTTGCAGCCCCCGCTTCCATGGCAACCTAGGGTTCGTCGAGCCCTGTCCTACATTAACATATACAAAAGCAAAAACACTGGCAAATATTTAGAAAGCTGCTCTGTGGCAAAGTGCAGAGTTGTCAACGCCAATACTTTGCATTTTGGGATTTGAATGCTGTAGAATCCTTTATCACCAGTATCTTTACCAACACTTATGAGAATTAACAAGTGAACTAAGGGGTTTCCACCTTCAAAGCTGATAAAATACAGTCATAAAGCATAGAAAATGATAGTATGGCAACAGGTGGGTTGCAGCACTCTCTGCTGGCGACAGCAAGAAAAGCGGCCTGCACTAATGAAAGGCTTTCCTCGGTCTAACAGAGCGAGTCTGGGAGGTCACTGAGGGGAAAGATGTACCCTCCCCCACCACAGGCTAACCGTGGGGGTATAATCTATGAATGCCAGGTCAGCAAACAATATATAAACATCAAAAAGAAGGTCATGTGCACAAGGTGACCCAAGCAAGGAAAGCAACAAGTATGAGCTTAGAGGGTTACTGAGGGATAACGACAAGGAAAAACAAGTGAAATGGGTAACACAATGGTGTTTCAAAGCGTAGAGCAGGGGTTCTCAAACTGCGGCCCTCCAGCTGCTGCAGGACTACATCTCCCATACTCCTCAGCCAGCCCCTTAGCTGAAGGAGCATTATGGGAGATGTAGTCCTGCAGCAGCTGGAGGGCCGCAGTTTGAGAACCCCTGGCGTAGAAGGTGTAAAGTCAGACTGGAGCATAAGAACGTTAGCAGAAAACTTCATTATGGAGTATACTGGGACCTGTTTGAAGTTATTTTAATAACAACACTTCTCTTTGGCAACAGCGCAAACAATGTTTTCTTATATACAAGGGCAATGACAGTTCTGAAACACTAGCTATAATGTTTCTATCTGAAGCATGGTGAGAGGAGCTCCCCGCTTATCACGCAGGGACACCTTGCTCTGCACTGCCTGCCACAGCACGTGACGAGAGACAGCAGAGAGGCCTATCGCACAAACGAGAGCAGAGGAAGCAAAGGAGACAGGAACACTGTAGAGGAGAACTTACGAGGAAAAGCAGGAAGCAACACAGATATTAGAATGTGTGTGATATGGGGGAGTAATGGAAAAGGCATAGGTATACTGAACATTGCATATAAGTAAAAGGATATGCAGAAGGAGGAGGGGGGTACAGAATTACTGGTGACATATACCAAGCCATACACTGCACCAATGCAGACACAGGTCCTAAAAACATATACAACAGTGGCCTACAATATAAGACAAGTAATAGTCCTATAAAGCAAACTCAATTGTCTGATGATGATAGGTTAGTGCCATACAATAGGAATTTTAACTTATAGAAATAAGAACTTATAGATTTCACTTCTTCACTTATAATGCCAACTTAACCTTTAAAAGGGAACTCCCACCATACCTGTATATTCTTTAGTTATTGTCCTGTGCTTGTAAGGAACATATGTATGAAATAAATCTCACAAAAAGTCAAACAGTAACTTCTGAATTAATTTCTTGCGTGCACTCATCTACCCATGATGCTCTATTTGAAGCCTTTTGGAGATTGGGACACAGAACCAGCTGCAATGTAATCATGTAAGTATATGCTGTAAACGGCATCAAGTAGAACTACACATAGCACGTATTATTACAAAAATAGCAAAATGCACTTGAAATCAAGGAGATACCCTTGCAGGCACACAAGTGACAAAAACATCACAAAAAACGTAGCCAGTAGTGCTAGTACACCCTCTAGGAATTAAAGGCTTTGTCCAACAAGTACAACAGTAACACATTTACAATATGACAAGAACAGGCAAAGTCAAGAACACACATACCTCGGAGATTATTTAAATCTTGCAGGAACTTCTTGTAGTTGGGAACAGTCATTGTCATCTTATGCAGTGAAGTATTAGCGGTCACCTAGTGAGTAGCTTGTACCTCTGTAACCTAGAGGTGAATGATCCCGGTAGCCAGCAGCCCTTCCTCCCCCACTGCCGTATAAATACCGGTCCTTTTTACACACAGAAACTGTGCAAAGCACCTGGGTATGTAAAGCTATCAAGAATTGATTTACACCAAAATGTGACACTTGTAATTCAAATTGACAGGTTATGTCTGCTCATGATATACACAAGGAAGTCACTTCACTCTTACGTGCTGAACTTTACACTAACCCAGCCAGTCAAACCCTCCAGCCGTAGTATCAGTGCCCTCTGAACAAACGGATCATAAACATCGCTGCCTACTTGAAATTACCCAAAGCAAACATCTATACTAGTGAAACTAGGATGCTGTATCCCGGTCAGCTGGGGGGAGTCCCGATGGCACAGTATTGTGAGCATTCCCCTGTGTTAGGAGTTTGAGGTTCGAAGAAGACTGTGCACATTAAGGGGCTGCATATGCTATGATGGGGCTGGGAGGGGGCTATAGGATTGGATTTCCTCACCTGCTCCCAGACAGCTGGCAGACTCAGGATGGAGTAAGACATTAACATGGCCATCAGACAGTTGGATTACAACAAAGTCTCATATTCACACTGTGGTACCACAGTCTCACTGCCAAATAAAAGTCATCAGCCATTGTTTCCTCTCTACAGTGAAGTCTCATATTCAGCCCTAGCCCTTTATTGATATAACTTCCTGTTCGTTTGCCAGAATATAATTAACCATAATTACCAATGGCAAGTAACCATATGTAATCATCAGAACTAATCTTGCCAACACCTTCAATAATGGTTTTATCAGTGAAATCCATTGATCAACCACAGAATATAAAATCAAGAGTCTCTAGCCGCTAGCTTATAAATAGGTATGGCTGAGTAGGACTTGAACAACCAACACACACACACACTAACCCTTAGAAACAAAGTTTAAAAAAATAACCAAAACAAAACACATAAAACCATTAGGTTTTTTAAAAAAAAAATCTCAGAAAAAGGTCTACTTTTAAAATTAGGAGTTCTCAAATCATACATTAATTGTAAAATGTCTTAATTAAATGAAAGTTAGTAGCCATCCGACACAAAAACTTTAGACGAATACAGAGTTAAAACCCCTTCATCTAATATGGTTATACAGCTCTGCCAGTGCAAAATGTTAAGAAGGGGTAACATCTTAGCGTCATGGATCCTAAATCATTATGGCTAGTAAATTACTTTGTTTCTTATACTGGTTTCTTTGTATCTATTCCTTGTCAAAGCATTTCAAACAGCCAAAGATACTTATTTTAGTGGGAGCGGTTAGAGATGTGGTCAATGGAAGGTTGTTACTTTGACACCTATTAATGATTGAGAAGACTGTTTTTATTTACACAGTTTCACTTGGCGACTACAAACCGCCTCCTGGCATCAAGGCTTTTGCAGGGCTGCCATCATTCGGTGTAGCATAAGATGTTAGTGTGTGTGTCTGTTACTGTCTGTTAGTGTGTAAATAACGTAAGTGTATGGCAAGGCTCGACAAACCCCGGGTACCAGGTTGGATAATGTATGAAAATGTAAAAACATGATTGGAGAAGAAACAAAAAGCTGACTCCTGACTTTTATGGTTGGCTCCAAATTTGTCGACCCCTGCAACAGTTAAAAAGAACCTGGCATAGTAATCCCTATACTGGAGACTGCTGCATTCCCAATTGGGGCACAGTAGGATACCACAGTGTTGGCCAAGAGCAAGTGTCATGTGGTTGCTGGGCTACAACTCCCAGCAGGCTTAGCCATCCTACCAAACACTAAAAGCAATTACTAGGTGCCAAAGTCAGGTTCTCTGTGTCCCACATAAATGCAAGCCTGCTGTGTGGATTAAACAGCCGAGAACTTTAGCCACATATAAAAAAATAAAATAAAAAAACCCAGCAACTCCATGATTAACCCCTTCATTAGAAACAGTACTCCACAAAACCTCAACTTATTCTCAAACATTCAAGATATCAGTTGGCCTATACAGGCCTCAGTTCCAGCAATTCCTTCCAATTCAGTAACAGGAACAACCGGGCATTAGCCATACCTCCCAACCCCCAAGTAGCAATGTATACTTTTTATTAACACTTCTATATGAATCATTCCCCGTCCTGCTTGGAGTCTATGCTTCCTCTTCCGAATTCCATTATTTAAAGGAACAGTCTATTACTCTTTAAACTGTCCCAATTCACATTAAAAAAGGTAGACGGAAATAAGATTCATAAGAAATAGGAACACTCAATTATATACATGGTGGCTCCATGAAACCGAAAGCGACACTAAAATGCATTCGTTTTGCTTTCGGCTGTGATCCTTGAAAGCCTTGTAATGTGAGGTCATCCAGGCTCTCTAAACTTGGAAAATAGCGTCGATAAGAAAGCGGTTTTAAGTGTCAGGGATTTTACTAGAGATGTTACTGTTAGATGCCCATATGTATATCCTAAATAGTTTATCTAGAAAAGTATTATTGGGTTTACCATCTAAAATATCCATGAACTCAAGATTACTCAGGACAGTCTATGAACTTTAACAATACTGTCTGCAGCATTTGTCAAACACTGTGTCAGGTTAGTTATTATTCTAATCTTTTACTTATATAGCGCCGACAAATTACGCAGCACTTAATACAATACATATATTCAAGGGGAAGACAAGACGAGAATTGACAGACTAAGACAAACTGATACATTAGGTGGAGAGAGCCCTGATGGCAAGCTTACAATCTTGAGGGAATGTAAAACCATCAATCATCAAAGCCAAAGCATGTAGAATTCATTGGTATTAACATGGGATGATAAAATCCACTAATCGTATGGATGCTATACATTCATTGCACTACCCAAATGTATACATATCCCTTTCGTGGCCAGAGCTTTTTTGCCATTTGTAGCATATCTTTGTTCAACCATTTTTCCCCTTTTCCAGGTTTGTGTACTGACACAAATTGTTTATTTATATTATTTTATTTTTAGACAATTTTTTTTTTCCAGGAGGTCTCTCAAGGATCTCTCTTGTAACTAGATAGTACCCTTTATGATGTCATGGTGCCATCCCTGGAGTCCATTTACTTACTGACTGATATTTACTTTTTTTTTTAATTCTCATAACTATTATTATTATTTTTTACCTTTTTATATTTAGCGGTCTGATTAATGTAGCTGTAATTCTAACTCTCTCACTTCATTATTCATTGTGAACACGCACTTAGATTTCCTATCACTTCGACTGACGTGACAATGTATCCCAGCATGCAACAGACCTTCTCATTTCAGATTCGCTCTTTAATAGCTTTTTAATCTTGGTAGCAATTTTAACTCCTACAGAAAGCTAGGAATAGAGGAAGTTAACATAATTGCCCACAATGCTAAAACACATAGCTCTGAGCCATGTAGCCTTTTATTATATTAGAGTAATTTTCAACATAAAGCTACAAGAATCAAACATCGCACAGCCTGATCATGCAGATCATATAGGCCGGTGCCAGGAGATGCAGCCCCCTGTGTTAGACCAATGTAAGCACGCGGATCTAATACTGTCACTTCTAACAGAACATTATTGTGACTGTGTGCAAAGATTTTTTTTTTGGCACATGCCCTTTATTTTTTCTTAATAGCTTATTGTCCTGCATTGACATTGAATAATAGTTGACATTGAAAGTCATTTCCTCCGATTCAAAATAGCCTGGTAAACCTCTGCTTCCAGGCAAGTTCTTGGGGCAGTTTCCTCTCTAATCTGCGTGTCAATTTTTAACCTTGCTCCGAATGTATTAGTGGCCAGCACTGGATTATCACCTGTAGCTTGGGGGTCATTAGGAGTAACCTAGACAACCGCACACAACAACTACTGCCACTTACTTTATAGTATGCGAGTCTAGAACAGCAAAACAGAATCCTCTTCTGTAGGATTCTGATCCGTTCAATGTCTTTCTATTCATTAAGGAGAAACAGGATGCTGTATGGCAAGCATGCGGTGCACACCACTGTATAGTGGTGCATGCCTGGTCTATACAGGTAAATCACTTGGTTTTCTAAAGGCTTTTCACTAGGTCATAGTTTCATACTCAATATTGCAGTGCAGGTAATGGAGACATTTATTGCTTTGAAAGGGGGCATTGTTGTTGGTCAAAATACGCAGAATATAAGAAAGTAGCTTTTCAGTGAAAGGGTTGCAGAACGAGAGGTAGAGGTTACTATGGCAAGGGAATTTCAGTATTAGAGTATCCTGAAAATAAGAAGAAGCCAAGTAATGCGTAAGGTATTGTAGCCGGTAAAAAATGGTCTTCTGGTTCGGCTATAGTCACATTCCTGCTTCTATTGCTTCCTTAACACAGCAGTCCCACACATCCCTGCAATGCAGGAGGCACACATTGCATTCATAACTCAGGCATACAGGAGACACGTCCAACACAGAATCATAAAATCTCTCCCAATGCAGACAGGCCGAGAAACACGTTACAACAAGCACAAAGAACATACGAGCATCTGACTCGCGTCTCGGTAACTTATGGCCACATGAAACACAGTTGTTCACAGATTTGGAACATGTGAAGGGTTAATAAAGCAAATTTTGTAGACACCAGAAATTCCAGTTGGGGGAGAGACAGAACAGCTGGGAATCCCATAACCAGTTGCTAGAAAATCTTATAACCAGCTGCTGCACCAGTAAAACCAGTCCCCTTACAAACCACCCCAGCATGACCAGTTCCTCAAACCAGAAACACCTTATTAAAGAGTAACTGGTCGCACACATATTAATCAGACAACTGAAATATACCCGTCAACGTTCTCAAGACAGCAGAGCGTGATCCTTTTATGGGTGGATGTTTGGAATACTTCAGTAGTCAAATATTTCACAGATTACTGGGTATATACAATAAACATGATCACACCCCAGGTAGGCACATTCTCTTCTCCTAGCATCCAAGTCTGATCATTTCTCTGTCCCTGTATCCAGTGTCCAGGGCTCCTGTCTGTTCAGTCCTCGTTTACATTTGAGCTCTGTGCAAATAATCAGTGTGACAAGCGCTCCTTACGTTCATCCTTGTCATATCTTTATGCCGCTTGCCGCTCAGTAGTTCAATTGAGCAGCACCCTTCATTCAAGCTCTCCCTGCATGTGTACTTTCCCCACTATTCCGGTACTTTCTATCTCTAACACCATGAGGCATGTTATTTGAAAAGCATTCCTTGCCCGTACCATGAGCCAAGCATCTTAATCTAGCCCGTTTCGTGAAGACAAAGACAATCCCCGAATATATTTAGCATTCCATAAGACTATAATGTGAAAACACGAAGAACTCGAGAAGTTGCATAATAGGATACAATTATATGTTCGGTGAAAGCAGTTACCTTTTATAACAATCAAACTAAAAAGATAAATTCTTTAAACACTAATTGTATTAAGGATCACAGCTACCTGGCTCCTAGGATTTAGCGTGCCAATGTTTAGTAAATAAACCAGGTTTCTATGAGAGGGAATAAAAGCTGGACCATAACTACAGATTGTTGCTAAAGTTGAGGAAATCAAATGGATTTTAAAACAGGAATTCATAATGTTATCAGTTTAAGGGAAAAGTGCTTTAAAATTCCACCTAATGAAAAGCCTTATAGGATAGATACTCACAGAATGCGGTTTATATCCATACATTACCATGTAATCCCCGATTTATATTGGGAGTGCTTTTTCATGGTTCTAGTCATAAGTAAAGCACACAATTTTCATTGAAGCATAACAGCACTAATACATGTGTAAACAGTCACGTTTTTACACCAGACATGAGTTTTATGTTTGTAAATGTGCCTGACATTGTGTATACTGCAAAAAAACAAACTTTTTCACTTTAAAAAAAAACATCAAAAACAATGTAGCCCAAAAGCACTTTTTCATTTCCATTCTGTCATATTTGAATATGCCTATCATGCAGAATTATAATTTTTTCTTCTTATACGCATGTATGTTAACTAGAGCTCACGTGTTCATTAATTGTAACAAAATGACCAATAAAGGAGAGCCAACAGCTTAGCTCATTTAATCCCCAGTCTGTTGCACTTCCTCAGCACACCCTGGCTATGCTTCTGTGGCTAGTTCCAAAAAAACCTTAGCCAATTGAACTATCCAACCTTAATCAATGTCCTCAGAATGCCCAAGAAAAGGAAGCTTCTTATCCCACTCATCGCAAAGAGATAGATAGATACAGGGCCGGCCTTTGGGGTGTGCGACCTGTGCGACCGCACAGGGCGCCACACTCCAGGGGGCGCCGCCGCGGGGTCCGGCGCCGCCGCCGCCCGACGACTACGCGGGGTCCGACGCCGCCGCGGGGTTCGCTGCCTCCCCCTCTGGACCTAGATTAAAACATCGGGGGGGGGGGGGTTTGTTGTTTTTTTAACTTTATTTAAAATCCTCCATGTTAAATAGTTTTTTTTTTACTTTATTTAACATGGAGGATGTTAAATAAAGTTAAAACAAACCAAAAAACCCCAATGTTTTCATTTATGACCCGGGCAGGGGCGCCGAGCGGTTGCTCGTGAAGTTCTCAGCAACCGCTCGACGCCCCTTACTCTCCGTGACTCCGTCGCGGTGCCGGCAACTCATGTTGAGCGCCGGATTATTCCGGCGCTCAACATGAGATGCCGGCAGGACTCCTCAAGGTAAGTTAGGATAAGGAGAAGTAGGGAGAGGGGGGGTAGTTTGAAGGGGCAGAGGGGGGGTAGTTTGAAGGGGCAGGGGGGGTGTAGTTTGAAGGGGCAGAGGGGGGGTGTAGTTTGAAGGGGCAGAGGGGGGGTGTAGTTTGAAGGGGCAGAGGGGGCTAGTTTGAAGGGGCAGAGGGGGGGTGTAGTTTGAAGGGGCAGGGGGGGTGTAGTTTGAAGGGGCAGAGGGGGGGTGTAGTTTGAAGGGGCAGAGGGGGCTAGTTTGAAGGGGCAGGGGGGGTAGTTTGAAGGGACAGAGGGGGGGGTAGTTTGAAGGGACAGGGGGGGGTACTTTGAAGGGGCAGAGGGGGGGGGTAGTTTGAAGGGGCAGAGGGGGGGGTAGTTTGAAGGGGCAGAGGGGGGGTAGTTTGAAGGGGCAGAGGGGGGGGGTAGTTTGAAGGGGCAGAGGGGGGGTGTAGTTTGAAGGGGCAGAGGGGGGGTGTAGTTTGAAGGGGCAGAGGGGGGGTGTAGTTTGAAGGGGCAGAGGGGGGGTGTAGTTTGAAGGGGCAGAGGGGGGTGTAGTTTGAAGGGGCAGAGGGGGGGGTGCAGTTTGAAGGGGCAGAGGGGGGGTGCAGTTTGAAGGGGCAGAGGGGGGTGTAGTTTGAAGGGGCAGAGGGGGGGTGTAGTTTGAAGGGGCAGGGGGTGTAGTTTGAAGGGACAGAGGGGGGTGTAGTTTGAAGGGGCAGAGGGGGGGGGTGTAGTTTGAAGGGGCAGAGGGGGGGTGTAGTTTGAAGGGGCAGAGGGGGGGGTGTAGTTTGAAGGGGCAGAGGGGGGGTGTAGTTTGAAGGGGCAGAGGGGGGGTGTAGTTTGAAGGGGCAGAGGGGGCTAGTTTGAAGGGACAGAGGGGGGGTAGTTTGAAGGGACAGAGGGGGGGGTAGTTTGAAGGGACAGAGGGGGGGTAGTTTGAAGGGACAGAGGGGGGGTAGTTTGAAGGGACAGAGGGGGGGGGTAGTTTGAAGGGACAGAGGGGGGGGGTAGTTTGAAGGGACAGAGGGGGGGGGGTAGTTTGAAGGGACAGAGGGGGGGGAGTGAGGGGGGGCACCAGAGGAGTAGTTCGCACAGGGCGCCAGAACACCTAAGGCCGGCTCTGGATAGATAGATAGATAGATAGATAGTTAGATAGCAACCGCTCGACGCCCCTTACTCTCCGTGACTCCGTCGCGGTGCCGGCAACTCATGTTGAGCGCCGGATTATTCCGGCGCTCAACATGAGATGCCGGCAGGACTCCTCAAGGTAAGTTAGGATAAGGAGAAGTAGGGAGAGGGGGGGTAGTTTGAAGGGGCAGAGGGGGGGTAGTTTGAAGGGGCAGGGGGGGTGTAGTTTGAAGGGGCAGAGGGGGGGTGTAGTTTGAAGGGGCAGAGGGGGCTAGTTTGAAGGGGCAGGGGGGGTGTAGTTTGAAGGGGCAGAGGGGGGGTGTAGTTTGAAGGGGCAGAGGGGGCTAGTTTGAAGGGGCAGAGGGGGCTAGTTTGAAGGGGCAGGGGGGGCTAGTTTGAAGGGGCAGGGGGGGTGTAGTTTGAAGGGGCAGAGGGGGGGTGTAGTTTGAAGGGGCAGAGGGGGGTGTAGTTTGAAGGGGCAGAGGGGGGGTGCAGTTTGAAGGGGCAGAGGGGGGGTGCAGTTTGAAGGGGCAGAGGGGGGGTGTAGTTTGAAGGGGCAGGGGGTGTAGTTTGAAGGGACAGAGGGGGGTGTAGTTTGAAGGGGCAGAGGGGGGGTGTAGTTTGAAGGGGCAGAGGGGGGGTGTAGTTTGAAGGGGCAGAGGGGGGGTGTAGTTTGAAGGGGCAGAGGGGGGGTGTAGTTTGAAGGGGCAGAGGGGGGGTGTAGTTTGAAGGGGCAGAGGGGGCTAGTTTGAAGGGACAGAGGGGGGGGTAGTTTGAAGGGACAGAGGGGGGGGTAGTTTGAAGGGACAGAGGGGGGGTAGTTTGAAGGGACAGAGGGGGGGTAGTTTGAAGGGACAGAGGGGGGGGTAGTTTGAAGGGACAGAGGGGGGGGGTAGTTTGAAGGGACAGAGGGGGGGGGTAGTTTGAAGGGACAGAGGGGGGGGAGTGAGGGGGGGCACCAGAGGAGTAGTTCGCACAGGGCGCCAGAACACCTAAGGCCGGCTCTGGATAGATAGATAGATAGATAGATAGATAGTTAGATAGTTAGATAGATAGAGAGAGAGAGAGAGAGAGAGAGAGAGAGAGAGATTATGATAAAGAGAAAGGCATCAAGACAGAACAAATTAACTTGTAATAAATGGAGAACAAAAGACAACTGGTGATACAGCTCCAATCTTGGCTGTTGCCCAAGATGCTGCCTGCTCCATCCAACCTAGGACCTGGCCTGTAAGTGCTGGCTGCCTTTTGATGGTGGGCACTAGGAAAATGTCCAAATACTGCCCATGTTTTGGTGCATCTAAATTTACAATGTCAACTATTATTTTACACAGTTTCTGCCCATTGTAGACATCCATGGAATTTGTTATTAACAAGTAATCCATCTGCTCATGATTGATCACCACACGAGCAGAAACCCCATGACCAACGCAAGTGTGTGCTTGCTTTTGCATTCCCTTATTCTGTCTGGCTCTACCACGATTCCAGGTGAGGTATTCCATGCACAATGTATTCTCTGTAAACATTTCATATTCTCACAGATACCATCTTTCAAACTCAAGCTTGAGTTAAAGACCCTTTGTTTTAAAGGTAATTTTGAAGTATGTGGGAGAAAACCCACAAGCCTCAATGCATGCCTCTACCATGCGTTCCACTAGTCCCACCCCTGGTCTGTCCTCATCCCATGACAGATTAAAGAGATGCAGGAAGGAAGCTTATGTCTGGGACACACCTGGTTGTCCTAACAGCGTCTATCCTGGGGGGGGACACACCCTCTCTCGTGCGTTACTTCCTCCCAGTCTGACACCTCTAAGCTCAATTCTCAACTTTATTAAAATTACACGTGTCCTTAAGTATGCAGCTTTTCCTTAATCACATTGATGAACAGGAATTTTATCATTTATAGTTAAATATACATCGGTTCTAGATTTCAGAGTCGGAACATCACCCTATGTTACCCTTAGTATTTTGTTTTACTAGCCTATCAGGATTCCTAATAGAGAGTGGACCTATCTCCCACAAATACATGGATCAGATCCATTAAGGGTTGTATATAACACTTTATGTAGACAGTGTTCTTATACAGACTCCCAGAGCACTATATAGATGAAAATACCTGGCCGCTGACAGCAAAAGATGTGCCCCAATTGTGGGGAGAGCACAACATCATGAATTCTGTTGCGCCTTAGACTTGATTCGTTAATAAGTCGAGCATTTGGCTGTGTGATTAAGACTATTGGGGAGTTTGTGTTCCAGATTCAGCCAAGATAATAATAATGCTAAGTTGCATTAGAACCTTTAAGAGCAAAAGGGACAACATTCTTGAAAATGTTTTAAATTTGACACTAGCATTAAAAACAGAGGGAGCCCCCCTTAAAGCATACACACCGGCATCCATTCGCTGCCAGCTATCATGTTTTACCAGCCTATTAGCATGGGCAAAAAAAAGATTTTCTCTTCTTTCTCATCTATCTGATCATTAAACATGTATTAATGGGAAACATATACAACATGAACATTGGGATGTCTGAGATTTCATTGGGGGTTTGTAGTGCGATTTTCATCACAAATAGCAATGGTTTTGGGAGATGAAGAATAATAGTATACCTTATTTCTCTTAGGCATACAGCAGAGTATTCACTACATTTGTTTGTTCCAAGGATAACGCTTTAATTTAACCACTTCACAGTGCTGTTTCATATTCCTCCTTGTGTGTTTTATACATTCCACACTGCCCCTTACTGTTCTCAGGCCTCTACCTTCCAATCTCTGTTATATCTATACAATGGCATCATCTTGTACAGTCATCTTATGACATCAAAACTGTCAAAAAAAGTCTCCGGATCAATACCGAGATGCATTGATATACTTGGGTTACAGCCTAGGACTTCCAATTATGTATAAATGATTGAAGTCAATGGCACACCTCCAGGGCTCAGGGTGAGTGTTATTACTCACCTTCTCAAACAATATGTCTTATAACGCACGATGAGACTGCATCTTCCCCTAGCCTCAATGGCTCACCCAGTTCCAGAGGAGCAAACAATATGTGTGCCACCTCTTTGGCAATGAAAAGTCTTATTCTTCCGTAAGCACAAAGCATTCTGTTTAGTTATTCCTGTGGCACCAATCTATCAAGACTGTGATCTCATGAGATCATCTTTAAGTATTTCTTTATCGTCTATTCACATCCCATGTAAACAATATATAAATATATTAATGTATATAGAGTTTTATGATGTAGGAGAGTGCTACTCCCACAAATATTATTATTGTCAAAGTAATTGGTTTACTTGTGTCATTGTTACACCCAAAATTGTCTACACTTGTCCCTGATACACCCATGTGACCTGCTTACTCCTTTTATTCATATAAAACAATAGGCGGCCAGTGTTATGCTCCAACGTTGTCAATACCCCCTAACTTATCAAAAGAGCCATCATTAAGAAACAACAGAGGTTGCCGTGCGTGCTGGGCTGTCACATATCACAGGCTTCTATCTATGTCATTACTACACCCATAACTTTTCCCGGTCACTGTCCCACCCAGAAACGTTCCATATTTATCCACTGTTACACCCCAAGGACTATCCCTTGAAATAATAGCTGCAGAGAAGACTGTGCCTTATGCTGGAGGAGGACTGTGACTCCATTTACAGTAACACTGACACATGCCAAAAATCCCCTCCTCATGTCTCAGTTAAGCCGCACACGGTGCCTCAGAAAACACCTCACACCAACCCCCAAAATGCCCCCTTTTTCCTGTCACACCCCAGCACTAGCTGTTATTGTTCAGTGTCGGGCTAGTCCTTGTCACAAGCTGGACCTATATCTCTGCTGTCAGACCGGCCCCAGTAAACATCGCTACGATGTCTCTCGCTCTTGTCACAGGCTCTCTCCCATCACATGCCACCTAGCTATACCGTCTCTTATTTCATATCACAGTGCTGTGTCGCCTCTTTGCTGTCTCGTCCTGCTTGCACCTAACAGGGTAGCCGGGAGGTCCCCGAGCACCTTTAGGACGCGCAGCACATCAGCCCTCGGTATTCCCTCCTCAGACGCGTCTTGCCCCGGTACCTTTGTATCTCTCTAGCACTCCTTCATAAGCGCGCACAAACTCATTCTCCTGGCTCCGATCCGTCGGGAGTTGTCCCGGGATATACCCCGACATGACGCCCGCTCCGCCAGCTGTGTGCCCGGTACCCGCCGGACAGTCGGGTGTCTGTGAATCCAACTTCCGGCTCCTGTCCCCGCCCCGTAAGGAAAAACCGAGGAGGACACCCTGCTGTTCGAGGGGGAACTACACCTGGCAAGTCAGTGATAGACAGACACCCAGTGGCCATTGGCGGAACCGCAACCTGGACCTAGGCTGGGAGACGAGGGCCATCTAGTTGTGACTTGAGTATTGGAAGCGAAGAACGGCTGCGTCCATTACTGCACCACGTCGACAGGTAAACCGATGAGAATAGTAGTGCTCAACATGAAATATAAGTCCACATTCGAAAGTATAACCTAGGGAGGTAGTTGACATCTCATCATCGTTAGATGTACCTGATTGCACATGGTGTGCAGCTCAAAGAAAATTTGCTTTTCCACCAAAATTTCTCCTTAAAAACAGCTAGCTAACTGATAAAAAACATCATTTACGCAGCCTTATTGCTAGAAAAGCGCAAAAGAAGTCAAAGGAAAAGCACAATCGCATAGATCTATGGGCAAACTTTGATGTGGAACCAGGCCCTTGAGGGATCAGTTTTTATAACTTTTTATACATAAAGCTAATCAGAAAAAAAATATCTGAAGCTACATGTGTGAGGAGTAAAAATAGTAAAGCGCCACGCTCACCTGCATCCAGACCAAGGACCAATATGCCGCCAAACATCTAACGGTACAATATCTACGAGACCAGAAATTAGGACAAATAGGGGCCCTCGGGATCATTTCTTTTACAGCGACCTTAAGGTCAGGGCTGATACACAACACATATCACAGTTAAACTTCAAACATAGAAAAATAGAATCTGACGTCAGATAAGAACCATTGGGCTCATTTAGTCTACCCATTTTCCCTGATGTAAAGACTTAGACCTTAATCAGTCCTTAGTCTTGTCTTAGATTCAGAATAGCTTTATGCCTGTCCCATGCGTATAAATTCCCTTACTGTATTAACCTCTACTACTTCTGCTAAGAGGATGTTTCACTTATCTCACTAAACTAAAAGTGAGTACAGTGAACACTTTCTGGGCTCAAGCATAAAGCATAAAGATGGCTCTTATCCCAGTCCCTTGCGGGCCTGCCCTTTCTTCAGAGCTACTCAAGAAGGCAGGTGAAAGATCACCCAGATTTCAAATGCTCGGAAAAATACCCCTCGTCTTATAGTCGAGGTTGTCTTATAATCAGAGCTCAAATAGAAGTCTCCCTGGCAGCCGGTGGACGTCTGCACTGTGTGCGCAGACAACCTCCACTGCTGTGAGTGACATGATCTTCTGGTGCTCCACAGCGCTGCAGTATCCTCCTCTCATGCACCTGGTGAACGTATGCGTGATGCATACGTTGCCCGCGGGCCCCCAACTTCACAAAGCAACATGTCCCACAGTGGCACCTTTGTCTTAAACAGCTTGAGAGTGCCACCTTTGCCCCAAACAGCTTGTGAGTGCCTTTGCCCCAAACAGCTTATCTGTGCCATTTTTGTCCTAAAACAGCTTGTCTGTGCCATCACTGCCCCCCCCCCAAAAAGCTCCTGGCACTCCCCCTATAAATAAAGTTTACAATACTGAATAAAATCCGTGATCCAAAGTGGGCATGTAACCTATAAAAATAGGGGGTGCAGGACACTTGGAAGAGATTGTCCTATAAAACTTCTAAATTAATCTGACCTCCACTAAACATAAAGCTCTTTTCCCTGACTTCAACATTACTGAAAATGATACCTATATATCTCTGAAGCTCTCTTACAAGCTACATACATAATTTTGTATTTGGTCTATCTCTGCAAGCAAACCTAAAAGTCTCCATGAGGGTTACAGGCTTATTGCTCTAAATCTGCAGACAGATTTAGATGAAATAACACTCCCAACCACTTTCTCCTAAAATCATTTTGTCGAAAAACCATCAGTAAAATCCACGCTGTATTAGTTGGGATTAAAGAGATTTCCAGATCAAGCCAGTTTTTCCTCCCACCCTAGTTTTTGCTAAAAATGGGTGGGAATGCGGTATAAAGAGGGATTATACCGCATGTTCATAATATAACTGCCAGTATATAATATTAATATAAAAAATAACTATAGAATGATATTCTTAATAGAAGGATCAGAGAACAAATGATGTTAATGGGTATCCAAAATAAGCTCCTGCACTGTGTGCTCACATCAGAACCAACGCCCTGGAACAGAGTTTGAATGCATTTTTTAAATGCTTCTTATCCATTCTAAAATTGGCTAAGGAATATATAAGACAGTTCCTGGGTTTTTACACAGATGCAGCCATGAGATGTTATTAACGAGACTGTTAACATTATCGGTCATTTATCCTTAAAAAAACAACCTCACTAAAGAAGAATGTTTATTAAAGTACTATCTTAATACACATTCTTAAAAAAACACTTGCCTAAGGTAGAAGCTGCAGCTCTGCAAGCTGCCCTCTTCTGATTTAAATTAAGAAAAGCACTTTCAGTACAAGGCGTCTGAATAGAGCCCTGCCCTCAGCATTTGATGAGCCAGTGCTGGAGTTGACTGGCAGTATTTCACATGCAAGGAAAATAGCTGGGGGAGTGGGGGAAATGCATATAGGGGAATTCTGCAAACTCCCCTATGCACTACCAAAAGGGTCTCAATCGGGGCTGGATTAACGTAGGGGCTGATGGAGCTGCAGCTCCAGGCCCCTACCTGAAAATAGGCCAAGTCCTTGTGGGCCGTCCACACTGTCCCTAATGCGGGGCAAAACCTTGCAGGATTGCCAGCGCCCTGCCGCTCACCTGTGCGTTGCTCGACAAACTGTGTGAGCAACGGCTCTTGTACTGCCCAGGGGAAGCAGAAACCCAGCAGAGTCATCACATGACCCTGCTCCGTTCCTGCTTTTCTTGTGCGTTACAAGCGAAGTGCTCGCACAGAGCGCAAGCAACACAGTGGGAAGCAGCGGCCCCAGTGGAAGATTTCTTTTGAGGACTTCAATGGACAAAGAAGATCTGGCCCTTCCTCTAGTTTATCCTATGGGGGAGTGCAGTTCCACACAAGGAATATTGAGGACCCGGTGTCTCCCATGCCCTTACTTTTGGCACCTTGGAGCATGATCACCTAACATCACACAACGAATTGAATCACAACACCTTGGGCTTCAGAAAAAAAAAATATACAGCCTAGGGAGATGTACGTACAGTGGCAAGAAAAAGTAAACCCTTTGGAATTAATGTATAAAATTGTCTTAAAGTATGATATACCGGTAATCTTTATCTAACTAATGAACAAACAAGATTGTAACTAATAACACACAAATGATTGTTTTGTTTTTCTCCATATTGAGTACATTATTCAAACATTCACAATGTGGGCAGGAAAAAGTATGTGAATCCCTAGGCTAATCACTTAGTTAATTTGAGTCACAAGTTAGCAAACCTGGAGTCCAATCAATAAAATTGGATTGGCATAAAAAAGAAATAATTGGAACTGGTTAACATCTGTTCATGAGTCTTCCATATGCAAAACACTGAAAACACATGGAGACCATGGCAGGACACCAAGGAAGAAGCTGTTGCGCTGTTGTTTGCCTGAAGTTTGACAATCCGCAAAGCTACCGGGAAAATACTTTGTGGACTGATGAAACCAAGTTGAAGAACACCCAGCACTAGGTAGGGCTTAAAAAGATCACGGCATACCCACATGAAAAGATCATCTGAATGGTGGTATGATGTATGAAGCATGATGATTTAGGGATTCTTTGCTGCCTTGGGGCCTGGGCAGCTAGCCATCATCCAAACTGTATCAAGGTATCATACAGGATAAAGTCAGGGTGGGTGCCGGCCAGCTTAAGCTCAGAAAAAGTTGTGTAGTACAGCAGGACAATGACCCTAAACATCAAAGTAAGTCTTCTACAGAATGGTTTAAAAAAGAAAATACCTCTTTTTGAGAGCCCAGACCTTAACCTATTGTAGATGCTGTGGAATGACCTCAAGAGAGACGTTCACACCAAGCACTCTAGGAATATGGCTGACCTTTAGCAGTTCTGTAAGGAAGAATGATCTAAAATTCCTCCTGATTGTTGTGCAGGTCTGATCCGCAGCTACCAGAAGCTCTTGTTTGAGGTTATTGCTGCCAAAAGTTATTAAATCTAAGAGTTCACTTAGAATTTCCACCAGCACTGTGAATATTTAATGGGTGTGTTCAATAAAGACATGAAAGATTCTCGTGGTTTGTGTGTTAGCTTGAGCACATTGTGTTTGTCTATACTTGTCAATCAGATCACATTTTATGAACAGAAAACCTGGTAGTTCCAAAGGATTCACTTACTTTTTCTTGCCACTGTATATCCATTTGTTATTATTATTGCAATTAATAATCAAAAATAAAAAAAACCATCAAATAAAAGGAATACAATGCTGAAAATATATCTGAAGTCCCTAAACATTTTTGTATTCAATACATATGCAAAGTAGCTCTCAGTTGTGATATGTAACAGAAGGGTTGAAGACCCATGTTGTGTGGTAACTAAGGAAGACTAAGGAAATTCTGTTAAGTATTTACCCCTTCCCTATTTAATCAATTTTTGTTATTTGTCATATTTTTATGTTTTTAGATCATCCAACTAATTTTAATATAAGGCAAACACTAGGCAAAAACAACACTAGTAAACACAAAATGCAGCTTTTAACTTGTCATTTAAGATAAAGAGTTATTTAAAAAACATCCATGTAAAAAAGTAATTGTCCCTCTAAACTTAATAATGGGTCCTGCCACCCTTGGCGGCAACTGCAATCAAATGTTTGTGATAACTGGCAATGAGTACCATATTTGCTCGATAATAAGGTGACCCTAGTTATAAGTCGACCCCCCAAAATTTGAATATTAAGGAAAAAAAGAAAAAGCCTGAATATAAGACTGCCCTATAAGAAAACAGTTTTACTAGTAAATATTAAATCATATGTAAACTATTTTTTCATATTTAATAAAAACTATGATTGAGACAAAATGCATTTCATGTTTTTATTTCCTTTTATTTGCCAACCTGCCCCCAGATATGCCTTATAACCCCCCAGATACGCCTTCTACCGCCTTATATGGCACTCTGCCCCCCAGAAATGCCTTATATCCCCCTATATGCCACTCTGCCTCCCAGATATGCCTTTTAACTCACCTATATGCCACTCTGCCTCCCGGATATTCCTTTTAACCCCCTATATGCCACTCTGCCTCCCTGATATTCCTTTTAACCCCCCTATATGCCACTCTGCCTCCCTGATGTGTGATGCGCACAGACAACCTCCGCTGCTGCTGCCGGCACTTTCGCCAGGTCTTCTATGAATGAGCACCGGAAGGTCATGTGATGCTTGCGCTCCGTCATAGAAGCCCCAGATGAAGTGCCAGCAGCAGTGGAGGTTGTCTACGCACATCGCAAAGACTTCCACCGCTGCCAGAGAGGAAGATTCAGGTCTCTTGCAGCGCTGTGGGGGATCTGGATCTTAGTCTTGTAGTCAGACCTCTATTTGAGGTCTGATTAGAAGAAAACCTCTGAAAAAACCCTTTCCATCGCTGTGGATGTCAGATTTGTTTTAATTCAACCACGCTGGAATGTTTTCGATCATTAACTGCCTTTTTAAGGTCATGCCACAGCATCTCAATCAAATTTAATTCAGGACTGAGAACCTTCATTTTGTTTCTTTTGAGCCATTTAGTGGTGGACGTGCTTGTGTGCTTCGGATCATCATACTGCTGTATAATTGATCTTTAGGTCACAAACTGATGGCTGGATATTCAGGATTTTCTGGTAACAAAACTCATGGTTCCATCAATTATGGCAAGTAGCTCAGGTCCTGAAGCAACACCACACCATCACAATACCCCCTGTCGTGTTTGCCTGTTGGTATGATGTTCTTGTTGTAGAATGCTGTGTTGGGTCCCATTTTTTTGTGGGATCATGAACACTGACATTAGATGAGGCAAGTGAGGCCTGCAGTTCTTTAGATGTTTGTCTGCGATCTTTTAAGACCTCCTGGATAAGTCTTTCATGTGCTCTTGGCAGAATTTTGGTACGCCAGCCACTCCTGTGAAGGTCCTACTGTTTCAAATTCTCTCCATTTGTTGGTAATGGCTCTCATCATGTTTCACTGGAGTGATGGCTTTTTTACCCTTTAAGACTTGAATTTCTTTAGATTGCTTCATTGTATGCTGCTTTTTGAAACCTTTTACCATATTTCACTTTGCAAGACAGGTTCCATTTAATTGATGTTCAGATTCAGGGCTTATAACAATTGAGAGCAATTATGCTTTGGCCAATTCATATAAACAAAACCTCTCATTTATATTATGTTTATATATTTGTTGCCAACTTTATTAGGTGAGAAGCGCAGAGGGTTTTTTGTTTTTTGTATACACTGTACAGCTAATACGCTTACAATACAATTTGCAGCATGCTCACACCTGTTTGGTAGGCCTCGTATTACACATTTGTATTATTTCATCTTAGCGCACCGACATTTGTATCTTCTCTGCTTGTAATAATCTTGTCTTGGTGTGTCTAATGAAACTGAACTCAATTTACAATTCAATTTGGTTAATTGATTTATTTAGTAACCAAGGGACATGCAATAATTTTAAAACTACATTTTCTGTTTATTTGGATTATCTTTGTCTAATATTAAAATTCGTTTGATAATCTGAAACATTCATGTGTGGCAATGATGCAAAAATAGAAGAAATTGGGAATACACTTTCACAGCAGTGTATGTTGCCTCTCTTTTAAGTAAAACTATTGCACTAATGACTCTCCATTCCAAGATGCCTCAGTATTAGCAACTCAAAGTAAGCACTCATCATAGCAACGTTACCATGCCTCCACCCCTACGATCAAACCAATGTAGCTAATAACAATGTATTCAGAAGTGTGACTGATGCAAACTGCTTATTCATGAATTCAGATCATGTAACTATAATCTCCCTGTTTAACCCTATCACTGCCAGAGAGCTCACAGGATACTAATGGGGAAAAAAACACACACTCCTGGGCTTCACTAGATGCTAAGAAAAAAATGTTTAATATGTTTATTGTATCAAATTCGAATGCCTAGCCACTTTAAAATTGCCCCACAGTTCAACGCTGTGCAAGCAGACATAGGGAAATGGTGATGGCCGCGGAAAGCAGCAGGAAATTCTACTGAAATGGCAGATGTTCCTAAGCATTAAATAGGCAGCTTTAGCTCACAAAAGTATGAGGTTCTGCAGAGCTCCTGCTGCTGCAGAGCGGAGGATAATGTTTCTTCATCAAACACACTGAGCAGTGATATGGGCGAAACCCACACATCTGAAGACAAGCTGAACACCAAATATACACTTGGATGTTATCCTTAGAACAAAGGCAAGGAGAAGCGGGAGTGAACCAGAGACCCCCTTCCCCCATGCAAGGATATCCTCAAAAAGAGCTCTGTTACTATGGCAACCAGAAGAATGGCTGCTCATGGTTAGGAGTTTCCATGGCAACAGATAATGCAAAATCAGCTTCCCATCAGTATTTAATCCTCAGGACACTACTGTTTTTTTGTATAAACAAATGCATATTTATATTACATACACAGCCCTTCCCAAAAGCACAAACACACAAATCATTTAGATGAAGTATTGTTAGGGAGGGGATCATGACATCAAAGGTAAGGAATGCATGTTACACATTCAATATATATCAACGTATGCTGCTACAAGTTATGTATGACATATATAGGCTGCCCTGCCAAACTTCTCCAAGTAATGCTTTGTTTTATATTGTTTGGGGTTTTTTTAAGTTTCTCAGTCTAATCCCATAAAAGACACAAAAACGTGTGTGAACTTATTGCAATGGTAGTCACAATGACATCATCTCCCTTAAACTCATTAAAGAGGAGGTACCTTACCTCACCCAAGACATCAACCTTATATAGCCAGTGAGTATAAGAGAAAACTCTAGATGCAGCAACATCTCTCTGCAGAAGAGGACCTCACTAGATACTCTCTAGGGATAATGGATAGCAGCTGTGACTTATAATAATTAAATGTGTAGTATGCTGTAGGACAGGAATTGTTTAGCTCCAGCATCAGATTTTGCAGACTTTGTTGAGCACACTCAAATGCCAGCCTAGAGTAGGTTATTGGCTTTGTAATAGCTAAATGTTGCACAAGACAGGTGTGCATTTAAGTGTTGAGGGCAGAGCAGTCAAACTGTCAGCCTCTGAAGGCTGATGGAGAGAACTGTAAGTATGTTTTAGTACATCCGTAGTCAAAGACCCAAACATTTTTCCTTGCAAGGTGGCATCTACTTGACAACCTACAGCTCCATAACAGCTATTGGCCGTAACGTCTTTTACAGGGATAACATAGTAGCTACAGGTTATCATAGCAACCGTTACACAGTGTGCACTTTCCTCACCTGCAACCCTGACCACAGCTCTCTCTGCAGGATCCAGCACTGAGTCCTTGCTCTTCCTCTTCTTCTGTTCATGGCGTGGCAGATTCCAAGGGAGAGTATCGCCTGGAGGACACGGTGACAAACTTCCAGACCTCTCACTGCGACAGGACCTTTCACTACGGTATGACCTCTCACTGAGAGTTTCTTCATCTGAGGATGACATGGCTGTACAGGCGTACATACGTCTCTCTAGGTATAGAAAAAAAACTAGGTCTCAATTGCAAAGGAAATCTACTACTGTAAATATCTGTCTTGAGTCTAATACAAACACAGTGATTGTACTGATGATTGCACTGTAATGTGTAGATAATAGAATGTGCAGGTAAAAGATTAGGTGTGAAATAATGTGGATCAACACAGTGATGATGTGTGGGATGACATGTTACACGGGACGTCATTCAGTGAGTGAGCACAGGATGCATGACAAGTGTCAAAATACCAGGAACAAGCTGGCCAAAGGTATAGGAGACAAGAGTCTAGGACTGTCTTGAAGGTAGGTCAAATGGGCCAGATGGACTTCAAAGAGACTTAAACCAACTAAGATGGATAAAAGCAAAGACAAGAGTGGAAAAAACAAAACATTGAGATGTAATGAAGAAGGATGCTGTGACTCAGAGCTACTTAGATGACAGAGGAGAAGATAAAGGATCCTAGGACAAGGACCCTATAACTTACAATACTTGGGAAGCATGTGGGGCCCATAAACACATGATTCCCATGGTTCCATTTACTTGACTGTTTTGTGTTTATGCTAATCACAGGTTAGATGTAGGACATGCTACACATGTCTGTACATAAGCCACATTATCATATAAGGTTTTCGCAATAAAAATAAATTGTCCAGCTTCCCACACTATAGTATGCTTTCCCATAATGCATGACATAGCGAGCTGAGATGGACTTTCTTTATATGTGCTTAAAGACACAGGATCTTAAGTACTACTTAAGATGGTCCCTAAATTGTAATGCCCACGCACGCATAAGGCAACAGTGTAATGGAAGAAACATGGCATGCTCTTTCTCACGCTATAAAGTTGAGATCTATAACATATATCACCGGAGTCAATTGAAATAAGCATACTTGTTTTGCAATGTTGCGTGCCTGCTTAGAATCTAAACATTTAATTACCTTTTGTGGTGGCACACAGCCCTTTAACTTGGAACAGGTCTGCACTTCATAATGAGAAAGTAGACATGAAATGATAGGGAACAAGGTCTAAAATGAAACTAGTATGGGAACATTGGTTGAGGACAAGCAGTGAAATTAAGTTATTGCAATCCAGTGCATTGAGGTATGAGGTGCTGTGGAAGGGGAGAGTTTTTTTTATACAATAAGGAAACTGGGGTTCATGGGTTGTTACAAATGCTACCATAAATTAAAGGTGACATCATAGTTTGTCATTGAGATTAATGTGCTAGTGTGTGAGTTGCAGTGAGCAGGTGAGATACACTGGCTCTTTTACAGCTGATGGAGGAAGAACACCAGCAACACATATTTTATGACAGGACCTGTCATCTTGAATGATCCCACAATTGCATGTGCCTCAAGACAGCATGACATCACATTACACTTATTTTGCATTAAAACATTAACTGAGATGATGTAATCTCGGGTCTGTGGTTTCATTTCATTGCAGGTTATGCAGTGATAACAGAGGTCTGATACATTATAAAAACTCCTAATGCAATGCAGAAGTTAGATCCTTGTTGACTTTGCATATCACATCATCATATTGCAGAATTGCACGTCTGAACATATTCTATTTGAATAAGGCCCACTGATAAAAGCTAGGCAAAGAGATCTGACATGCAACCATAAGGAGTAAGGGAATTAACATGGTGACATAACCTTACAACAATTTACAGAGAAGACATTGGATATGGCATAATGAAAGCACCTTCCATATGATATGACCTATATGATGACAAGGTTGTGGGTGTTATATGATGACGAGTCATTGCATATGAATGCACCTTTCATGATGATTCATCTTTATGTTGCAATGTTATATAGTAGCCTGTATTATGGAGTATGCTATATGTAATATGACCCAACATGGTACATGGTGAATGGATCCTGCATGCTAGTGTGGCAGTCACTTACCCCCTTGTGACAGGAGGAACCTAAACTATGGGGGTGTGATGTGTTCTGTGTACAAATCCCCCAAAGAAAGGAAGCATCCAGGCGAGAGGGCACTGTCACATCCAGTGGCTGTCAGAAACAATGTCTCACCCAGCGAGACAGCCAGTGACCGCTTACAACCAGGAAACAAATATGACATCCAGAGCAAGCCTCAGAATGCAAATTCAGTCTAGGCACAACATCAAATGAAGAGACAGCCAGGCAAATGATACGACATCCAGAGACAGCCAGTGCCACTGTCACGTCCGGAGACAGGCGCTCGAAAGTGCCAATATATAACAAGAGATACAGAGGAACAGCAAGAAATAACAGATGAATGTCCAGGCGGAAGATCAGAACGTTATTACACTGACAGCACCATCATCAGCAAAGGCATATCACATGCAGTGTGTGTGACTGCGGTGCATCCACAGAGAGACAGCCACACGATGCACAATAGGGAAATCGCCAAAGCTACGACATCCAGGTATTTACAGAAGGGTCGATAAAAAGGACGTCCAGGGATAGACGGAGACCTCCCCACTCCAGAACCGGTCTGTGCTCCCGATAGGGAGGGGCTGCTGTACAAAGAGCCTCACCCCGATCTGTGCCCGTCGTCCGTGTACATGTGTGAAAGAGCGGCACACGTGTGTATCACAGACTCGTCACTGCACACATATGACACATACATACATGCTCCATTTGGGTACCAGTGACTGCAGTGAGACGCTCCAGCGCTGTGTGTGAGGAATGGGGAGGGGCGTGGCCAGCTGTGAGGAAATCAGGAGATCCCCATCCGTTAAACACACACCTTATCATCGAGCTGTCTGCATGTTCTTCAACTACCCCAGGCCCATTGGTTATCCTTCTCTTTCATGTGGATGTCTCTCTATCGTGTATCTTTATGCGCAAACACACATTGGAGATATATAAATATATAGAGATAAACACAATTGATATATATATATATATATATATATGTATATATATATATGTAAATATATATACATACATACACACACATACACTATATAGAAATATAAATATGTAGAGATAAACACAATTAATATATATATATATATATATATAATATATATGTAAATATATATACATACACACACATACACTATATGGAAAACGTGACATCCTGACACCAACAGGGACTTCACATTCTAAATACATAGACATTAATATGTAGTTGGTCCCCCCTTTGCAGCTACAACAGGTTTTTTACTCTAATGGGAAGGCTTTCCAATATGTTGGAGTGTTTTTTGTGGAAATGTTTGCCCATTCATCTAGTAGAGCATTTGTCAGGTACCAATGTTAGATGAGAAGGTACCTGAGGACCTCGCAATCTCCATTCCAGTTCATCCCAAAGATGTTCAATGGGTTGAGGTCAGGGCTCTGTGCGGCCAGTCAACTTCTTCCACACCAAACTCATCCAATCATCTTTATGGACCTTGCTTTGTGCGCTGGGGCCCATTCCACAAAGTAGGAAGCATAGCATTGTCCGCAATGTCTCGGTATGCTGAATTATTAAGATTTCCCTTCACTGGAAGAGAGGGGCCAATATTAATGCCTATGGAAGTTTGAAACTCTTCGGCTATAGTGTATTGGTGACTTTTAGACACCATGTACCTCAACACTTGGTGACCCTCTCTGTGACTTTACCTGGTCTGCCGCTTCATGGCAAACACTTCCACTTTTTAAGAATACCACTTACAGCTGACCGTGGAATATCTAGCAGGGATGACATTTCACAAACTGACTTATTGCAAAGGTGGCATCCTTTCAGAGTATTACGCTTGAATACAATTCACTGAGCTCTTTAGAATGACCCATTTTTCCACAAATGTTCGTACATGCAGACTGCATGGCTAGGTGCTTAGTTTTTTTACACCTGTGGCAATGGGTCTGATTGAAACACCTGAATTTAATAAGAGTAGCGTCCCAATATTTGTGTCCATGTAGTGTACATGCATACTCCCTCCCTTACCCTCTGCAAGCCTCTCCCTCCATCTCTCAACTGCAGCTTTCCTTTCCGGCAGTGAGCACCCTCGCCTTTAACTGCGGGGTCACATAACCTTGTGTTATGGTGGGCTGGTCCATGGGTACCACTCTTTGGGTGGGAGGCCACATTAACACACAGGGGTGGGCTGACCTCGGGCCGGTCCAAAATTGTTCACAAAGGCCTGGGTCAGCCTGCCCCTGTGTGTTGCTGTGGCACCCCTGATGAGAGGCACCTGGGGCGGACTGCAGCCCCAAATACGTCACTGCTCCCGGGGCTTTTATGCAAAACGGCGAAGCTTGCGGGCACACCTTCTCCCTTGATTGGTGGAACAGGAGAGAGGCCATTTTGCAGGAGTGCACCGAGTGGCCAGTAATGCAGATAGATTCATAGAGAAAGAGAGGTGCAGAAACGCTTCTCTTTTTCACAAATCTATCCAGAAAGAACCCCTGGGACCCATGTGAGAGTAGACTCTGGGTAGGGGCTTTTTATGCCGCTTCTTGTAAAATGCAGCCCTGGTGCTATGTAGCCCCTTTATAGATACGTTTCATTAGTCATAATGCCCAGCTGGGTGATTATTAATGAGCTGACAGAAGAAAGAATACAGAAAACAGAAAAACAAGGTGAGGTAAGACACGGAAACAGAAGTGGTTGTCAGAGATGGTATGCAGACATCGAGAGAGAGAATGACAGTAAAATAAATGACGGAATGCATACCAAAATTCGTATCTCTCTGCTTTGTTTTAGGGTGAAGCCAAATAGTTCTGCAAAGCATTATAGAGAGATGGAAGGCTAGGAGTATCTCAGTTTGAAATGTATGTAATATTAATAAAATAAAAAATAAGGTGGCTGTTCTGCTAAACTGTTTTATGATCCTCGGGGTAACATGAGTTCAGTAAACTTGGAAATGGGGTTATCACCCTTTCATAATATTCTTGTTTCTATGTCTGGATTCTCCCTAAGGCACCTCATTGGGATTCTGTATAGTGAGGACATGGCTTCAGCCTGGGCATGTGGGTCAAGTCCCAAATTTTTTCCTAGATTTTGCTAAATCTGCTCACACAAATATATGTACACTCACCTACATCCAAACACACTCTCCCTCACGTATACAATATACAAACATACACACACACCCATGGCTGAGAACTTTCTAAGTGAGCCGACCCTGACATGCTAGAAATATTAACCCTTTCATAGCCAGCCATTAAGATTCAAATGTGTTAACCAAATGGCTCTGGTACTGGTCCTCAAGGAAACTTTGACTAAGTCATTACTTAAAGATACACTAAATTGAGTACATGCATACATGTAGGACCATTAACCATAACATAATGGTAACAAAATGACCGACTGGGAATCTTATATATGATCACAGCAGTGTAGAATAGGAAGGAGACAGCTCCAGACTGTGTGACCCTGAGAATTTGTCCCTTCACCCTGAGGTTCCCCCCGCATACCATACACACCTATAATACATGCATACACACCTACAACGCTTAATGTGCATGAAGCTGGTCTTAGTGCTGTCATCTTATGCACTGTACATATTTTCTCTGATCACGCTTTCACGTAGGCTATGCAATTCAGCTTACATAACTATTAATTTTGCAATAATAATACATTATTATTATCCTTTATTTATATAGTGCCAACATTGTACCCAGCAATTGGTAGACTAAGACAAACTGATACGTTAGGTGTATAGTATATATTATTAATTTGTATTTTATTTAGTGTACTGAACTGTAAAATGTAATATCTGGAAGAGTGACAAATGTGTTGTAATTAAAAAAAGTTAAAGGAAAAAGGGTCTGCCAAAATCACAGTTCACCTTAGGCCAGGGGGCCTTAAGGAAAATAAGACAAAGTTTTCTTGGAATCTGAAGACTAATATTGTCTATCAAGGAATTCAAACACTGTATAAGGAAGTGGACACCTGCCCTAATCACTCTGTTGCGGCAGAAGAACTTTATCATTGCTTCTGTACCTGAAAGAAATTACAATGTTAAGCCTTACCCCCGAAATGGCGATATTGGGGTCTTGAGTGATTATAGGTACTCCTATCCTAAATTGTTACAGATTATTTTGGCTGCAGTCCAGAAGGCCATTCTTCACCAATCGAAACACCGTTTCATAATAAATTTGCCATTTAAGATGGACCCACTGGAAGCTACCTTACAGAACAGGGAAAAAAAATCACAACCTGGTCCCCTTATATAAACCTATTAGATTTAAGCCCCAAATTCTTAATAATTCCAGCACACAAGTTGTTTTTGTGAACAGGCCTTTAGGGATACACTCCATACAGCCAGAATCTTCCTGGAACCCATCTGGGAACCACACTACTTAAAGCTTAATATGGTGAACGCATAAGGATCGAGGTACGACACCCTGGAAATAATTACACATTTGTAACAGTGTTTGATACGAATAAAACGTGTTAAAGTTATTGTTTGCGTTGGTTGAAGAAAAAGGAAGGACTATTGCTGTTGATGTTCACAGCTGGTATGTCTACTTAACAGTCAAACTCATCTCAACAGGTTATGCTTTCTTGGTGCACTGACATGTACCATCAAAATAAAATAAAGTCACAGTGAATCAGACAGTTTTATTATGGTGCCTGGAAAAAGAGCTGTCTAGATTAAGCAATCATTTTACTGTCTTACTAGCTATATATTTAAGATGGATAGGGGCATACTAGTTCAAGAGAAGACGCGTGCATTGTAGGATCAAACCACAGCCAATTACCAACAGGTTGAGCATGAAATGCTGATCTCAACCTATTCAAAGTAACAAGTACCGTAATATGATCTGTTGTGCGGGGTTACAAATAAGGCTTAAGTTTGGTGGAAAGGGCAAAGAAATCTTTTTTTAAGGAAGTTTTTGAGGGGAGGAAGAATAAATACAAGGTAATACAATGCCTCACGGTGTGTAAATTGTGTTGTTTGTTCATGACATGAGATTTCTTTTCTGTGATCAGGTGCAGTTATTACGGGTCGTGAATCAGTGGTTTCTCAGGTTTCTGTTTTTCAGGAAGGGGCATAGAATACTGCACTTTTTAGTGCTGAATTACCTCCGGGTTTAGTTTCAAGAGATATTGTAGTAGAAACATCGAGGAAAGATTTTTTTTTAGGTTTGTGTACTGGAAAGAGTTTTATATTAGTTATCAGATGTGTACGCACTAGTGATTTGTCCCATTTTTAACTGCATTTTGTAGCATTTGCAAATATGCACAGGAAAACATTCTCATAAAATGAAATGTATACATTCCATCATTTATGTTTTAACCCAAATGATTGTGGGTCTGTCATGACATGATATATTAGGCCGACTAGCCGGCTTGCGTGTTAACATGTATAATTTGTGGTCAGACTAAATCCTAAAACCAGCAGGTGAGGGAAAATGCACTGGAGCCATTCTTGAACACAATTGAAACCAAAAAGGAAATGCATTTGATGACACTAAAAAGCATATGGAACAGTTTAATTATAAGAATTATGGGACATCCACATAGACCGAACATCCAGTGCACATCAAAAAGACAATCTAGGGCCGTTTAGGGGGACATAAGTATTTGTGTTGTCAAGTCACTTAGGGCTATGCTCATATTGATTTATTCGCTAAAGTGGGAGCTTGAAGTAGTGATGGGGTATCAGCACACGAAAACCATTATGCATTATTAACGATGTGTGAATCAGATGATTTCTAGTATTCTAATCAGTTTTTCTGAGGTTTATATATTTCACAGGGTGCTGGTGAAAGGGTGTATTCTATTACACTTCACATTTGGTAGATTTGTATTGTTATAAATCAGTCTCCCTTTTATGTAGGCAGTATGTACATAACATCAAATAATTGTGTACAGCAGCTGGGTGAAGAAAGAACCTTGATCTACATTTTGTTTTCGGACAATCAACTTCATTTACCGGAAGTGCAATGCAGTGCAGGAAGAGATCAGTCATTGACATGTATCCTCCTACACACGCTCCCTTCCCACTTTACCTCATCTAGGATCGCCAAAACAGCTTGTAATGGTGGCTACAAGTGGCAAAGACGAATCCTACTGAAACTTCGGCACTATTGACCTTCATTAGTATGAATGCAAGGAACAAGCAATTTTCATTCAAAAACAAGGTTTGTACGAATCTGAATGTACAAGTCTATCTACCACTTAAGTGATTAGAATAAAACTGAAACACACACCATACTTGGGCTTGTACTGAACATTTTAATAAAGTTTATTTGGAGGTGGCTTGTCTTGGAAGTCAAACAACATAACGCGAGTTTCAGTCCTTAGAATCATGGGGAGTTCTCCTCTTTGCTGAAATCAGGAGCCTTGTATTTTCCTTCTTTCTCCAGCTTCTTCTTTTGATTTTGAATTGCCAACAGGCGCTGCATCTGTGAGCATGAAACATTTATTGAATACCGTGAACCCGGACTGCACTATTAACATTATAATTCCTTATCCATCCTCTAGACCCAGTGTTGTACATATCATTTAATACGTGCAGATGCCCCCACTCACCGTTTTGGTCCTGTGCATACACTCATAGAAGTCTTCATATTCTAGTTTGCACTCCTTGCGTGCTCTTATTTGCCCGATTCCACTGGAGCATTCAATCCACTCTTTTTCAAATGTGTGGCATTTTGCGACCTGACGATATGGCTGTTCTGTACTCTGAAGCAATAACCACTTATCAACGTCGATCCCCAACTTGCCTTGAACATCGATAAGCGGCATGGCTAGTGGAAGGAGATGGATATTTCATTTAAAATAGATATTCTCAGGAATGTATGCATACATACAATTTATTACTCACTGTCCAATGAATGTTAAAATAACAATTGCTCAAAACTGGAAACAATGTCTTCACTTACTTTGGGACACAATTATACAAGTCAGCCTCCAAAATTAGAATAGAGAGATCCGCCATACTTAAATTCCCCAACAAACTATTGAAACTGGACAAAATAGACAATAAAATCTCGCCTGTTGCACAAACTTAAAAAGGAATTTTTTTGGCTCCTATAACTATTAGCTAAACTATCTATGGCCCAAGCACTACCCATACCGGCGGCCTGCATCTCTTCCGCACACCCAATTTTTTTTTTCTGTAGATACCTATAATTATATATTGTTGATAATTCTGAACTTGCGCAACTAAATTAATATCCGTATGATCAAGGTATTGTATACCCTTTGTACACCTGCTAAGCGAACTAAATGGAGAATGCTGTGTTGAATATCTACACAAATAAATAAAGGGCATAAGATAATAGACATAAAACATGTCCCCCACTCCATTTCTGTGATCTACATACCACAGCGCAGCTTGTAATATACGGATATAGAATATTGTTAAATATTAAAATGTTCTGCTGTAGCAGTAATGTTATTCTACCACTACCATTGCTCATAAGCTTTCAAAGTACATTGTCTTTCTAGTTCAGTACCCCAAGTTTTAAACACAGTAAAACTTTTAGAGAGAAAAAAAACGTATGTACTTAAGCATACAGGGATACCAATATGGTCAATTTAGTTATGCCAAAAACCACGTCAGTTTCCGAAAGGGACACCTCAGCCATCATATGCACTTTAATGATAGCTGAGCGGTCCGTGTTGCAAATGCTAGTAACATGATTGAAATATCACTTCAATAATGTAGCATAATAATTCATTGTGTGTGTTTACTCTGGAAATGAGCATTATATGTACATAACTACTAGGACATATGCAACCTGGATGTATACCATACATATATATAGAGTGCCCTTGCGCTTACAGTCTTCTATGTAGATATGCTAAGGCACATTCTCATTTTCCCTGGGCAGCAAGTAGGATCACATCCTTGGTTGGCTACTGAAGATGGAAGCCTGCACAAAACTGCAGGCTCCCAACAGACGTGGTAGAGGCTAATATAGTGTGTCAATTTAATCATGCATGGGACGGCATAAAACTATCCTGAATCTAAGCCAAGGCCAAAGACTAGTTAAGGTGTGAGTCTTTACATGGGCAACGTGCAGACTAGATGGGCCAAACGGTTCTCGATGGTCGTCAAACTCTATGGGTTTATGAGGAAACCCCATTGTGTGAAGCTGTCAACAGCACTTACAGACACACTCTAAAGGAGTGCATTGGAGTTCAAAAAGTTCCATTTTTGTTCAATTAGGAGAAACAACGGCCCGTTCCGATGACCTAATCCTCGATAAAATACACAGCAAACAAAACATATATGATACCCATATAGTTTTCAATACATGAAACAAAAATATAAAAAAAAAACCCACATAGGCAACCCGAATAAAAGCAAATGAGCTACTTAGTGACCCGAATAACTACTCTCAAGTAACCCACACCCCACCCTCCACCATTACTTTTGACAGTCCACACCGATTATTTGAAATATACACTAAAATGCCTATATCCGTATATAACATGACTTTCCAGGCCGCATTACCACAGTGACCTCCTTAAAGCACCATAATGACACCAGTTCTGACAACCCCCTTCTCTGTTTTGAACCCAACCAGAGACCCATCGCACACGAATGGAAATCAATAAATCTCGTTTCTAGTTGTTTACGCGCACGCAACAAAACTAGATTTTTTTCTAAGTCGTTCGGTCATATTTTCACCTGAGCAGCTTCAGACGTCCTCTGTTGCAAGCCTTTCACCACAATGCTGGCCGTAAAGCACGCGTCAACGTAAGGGAGTGCAGATCGCCATGTTTGATTCAGGCAAAAGTATGTCTGGATACTGCACGAAACCGAGGCGCATGCTGCGCATTACTTCGCATACATTGCCTTTTCTATATTAGTAATGATATCATTATTTATCATATTGCTCATGTATTTTAGCCATCCTTTCATTTGATACACGGAAATATTTGGCCAGAATTAAAAATGTCCACACGTCCAGCCCCATGGTCTTCATTTAGCACACACTCCCCCTAGCGCTCGGAGGTGTGTACTGTACTGTACCTCTTTTTCTGACTTTTATTTTATCATCTACATTATATTATTTGTCCTGAGTTTATAAATACCCGGTGTTTTTATGTTATTTAGTTTTTTTCAAGTTATAGGGCAATAAGTACAAGTAGCATATTGCTATTTGAAACCATACTACCCCCATGTCATTTTTGGGACTAGGGTCGGCCCAAGACATAATGCCGTCTGGGGCGAAGTTTAAAATGCCGCCCCCCCCCCCCCATTATCTACCCTTCCTCTGCTGACCCCCACCATTATCTACCCTTCCTCTTCCCCCCCCCTTGTACTTACCTTTCAGCAGTCCTGCGGCGAGTCTCCCTGCTCGGTCTCAGTGCCGGCTTGTAATGCAGAGCGACGTCATCTTCCGGTGCTCAGCATTACAAGCCAGCACCGAGACCGAGCTAGAGGGCTCGCAGAGGAGAGAGAGAGGGGCGCCGGGCAGGTACTGACAACTTGGTAAGTGAAAAGCACTCGGTGCCCTCTCTCTCTAACTTCTCGGCTTTAAAAAAAAAAAGGGGCTTGGGGCGGAAAAGTGCCACCCCTTCAAAAGTGCCGCCTGGAGCAATTGCCCCACTCTGCTCCATGGTAGGGCCGGCCCTGTTTGGGACATATTTGAAGTCGGGCATATCAATTTAACGCATCAACCCATATATGTTTGAAACTAGACAGTACAGTGATACCAGCCATGGGTTTGTTGGGTTGTTTAAAAGGGTGAAAGGCCACATATGAGGCATGCACAAATTACACCCCAATATGTATTCAGCAACATCTTATGGGTACATAGATCGCTTTCTACACCCCTTTAAACTCATGACGCGAGCCACGTCAACTGTCACCAACGGGATCTTTTCCTATAACATGCCTGGCACGCCAATTGTTATCAAGGGGTTAAGGAAGCTTTACTAAGGTGTGTATTATTAGGTGGCCTTGATTCGTGACTCAAGTGCAATGGTGGCAGAATAGTGCAGTTTGGTAAATTCCAGAAAATGAAACTGCTTCATCCATGACATAATTTGTTGGATAGGTGGGTATTTTGTGTTATCAAAGTAGAATGATGAGGATGCATTAACTAGTGTGGGGATACAAGGAGGGGATCACTGTGATTTATTAATGTGCTAACCAGAAGTTGCCAATAGAAACCTAAACAGGGAATGGTGAGAAAATGAAACATACAGGACAACCAATGTGAGTAATATAACCCAAATGCTGAATGAAACACATAAAACATGAGTGCGTTTTGGGGCAGAGCAAAATGGACCCTTCACAGGGGCAATGACATCTTTCCCTTGGTTTTGATACATCAGCCACATGTAACCTGCAGGCAACCACACAATACAATATTACATCAGCACTTTTGCAAGCCAGAGCATCCTCAAACTATTGATGCTGGGTGGGAAGGATTATCAGGTAACTTACTAGGACAAATACGTTTAGAAAGATTATGGCCCACTACACATTTATATAAGGGGAAGGGATACTATATATGGTGATCTGATGCCAGTATAGTAGAGAGGAGCATGGTCTATAATGTCACCAAAGTGTTGTGTTTTTGAACCTAACCACCTCGCAACTATTGGATGAATTATTACATCCTATAGAAAGTGGTCTAGACAATCAAGAACATAATGGTATGTCCTATGGTTTTTGCAACAGCGGGGACATTTTTCTGCTGGTACATGAAAGATTGGGCTGTCTCATGAGGTTACCCCTATCATCACAAGCAATGAATTATACAGGCTGTTAGATTGAGTGTAACAGCACTTGGGCTATCATGTAGAATGTCCAAACAAAAGTTTTTTTCCAGAGGTTCTATACAGGTTGTCTTTTCGGTCTTGTATTGGTTGGTTCGTTCAGAACCCTGATGTTACCTGCTGAACACTGACCTAACCTCTGGGTATTTTCACTAAGCTGTTATGTTAGTTATTTGGATGCTAGTAGGTTCTGAGACACTAAAACACATTTGAAAAATTAGCCCCAAACCTAGGGAAGGAGAGAAACAAAAGAGCCATTTGAAACAATGTTCCCAAACCCAGAGAAAGGGGAGACACTAAAAACAAATAGAAATTGTCCCAAAACCCAGGGAAAGATCTTCATTCTGATATGTGCAAGAAATATGAAAAGGTAGAAGAAAAAACCCTTAAATTCCATTAGATTTGTGGTCGCGTCGGCCCACATTGAAAGGTGAGGGACTTTAAGGCCCTTGGACATTGTGCATTCATTTCATTTCAGGTAATCCAATGTGTCTATCCCAAAATGTGCACAACGTGTGAAAAGGTAGAACCCCCCCCCCCCCTCAACTTCTGTGTTCCCATTAGAGTTTTGGTTCCTGTCAGCCACCTAGAAAGGTAACTAGGATGTCTTTGAAATCTTGAAGGGGTATGCTTTTAAGGAATATATAGTTTTAGAGGGTTAAATTAATATTTGGGACTTCTACTGTGTCACAAATAAGACGTGGGCCCAGTAAAGTGATCTGTCATAATTTGAAGTTTGAAAACTGAAACGCCCATGTTATGGTTTTGACCCTACAATGTCTCAGAAACATAACATCCATGCATGTGCGGTATTGCTGTACTCGGGGGGGGGGGGGGGGTGTTACTGAATACAAATCAAGACTTCTTTTGTTCTGTCACATATCCACTCTATATTTTGTTTCTTTTGTCACACCAATTTTAAAGGGTGCCGGTGTAAAATCAGCTGCATGGGACAGGTCAAAATGCCCTAGTTTTTTAAAATATAGTTACGTGAGGTTAAATTGAAATATGCGACCTCTACCGTGTCTTAAATGAGATGTGCATGTTTAAATTTTGAACCCGCAGTGTCAAAAAGTCATGCCCTACCCATGCATAAGGGGTATTCCTGTACCCAGTGGGTATTTTCAAATACAAATCACAAGTTGTTTCAGTAATTTTACATACCAGGGAAATGTATTCAAATACTGTGTTTGTATAGAATGTTTTGGGGTTTTTTTTAAATGAAAAAAAGTCTTTTTACTGCAATGTTTGGGACAGATTGGTCCTGAAATCATTAACCCCTTCGTGACAAAGGCTGATTTAATTATTTTTTTTGAGGTTTTTTTCCCCCACACGTTTTACTTTATGTTTCAATTTATAGCTCCTGGTATATGTCACACAACACCTCTATGTGTTCAGCAACATCTAAAACAAAACAAAACAGGAGTCTAGGAAAAACTAGACAGCTCAAGAGAATCAGGTTACAGGCATTCTGACCTGTTCCATGCAACCAATTTCACACCAGCATCTTTAAAAATTGGTGTAACAAAAGGCAAATATTTTTCACATCCACTTTGCAGCTGCACCTTTTTTTTTTTTTTTTCTGGAGATGTTGCTCCTCCTGAGTACAGTGATACCCCACATGAATGTGGTCTGCCTGGCTGTTTTGGGGCAAAAGGGCCACATTTGAGGCTGAATATTTTTCAATGCTGAACTTTATTTGGTGATCCTGTGCCCATGCCCTATTTGGTACATCTTTGAGTCTGGCCAATTCAATGGGCCCAATATAACCATATATTTTTGAAAACTAGACAACCCAGGGTATTTCAAATACTGGTATTTTAACTCTTTCCTTGCACTAATTCTACCAGCAGCCTTTGTCAAAGTTAGCAGTAGTATTTTTTGAGTGCATTTTCCCCACACACGTTGTACTTTAGGTATAAATCTCTAGCTCCTGGTATATGCCACTATCACACAACACCCCAATATGTGTAACATCTCCCGAGTACAGTGATACCCCCCACGCATGGGCTTGTCTGTTTGGGGCAAAGGGTGACATTTGGGGCATCTGTATTTTTCAGTTGCCTTTAATACACAGAATGCTGACACATAGCGTCATATCCCCACTGTTTCTCAAAGGTGTGCAGCGCAGTTTATTGAATTTGGGATGCGGGCCACGGAGAGTGGCTCGATGATATTAAGGTTAGGAGAATGATGGCCAGTCCAGAACCTTCACCTTTTTCTGCTGTAACCACTAGAGGGTCAATTTGGCCTTGTGCTTAGGGTCATTGTCATGTTGGAGTGTCCCATACACAGTTTTCACGGAGAAGAATGCAAATTGTATGCCAGTATTTTCTGTTAATACCCTGCATTCATCTTGCCATCAATTTTCACAAGATTTCCTGAGCCTTTAGAGGTCACTTCACAAAAACAATCACAGGGAAGACTCACTCAACTACAGGCAAGCAACACCAAGCATAAGTAAGATCTCATCAAACCAACGTCATTTATTTTTTGACTGGGTAACTAAAAATAGGCCAGTGTGGATAAATACATATCTAGGTTTTTAGGAAGGCATTTGACAACACCCATAATAAATAGTGTTTGGATGTTAAAAAAGGTTGAATGGATAGGGCAATGGTTGAGTGCCAGGAGACCGAAGCTTGTAGTTGATATATATACAGATGAAGGTCTTGCCACTGTGTCTTTACATGAGATAACTATAAAGGTAATTGCATATTTTCCCAGAGACACAGAGATTCTAAAGCATTTAGTTTATAAGTTACCAAAATCTGTTATTCACATTTTCTCCCCACATAGCAACATGGATGGCATCTACAAATCCCCAATATCCACACGATGCAGCAGCCGCTCTCACCCACACATAAAATACAATAGTACAAATCTAGAGGCTGTTTTACCAAATTTAATAATGCAAAAACATGGAATGGACAGTTTAACTTAATTAAGGATATTATAAAATCTCCACAAAACTTTCCCTTTAATGTATGAAAATAGTTTCTAGAACTAAATATCACCAACAACCTTTCCTCTTTTTCTGTGAAAATGAATAGTGACAACAAAGCAAGTGATATGCAAGAGAACTAGTGTCTTGTCAAGAAAAATATTCTTTATTTGTGTCTCATGAAAACCAGGAAGCAGTTTACTATTTAAGAAAAAGATGATGAACTTAAACGAAGGATACCCTACATCATTGGCTGTATATTATCAGCCGATCAATGTAAACAGCACAGTGGAGACAGAGCTGCTTTAAAGCACAGACAATGTGTTACTAGCCCTAAAGCACGTGTCACCATTCCGTGAAACTAAAAGGGAAAATCCACAGGGTTTTACTTCACTTATTTCAATAAAGTTCATGCTCTAAGTAGGCAGTGGTGCTTTTTGAGAATCATGTATTTACAGATACCTTTTCTCTCCAGAAAGAATGAAACTTAAACAGAGATGACCAAAACTATCACGAAAAAGTTTTAGCTCTGGAAATAAATATAAAACATCCCACAAGGTGGAGCTAAAACAAACCCTATAACTGAAATCAAAAAATAGAGAAAATAAAAATAAAGGGTCAAGCCTCCACAGGCGAGGCAGATCTAGACAGAGGTTTGGGAGGAGAACCGACTTCTGGTTTGGGAGGAGAACCGACTTCTGGTTTGGGAGGAGAAACGACTTCTGGTTTGGGAGGAGAAACGACTTCTGGTTTGGGAGGAGAAACGACTTCTGGTTTGGGAGGAGAAACGACTTCTGGTTTGGGAGGAGAAACGACTTCTGGTTTGGGAGGAGAAACGACTTCTGGTTTGGGAGGAGAAACGACTTCTGGTTTGGGAGGAGAAACGACTTCTGGTTTGGGAGGAGAAACGACTTCTGGTTTGGGAGGAGAACCGACAGCCATGGCTTCCTCCTCAGATTCTTCTGCAACAGCAATACTTTCAGGAAGTGGTTGAGGAGGAGGAGGAGGAGGAGGAGAAGGAAGAGAAAGGGGAGGATCCTCAGCAGAGTCACCGGTTCCTCCTTCAACTTCAGCTTCCTGGTCTGATTCGGTGGTGAGTGCAACAGTGTCGTCTTTCTTGCTTTTCTTGGAGGGCTCCCCACTGCTGCTTCTGTCATCACGGCTACGCTTCCCACTGCGCTCTTTGCTGCAGCTACTACTGGAATGCCTGCTGGATCCATTTCTTTGCAAGTTTTCCTCGCTGTGGCTTCTCTTTCTGTCATGGTGCTCTTTAATTTCTTCATTCTTGCTGCGGCTTCTGCTTCGCCTACCTTTGCTGCGGCTTCTGCTTCGCCTACATTTGCTGCGGCTTCTGCTTCGCCTACCTTTGCTGCGGCTTCTGCTTCGCCTACCTTTGCTGCGGCTTCTGCTTCGCCTACCTTTGCTGCGGCTTCTGCTACGCCTACCTTTGCTGCGGCTTCTGCTACGCCTACCTTTGCTGCGGCTTCTGCTACGCCTACCTTTGCTGCGGCTTCTGCTACGCCTACCTTTGCTGCGGCTTCTGCTACGCCTACCTTTGCTGCGGCTTCTGCTTCGCCTACCTTTGCTGCGGCTTCTGCTTCGCCTACCTTTGCTGCGGCTTCTGCTTCGCCTACCTTTGCTGCGGCTTCTGCTTTCTTTACCCTGGCTTCTTTCTCTCACCCTTCCTTCATTACTTTGACTTCTTTCTCTGGTAATGCTATCCCTCTTCTCCTTACTGTCGCGCCTACTGTCTTTGCTACGGCTCCTGCTTGCTTCCACCCTGTCTTTGCTTTTGCTTACCCTCTCCCTCTCTTCTTTGCTGTGGCTTCTGCTGTCCCTCTCCTTTCGTTCCTTACTCCTACTTCGGCTCTGACTTCCTCCTCTATCAGTACTAGCACCTCTTTCTTTAGCCTTCTCCCTGCTACGACTCCTACTCCTTCTGTCCCTTCTTCTGCTCCTGCTGCGAGAGTGTGATCTAAAATTTGGAACATACAATAAATGTTACTAAAACTTCCTTGTGTTTGAAAGCTGTCTGTAATACCCCCTTGGGTATGTTTCTATGCCATTAAAGAAATACTATTCACATTCTCTACTAACCTTGACCGGGAGTGGCTGCTTCTGCTTCTTCGTGAGCGGGATCTATATTGGAATGTGGCAAAAAGGATTGTTTTAATAAAATAATTTCCCTTTTTTTTTTTTAAACATCCATATGTTTTTCGATTAAGCAAGGATGAAAGTTACATGAAGCACTGAGAAGTAAAACATTTAACGTATACAGCAATACAACAAATGTACTTCTATTGCATTCTACTTTATAGAATACACCTGTCATTGAAAGATAAAGTGTGTCACTTTTTAAGAGGCAACTTCACATTTGCTACTCAAGAAATCGAGTAGCAAAAGTATAGGTGAAGAGTTACACAAGGTAAGATGTACACATTATCTCTGCGGCCTCAGGTTGGACAGCATAGACTGTGCACCCACAATCCTCTACGTCTTATCAGAGAATGCAGACAGGATCCTGCGATATAATCAAAGGCTGTTTGGCCAAG
The DNA here is from genome assembly GCA_023333645.1 of Sceloporus occidentalis. Classification (NCBI taxonomy): domain Eukaryota; kingdom Metazoa; phylum Chordata; class Lepidosauria; order Squamata; family Phrynosomatidae; genus Sceloporus; species Sceloporus occidentalis. The sequence continues at coordinate 5,341,231 of JALMGF010000071.1, read as the reverse complement.
CACGCTAGGCACCCAGGAAGCCATACTCACCTGTAATTAATCCCGCTATCCATACAGACATGTTAAGGTACATTACTGTGAAAAATAAGTCCAACATTTCTTCAAATATTAACCACCCGTCCACCAAAAAAGTGGTGCTAATTTACGGTGGAGCCTACACAGAAAGTCTGATTTCAAAGTAGCACCATACTATATTGTTGGGGTGCCAAATTAGGCTCATTTGAAAGGTAATTTAAAAGCTCTTTATTCTGACAGCACAAGTCAAAGGGCTTTTTCACTTTTGGGTAAAAATTATGTGTTTAAAGGGAGGGGTAACCATCTGGATCAATCCAGTTAAGGAACTCATGAAAATGACAAACAATGGATCTATTTAACAAGCACTGTATTTCACCAACTGAAACACCCAGTTAACTAATAAGGATAACTATAAATTAGTTTATTCAAGCACAATAACAAATAGATACAGGGACAAAGCTACATCAAGATGCACTAATCATTTCACAGGAAATAGGATGTGTAGATTCTTACCGTGAACGGCTGCGGGAAGAGGATCTCTTGCCCAACGAGCCAGCTCTATCCTCCACAAGACGTATCTTACGACCATTGATCTCCGTCCCATCAAGCTTCTCTAACGCCCGCCTCATATCCGAATACGAACGGAACTCTATGACCCCCTCATTCTGACGCCTGTGGTGTGCATCCGCAAACGTTACCTCTCCAGCTTGACGCATGAAATCCTACATAACAGAGATGGTTTGGAACTTAAAAGATCAAAAACACAAAGCAGTGAGGGTAAACAGGTTCCAGATAAAGATACAGAAGCTATATATATATATATATCAGACAATTGCAACATTAAAGATGAATGAATAGCATTGGCTTTAAGAATGAATGTAAAATGTAAAGTCTCCACTCCCCTGAAATTACTTTATTATTATTACTCTCAAGGAGAGTGGATCTAGTACCAAGTCTCAGTTACTGGGAAGTTACTTTGATTTCTTTGAGAATATGCAAGCTTCTTCCTGTGATGTATTTTGACGTCACATGTCATACTAAAAGGGACACTTCAGCCATCGTACGCACCCTAAGAGCTGAGTTATCCCAGTGGTCCTGGTTTCAAATGCATAGGGGGTTCTGCAGAATTTCCCAACAGGCAATTGCTTATTTCACTTTCCAAACGAATTACGGTGAGTTTCTATGTATTGAATTAGATATTGAATTAATTCATACTATAGTCCATTATCTATTAATTTACTCACATGACTATTAGTCATTTGACCTATTTAAAATTTAGGCTGACTGGGCCTACATAGCATACGGATATAAGTGCACACCTGAGCATGCGGTCTTTGACCTGTTGTGTTTCACACGGGTCTCCAATATTTCACTATTTTATCTGTATTAACCCCTTCGTGACAAAGGCTGATTTTACTTTCTGTACCCTGTGAAGAACCCTGTCTGATCTTCACTGTTATTATTATATTTATGTGTACCCTGTTTGAATGTGGCTGCAGCTCCAGCCTTCAAAGAGACGATCCTATAATCTGGCTGGGGCTCTTAATCAGCCAGCACAGCCCTGTCTGCCCAGACGGCACCCGCATTACAGGGGGGATAACACAGGTGAGGGAAACCCATTGTATCCCTTAATCCCCTCACCTGATACATCCCCTGTATACCGATGGGATTTGTGAGGGGATGTGGCTGATGGGATTGGGTTTGGTGCACAGTGAATGGAGATTGTATATAAATTCTGTGTGTTTGTAATAAAGAGAGTTCTGTTTTTAACCTCAAAGCATGAAGTCCTGTCTCATGATTGAGGGAAGTGCTGGTCTGTGACTGCATTCTTCGGACAGCCACAGCGTGTCCGCTTACTGGGAGAGGGAAGGAGCAGACGGGTGGATGTGTCCAGTCTGTGTCCGATCCGTCACATTGGTGGCAGCGGTGGGATCTACTCCTTCCAGACCAGACCGGACCAAAGCAACTAGCCGCAGAACAAAGTTATACCCTGGCGAGGAAGAACCAAACGGATCCACAGATGGAGTGGATTGAACAGTCACCGGTATGCGGGGTGACTTGGAGGGGAGTCGAGACCCTCGAACTGGAGACTCCAGTATGGGAGTTTGAGAGACGGACACGAGCCCGGCTCGTGAGATGGAGAGCGGCCCTAGAAAAGTGAAGCGCCCAACAAGGTACACATCTGCCCACCCTAGAACAACGAATCAGGGACCAGGTGAATGGGAGGCTCTACTTGTTCGGGGGACCTGCGTCTCCAGGTGAGGTTGCAGAGCTAGAGAGGCTGTGCTCAAAGAGGAGTACCGAGCCATATACTGGGAAGCCCGAGGCCCGCAGCGAAAATCCAGAAAGCCCCATTCTCCTGAAGGGATGGATGTTGGCGGGCCTGGCCTGTTGTGGGAGGCATTCGAGGAAAGGGGTGTCTTTGGCAATGGCAACATGGACCGATGGTGGGACATTAGTGACAAGCGCCGGAGAGCCCTGCCGCCCACTGCAACAAGTGAACTCAGCCAAGACCTTGAGAGACTAGTAGACAGAGAATGGTGCCTCGAGGCAGAATACTTGGCGCTATTCGAGGGGAGCTACGCCCTGCAGTGTGAGCCGACAGATGTTACAGAGCGAGCTCCGGAGGCCGCTCACTGTAATTGGCAAGCCTCCGGACTTGAAGGTTCAGCCACTCTGCCCCTGGTATTGCAGCCCGAAGAAGTGAAAGTGGGCAATCACTTTTGGGAGGAAGTCTTCCGGGCGATTATGGACCGCATGCAGTCGCCGGAATTTGAGGCAGCGGTCTATGGGTTTCCACTAGAGGCGGCAGAAGCGCCAACAGGGCAGAGGGACGCTGTTCTCTGACCAGCACCATGCGCCCCTCCTACTCCGGCTGAAGCGCCGGCAGCGGGGCAGAGTGCCGCTGGCCTCTGCCCGCTAGCAGGGACCCACCAGGGCAGTGCGACGCGATCCTCTGCCCAGCACCGCAAAATGCCAGACCGGCAGAAGAGCCGGCCACGGGGCAGAGTGCTGCTGGCCTCTGCTCATCCCCCAGCACAGTGTTCCCGCCGGCTAACGAGGACCAACCAGAAGTGCTGGCACCCGGAGAGAGAGTCGCTGACCTCTGTCCTGCGCCAGCAATCCTTGCTCCGGCTGAAGCGCCAGCAACAGGGCAGATTGCTGGCCTCTGCCCGCCCCACAGCGAAGGGTCCCCACCTGCTAGCAGGGAACCACCAGCGGAAGAGCTGGCCACAGGGCAGAGTGACACTGTTCTCTGCCCAGCACCAGCAGAAGCACTGGCAACCGGGCAGAGCGTCGCCGACCTCTGTCCTGCACCAGCAATCCTCGCTCTGGCTGAAGCGCCAGCAACAGGGCAGATTGCTGGCCTCTGCCCACCCCACAGCGAAGGGTCCCCACCTGCTAGCAGGGAACCACCAGCGGAAGAGCTGGCCACAGGGCAGAGTGACGCTGTTCTCTGCCCAGCACCGTTCCCTGCACCAGCAGAAGCACTGGCAACCGGGCAGAGAGTCGCTGACCTCTGCCCTGCACTGCTTACACCCCCATTATCTGGCTCTCCCCAGCACGAGCATCCAGGAGGGGGCGCAGGCGGAGACCCTCCCCAGCGGCTGTCACCAATTATGGGAGGAAGGGCAACCGGCACTCCTCCCCAGCGGTATGGTCCAGTGGGCAAAACGAGCCCCAGCTCGGAAAGCCAGGTAGGGGTAAGTGAAACTGCTGCTGCTTTGGAGTGGGCTCTTGTTGTTTGGGTGGGGGACTGTGGAGCTGACTCGGGACAAGCCCGTAGTCAGGGTAACCATGGGAGGGTTCCATCAGGTTGGGAGGGAGCCGAGTCTGGGCTGAGGGCCCAGAGGGGAAAGGAAGCCCTGGAGAAAGGTCTCCCATGCCTGCAGAGGAGACTAAAGAGGGCTGCCCACTGGAGAGGCTTCTGGGCTGGCCTCTTACCCTTTGACTACGGGCCAGGCCTAGGAGCCTGGGTGACTGACATGGGGCTGCAAGGGTGCACCAGAGGCCGCACGCCCGCTCTCCCTACCCCGCAGGACTAGAGACAGTAGAGGCCCGGTCATCCCCAAGCTGATCCGTTTGCCGGACGTTTGCACAAGAGGGGAGTAATGTGAAGAACCCTGTCTGATCTTCACTGTTATTATTATTATTATATTTATGTGTACCCTGTTTGAATGTGGCTGCAGCTCCAGAGAGACGATCCTATAATCTGGCTGGGGCTCTTAATCAGCCAGCACAGCCCTGTCTGCACAGACGGCACCCGCACTACAGGGGGGAATAACACAGGTGGGGGAAACCCATTGCATCCCTTAATCCCCTCACCTGATACATCCCCTGTATACCGATGGGATTTGTGAGGGGATGTGGCTGATGGGATTGGGGGTTGGGTTCGGTGCACAGTGAATGGAGATTGTATATAAATTCTGTGTGTTTGTAATAAAGAGAGTTCTGTTTTTAACCTCAAAGCATGAAGTCCTGTCTCATGATTGAGGGAAGTGCTGGTCTGTGACTGCTTTCTTCGGACAGCCACAGCGTGTCCGCTTACTGGAAGAGGGAAGGAGCTAACGGGCGGATGTGTCCAGTCTGGGGCACAGGACAACCCGTCACATACCCTTCGTGACAATGGCCGTTTTAACATTTCTGCGCTGCTCGTGTTTAGCTGTAATTTTCTTCTTTCCCGTTTACTGAACCCACACACATTAGATATTGTTTTTTTCAGGACAAGGGCTTTCTTTAGATGACATTGTTTTGATTGTATCATATTATTTACTATTAAAAAAAGTATAAAATATGGTGAAAAATTTAGAAAAAAATGACTGTTTCTAACTTTTAGTTGAAAAATCTTTTACTCATCTATAAAAGGTAATGAAAAAACTTGCTAAATAGATTCTACTATTTGTCCTGAGTTTAGAAATACCCAATGTTTTTATGTTTCTTTGCTTTTTTCTACACATTATGGGGCAATAAGTACAGGTAGCGTTTTGCTATTTCATTTTTTCCAAATCTGGTAATTCTTCCCCCCATGTGCCATTTTGGGTATATTTGAAGCCGGCCCACGCAATTTACCCCATCAAATCATATATTTTTGAAAACTAGACAGCCCAGGGTATTCCAAATGCTAGTATTTTAACCCTTTCCAAGCACTAATTCTACCATCAGCCTTTGTCAAACTTTATGGCAATTTTTTTTGCATTTGTTTTTTCACACACATTTTACTTCAGGTATGAATAAACAGGTTCTGGTATTTGTCACTATCATAAAACAATATCTGTTCAGCAACATCTCCTGAGTACAGCGATATCTCACATGAATGATTTTGCCTGGCTGTTTGGGGGCAAAAGGGCCACATTTGGGGCATGCACATTTTTCAATGTTGAACTTTGGCATTTGGGGATCCACTGCCCATGCCCTATTTGGTACATCTTTGAGCCGGGCCATTTCAGTGTGCCCAATAAAGCTATATATTTTTGAAAACTAGACACCCCAGGGTATTTTAAATGCTGGTATTTTAACTTTTTGCATGCACACATTTTACCACCAGAATTTTTTCAAAGTTTGCGGTAGTATTCTTTTGTGTGTATTTTTCCCCCACACACCTATGTTATGTATGAATTTACAGCTCCTGGTTTATGCCGCTGTCACACGACACCTCAATATGTGTTCAGCAACATCTCCTGAGTACAGTGATACCCCACATGCATGGGTTTGTCATTTTTTGGGGGAACTAAAAGGCCACATTTGGTACATGTGCATTTTTCTAATTGGAAATTAGATGTGTGGCCATCCTCCCCCCCCCCCCCCCCCCGTGTTATTTGGGACATTGTTGAACCCGGCCAATTCATTTTACCCCATCAAATCATACATTTTTTTTTTTTTAAAGTAGACACCCCATGGGCATTTAATATGCCAGTATTTTAACTCTTTGCATGCGAGAATTGTTTTACGCTTATATGCTAATTTTAGGACTTGCTCACAAAAATATATTTTTTAGGTATATATTTTATTTTTTGTGCCTTTTTTTTTAAAAAAAATGTTAACATTTTTTTTCAACTTGAAGGTTCCCCTGATAGTGAGTGGGAAATTAGTGAGTGGGAAATTATTTGTACATTTTACTGTTTTTTTTTTTTTACTATTTTATTCTAATTATTATTAATTTTATTTTTTAATTTATTTTTACTAATCACACTAGGATTAGAAAGCTGGGTTCCATTGACTTGCATGGTTGAATGCAGTACCTGTATTAAACCTGCAATTGGAGCCACAGTTCTCTAGAGGGTCTGGAGACCTTCTAGCGAACTTTTTCGTCTTTATTGTTTTCCATAAACTGATGATGGTGAAGATCACCGGCAGCGGCCATCCAGAGGTAAGTGTTTGGTGTCGCTGGATGCCTCCTGATCGAGGCATTCCAGCGACACCATTTAAGTGTAGGAGGTTATCGTTGATCGCCTCCTAAACGCTTTTAAAACGGGCGTACGCGGCGTTGTATGGCGGATGTTGACGCCCCGGGGAGGGGCCAGAGATGGCCCCTAGTGGCGATCGTGGCGTTGCTGAATGCCTCGAGGTCGAGGCATTACAGCAACGCCGTTTGGGTGCAGAAAGCGATCTACGGTCCTGGCACGTCAATTGTCGTTAACGACTTGATTTTCCGTGACGTGCCCGGACCGGCAATTGTCATCAAGGGGTTAATGCAATACTGCTTTGGTCTAGCATTAACTGTGTGAATAAGCATCCCTTTTACAATTCATCTATGTAGTCTACATCTCGCCATCATTTATGTGAAGCTCTAGAACTGTATGTGACATAGCCGTTTACATTGATTTATTTTTACATAAATCTGAAGACCAGGCCAACATGTGCCTTTTACAAGAAGAAGCACATAAGGAGTTTCAATTCATAGAGAATTTGACGCTTTAGTGCATAAGCCCCTAATGAAGCAATAAAAAAGAAATATCCAAAGTTAAAAAATGAAGCTTAGAATCGAGACAAAGTATTCACAATTCCAGCCACAAAGTTTCACCTTAAGGTCCTGCCAGCTGCACCGTGAAGACAGGTTCTCCACCCTCAGTCGGTACATTGTACGGACTGGAGGGCCGAACTTGTCACCGCTGCTTTTATGGAATCCATAACCGCCTGGGACAGAGATAGGAGAAGAATATTCAGAGGTAGCTAGGACACACATGAAAAAACTACCTAAAACAATGAGATGTCATCAAGACATCATGTTGTATTTTTCATGTACTATGTGTGTGCATGCAAGTGCCTGTACCCTTGTGTAAAGTAAAGTGTCCCACTACAAATTCTTGACATTTTCTGCCCCACCCTGCCCCAATATCCAAATTATCCCTGTGACCTCCCACCCTCCACTTTATTGTTGTGCACTTCGTGGGTGCCGTTGTATACAGCTCACTCCAAACCCACTTACATATTTACCCCATGCACCCAGCACTCACCTGTGAGCAGGGGACTCCAATCAGCCACCCGCGCTCCCTCTGCCTGCCCCACGTTGGACGGCTGCCCTGGGCCCCCCGCGACTGGCAAACCCAAAGCGTTCCCCAACGCGCGCGCCCCCCCAGCGGCACCTCCTCGGATCTCACGAGAAGAAGAGAGAGGAGGGGATGGAAGAGGCTGCGAGGGAAAGAGTGCTTGGAGGAACGCTACATGCGTCATCCTCATGATAGCCTCTCAACACACTCTTCACAGCCTCAAACTGATCAAAGAGTCGCACTTATTGCATGGCGTCCTCCCCTTTTCATCACCATATTTAATGTCCCAGATGGGATTTTTGTTTTTAAATCTGTCATAGGTGCTTTATAAGGATGAAAAGGGGAGGATTTTTAAAATAAAGCTGCCACACAATACTTGCATTGAGGCTGACCTACTTATACTAGCTATACAAAATACATCAAACCCACCAAAACACAGAAAAAGACCAAATGCAAGACATTTACATTTTAGAAGAATTGCCTACAATAGCAGCTCCCTGATCAACCAAAGACCACCAATGGTTCTGTTTATCAGTAGTAACAATAAAACTAAGTATTCCTTGTATCACCTACTGGTGGTCCTTGAAGGACAGTTTGAGAGCCACGTTTTCGACTGATGCTATATAACTAAGGAGAAAATACCACGAATACTTCTACAAACTATATATGCTAAAGGCAACTCCAATAACAAATAGAATGAAAAACACTTTGCTTAGAAGATATGACCAGCCCATGCAGCCAACCTAACACGGAATTTAATGTGCATGTAAGTTCACACTGCATTCTTGTTCAGCAGAGATTACTGTATTTAACAGATATGCAGTATGAGAAAGTTTACAATGGGCATGAGACAGCCATGTCTCACGTCACATATGTAACTGCTTGAATGAACAAAACAATCAAATAGGATAATCTGAATATCTAAGCTTGCTTTATCAGTTTCATGTAGTTTATGGACTGAACACTAAGTAAACTTACTTTCTGAATCAGTCTCCATTAAACTATCTAAAGAACGTTAAGCAAGGGATGACAGCAAAAGCCACATACAGCTACAATGCTGGCATGACAAGGTGCACATTAAATCTGCAGCTTTTGGACAGTAATCTGGGGCATGATATTCATTTATGCTACTGACCTTTAGGACTGGCCAGTGATCAGTGAGCTGGGGTCACATCCTCTTGTTCTGCTGCTGAAACTTCTCCGCACAGCTCAGGAGTGGTAATAAAATGAAGATACGCATACCTAAAATTCGCTTGCGCTAAGCCACACAAAACCGCGCTGAATACTTACTGCGGAAATCCCTCCTTGGAGCACGTGCGTGCTCCACAATGACACGCTCACCACACAGGTCTCTCCCATTCATTTCGTACACCGCATCATCCGCATCACGGAGATCCTCAAACTCCACAAAGCCATATCTAAAAAGGAAAATAGGCAAAAATGTGAGCAGCAGGCATAATATTTTCAGAAAGCATCCTGTTCTCCTGAATTCAGCATCCTGAATCTTCACTATATGGGAAGCATGAAAAAATAAATATTATAATTGCTTTTGCAGGGCTTTGCATGCAATCATCATTTCAAATGAAATCTAACAGCTCTTAAAAGTTAATATAGCTAATGAGACACTCCAGACATCCTGTGCACCTTAATGCATATGCTTGTCATGTAGCCCCTGACATTTCATGCAGTGCCTATTGGTAGCCCACAGAGAGATTCTTCTGCATTCCCCCACTATTTGCCATACAGGAGATGTCACTTCTCCTACCAAGTCAAATACTGCCAGTCAGCTCCAGCCCTGCCTTGGCTAACTTTGGAGAGAATCAAAAATAAAAAGCCGATTTTATTAGGAAATCAGTTTAAAATGGCAGACAATTTAGTGTGCCTAACACCCATACTACCGAAGTATGCATATTAAAGTACTCAGTGTCACTCAGTGACAGCTTAAGCAGTCAACTGATAGCAAGAAAGGGCTCCCATTGAACCCAATGGAAAGACTTTGCACATGCGCACTGGGGAGACCCCAGCGTGCAGCCTTCAGCAGAGCCAATTGGTGCAGAAGAAGGCGCCAGAAAGGAGTGCAACCGGAGTCCGGAACAAAATTACATAAGTGAGGCCCTTATTAAGCCCTGCATTATGTACGGACACGCTGTTTTGTGTTAGCAATGAAGCGCTGTACAAACAGTTGGAAATTGGAAATATAATAGTGGCAGGGCATCGCTGAAAAACACTCTTGTACGTGACCCCTCACTGAACCCGGAATGTTAAAAGTGAGGTGAGCGTCCACCGTCGCAGACTAGTATGTTGTCCTCTGTTCCGTACCTGCTTTAAACCTTACCAGACCCACGCGGTTACCCTACCTCACCTATAACCGTCCATGTAAGTGAGCTCTATGTAACTCGCCTCCAGCATTGCACGAACGTTCAGTCTCTTGCAACAGGGTATTTACCCGTTTACTTGCGAGCTGCGCAACTTACCCGTTTTTCAGATCCACCTCCACGATTTTCCCAAAGCCTTTGAAAAATCGCTCCACATCTCTCTCCCGCGCTCGATGACTCAAGCGGCCTATATACACCCGCGGCATAGAAGAGGACTTCGACATGGCTGTCTGTTGCTTGGCGACGAAATCCCGAGATACCGGCACAAAAAAAAAATAGCCAGGGCGAGCGCTTGGCTTCCCCGGGAACCGCTCGATGTAGCAACAGTACTGTCAGCGCGGGCTTCCGACCGGAAGTTGGAGAAAACGAGCTGCAAGCGCACATTTGGGGGCGGGGTGTACTGTATGTCACATTCTTCGTAAAGGCAACTGGGTTCGACACACTAGAGACATAATGTTGTAAATTGGCAATGGCCATTTTCTTGTCGGTCGTAATTCTTAAAGGGGAACTGCAATAATTTGACGGACAGCTACGCGTCTGCGATGTGTATGCGGATTAATTGTGTTATCTTAGACTAGGGTATTAGACAAACACCCCAACAGCTTGTTTCACCTTCTTCTTACTTTGATCAGGAATTGATGCTCTGTCATTATAAGGCATCTCTCCTGCTGTGTTGACTTTGGGTATCCCAGTGCCATTCAGGGTAACAAGGCATGGCTCCTGACAGAGAGGAGACCAGACTGTCATCAGACATGCCATGGATTGGCATGGAAAAATCCTGGCGTGATAGCATGATCGCTACGCAGCTATAAGACCGTATTAATCTTTATCAGGTTGCAACAATTTTGAAGCAAAATAGCTGCCAAGGTGGTTCCAGATTGATGTAAAGTACATTTTATATACAGTAGAAAACAAACTAATCTCACAACTGCTTTGATCTTGCAAGATCATCAGAGACGGATAGCTAAGAGAATGCTGCACATTTAGTACATCAATAGTTGGTCTATAGATAGCGGACAACGCCGAGATGTAGGGTTTATTTATTTTATAATTATGTCATTAAAGTTAAGCTTTAGCTCTTTTTATTCTTACTCTGAGATGTTTGGACAATGTAGGTAGGGGTACTCCTTTTTAGGGACTGTTGCTAAAAAAAAAGTTCAGTGACGGTTATGGAATGAAAACTTGGGATATACTAAACACAGAAGATTCAATAAAAAAAAATGAAGCGAAAAGGGTATTTTTTCGTCCAAAAGTTCATGGAAAAACCAGCACCAAATGATTTTGTCCTTAAAGGACGGTGGTGTATGGCGATACCGAAATAAAATTAGACTACAAACTGGAATTTTCAGTAAATCATGAATATAATATCGTCGATCCAGAAACAGGTACTCACACACAAACAACTGGGGTTCTCAATGGGTTTAGGGATCGGCCATTGTCCTTAAGGAGTTAAATGGCGTAATAAGAAACATTGTGGAACTACTCAACGATTCATCCAAGCAGAATTCATATGGCGACAACTTATGATACAAGAAAATCTTTTTGATTCAATGTGTGATTCAATTAAACGCTATTGGCCTCCAGAAATTAAGTAAATAATCACGTTTGTAGTATTCATTTTGTCAAGAAGGTTTAGTAAAAATAAAATTATTTGTTTTTAATAAAAAAAAATATAGATGGTGCCCGGATAATACTCAAGTACTCTTTTTCTTTTAGTTGGGGATATAGAGACTAAGGTTCATTTCAGTTTTATATTTCTATTTATCATCTCTAGTTCCACGGAGAGCATCTTCACGTATCATCCCTCGCGTTATCAATGAGCCAGTCACTGTTGTCTCTGGAGGTAACAGTTGGTGTCTCTGCTGCCCTGCTACATCTTACTAGATAATAGAAAGAGCCGATTAGCTAATATCCTATAATCCCCTTCTGCAGCATCATGGACATCAATCTTAGGACAAAGAGCAGCTCCATGGTACGGTAAGAAATATGTCCACTGGGATTTGTTTGTGTCAGAAGAATGATATATATATATATATATATATATATATATATATATATATATATATATATATATATATATATATATATATGAGATGAGGAGGGTGGCATTACATAGGGAGGTGTAGGAAAGGGTTATATAAATAGGGTCAGATACCAAGGGAAGGCTATATAAAGATTTAAGAAGGAAGAGGTTACACTGAGATATTGAATCAGTTGTATAGATAATTAACAGAGGTTATAAAGAGATATCACATATAGCTATAGGCAGTTTTGAAACAAGCTGTGTAAACCCAGTAGAGACATGATATGTATTATATATTAAAAAATTCAGTGCTTTATAATCCAGTGATGAGGACACTATTATAATAAGTGTTCAGTGTGCAGCATTTGATAATTCCTCAAGTCATTATTGGGAGGGGGGGTATTAACAAAAAACAGGAAAAAGTAATATTGAGATCAGTTGCATTAAAGTATATGTGTCCTTAGATTTTATAACTTTTGTGGACATTTTTCTCTGCAGGTAATCTGTGGCCATTTCCTCTTGTGCCTTATTATATTTTATACAGTGTTCTACATGACATGCAGCGTTTGTACAGGAGCTATGGGGTAAGATCGAAACCTCAGCTTGCTACACACGCACACACATTCTTATACTTACTTGAAGCACACGCAAGATAAGTTCTGGTTGGGTAAATGTGATGGAAAACCCCCTTCACATGGAATCCCCTGCAAGGGATTCTGGCCAGGTATATATAAATACGACCAACAATGATCACCATTATGCCTCTTTATACATGGACTCCTTGGAGCGCATGTACGCTGTACTAGACAGCCTTTAGACAAAACCCTGGACGGAGGTGCAGAAGGCAGATCACCACTCATGTACAGCTGTTTCATCCTTTATGGGACTCATCAGCATGAGATTGGAGACTGGCTTACTGCTTGAGGCTTGGGGCAATATGTGAAGCACACACAACCAGTGTAAGTAAGCGGTAAGCCAGTATCCAACCCAGGGCCGGCCCAAGACAAAATGCCGCCTGGGGCGAATTTTAAAATGCCGCCCCCCCATCTACCCTTCCTCTCCCTCCATCCCTGCCGCCCCCCCTTGTACTTACCTTTTAGCAGTCCTGCGGCGAGTCTCCCTGTTCGGTCTCGGTGCCGGCTTGTAATGCTGAGCGCCGGAAATGAGGTAATCTTCCGGCACTCAGCATTACAAGCCGGCACCGAACAGGGAGACTCGCCGCAGAGGAGAGAGAGAGGGGCGCCGAGTGGGTACTGGCAGATTGGTAAGCGAAAACCACTCGGCGCCCCTTTCTCTCTCTTTCGCTTAAAAAAAAAATTAATAAATAAAAAAAAGGGCTTCAAAAGTGCCGCCTGGAGCGGTTGCCCCACTCGGCTCCATTGTCGGACCGGCCCTGATCCAACCCCATGCTGAGCATACTTATGGTACAGATAAGACCCAGAAACATGGTCCCTGTGTACATTAGCTCTCCATGTTTACAGTGTCCAACACAGCACCCTGGAGGGGCGATGTCCTATGTGGATCACGGCTACTCCCTTCTAACACGTCTGCCAGACTAATTTTCTTATCTGCTGCCCCATATGGTCAGTTCCTTCACTGGCTTCTTAAACCATCCAAAATTCACTTGATACTCCTGCCCTTACTTAGAGAGCCATTTACATCGCTGCAAGAAACTATTGGTTCTCCCATCCTCTTTGCACAACTGACTTGTCCACATCACCCTCACTACAATCAAATCATGCTCCCAAGCAGTCTCTCATCTTCTGGCTCATTCCCCCTCAACTGCCTAGTAGACTGTAAGCCTGCAAGAGCAGATCCATCTTTGTCTTCTCTGCCAGTATGTTTTATGTGTGTTAATGGTATCAACAATTTTAATGTTATTGTTCATTTTCACTATTTTCCTATTGTAAAAGCACTACAGCATCTGCTGGAGCTCCAAAAATAAAGTTTAATGTCTTTGTTCCACCTGTCTGGCCAAACATATTTTTCCCACCCAGTACCACCCCTCTAAAACATCACCTACATAATGCTGTCTTGCTTGGCTTTGTGTTTTCTCTTTTGCTACGATCTTTCAATTCGTTGTATTCCCCGTTTGTCCACAGGATAGATCACTTTAACTGGAGGATTCCATTTGACCATACAGCACCCCAAGAGTTCAGCAATAAAGATTTTCTGGGTAAGTTGGAACCTCATGACTTAATAATAATGATAAGGCTTTGAGTTTCTGGTATAACAGCAGTTCAAGGGACACTCCTTTTCATTCGTGTTGTTCAAAATTGAAAATAAAAAAATAAGAAAATATGTACTTACTTTAGGCAGATGCTTAAGAGCTATAGTTTCGAACCACCTCTATGATGTGATGTTTTGTGCCCCTAACTGACTGCTTGAAGTGGCCAATCAGTGGCAGGAAACTGAAATCTAAATTCAAATCTGCAGAGTCTCCTAGTATGCATTTACTCCTGCCCCAGCTATTTTCACGCAGGAGATGTGTTCAGCCGAACACACTCTCTGCACATGATATACTTACTGCCAGCCAGCTCCAGAACTGTGGGCAGGGCTCAAGCAGTGTTAGTGGCAAGAGCGTTTGGCTTAGCTGTGGCTTTTATCTCAGGTAAGTACTTTTCTTCCATCTTTTGAAGGTTACATATTAGTGGGGCTCTCAGGTACAGTAAACCGTGCGTTTAATTTTGAAGATTTTAAAAATGAAATTTAATTATGAATGTTTTAAATTTCTCTAATAATAACATAATAACATAATGCTTAATAGTATATCTTGCTAGGAAAAAAATGTTTAAACCAATAATAGAAACAAGTAAAAGCAGATAAGAAACATTTGGGCAATTCAGTCTGCCGATTTTTGCTAATGTAAAAACTCAAACCTTAATCAGTCCTTGGTCTCATCTTAGTTTCAGGATAGCCTTATGCCTATCCCATTGTATCAGCCTCCTCCACCTCTGCTGGAAGCCTGTTTCAAATATCTACCAACAGGGCCGGTCACCATATGTCAAGAAGGGCCAGGCTGGATCCGCCACAAAGCTCTGGCCCTGGTCCACTTTGGGTTGGTAGAAGGCAAGATATTTTCCTCTTTACATGGCGGGTGTTGCAAAAACGTGAGGTCACGCAGCAATTGACATCACGTGACCTTGTGTTGCTGGCAGGGAAGCGACAGCACTAGAACTGCGTGCAAAGCACAGAGGAGAGCCAGGCATTTGGGTTAAGTAATTTAAACATAAAGTAAATATAAGACACAATTGTTGATACTTCTATGTTTTAGTGTAATTAATTGTTCAGGTAAAGTATAAGTGTTAATGATCAAACTAGTTAACCTCTTATCTATGCTAAATAAATTAGCTTAATGTACAAAATTACAGAATTAATTCTATATACAGCATTCACTGCATGCCTGCTGACATTAATTATTTTTGATGGACCTTTTATATATTTTTGTTAACTTTTATTACTAATTTAATTTAAATAGAGGTATATGGTAGACAACCATGCCTACACTGTGATTTGTTCATCTAAGGCATGACCAGGTGGACCTGCACTCTATAGACCTTGAGCTTGTACAAATTTATTAAACCAACATGCTGAGCATGCAGTGCTGGAATGGAAAAGGTGTACACAAGCAGCTGCCATACCACCATCACCGCCAGGGTCCACGCTGGCATTGACAGTACTCATTAGTCTAACAATCCCTAGCGAAAGGACCATTGCTGAACCTTAAAGTACATAAATACCAAGAAGTCCCACAAATAATTAGTCCTAACACTTAATTTAATAAAACATAAATGAGACATGAGAGATTGCTTGTATGATTTTTAAAGATGCATTTTTTATAGCATGGTCTACACATTATTTAAAGATGCCCATGACAAGGAAATAATTCTACCACTGTACAAGTCACTAGTCAGACCACACATGGAATACTGTGTACAGTACTGGGCACCAGTGTACAAGAAAGATATAGTGGAGCTGGAGAGGGTTCAAAGACGGGCAACCAGAGTAATAAGTGGAATGGGAGGACTACAGTACCCAGAAAGATTATCAGAATTGGGGTTATTTAGTTTGGTAAAAAGACTGCTTAGGGGGGACTTAATAACTATGTATAAATATATAAGGGGGCAGTACAGAGATCACTCCCAGGACCTATTTATACCCAGGACTGTATCTATAACAAGGGGACATCCTCTACGGCTGGAGGAAAGAAGGTTTCTACACCAGCACAGACGGGGGTTCTTTACAGTAAGAGCGGTGAGATTATGGAACTCTCTGCCAGAGGATGTGGTAATGGTAAACTCAATAAAAGAGTTCAAAAGGAGCCTGGACGTGTTTCTTGAAAGCGATAATATTACAAGTTATGGATATTAGATTAATAGGGACAGAACGTTGATCCAGGGATTTATTCTGATTGCCATATTTGGAGTCGGGAAGGAATTTTCCCCCTGGTATGGGGCAATTGGCATCTGCTTCATAAGGGTTTTTTGCCTTCCTCTGGATCAACACAGTAGGGACACAATATGTATATAGGTTGAACTTGATGGACTTTGGTCCTTTTTCAACCTTATGAACTATGTTACTATGTTACTATCATTATAGATTAATTTATGGATCTCCCTTTTTGTATTTGAGAACATTGGTTTATGCACTAAAGTGTTAGTGCTTGCAAGTTGGCAACAAATGTGAGTTTGCTGGAGTAGACATTGAACCTGTATGCGCCTGTGAATCTGCAAATAGTTTTGCAAGAGCAGAGGCAGACTTGTCTAAAATTCTTCATGGAGGTGGGTACATGGCAGGGTCGGGCAATGAGTATGAGAGTGAGAGGGTAAAGCAGTTAGGGAAGGAGTATGTATGTATGTATGTATTTGTGTATGCATGTGTGTGTTTATGAATGTGTGCTAGCATCAGTGTTTATGTGTGTGTATTTGTTTAGCATGAGAGCGTATGTGTCCATGTTTGACATAAGTATTATCATGAGCATGTGTTTGTTAGTGTAAATATGTGGGTGTTAGCGTGAGTGTATGTGTGCCATGGCTTATATTACTGGAGGGGGACAAGGGGCTGATGGGGCCACTTGGATTTACCTTCCCACCAGGCCTGAAGGTGCCAGCCCTACCTTGTCTATCACCCTGTCAGTAAACAGAAAGCATGGAGGCATTCACTTATCCTAGAGTATAGCAGAAACTAACGCAGAAATAATGTGTGTGACTGCTGACAGGCTGGATCACAGGCTTTGGATGGTCAGATAAACCAGGTCAAATTACCAGTAACACAGGAACAAGGCAAGAAAGGCAGGAGGAGTCAGTGATACAGGAACACAGCAGGATAACAAGATCAAGGTCATAGGAGAATGGAAGTCCTGGGAACTCAGAAACAACGACTACTAGATCAACACCGAAAGGTGCCTAATGGTTTAGCAAATGTATGGTAAAGGGAGAAAACAAACTAGCTGATGGGATGACAGCTGTCAAGTGTGTGAGCCCAAAAACAAGCCTGAGGCATAGTATTACAGGGGCTGCACAAAGCCTGAGGCAGGTGGACAGCTTGGGACTTATGCAGCCAGTCTGTCTACCTTCATAGGTCAGATCTTAAAGGATGAGAGCTGAAATGTTTGGTAAATTTACCATTCGCTGAGCATCTCCTAGCTCCCATGATTCCAGTGATTTCAGTAGGATTCTAAACACAAGAGTGCACAAGAAAAATTGACCAGTACAGCTTGAGTTTCAAAAAGAACAATCTTTTTTTTTCAATAAGAGATGCAGTTCTATGAGCTATTAAGGAAACCAAGTGTTTTCCAGCGAGGGCGGAGGGGGCTGAGTTAACAGAGTGTTCGATTGAAATGCAAACTCAAAAAACAATTTCTGAGAACTCTGACCATATCGAACACACTCCATATTTTTGGGTCAGTGCATGATTTAAAATCAAGGTTCTTATTGACACTAGATTACTCTTTTGTTGTACCCAACAGTCCATTTGATATCACTGGAGATCACTTGCCTCATATGTGGTCTCCTGTTTGTTCCCATTGGACGTTCCTGGGTGTGGGATTACTCTATCACCGTCATTGGGGTACATGTGTGTTTATGCTGCATAGGTAAGAAATGTGTATATGTCACTTAGAATTAAAACATATTTGAAGAGGTGCACTTAAAAACCTGAACACATTTCATCTGGAAGCTAATGGAACCAAACAACCACTGTACAAAAAAAATACAGACCTGGGATTGGTACTTAGCAATTTTTTAAGTGGTTAAACAAAACCATTTACATTTTATTAACTTTGGTATGTGATTGCGTTAAAAATTCTGTGCTATGCGCAAAGATTGTGATTAAACCAGATGCTATTGTGCCTTTTTTGTACTTAGGTTTATTGGCACATTTGACAAGCCTTCATTTTTAACTACGATCTAGAATATGTCAAATCGTTAGTCTTTGCCTCGGTTACAAGATGTCTTGAAAGGTTACTAGTAGAGCTAACAGTAGTCAAATTTTTTTTTATTTATTTATACAATCACAATAGCATTTTTCTGGTTATCTAGTTATCAAAAACTATTGGTATGTTACTTATGTAGCCTAACAAAACTCTCTCCCACAGTGACAGGTGTATTGCCTTGGATGTGGCAGTGGTGGCTTGAAATAGGTAATGTGGGTCCTGACAAAGCGTATATACGATATTCCGTAATTTAACCAACTGTTATCAACTGTGCTTTGTTTAATTCATTGTCAGAATAGCATTGTGGTCTATCTTCCAACATCCAGATGTTTAACAGTTAAGATTTGTCATTTTTTGGGAAGAATTGGAGTAATTGTTACATTTGGCATCCAAACCATATTGTCATTCCATGTGGGAAGACTACTTGCTCTTAAACTCAATTTAATAGAACAGCTCTGACTAATCTAATAGAATAGCTTTAAGTAATAATCCGGACACAAAAAACTATTAAGATAATAAATGTGTGCTTGTGCAACATTTTTTGAGCAAAACAAGAAGTCATGGGGGGGATTAAGTGGCACTCAGCCTAATCTCCATAATAAAGATGCTGGTTAAGTAAGACATTGCAACTTTATTTGAAATCCATATATAAACATGGTTGGAATGGTAATCAGTATAGTGATCGTTGATATTGATTCCTTGTAAAGATACCCATGAATTGAACATCATCTTTAGGGCAGAAAAGAAGCTTTCTTATCCCTTCATGTGTCAGGTATTATTTAACACACTGTGTCATGTTGCAGGCT
Source organism: Sceloporus occidentalis (assembly GCA_023333645.1). NCBI lineage: Eukaryota > Metazoa > Chordata > Lepidosauria > Squamata > Phrynosomatidae > Sceloporus > Sceloporus occidentalis. Next base: position 5,322,092 of record JALMGF010000071.1, on the reverse strand, counting down.
GTGGATTAATCCTTATGGTTGGATTCGGACAGACCCTCGCTTACTGCACAGGCAGCAGTTCATCCAGTGCACACCCGCTGATGTTTGACAATGAAGAATATTACTACTCCTAATGGTTTAGTCTGACAGAAGATTATCATGGGCTAATATACATTACACCTTAAACATTAACACAGATCAAAAATACTTTTATTTTTTTTACACCAAAGGAGCTATGTTGTATGATAATGCGTTTTGAAGTTTACGTTTTTTGGTTTTGTTGAATTAAGTGACAATAAACAGGTGACCATTTCAGGATTTGTGCGTGTCTTCGTGTAACGAGTGCATGACCATGCAGAGTGTAATGTAGAAAGGGTATTTTGAAGTTTTTGACAAAATTTGGTGTGTAATAAGCTGAACATGATTGTATATAAATATTTCTGACAAGTTTATTTCTTAGGTTTGGCAAAATGTATGTTTTGTTATGCAAGTATAAAGACTTGTATTGAAAGAAATGGATAGTGACAGCTGGTTACACTTTTACAGATTCTGTGATGGACACAATGGTTTCTGGGTCAATTGTGTGTAGTTTGCCATTTGTTTCAGGCGGTGAAGTAGAACCTATAGATAATTTATATGCAGGACTGTCCTGAAAAACAATTAGGCGCAGGGCAAGGTCATGCCCCTTCAGCACAAGTATATATTGAGATGGAGGTCTGTGCAGTTACAGACCATAGGCCCCTAAAGCTTCCTCAGCAGTCTACACACCCACTGTGCCAATTGTCAAACTTGCTGAAAATGATATTAAAAAGGAACTTACAAGTTGTAAAATACTGGTTGGAAACTGAAAAAAAAAAACCCCCCTTTTCCCCCCCTTCTCCGGGATCTTGTTACATCCCACTTGTACTGCCACTGGATGACAGGAAAAACGGAAATTTTTTACTTACCGTAAATTCCTTTTTCCTTAGTCCAGTGGCAGTACAAGTGGGTAGTAATCTTACTCGGGACAAGTAGAACCTAAAAGTGAATAAACAGTTAAAATATCCGAAGCCCCTCCTCCTTACCCATAAAAACCGGCACCTCTCCAAAGATGGCAGTTAGTAACAAGACACACAGAAATGGATGCAAAGTAAAGTTTATTCTCAACGAAGGGAGGGAAATCTGTACTGCCACTGGACTAAGGAAAAAGGAATTTACGGTAAGTAAAAAATTTCCGTTTTTCCTGTCATCCAGTGGCAGTACAAGTGGGATGTAACAAGATCCCGGAGAGGGGGGGGGAAAAATGCCTAGGAGACAACAGCTCGAAGCACCTTGCGCCCGAAATCCGCCGCAGAGGAGGAAAAGACGTCTAGCCGGTAATGTTGTATAAACGTATTGAACGAGGACCAGGAAGCCGCCTTGCAGATCTCTTCAGGAGAAGCCGAAGCCTTTTCAGCCCAAGAAACAGACATGGCTCTAGTGGAGTGAGCCCTAACGGGACATTGAAGCAACTCGCCCTTGGCCTGGTAGGCCATACGAATGGTGTCAACAAGCCATCGAGAAATGGTAGCCTTTGAAGCCGCCTTACCAGCAGAATGACCAAAAAAATTGACAAAAAAGGTGGTCGGTGGTGCGGAAGGATGAAGTACGCTGGAGATATATGTCCAAAGCCCTTTTAACATCCAAGGAGTGCCATTTACATTCTTCCGGGGAGGAAGGAGACGGAAAAAACGAGGGAAGAACCAATGGTTGATTGATACTCGCCCTGGAGATGACCTTTGGAAGAAACGAGGGTTTCAAATGCAACACGACCTTGTCCTGATGGAAAACAGTGAAATCCGTCGAAGACGAGAGGGTTTGAAGTTCCCCCACTCTCTTGGCTGAAGTAATCGCCACCAAAAAAATCGTCTTGAGGGAAAGGATCTTCAATGAAACTTCCTCCAATGGTTCGAAAGGAGCCGAACAAAGAGCCTGCAGGACGAGAGTAAGGTCCCAGGTAGGAAAAGGAGACCTTGACGGGGGACGCCGAATGGTCGCGGCTTTAAAGAAACGTCTTACTAGAAGGGGAGAGGCCAAGTCTGAAAGAAAAAAATGATTAAGTGCCGAGACCCGACCCTTTAAGGTAGAAACACTGAGACCTGAATCCAAACCATCTTGCAAGAACTGCAGAATAGAGCTGATATTCTGAGGGAAGACAGTCAAACCTCGAGCAGAGCACCACAGAAGAAATTTTTTCCAAATACGAAAATATATCCTGGATGTAGAGCGTCTCACAGAATTCAACAGAAGATCAGAAAGGTCACCGTCAACACCTTGGTTCCGCAGAATCATCCTTGCAAAAGCCAGGCCGTCAACCGAAACATCCGAAGGAGGTCTGGACGAAGCTCCCTGTTGTCCAACAAAGGCTCTGACGTCGGAAGTTCCCAGGATGCCAAGGTAAGTTGTCTGAGAAGGGCAAACCAACTTCGACTTGGCCAGTAAGGTATGATGGCCAAGACCCTGGCCCTGTTTGAGCAAATCTTTTGGAGAATTCTCGGGATCAAGGCTACCGGAGGAAATATGTAGGCCAAACGGAAATTCCATTGAATTGAAAGGCCGTCCAGAACCTGAGGAGAATCCAGCCTGTTGAGGGACGCAAAAACCGGCACTTTCCTGTTTTTTCTGGTAGCCATCAAGTCTATCTCCGGGAGGCCGAATCTTGCCACCAAGATGGAGAAGGTCTGCGCGGTCAGGGACCACTCCGCCTGAGACCACTTTGCTCGGCTGAGGTCGTCCGCAATAAGATTGTAGCAGCCTCTGATGTGGGTTGCCGAGATGTCCTGCAGATGTTGTTGGGACCACTTCATTAAAACAGAGCACAGAATCTGAAGCTTTCGTGTTCGCGTTCCTGTAAAAGATTCTAACACATTTAACATCTCTTTTAACCCTAGTAATATGAAATGGACCATATATAATTATTGGTATAGGCAATAGTCAAAGATATGTAATCATTGTTCATAAATAAATGATTATTAAGATATATTAATATGTTTCAATGATAGGCTTCAAGGTTTCCTTGACCTTAAGATATGGAATGAAGGATTTGCTGAACAGGCGTTCTATAGATAGGATAGTAACTTGCTAATGCATGGTATAGTTGTAACTCTAAAAGGGCATTACAATATACGTACAGTGACTACCTAAAATAGGATTTCGACGTGTAAAGATCTTAGTGAGCATGTTTACCCAATTAGGTGAAGACCAATAGACTGACATCACTATCCAAGGCACATATAAGCTAGGCTTTTGTAAGACATGGGGAGGCATGGGAAGAGAGGTCGAGAGAAGATGTACTTGCCATCCATGGACTCTTCACGTCCCAACACTCCCTCCCTCCATCCTCAGGAATGCATAGGACAGATGTCATGAACTAAATTCCTCTCCAAGTTTTTGTAAGACTTGTTTCGTATTATTTTTGTTATCTACTTTTTATATTCTTCGTCTATTTTTGTTCGTATTAAATGTTTCACCTTTGTTTGCATCTAAGTGACTCTGCCTATTTTTGACGCACATACATTTATATGTGTTCCAATTATTTGAAGTTTGTATTGGCCCGAATATATTTTATTACATATCTGGCGTGCCAGCCCTGCGTATTTTTTCCTGGCCTTTGCCCTCCAGCTTGCTCAGGGGGAAGGGCAGATATATCTGTACACTTTTTGCAAACTGTCGGGAGATAATTAAGAAAAGAACCTTTGAGGATACAGACTTCCAGATTTTATTGGAACACGTGCTAAGAGACGCTATTGACGGCAGACGCAAGAAAGCCATACAGCGTGATACAACAGCCATTCAAGGAGAGTTCATTAAGAAGGGTAAGTCATGGATTTTATAAAAATATATGCTAACAAAAGTAAAATAACTTTTCAATTTGATAATTGTCCTACTAATGCACAGTTATGGGCTAGTATGTACAAACAATGTGAGCTAGAGAATATGAAATTGGATAAGAAATTGTCATGTATTGATAAACTTAAGAAGAAACTGCAAAATGTCCTAAGCATGTTTAAAACGTTTAATGAATTGATTGTGGAGGATTTACAACCTAGACAAAGTATTTGCACGATTAACAAAGTTGTACCAGAATCTAACCCTGATGACAGTACTGACGACTTTAACAGCTGTCCCGACTGTTTTGTTTTAGCTCAGCAATTAGAGAACTTGGAGAGAGATATGGACAGACAAACGGCTAGAATTAACTCAGAATGACTGTCACAAGCCACAAACTAATCCTACTAATTCTGAATAAATTGATACTACTAACCAAAGGTTGATACAGAAGCTTAATTAAGTGTGACTAATCAAGCTTTGCCTATAACATCTAACTCACCTGTTTGCACAATTGTAGGTTTTAGTGGAAAATGTAATACTTCAGCAACTTTGGTTACTGGTGTTTTGTTTGAGATTCCTGGCTATTTGTGTACTGAAATTGATATCTGGCATTGTCCTAGCTCAGAAAATATCTTAGGGGCTGATGTAATGAGAGAACGAGGCTGGGTCATTGACTTAGGGAATCAAGTGATTTGGAGAAGTAATAACCTTAAAGGGCCTGTAGTAATTGATCCAAGTGACTACAGTGTAGTGGCCGTCATCAATTTAATTGAGGAGGTATCCCCAAATCATGTATGGCCACAAATGGATTGTAATGACTTGACTCTTGTAGAAATTGTGCAGAAACATCCCTCGTTATGGGCTCAATCTAAGAATGAGGTAGGGACGATGAAAGATGTTGTTGTCAAAGTGGAAGGAACAGATCCCATAGCTCAGAAACAGTACCGATTGCCTCCAGATTCAATTGAGCCTTTGTCCAAAATTATTGAAGAACTACTTCAACAAGGCGTCATACGCAAATCAAATTCGGTGACAAACTATCCGTTATGGGCAGTTAAGAAACCAGATAATTCTTATAGAATGCTTCTAGATCTGCGTATGTTTAATAAATGAACCCCAAATGTGGCACCAATTGTAGCAGATACCCCTGACTTCATGTCTTGATTGAATGCTAAAGCGAAGTTTTTCTCGGTACTGGATATCAGTAATGGTTTTTTCAGTATTCAGATAGAGAGGAGTTGTTAATACAAATTTACTTTTACTTTTCTGAATGAGCAATATGTATTTTGCAGATTACCACAAGGGGCACACATGTCACCTAGTCTGTTTCATCAGGCATTGGCAAAAGTATTATCAAAATTCTCAAGGCAAGATTGTATTCTACAGTATGTTGATGATATCTTGTTGGCAACAGAGAGTAGAGAGGAACACCTCATCTTGTTAGCAGAATTGTTTGATCTGTTGTATGAGTCAGGATTGAAATTAAATCCAAGGAAGGTCCAATTACTGAAACAAGAGGTTCAGTACTTGGGAGTTTTGATAAATCCAAATCACATGTGTTGAGATATTTCAGGGGGATTATCCATCTCTTTTTAGAAAAGAAGTAGAGGAAACTGATGAACCTGTATTTGTAGATTGTTCTAGATTTTGCTTGAAAGGTCGAGCTATTCAGCATAGACTACCAGGACATTTTTCTGCCCAGAGAGCAGAAGTTGAAGCTGTTAAAACAGTATTGGAAATTAACGAGAAAGAAAGCAATGATCCTTTGGTAATCTATAGCGATAGTTCATATGTCGTATGATCACTAACAGACTACTTACCTGTGTGGAAAAAACAAGGTTTTGTGGATTCATCTAACAAAATCTTAAATCATGTTGATACATTGCAGACTATTTTTGAGCTTGCTTCTAAAAATCCTAACCGATATGCTATTGTCAAGGTACCAGGCCATAGCAGAGGGACTAGTGATTTAGCTTTGAGAAATGAGAAAGCAGATTCTCTAGTAAAGGAAGCAGCTTTGACAGAAGAGATAGTGATGGAACTAGAATGGTTGGAAGTACTACCAGTAAAGAGTAAGGAAGCAAATTTACCTTCATTCATCGATAAAGATGAAAGATGCGTTCATTATAGAATGTAAGAATAAAATAACACCTCCCTTTGTTTGTGAGAACGGAGTGGTGTGTTATGAGATGTAAGGTAATTTACTTCCAGTTGTGCCTAAACACTTGCAGACGGAATTCACCCGCTATAAGATGTAAAGATTAGGTCATGTGGGTCAGCAAAAGTTGCTGGAAAACTTCAAAGATAAGTTTTATTGGGACAAAAAGGTGGACTCTGTACAAAATGTTGTTCAGTCATGTCTCATTTGTGCTCAAGTAAACCCCAGGCCTAAAGGACAAAAGTCTCCACTTCTAAGAATTGCACCTGCAGATGGTTCGTGGTCTATACTGCAGATTGACTACATAGGTCTCCTACTTCAGGTAACCAAGGTCTCAGGTATGCATTGGTTGTGGTAAATGTATTTTATAAGTGGGTAGAATTGTAGCCTGTCAGGAATGATGATGCTTTGTCTACGGCAAAAGCATTAAGGAATCATGTTGTACTTGGGGAATCCCAAGGATGATTGCTTCTGACAGAAGGAGCCATTTTACTGGCAAAGTCATGCAGGCTGTTTGCGCAATCCTGGGGGTACGTCAACAATTCCATGTTCCATACCATCCTCAGTCCGCAGGTATTGTAGAAAGAATGAACAGAACGATTAAGTCTAGAATTGCAAAAATGTTACTTGATAAAGGAAATAGTTGGGTTGATGCAGTACCTCTAGTATTGACGAGTATTAGGGGAACGAGCTCCTCAACTACCCAGTATACACCTTTTGAATTAATGACAGGAAGGAAAATGCCATTGATCTTTCCTTATGAACCATTTTTGTCTACTCCACAGAAAGATGCCATTGCAAGAACTAAGTGGTTACAGGTACTTCAGGAGAATTTAAAAACAATTCTTCCCCATGCAGCATCTAGAATGCAGCGTATGGTACCGCCTCACTCTTCTAAATTTGTGAGAGGAGCATCAGTAATGATTAAGACTTTTAGGAAGGCGGGACCTTGGGAAAGCAATTGAGAAGGACCGTTTGAAATAATCGACACAATGGATCAAGATCCTTGTTCAAAAACAGAAAAAATGTGAAAAATACCCGTAGGCAGCAGAAGCTGTGGGTACATGTTGACCAGTGTAAATTATATGTTTCTAACTAAATTCTGTTCTTGCAGGAACACAGTTCTGCAAGAAAATGGAGAAACAAAGCAGTTAACTAATGAAAGGAGAACCTCCAGAGAAACAGCAATACAAGAATCGTGACATCAAGATAGCATAGTTTTTTGATAGCTGTGTTGTTTGAACAGTACCAAAAGCCAATTGAAATTGATGATCAGACAAAGGATTTACCACAGAAGATATTGTTATTGCATAAGATAAGAGAAGTTCGAGTGGATCGACTCCTGACATCAGACATTGATACATCAAGAGACATTGTTGGACAAATTAGATTCGGTTATGGCTCCAGAGATCAACCTTGTTTGACTATATTTTTTGAGCATACCTCAGAGATCACGGTTCATGCAACAGTAGGACCAAAAGCCAAATTCACACAGTCACAGGGGAATTATACCCATAATAATCAGACAGGTGTTTGGGAATGTCATCCTACTGAGTCCATGTGGTGGTTTATAACAATTAAGGGAGAAGAACATGCACAATGGACAGGTGATGTTACCAATGAGATGTTAACATCAGGGAAAATGGGAAGATCAAAGACAGAGATTTGGTATAAAACTCAGTCTTATGGTAAAATCTTGGATCCTTCACTGCTTTCTATATCAGCAGGGGATGATGATTGGACTAGGGTTTGGAACTTTCAGGTGGAAAGAGAAATAGCTATGGTCAAAGTATCTTTTGTGTTTACGGTAACTAATTCTATAGCACCTGAAGTTAGAGTTAATCCCCATAGTGTGAAAAGCCAAGAGGAATTGAAACCTATAGAACTACAATGTGGGACAAGGTTACTATTACCCCAGGAAGCATCACTCGTTTGGTCAAAAGGGAAAACATCTTTAGGAAGTTTTACAAATAATCCAACTCGTATACTTCATAAGGGTCAAATGGGGGATGTACATTGGAATGGTATACATTTTATGCTTAGATTAGATAGTCCAACTCGTAAAGACTCTGGGATATATGAATGTTGTGTATTACTGAAAGGAGATTACAAACACTGTGACAGAGCAAATGTCAGTGTTTGGTCCCCTGAAGACAATTTGTGTACTGGTACTAGACTCAAACCATCCAATCCTTTTCAGGTTAATTACTTTCAATCTAAGCCATTGTTGAGGAATGGATCGTTTGTAACCCTAGTTTGGACTTTTAACATGACTGATTGGAAAATATCCACTTGGTTTCCTCAATGTTTGTCACACCTTACTAACATGGAAAAAGGTCTTGCTCAATGGTTTGGACAAAATCCATTGAGAATGGCAAGAAGTAGACGAGGTATTATTGAGGGAATCTTGGGGGGTGTTGGTTCGGTAGGAAGCTTACTTAATACTATGGATATAAATACTCTTAAATCCGATTTGGGATCCGTGAGTTATGTTGGAAGTCAGGGAGCAAAAGTACAAAAAGGGTTAAATCAGTTATTGGAAAAAATGGTTCTAAGTTCTGCTACTGTGATTGGGTCGTCTGTATCTCACTTACAGGATGCCACTTTAGACTTAATAGAGAGTCAAGAGGAGAATCAAGTGTCAAGGGCATGCCTGGAAATACAGATAGAATATTCCACTAATCTAAAGATGATTGCACAGGCTTTACAGAGTGGTATTATACCTTTGGGTTTGTTGAAAAGCTTACCTGACAAATATAGTTTTGGTCTGGGTCATATTGATTTGTGGATTAATAAATGGATGGGTTGTGATCAGGATTTTTGTATAGGGACATCTTTAATCCCAGTGGCAGGAGTTGAACAAGTAGTGGTACCAGTAACAGTTTTAGGAATTCCAGTCAGTGACACACAATTGATTCATTATAATTTAAGGTATACAGATTTTGTATTTGATGGGGAAAATCTGGAACAATTAGATGTTTCAGCTTGTCTTCATTTTGTTTCCAAAGTAATATGTCTTCCAGGACAAGAAAAGGTTGTCTATCATTCTTGTTTTCACAATCATTCATTATGTGAAGCCAGGATTGAAAGTGTTACATCTATGCATGAATTAATGACTCAAGTAAAGATAGGGAAAGTTTGTTTTCAAGTAATGAAGGAGGAGTCATTGGTCAGAGCATTCTTTTCAAATTGTATGCATAATGATACTCTTCACAGAGGATTATATTGCATAGAAGGTGATTTGAAAAAGTTGGAGATAGATGGGAAAAAGTTTAATGTCTCCACTATAGGTACAGAGCGTTTAAGAACACTACCTCAGCAATTTAATCTGACACAGATAGACCATTTTCCTTGGAAAACATGGACAGAGGAAATAAAGAAAGATAAGGGATTATTGGCCATGTTAAAGCAACAATTGAAAGATGCAGAAATTGTTTTCCAACATAAACAAGGTGAATTAGAACAAATTCAACATCAATGGAAAGATATGTCTGGAGTTAATTGGTGGTCAAATTTTAAAAAATCAGTAAATATGTGGTCACAATCTTCGGTAAAATCCGCAGCTGGTAATATATTGTTAAATCCAATTGTTATTATAGCTATACTTGTTTTATTATGTATTGTTTATCAAAGTTTTCTTATGTGTAGAATAGGTAAGATATATAAACAAGTTGAGTATGAAGTAGATAAGGGAGATGGAATATTAAGGGAAATGATAAAAAGAGCACAATCCTCTCATTCCATAACAAATGTAGAGAAAAGGGTGTCTCATGCTAATGATTATCATATGGTCCCAGTTAAAGTATGATGTGATTGTAGTATAAATGTGATACGAATGTGATACGAATGGTGAGTAAATGTGTATATTTGAAAAGATATGATAAGGATATTATCCTATCATCAGGGGGAATTGTAAAAGATTCTAACACATTTAACATCTCTTTTAACCCTAGTAATATGAAATGGACCATATATAATTATTGGTATAGGCAATAGTCAAAGATATGTAATCATTGTTCATAAATAAATGATTATTAAGATATATTAATATGTTTCAATGATAGGCTTCAAGGTTTCCTTGACCTTAAGATATGGAATGAAGGATTTGCTGAACAGGCGTTCTATAGATAGGATAGTAACTTGCTAATGCATGGTATAGTTGTAACTCTAAAAGGGCATTACAATATACGTACAGTGACTACCTAAAATAGGATTTCGACGTGTAAAGATCTTAGTGAGCATGTTTACCCAATTAGGTGAAGACCAATAGACTGACATCACTATCCAAGGCACATATAAGCTAGGCTTTTGTAAGACATGGGGAGGCATGGGAAGAGAGGTCGAGAGAAGATGTACTTGCCATCCACGGACTCTTCACGTCCCAACACTCCCTCCCTCCCTCCATCCTCAGGAATGCATAGGACAGATGTCATGAACTAAATTCCTCTCCAAGTTTTTGTAAGACTTGTTTCGTATTATTTTTGTTATCTACTTTATCTACTTATATTCTTCGTCTATTTTTGTTCGTATTAAATGTTTCACCTTTGTTTGCATCTAAGTGACTCTGCCTATTTTTGACGCACATACATTTATATGTGTTCCAATTATTTGAAGTTTGTATTGGCCCGAATATATTTTATTACAGTTCCTCCTTGCTTGTTTATGTAAGCCACTGTCGTAGCGTTGTCCGACTGGATTCTTACCAAACGACCCTCTACATGGGGCCTGAAAGCCATGAGGGCCAGAAGGACTGCCTTTAATTCCCTGTAATTTGAAGACTGATGAGAATCTTCCGGAGACCAAATTCCCTGCCTGAAGAGGCAACCTAAATGCGCCCCCCAGCCGATTCTGGAGGCATCCGTGGTTAGAGTTATCCAATGTCGGGGTTGGAACGAGAGACCCCCGGAAAGATGGGTTGATTTCGTCCACCAGTTCAGCTGAGATAGGACTTGGCGTGATATTGTGAAGATTGCGTCTAAGTCTTCTTCCCTTCTTGACCATTTGGAAAGGATCTGCCACTGTAAGGGACGCAGCTGAGACTTTGCCCAACGGACCGCAGGGATGGACGCTGTAAGAACACCCAGGACACTCATAGCCCTTCTGACAGAGCAGGTAGGATTCCTTTGAAGAAAGGAAATTTCCTGTCTTATCTTCCTGATCTTTGATTGCGGGAGGAAGATGCACTGGGAAACTGAGTCCACCATCAACCCCAGGAACTGGATCCTGGTGGAGGGAAGGAGATTGGATTTCTCCTTGTTGATGATCCAGCCATGTTGTTCTAGAAAATGAACCGTGGTGTCCAAGTCTGCCAGAAGTTTGTTTGTAGAGTTGGCCTTGATGAGCCAGTCGTCCAAGTATGGTATGATAGCGACACCCCGGAGTCTTAGGCTTGCCGTCAATGGGCACAGGATCTTGGTAAAAACTCTTGGAGCCGACGAAAGACCGAATGGGAGGGCTGTGAATTGAAAGTGATAAATTCTCTTGTTTACTCGAACCGAGAACCTGAGGAACTTTCTGGACGCGTCGGCCATAGGCACATGAAGATAGGCGTCTTTTAAATCCAGTGTAACCATAAAATCTCCTCTTTGCAGAATATGAGTGACAGATTGGAGGTTCTCCATACGGAAATGTTGATAGCGTACACAACTGTTGACCCTCTTTAGATCCAAAACCGGACGGAATGAACCGTCCGGCTTTGGAACCAGAAAGAGACGAGAGTAGACACCCTGGAATCTGTGACGAACTGGGACCTTCTCTATGACTCCTTTCTGTAGCAGCGTGAGGCATGCTGAAAACAGGGCTACATTTTTGCTTTCCGCAGGATATGAGGAGATGAGAAAGCGGCTCAAAGGAGGTCGAAAAAACTTGATTTTGTATCCCTCCGCAATGATCTTCCGAATCCAAATATTTTGAGTGGTCTGCTCCCAGGCGTCTCTGAACCATAGCAATCTTCCTCCTACTTTGTCAGAACTTCCTCTTTTCTTGCTTACCAGGACGTTCTTGGAATTTCCTATCTCCGTAGGGACGACGAAAATTCTGAGAGCGGGAAGACTGGAAAGGTCTGGCATTCCGATAAGGGTATTTACGATTCCACTTGATCCTTCTATCTTGAGGGAGAGCTCGTTTGGTATCCGACATCTGTCTGATCAGGTCTTCTAGCGGAGCTCCAAACAGCTTTTTCCTCTCAAAAGGTAAATCACATAAAGAGGCCTTGGATGCCGAATCCGCTGTCCAGGATCGTAACCACAGGGCTCTTGGTGCCACTGAGGACAATCCCATAGTTCTGGCCATGAAATGAATCCAACAAAAAACTATTGGAGAGCTTTAACCTGTTAAGGAGTCTGGAAATCTCAGAATCTGAGTCATCGGAGAGACATTCTCCCAAGGCGTGAATCCAAATATTCTGGGCTCTAGCCACCGCTGCGCTGGCCACCGTTGCCTTACACTGCGAACCTGCAGCTTGAAATATGCGCCTGCACGAAGTTTCTGCCCTTCTATCCATGGGGTCTTTAAGACCTGACACCCCTCCAATTGGAATGGTCGTCTTTTTGGAAAGTTGTGCAATTTGGAAGTCCACTTTAGGGGGATCATCCCATGTGTCTTCCCCTTGAAGTTTAAACAGTTGTCTGAACTGTTTTGAAATAAAGGCTCTTTTACCTGGGTGCTTCCATTCTCTTTCCATAAGTTCTGTTAATTTCGGAAGAACCGGAAAACCTTTAACCTTCTCTGAATCCTCCTCTAGTAACAGACGCGAAACCTCCTTAAAAAGCTTACGAAGCTCCTGAGGAGGGAAAAAAACCTCATCTTCTGAACTATTACTTGAAGTAGAAAGAGATGAGTGAGAGATTTCACCGGAGGAAAGGTCTGATCTAGATGATGATCTGGACCTCTTGCGTTTATGCGAACTTTCCTTCCTTTTCTCCTGGGAATGAGCAGCAGAAAGTTGAAAAGCTTCAAAGGTCTGGGCCAAATTCTCCTGGAACCAACCCAGGAAGGAATGCAAATCTTTTTGCTTTTCAGTAGCAAGTTGTTCCGCCGAGCATGAATTACACATTTTCTTACGACAACCATCCGGGAGAGGAGTAGCACACGCTGAACAAGCCACATGCTTGGATTTAGAAGTAGCTTTTCTGGGAGCCGGTGGCCTTTTATCTTTCTCCGGAATTTCTATAGGAACCGGACTAGACATCTGATAAAAGAAAACAGAGGTTAAAAAAAAATCTTTTTTTTTTTTTTATATGAGGGCAGAGAAAGTATAGAGCCAAGATAAATAAAATCTTACCCTAAACTCCTCTGAACCGTGTGGGGGGGCTGGTGACACGGTAATCCTGTACTGGCAATGCTCCTGCAGTCAGACAGGAAAAAGCACCTTTTATAGCATTCAAAAATGCCGCCCTCCGGAAGATCCGATTCGCGCATGCTCAGTAGCGCGATCGGATCTTCAGTGGAACGCAACGACACCCGGGCGTGCGTTCCACCGTAATGCGCATGCTCCCGCATCACAAATACAAAAGGATGCATAACAGTCATCTTCCGTAACGCGAACCGCTACGGAAGGAAAAGCCTCTCTCTGCTCACCACCCGGGGAGCAATCGGAGGAAGAGGAACCCCCAGGCAGCAACCCGTGCGCCTCACCAGCATCGTCCGGAACTGAAGATTCTACCGTCCGTCCCTGAAAGGGACAAGAAAAAAACTGCCATCTTTGGAGAGGTGCCGGTTTTTATGGGTAAGGAGGAGGGGCTTCGGATATTTTAACTGTTTATTCACTTTTAGGTTCTACTTGTCCTGAGTAAGATTACTACCCACTTGTACTGCCACTGGATGACAGGAAAAAGTTTTTTTTAACTGTTGCTTTTGTTAGATACTGGAAAATGTATTGGTCACGTTTGAGGTCTTCATGAATCAGTTAAAGTTCTAGATTTAGTAGTTCATAGAAGTGTTTGGTTAGTGGGTTATGCCCTTTAGCAGGCAGTGTACATTTCTAAGTAGCTGACTGTATGGGTATTTTGCAAATTGGGTACCTGCTTATTAACGGAAGCAGCTGATCGGCAGCAGGAAAGTGCTCCCATTGAAGTAAATAGACCCCGTTTAGCTGTGTTTGCTTAGCCAGATTAGTAGTTATCAGCACAACACATAGCAGTATATCTCTTTCGTGCTGTGCAATTTAATGCTCAAAAACTAGAATGAGCTTCACACATCAATACGCAACATCAATGTAGTTAACATTTTAACCTTAATCCATCCTTAAATTTGTATCAATTTGGTCACAATCATTTTTCTTTAGACACTGTAAGAACGCAAATGAAAAAACAAACATGACCATCTATTCATTCTTTGATCTTCAAGAAAGAGAAAATGAAACGGCTTGTAGTTTTCGTTTTAACCAAAATTCATTTGACTTATCAACCTTGGTCTGTTTTAGATGTTGGCGACATCACATACATTTGCAAAGCACAACACATAACAAAACTGCATTTGACGTCATTCTTTATCATATAGAATTCACAGATTCTGTTTCTGCAGACATAAAAATATACATCTATAAATATATCTGCATACACGCACAATAATATTCAAACAAGATATACATGAATGTCTGTGTATTTATATATACGTGTATGTATATACGCTTAGAGGTCGTGTTACATATAAATTTTATATGTACACGTCATTCTGAGTTGTTTTTTTGGTCTCCACTTGTTAACCAACCATATACACACACACTTATCTATCCTTGGAAAACACATAGGTGCTATTAGTTTGATAGATGGCATGTTAGGCATAAAGTAATGACAAATAAATCCTACAAAAAAAAGAAGCAAAGTTCACATTATAAGGATCTGTTTGCGAGATAGGAACGGGGTCTGTGCATCCTGCATGGCCTTAGAAAACTCCTGCAGTGGCCACTCTGTGCATGGGGGTGGAACTAGCTTGCCCCGGCGAATCAAGTCACAAAGATCACGGATCATCTTGGTCACTTCTTCTCTATCTACAAGAGGTAAATGAAAACAAGTTATGTGCTGAACAAGAGAGGAATGAGAAAAACAAAGGAGGAATGAGAAAAAAAACAACCACTCACTTTGTGCTCGATCCCTCTTCCACTGGGTTACCCAGAATCCACACAACTTCACATTTTTAAATATTAATGCACTCTGGAAAATAGGAAAAATGAAAGATAACGAATACAATCAAAAGCCAGAATCACTTTTATTTGAAAAATCTTTTACTTATCCACAAGAGCTAATGAAAGCACCTGGCAAATAGATTCTACTATTTGTCCCGAGTTTAGAAATACCCAATGTTTTTATGTTTTTTGTTTTTACAAGTTATAGGGCAATAAGTTCAAAAAGAGTTTTGCTATTTCAAAACCTTTTCCCCCCCAAATTTGGTAATCATGCCCCCATATCCATCTTTCAAGCTAAACAACCCAAGGAAAGGGGGGGGGGCAATCATCCATGTGACTGCAGGAAGGGACTGGGCCAATCGTCAGTGTGACTGCAGGGAGGGACTGAGAAGTAGTAACTGCTGTGAGAGACATTGAATAAACCAAAGAAGCACTCTGATGATCACTTCCCGAGCTATTTTAAACCAGGTGTCCGCCATATTATATGACATTGAGGTATTACAGCAAGGCAGTTTAAGCGAAGGAAGTGACTTTTAGATCACTTTCTAAGCTTATTTAGTGCCATGACGTGGAAGGCACGTCATTGTATTTTCTATTGTATGTTTAAAAGAAATCAAAAAAGTCTTCATTGCTAAGCCTGCCCATCTCTGATATCACGAAAAGAGCATTGCCTTTTAGCTCTTCTAATAACTTATCACACAAAACAACTAAGTCACTGGCCACTACTGTGTAAACGTAAGCCCGTAAAGCTTTGCTTGACATGAAGCAGCAAGAGTGAAATGGCATGAGTGAGTGAGTGGCTGTAGGCAGTCAGGCTGCAGTGATGTAACACACAGGGGATGGCATTGGAAGATGGTTTCTATGTAGTATTTCAATAAACTTTTAAACACAGTTTTTAAAAGACAGGGAGCATTATACGTCTCTTTACATGAGGCAGAACTTATCTGGGGGTATTTTAAGAGGCACTCTATGTGGGACAGCTCCATTAAGAAGACAGTGGTTACATCACTGCACTAGTTATCTCGGCTAGCTTAGCTTGTATTAGCCCATATACAAGCAGGACATTTAAATTTAAAACAACTAGGCTATCGTAATTCATCGCTTTAGTTGAATGGACTTCTGATATCTTCATTAGCAACCAATAATCCTACCAGATGCTGAGAAGCTGATTGACATCTTCATGTGATGGTGCTGTCAACAAATACGTAAGTATACACTAGCAAGTCTTAAACAAGCACCTTCATGCTTGCCAACATCATAAATTTGTACCTGCTGGCTTAGAATCTCCTCTGGCACATTAAAGGTGCTTTTGTATGTGTGTGTTGGGGGACAGCCAATAATAATGCAAACTGTTGTACTTTAAGTCTAGTAATACTTATGAGGCAGCTTTAGCCACTCATTTAATGCACCAGGGAAGCTAGATTCAAATAATTGCCAGATTTCTCTACTTCATGTACAAAATTATTCCATTGCACACACCAGCAACAGGTCACTGGGTCTGTAAAAAAGTGATTGAAAGTATGACAAACATTTAGAGATCAATGATAATTTAGGTAACACTCACCACAGGAATAGTTACAGGCTGCTTAGCCATCCCACCGTAAGTCACCATAGTGCCACCGTAGCTAAAATATCATAGAAATACTAGGGTTAGCCCTGACAATTTCACTTTAACAATAATATGGCAATGTATGTTTCTATGGATCTATCATTGTTAGGATTTCTACTGCAAACCTGCATATTTGGAGTGCATCACAGAATAAAGGAGGGAGAGACAGCAAGCAGGTCTTCATTAATGCCTCTAATACCCATCCACGTCAAACTCCACTACTAAATGGGGAGGTAGAGTTAAGCTTCCTTACCTTTTCAAGGTGACGGAGTTTAAGTTAATTTTCTGTTATCTTAAGGTAATACTTACTCTAGATGACGCAGCATCTCAGTAGTACTCTTTCCTCCGACGCAATTTAATGCCAACCTTGGACGTGGGCATTGCTGTAAAAAAAAAAAAAAAAAAAAGACTGTAAAGTGGGTCCGGAAAAAGGCTAAGGACTGGATCTGACTCATATACAATGGCACCCCAAGAATCAGCTTAGCCCGCAAAATCTAGCCTTGAGTGAGGGTCAAAGGACAAAGCATTGAGGAGAGTATGTATTTTTTTTTTACCTTGAATAGATCTTTCATCTCTGGTTTGCGGAGCATGTCCTCTGTGATCACATAATCCGCTCCTAAGTCATGGAGCCTCTGCACCAAACTCCTGAGGTCTGTCCTGTGTGCATACATATATTAATGCCCCATTCTACTACCTCTGTGCTCCCATGCAGATATATTAACTGAATGTTTCCTCTGGTAGCTGTATTCTTTTAAAATCCTGTGTTAAGTACACGGCTCTTTCTTAAAATAATTACCACATTACATGATCTGCGATGCTAGTTCTATGTTCAAAAGCCTTTTTTCACACACACCTGTCTCGCACAACATTAATGGTAGTGATCCCCAGAGAGGCTGCAATCTGTATAACAGCCTGACCCACACTACTGTTACCAGCATTCTGTATAATAGAGTCACCTGCAGAAAATATTAAAAAAAGTTTGCGTTACAGCGACAGAATAGAAAAAATGCAGTAGAAATATATCACACAAAACAGCTTTTCCCACATTCGTTTCTTTCTCTTACCTGGCCGAAGCGTCTCATAGTCAGACAGTAATCTGTATGCAGTGCACGGATTGACGCTCACGGTTGCTGCTCCCACCACAGGGATGTCACTAGGAACCCTGACTAGGGATTCCTCATTGAACAATCCCTCTGTACGCCATGTACCTGAAATGCAATAATAATAATAAAAAAAGCAACACTGGTTAGGTAAACCCTAACCCAATTTATTTATTTATTTTTTTTTTTAAGATGTTGATAATGAGGAAACAAAAATTGGCGATCTGTTCCTTAGTAAGGCCTACAATAAATATGCAATTGTGAACTTGTGCACCCTGTGCAAATTGTCCCCCCATCCCTTATATTGTATATACATATTTCTGTGCTTATACTTGGATGAAGGTGAGCCAAGGTCTGAAGAATATGCTGCTGTGGTATAGCCTGACAAACAGATGTTGGCTGAGGCAAACATTTTTAACTTGTGAATCACGCTAAAATGTGAACATGCATATTTGCAGGTGTTCCTTGTTGGCAGATGTTTTGTTAAAGGTTATTATTAGAAATATGATCTACCGAGTCTCTTTGTTTCTCCTCCATAGATTGTCCCCATCTATGGAGGAGAATCAGTCCCATCAGTCATGTTTCATACACGTAGGATTATTGTGGCCCTCTAACGCTGACTGTGTGCCCTTCTAGTTGCCGAAACTGAAGACTTAAAGTTGACTAAATGGAAGTGCCTGGTCTAGAGATTGGTTTATTTAGGACTTGAAGAAGGGCCCCAGGGTAATGTAACCAATACAGCAGACACAGAGTCCAATTCATAAGATCAAAAATGCAAAATTACAGCTCATACCCATACAAGCTAACTGAATAGTAGAAGGGCTCTAACGTCTTATAGAAAATTGTATTTAATGTCTGTACATAAATTGTGTTTATACGGGAGTTTTTTTTTATCTGGAAGTCATGAAAAGCAATGTAGCATGTCGAGATAGCCTGAAATGATCAAACTACAGAAGAAGTAGTTTTAAACATCATACCATAAGTAGCTGTTCTGCTTGTTCTACCCAGCATTAAGCTTACAAAATAAAACCTGCTTGCATGACGATTAAATAGAGGATTAAAGGGATACTCCAGCCAGCGTATGCACCGAAATGAAAACTCTGGACCGAAACCGAAAATTCTGGATTCACTTGACCAAAACCAAACCGAAAGCGAAAATGACCCCCCTCCTTAAGGACCAGGCTGTGTTTTACCTTTTGTACCATTGGGACCGAGGCTGTTTCAACACTTTTGCGGTGTTCGTGTTTAGATGTAATTTTCTCCTCACTCATTTAGTGAACCCACACAAATTATATGTTGTTTTTTTCAGGACAAGAAGGGCTTTCTTCAGATACCATTGTTTTGATCATATTATCTAATTTCCCATAAAAAAAATAAAATATGAAAAATCAAACCCCCCCCCCCCAAAAAAAACACATTTTCTGAGTTTTACCCCAAAAATCTTTTACTCATCCAAAAAAGCTAATGAAAAAACCTACTAAATATATTCTACTGTCCTGAGTTTAGAAATACCCAATGTTTTTATGTTTTTTTTGCTTTTTTCTGCACGTTATGGAGCATTAAGTACAAGTAGTGTTTTGCTATTTCAAAACCATTTTTTCCAAATCTGGTAATTCTTCCCCCCATGTGCCATTTCGGGTATCGTTGAAGCCGGCCAACGCAATTTACCCCATCAAATCATATATTTTTGAAAACTAGACAGCCCAGGGTATTCCAAATGCTAGTATTTTAACCCTTTCCAAGCACTAATTCTACCATCAGCCTTTGTCAAACTTTATGGTAGTAATTTCTTTTGCATTTGTTTTTTCACACACATTTTACTTCAGGTATAAATAAACAGGTTCTGGTATATGTCACTATCATAAAACACCCCAATATGTGTTCAGCAACATCTCCTGAGTACAGCGATACCTCACATGAATGATTTTGCCTGGTTGTTTGGGGGCAAAAGGGCCACATTTGGGGCATGCGCATTTTTCAACGTTGAACTTTGGCATTTGGGGATCCACTGCCCATGCCCTATTTGGTACATCTTTCAGTGTGCCCAACAAAACCATATATTTTTGAAAACTAGACACCCCAAGGTATTTCAAATACTAGAATTTTAACTCTTTCCATGCACTAATTCTACCACCAGTCTTTGTCAAACTTTGTGGTAGTAATTTATTTTGTGTTTTTTATCGCTAAAATTGCTCTTCAGGTATGGATTTACAGCTCCTGGTATACATCACTTTCAAACAACACCCCAATATGTGTTCAGCAACATCTCCCGAGTACAGTCATACCCCCCATGCATGGGTTTGTCGGGTTGTTTCGGAGGTAAAACGTCACATTTAGGAAGTACAAATTTTTTTAACTAGGAACTTTTACATCTGGTCATTCTGCCCCCATGTCCTAATAGGACCATCTTTGAAGCCAGCTAATTCAATTTACCCCATACCATATATTTTTGAAAACTAGACACCCCAAGGTATTTCAAATGCTAGTATTTTAACCCTTTCCATGCATGAGATTCTACCACCAGCCTTTGCCACACTTTGTGGTAGTATTGTTTTTATTTTTATTTTTTTTACACAAGTTGTACTTTGGGTATAAACTTATAGCTCCAGCTATACGTCACTATCAAACAACACCCTAATATGTGTTCAACAACATCTCTCGAGTACAGTGATACCACCCATGCATGGGTGTGACTGCTGTTTGGGGTTAAAAAGGCCACATTTGGGAAGTGCGCTTTTTTCCCCCCTATTTTGGTCAGTCTGTGCCTATGCCCTATCTTTGAGCCCGGCCACTACAATTTACCCCATCAAACCATATATTTTTGAAAACTAGACACCCCAAGGTACTTAAAATGGTAGTATTTAACCCTTTCCATGCATCAGATTCTACCACCAGCCTTTGCCACACTTTGTGGTAGTATTTTTTTGGGTATTTTTTTCACACAAATTGTACTTTAGGTATAAATTTATAGCTCCAGGTATACATCACTATCAAACAACACCCCAATGTGTGTTCAGGAACATCTCCCGAGTGCAGTCATACCCCACATGTATGGGTTTGTCTGGTGTTTGGGGTTAAAATGCCACATTTTGGAAGTGCGCTTTCCCCCCCCCCATTTCGGTCAGTCTGTGCCTATGCCCTATCTTTGAGCCCGGCCACTCCAATTTACCCCATCAAACCATTAATTTTTTAAAATTAGACACCCCTTGGGTATTTGAAATGCTTTTATTTAAATTCTTCCATGTCAGGATTTTTGGGAAGATACAGCGCTAATTTTAGCATTTGCTCATAATAATAAACTTTTTTTATTTTATTCTTTTTGGACTTTTTTTTTTTACATTTTGCTGGAACTGGATAGTTCCTCTGATGCATAATAATTTTTAAATGTTACCATGTTTTTTTTAAGCTTCCCCCCCCCCTTTTTTTTTTATATTTTACTAATCACATAGTGATTAGAAAGCTGGGCTCCATTGACTTGTATGGTTGAATGCAGTACCTGTATTCAACCTGCAAGTGGAGCCAGAGTTCTCTAGAGGGTCTGGAGACCATCTAGCAAACTTTTTTTTTTCGTTGATCGCTTTCTAAGCTTGTTTAAGTCTCATGACGTGTCAGGCACGTCATAGGTCGTTAAGTGACCGTTTTGCATGACGTGCCTGACCCGGCAATGGACATTAAGGGGTTAAAAAAAACCCAAACAAATTAATTAAAACCTTTGTACTTTTACTTTTATTAAAAGTAACACACCAAAATGGGACAAAAAAAAATACGACAACAATTTTAGAATATATATAACAGCAATCACAGGCAACCAGTACATGCTATAACCTGGGCATGATAAGAATGTGATTACAGGCCCACTATGCCACACCCCCCCACTCATATACTCATTCATTTACAGATACTCATTCATTCCCTTAATCACACATACTTGCTCATACAACCTCCCCCACCCCCTTACCTGAACTGCAGATCTCCCATTCGCAGGCTACTGAAGGGCCCTGCTGCTTCCTCTCGAACAAATTATCTGGCCGTGCCCCCAGGGGAAGAAGGAACGGAGCAGAGTCACGTGGAGTGCATTCACGTGAATCCACTGGGTTCCTGCTTTTCCTGGCCAAGATGATGCTCGCACACTGCGCAGTGTGCGCAGGTAAGCAGGCCAGCCCCTGCGGACGATTATTTTCGGCCACCCCCCCCCCGGGATTTTGCTGATAATACCCTTTTCGGCATATATATTTCGGCCACCAATATATCGGTGCATCCCTACTTGAATGCATATGAAACCTGAGTGGTCCCTTTAAATTTTCATGTGGTCCCATTGATTTCAAGGGGTGTACTTCCCTGCCACTGATGCCACATGGGAGGTGTTCCCCTAAGGTTATTGTATTTTTCTTTGGAGGTTTAAATAATTGATATTTGAGTACTTACAGAGTAAAAGGTTGTCACACTTTTTCAGGCAACAAAGCATTTGGGTGTTAGCGCTATCATCACTCACCAAGTCCAGCATCCACCGGGATAACCCAATCTCCAGGCCGAACTGAAGTTACATGATTCCCAATCTCCGTAACAACTCCTACTCCTTCATTGCCCCCGACAGCAGGCAACTCAGGTAAAAGTGCATAGGTGCCTAAAAAGATAGAAGTAAAATTACATCTGTCTGTTTCTTGTTCTGGTACAACTCAATGAGAAAATGTTTTCATTATAAAATTTCAATCAAAAGTGCTTTTTTGTTCAATACAGGAAAAATCATAATGGGAAACAGCTAGTGATTTGTTTAAAAAACAAACATAAAGCCATTAGTTTTAACTAGATATACATTCTTGTCCAATCATGGAAATGTCAAAACTTTAATGCCTTCCATGTGAATGTCCACAGCACGTAACCTAATTTTAAAGCCATCCTTCAGTAAGGATAAGATGCTAGAGCAATGTCAATTAGAGGCAAGAGGCTCTATCTAGCCCAAATTTTCAATTATTCACAGTGCTTCCGCTGTCAAAAGAAGAGCTTACCTTGGACCATGTTAATATCGGAAGGATTTATGGGGGATGCCAACATTTTAACACAAACATCATAATCAGAAGGGGATGCAACCGCCACATTCTGCAATCTGCAAATAGGAAAAGACTTAACATTTACACACACATATATATATTGATATTAATTAGAAGGAAAAGCGAAGGTTATATTGGACACGTCTTATGTCCTACGTCTTATCAGTCCTCTTTGTGGGGATTCCTAAAAAGTAATGAAGCCTGTGATTTCATGTCACCCAAATCAGAGCCCTTTAATGGTGAGACATTTAGTTTGACAGTAAGGGCCTATTTTACCTTTTACTCAAAGGAAAGGCGAGACCTGTAATAAAATCTGGCAAACGACACGGGAAGATGCTAATCCTAGGAAGTTAAGATTGCTCCTTCCAAAGTAAACGATTAATGAGTGTTTCTAAGTACCGTATTTGCTCGATTATAAGACGAGGTTTTTTTCAGAGCAAATGCTCTGAAAAATACCCCTCGTCTTCTAATCGGGGTCGTCTTCTAATCAGACCTCAAATAGAGGTCTGATTATGAGACTAAGATCCAGATCCCCCGCACCGCTGCAGGGGACCTGGATCCTCCTGTCTCCCCCCCCACACACACACTTACCGGTGCTTCCTGCTGTATTGCCGGGGCAGCGGGTTGACGTCTATGCGATTCGCGTAGACAACATCCGCTGCAGCCGGGAGGAGGTGTGGCTAGCAGCGGGGGTTGTCTGCGTCCATCGCGGATACCTTCCCCGACTGTCAGAGATCAGAGTTCCCCGCACCGGTGCGGGGAACTCTGATCTCTGACAGCCGGGCAAGGTATCCGCGACGGACGCAGACAAACCCCCGCTGCCAACTCCACCTCCTTCCGGCTGCAGCGGAAGGAGACGTCAACCCGCTGCCCCGCCAATACGGCAGGAAATTGGAAGCACCGGTGTGTGTGTGTGTTAAATGGGGGCATAGGGCATTTCTGGAATGCCTTATACCCCTATATGCCACTTAGGGGGTTAAAAGGCATATTATGGGGCAGAGTGGCATATAGGGAGGTATAAGGCATTTCAGGAGGCAGAGTGGCGTTAAGAGGGCATTTAATAGAGCACTCTGCCTCCTGAAATGCCTTATACCTCCCTATATGCCACTCTGCCCCATAATATGCCTTTTAACCCCCTAAATGCCAGAGTGGCATATAGGGGTATAAGGCATTTCTGGAGGCAGAGTGCTCTATACAATGCCTTTTAACTCCCTTAATGCCACTCTGCCTCCTGAAATGCCTTATACCTCCCTATATGCCACTCTGCCCCATAATGTGCATTTTAACCCCCTAAATGCCAGAATGGGATATAGGGGTATACGGCATTTCTGGAGGCAGTGGCACATAGGGGGTTAAAAGGCATACCATGGGGCACAGTGGCATATAGAGGGTTAAAAGGCATATCATGGGCCACAGTGCCATATTGGTGTGGCAAGCCTGGGGGCAGATGTGCGTAACTGGGGGACAGGTTGGAAAATACAAGGAAATAAAAACAAAAAAAAATATTTTTCTCAATCATAGCTTTCATTTAAAAAAATAGTTTACATGAATTAACATTTACTGGTAAAACTTTTTTCCTTTAGGGTCGTCTTATATTCAGGCTTTTTCTTTTTTTCCTAAGTTAATATTCAGATTTTGGGGGGTCGTCTTATAATCAGGGTCGTCTTATAATCGAGCAAATACGGTATTACTTATTGATTTATACAGTGGTACGTTACAATGGGTAAACAGGACATAACAAAATCGTGGTCTTTATAACAAATTGTATTTACAAAAGCAAAAGGCAAGGAGAGCCCTGCGCAAATGCATTGCTTTGTAATGTGTAAAGACCATTACATAGGTTTACTAGTGTACTGCACTATAAAATGTAATATTTGGAAATAGCAACAGACTGATCTGTATGGCCCACTGGAAAAGTTGCTACCACACAACATAGATTTTGCCTACGCCTACGAGGGGTTCTCTCAAGACCACGTAAACATTTACTCTTTTAGTATCTCCACATGTAAGCGTAGCCATTTAACTTTTCCCCAAACTGAGCAAATGCGAGAGATTTTGCCTCTCAGATCCTCCTGAAACACTGAGCTCTCCCAGCAGGTTTAATACAGGTACTGCAACCATGCAAGACAACGAAGCCCAGCTTACTAATCACAAAGCGATTAGTAAAATAAATAAAATTCAAAATCTTTTGGTAACCAATAAAATAACTCTCCAGTGATGTCACCATCAGGGGAGTCACCCAGTTCCAACAAAACGTAGAAAAAGAAGTCCAATAATAATAAAAATATATATATATATTTTATGAGCAAGTCCTAAAATTAGCACATTCAAATTAGTTTCTTCCAATCCTGGCATGGAAAAGAGTTAAAATACTGGCAACGAAAGATAAGAAAATTACAGCTAAACACAAGCGCCGCAAAAATGTTCAAACAGCCTCAGTCACGGTCTCATGGAAGGTACAAAAAGAAAAGAAAAACAGTTTGGTCTTTTGGGGTTCAATGGTACCACTAGCTTTTTGTCTTCCTGATATTGTAAGCAGGGGGGCTTTCTGTAGACCTTAACCTGTGGAATTAGCGTTTGTATACTTGATAACTGCAAACCAACCGATGGCATAGTGTACTGAAAAACATATATGGACACATTTGGAATTATATATGTTATCAAATGCTATAGGAATATAGGATGCATGTTTTGATTTGGAGCTCCTTTTAGCAGCAGAAGGGCTTTAAAGATATTTTAGCTATACGTTTGCTAGATAGCTCGTAATCTTTGATATTAAAAATATATAGTTCCGCAGACACTAAAGATCTTTGGTTTTATTCCTCATACAGTCTCTTAAATTATGCAATAGATGCTGCATGTTGTTCAAAATGGTTTCGAGTCACAAAAAGCCAGAAAGAAAAAAAAGACAGGGATTTACTTTGTTTCGTTTCAGTGACTCAAAAACGAGAAGGAAACCAAACAAAAAAGGTCCCCATCATATTCCAGCATTAGAGACATTCAAATGCTACTGTAAGTGATCCTACTTAATTGCTACTCCACCAAATTCAATTAAAGACACATTCCAGGCATCATATACACTTAACGCATATGAGAGCTAACAGGTCAAGTTGCAGATGCATGGGGGGGGGGGTTCTGCAGAATCCCCACCCCCATATGTATTTGCGACTTCCCGAGCCATTTTCCATGCAGGTAATGTGTTCAGCCAGACACATCGCCCATACTTACTGCCAGTCAGCTCCAGTGCCGAATCAGCAAATGCTGCAGACTGAAGTCAAATGAGACCACTGTACAGAAAGCACTCCTACTGAAATGCATAGGAGCAGTTTCCTGCCACTTATTGCCCATCAATCAGTGGCATATAACATTGGCGCAAACAGTAGGGGCGGGAACAGATATATAAATATATATTTATTATTTTTTAAATGCAAAAGTACTTTGAAATTATTGTTGATTTTGGAAGTGAGCCATACTCATAGGTTGTGCTGAAAATGAGTCTTAGACGCAAGAATTTTAAATTATGAAAAAACAGCATTGTAACTGTCTACCTTTTAACCCCATGTGGCAAAGACTCATTGCACTGCTACACTATAAAGGTCTAAAAGGGTCATATGATGAAACTGATTTCAATTGAGACTCATTCTTGCTGACTTCCTCTCACTCCCCTCATCTTGCTTTGCAAACGACGAGGTTCATATCACTTCCGCCCGTTAGCATTTCTGACTTCTACCCCTCCCAGGCGGTTCAAACCCCACCTTCCCAGCACGCCTTGGAGACTAATAGGGTTTTGTGCCTTTGGTTCCCTTATTGTTAGCGAATATGTTTCCCTGCCCTTCCTCCCGTGATGCACAGCGTCTCGCACTTCCCCTGCCCTTCCTCCCAAGATGCCGTGCTGCCTTAAGACGTCCCTTGGTAACTTCCCAAGATACCCGCGAAACCCAAATCTCACCGCAGCACCTGCAGGGGCTCCCCGTGCTTCTCGTACACAAGCCCCCGAGCTGCCAGAGAGCTGAGCGGGCGGCGGAGCACTCGCAGACCGGGCCACATGATATGCGCTCCCTCCTGGTTACAGACCTGTGACGGCACTAGCCGCGCCCTCAGCTTTGCACGTCACCGGCCCGCCTACTGCTGACTAAGCGCGTCTCTGTGTTAAAACCTAATCGAGCAGCTTTATTTAGATGAGCGCATTTATCCACGCTTATCCACATTGTGTCTCTAGCATCTTAGTTGGCTGCCCGGTTAAAGGTATATTTGAACATGTATATGTCTGGAGTCTACTGCGATACAGACTGCGCTTAGAGGGAATGTTATGTTATCATGTTTCTTCTGGAGAGGTTTATTCAGAGGGAGAGTCTTGGATTTGACTGGCTCCAAGAAGGGCTGAGCAGGCCGTACCTGGGAGCTTCCTGGAGCCCTCCCTTGGAGCCTTGGGGGAGGGAGTGTCTTGTGAGGTGCTGGGTTAACCTAAAACGCCTTACATTTCTACGGGGTGGGCGGTGAATAGTGCGGATGGGCGTGTCTAAACGCCACTCCCGCACATAGAGATTGAGTGCCCTGATATGGAGAAGCAGTGATATCCTGAGTAAGGAGCTGGCCCTGTATAAAGCATAATTCAATGTGTAACGAAACCTTGTATAAATCTTCCTGGTTCAACGGCTCATGTCTATTATCTAGGCGCCACCTAGTGTTTTATCCAAACTGAAACTGTCACCGAAGAAGATGTAATAATAAAAAAAAAATCTGGAAAAAGATATTCTTCCATCTAAATGTTCATGCAAAGACAAGCACCAAATCGGTTTGTTCTTAAAAGATTGTGTTTTTATGACAATGCGATACGTGTGCTTGCTGATATAAAATTAGCCTTCCATCTATCTATGTATCTATCTATATACATAGATAGATATTTATATATAGGTAGATAGATATATAATGTTATTGTATATTGGGTAGTTTAGTGTGTTGGGAGTTAGAGGGGAATTAGATAGGGTAACCCAGGTTACAGAAAACCTAAAAAATATCAAACTTAAATGAAAATTGTATAAGAATAAAGGGTTGTTAAAAAATCCAGTTAGTAAATATATTTTTATACTAGCTGTGCATAATTGTATTAAAAAATACCAATGCTTTACATAAATGAATGTTTCTATGTGCATTTATATACTTTAGATACGGTGTTCCTACTCTTCTAAATGTACCACTTTTGTAGCTAAATGCAGCATTAGAAACATATTTCCCAGCGCAGTTAAATGCTCACCCCCTTTCCAGAAATAGTTAAGTAATATTTTACTTCACTAACTTTTTTACTGGGAACACCTATTATTAAAATGTATACATAGGTTTGTAAACCGTTTATACCTAGACTTGAACTTGTATTTGTCCTTGATACTTCACTTTTGGGCTTTCTGACTTCATCCTTTCTGCCTCAATTATGATACTTATTCATGGGAACCATCCTTCTACGAGTATAGATATATAAAAAATTATGGCTCACAATGTTTACTTTCAGCACTGCAAGACAAGCCTGACCATTGCCAAAGATGAATAATTAGAAGTTGACTCTCTGCCATTGCGGTTAATCTGTAAACCTGCCTACAGTTATTTTTTCTTTTGAAGGTTACCAGGAGACGTCAGGTATCCATTACTAGTGAAGAAGTGATTTCAGTATTGTAACAGCAAAATAGTTGTTTGCCAAAATTGGCTCACCTATAGATTTTGCATGAGGCTAACTTTAGTAAATGTTATATTTTAAATGTCTTTTTTTAAAATAAAGTGATTTTAAACTCCTTGCTATTAAATCACAAAATCGAAAGTTGCATTGAGTACACTCATTTACCAGGTTATGGCAAAATTTCAAAGTGAAGTTCTTTTTTAAATATAAACAGATACATACACTAAATGGCCAAAAGTATGTAGACACCTGCTCGTCAAACACCTCATTCTAAAATTGTAGATGCTAACATGTAGTTGGTCCCTCTTGTCTGTTATAACAGCCCCCTCACTTCTGGAATGGCTTTTCAATAAATAAAAAATGCTGCCAATAGAGGGTGGTTGGGCACTAATTCTGGATGGTTAGGCCTGGCTTGCAGTCAGTGTTCCAATTCAGTGTATGAATGGGGGGGGGGGGGTCAGGGCTTTGTTCAGGTCAGTAAACTTCTTTACGCACTTGCATATAGATGCTGCTTTGCGCAATGCTAACAGTAGGAAAGATATACAAAAGATATCAGCCATCCTAGTTGCATATCAACATACGAGCTCCAGCTGCCAAAATAGGAGCTCTTATATGCCAAATACAGTTCAATCCATTATAACCAAAATAAAGTATATGAAGCAAGGTAAAGTCCCCTTAAGGAGTGGACTATTAATTAATTTTTGTACCCTTGGTGACCATGGCACTTATAACTTTTCTGTAGTGTTTGAGTTTAGCTGTAATTTTCTTCCTCATTTAGTGTACCCACACAAATTATATATTGCTTTTTCCAGGACAAGTAGATACCATTGTTTTTATCATACTCATCTACAAAATGCTAATGAAAAAACCTGCTAAATAGATTCTAATATTTCTCCTGAGTTTAGAAAATATCCAATGCTTTAGTGTTTTTTCAAAACCATTGTTTTCAAATCTGAAATTGTAATTTTGCGCCTATGTCCTATTTGGGACATCTTTGATGTCAGCAAATCCAATTTACTCCCTTTAAACTACATATTTTTAACTGCGTCAGGTTCTCCATAATTCTCATCTTTTATGAGCTTTTTGTTTTTAATATGATATGTAATTTCAAAAGAATTGACTTTTAAATGTATTGCTGTTATTTTGTAATTGCTTAATAGTTATATGAGTGCCCACTCCAATACAACATTGCTGCAGATACTTTCTTCTGAGCATTAGGGAACTGCTCCTGAGAGTTGGTAGCAGCTGCTTTACTCTCTATTTTTCCACTACTCTGATTTGTTTCCCTTCCTCTTTCTTCCTCCTGGGACATACTTATACAGAGTTTCTCAAATATATTTTGTTGCCTTTACATCACAGTACTGACACACTTCTACAGGAATCACCACACAGGTCTGTAATCATGAAAACATTTTGAAATAAAGTGTTTCCTAGACACTCTCTATTGCCCTGCTCTATACAAAGATATTGAGGATCCTACTGTGGCATACTACATTCAGTACCAAATACTATAGTGAAGGCTTATTCTCACTAAACCTGTAAATTTAATACATTTAATACAACATTAAAGCGCATGAAAAACTGTATAAGAGAATTACCATATTATGTCCTCAAGGTGTCACTGCTGCTGTTGAAATGAAGGTACATGATTATATATATATATATATATATATATATATATATATATATATATATATATATATATATATATATATGTGTATATATATATGTATAGTAGTAGAAGCATTATTCCCTCAGAAATCCCATGGTGCTGCCACAACCACAAAGGATGGGTAGGCACATGCAAATAAGGTCAACAATGAAACAATTATCACCTTTTGCCTCTATATCCACTTTATACATGGATCCCTTGAAAGTAATTGCCCGCTCTACAAGACACCCTTTGACAAAACTCGGGTAAGAGATGCAGTAGCCAGATCACCACTCATGGACAGCTGTTTCGTCCTCAGTGGCGACTCTAGAAACAATATATAGGGGGGGGCACACAAGATACCACAGTCAAACTGGGGGGGCATTCATAATTTCCACCATTAAATCATACCACTGAGAATATATATATATATATATTGCCAAAAGTAATGTGCTATGGAATGATACTTTTGTTATTGGACTAACATAATACTCGGTCATTCAACATGGGAAGCCTGAAGCCACAATTTAGTACGACTAATCCTTGAAATAAATATTATAGCATAAATAACACAATACCTCAACTTTTCCACTAAATGATTTCAGGGCCTTGAATGTTTTGTCCCCTGAAGTCACTACAACTTAAGGAGGGCATTTTATCTCTGGATAAGTATAAATTAAATAATTCCAACTGCCATGAAACAGACCAAACACACACACCATTACAGGCTCTGCCACACTGACACCCAGACACACACACCAGGACAGGCTCTGCCAAACCAATACCTAAACACACGCCAGGACAGGCTCTGCCACACCGACACCCAAACACACACACAGGACAGGCTATGCCATACGGACACCAAAACACACACACCAGGACAGGCTGTGCCGCACGAACACCTATATGCACACACACCCCAGGACAGGCTCTGGTACAGTGATAACCAAAAACACACAAACAGCAGGACACAATCTACGTCACTGACATCTACATCAGGATGGATTTTTCACACTGCATTGTTGTTTATACCCCCTTAGTGTTTTTGACCCTTGTGTATTGATGCCCCAGCCAGCACCCTTTTAGTATAGATTAATGTGGTGCCCCCACACCCTTGTATAATTGCCTCCAGCCACCACTATTTGTATTAATGCCCCCAGCAAGCCCCTCCTTTTATTATTGATTTATGTGATGGCCCATCACATATACGCATTAGACATGCTTGTGATCTCAGCACTGAAGGTATATATCAAATCAACAGAATCAGACATACAAATCCTGTATTTGCAGGTATACAATAACAATATATAAAACGTAGCATTGCAGGTATAGATCAAATAAATACATGAAAACAGCATTGCAGTTATTACCGTATTTGCTCGATTATAAGACAACCCTGATTATAAAACGACCCCCCAAAATCTGAATATTAATTTAGGAAAAAAAGAAAAAGCCTGAATATAAGACGACCCTATAGGAAAAAAGTCTCCTATAGTAAATGTTAATTCATATAAACTATTTTTTTTAATAAAAGCTATGATTGAGAAAAATATTTTGTTTTTAATTCCTTTTATTTTCCAACCTGCCCCCAGTTATGCACATCTGCCCCCAGGCTTGTCACTCTGCCCTATATGCCACTGGGCCCCATGATATGCCTTTTAACCCTCTAAATGCCACTGGGCCCCATGATATGCCTTTTAACCCTCTATATGCCACTGTGCCCCATTATATGCCTTTTGACCCCCTATGTGCCATTCTGCTTCCAGACATGCCTTATACCCCTATATGCCACTCTGGCATTTAGGGGGTTAAAAGGCATATTATGGGGCAGAGTGGCATATAGGGAGGTATTAGGCATTTCAGGAGGCAGAGTGGCATTAAGGGGGTTAAAAGGCATTTCTGGAGGCAGAGTTGCATTAAGGGGGTTAAAAGGCATTTCATAGAGCACTCTGCCTACAGAAATGCCTTATGCCCCCCATTTAACACCCCCCCCCAAAAAAAACAACTTACCGGTGCTTCTGACTTCCGGTGTGTTGTCCGGGCAGCGTGTAGACTTCCGTTGCAGCCGGAAGGAGGTGCGGCTAGCAGGGGGGTTGTCTGCGTCCATCGCGCAGACCTCACCCGCTGTCAGAGAGAATTCCCCGGTGAGTGCCATCTTTGCCCTTCCACAATTACACATCTATGATACACACATACTCATTAACTCATGCTCTCCCTCATTCAGACTATTCATCCACATATTAACGCATGCTCTCCCTCATTCAGACAATTCATTCACATATTAACTCATGCTCTTCCTCATTCAGAGAATTCATCCACACATTAACTCATGCTCTCCCTCATTCAGACAATTCATTCACACATTAATGCATACTCACTCATTAACATGTACCCCCTCTCCCTCCCTTATCACTTTCTACCCCTTCTGCCTCCCTTATCAAATTCTACCCCTTCTGCCTCCCTTATCACATTCTATCCCTTCTGCCTCCCTTATCACATTCTACCCCTTCTGCCTCCCTTATCTCTTTCTACCCCTTCTGCCTCCCTTATCACTTTCTACCCCTTCTCCCTCCCTTATCACATTCTACCCCTTCTCCCTCCCTTATCACTTTCTACCCCTTCTCCCTCCCTTATCACTTTCTAACCCCTCTCCCTCCTCTTTCCCTACTCACCCCCTTTGAATTTCACTCACCTTTAAAGTCCTGCGGCGGGAGAACTAGGCTTCTGTCTTCACTCCTGAACGCCGGATGATGTCATATACCGGCGCTCAGTATGAAACGCCGGCACTGCCGCGGAGGTAGAGGCCTCGTGGAGGAGAGTGAGGGGGGCCGAGCGGTTGCTAGGCGCCCCTCTCTCTCCTCCGCGTCCAAAAAAAAAAAAAAGCGTTTCAGGCTGCCCAGGACTTAAAGTCCCATTGCGGGACTGTCCTGGGCAATCCGCTGGTTGGTTCAAAATTCGGCGGGGGGGCAACAGGGGGGGGCAAGGAATAACCTAGGGGGGGCAATTGCCCCCCTGTAGCGACGCCACTATTCGTCCTTAATGGGACTCGTCAGCATGAGGTTGTGATACTGGCTTAATACTTGAGGCTTGGGGATATATACTGTTTAAATCGTATTACTTGTATCTTAGACCATTAATTTCCTTCCACAAACCCTTAGTACTGTGGGGTATGTTGTCACATAAAGCGTAGTAACTCCTAGGGTCAGCAGGGACCTTAGAGCAAGCAAAATCATTGTAAATTCTCTGTAAGTTTAACTATAAAGGGATAACTAAAGGTTTCTATTTTAGGTAGAAGATATATATATATATATATATATATATATATTTTGACATTCATGTAGGATTGGTGGTGGAAGGGAGGTATGTTTCTCCTAGATTCCTTTCCTATGTGAAGTATCACCTGCTAGGTGATTAATTTAGGTGAATGAGAGGGTGGATATAAAAGGGAAGCCAGGAGGGCAGGTAGCTCTCTGGCTGAGGACACAGAAAGCCTGTCTGTGGAAGAGACATGTGAGTAAAGGTTGCTGGACATATTATGTTAAGTTGGCAGAGAGAAGCTCTCCAGCTGGTAGTGAGGGACATCCTTTGTATAGTAAGTGCCGGACAGGCAAGGTTTTTCTTTTGTTGCTGTGTTGTTATATTTTTTTGTCTTTGCAACATTTCCAATAAACCTGACCCTGTGTCAGATTGCACAAACCTACTGCTGTTTGCCTGGTGTGAATGAAGACGGGCACTTGTCCCTTGTCCTCAGCGAGGGGCGATCCCAGACCTACCTCACAATATATATATACACACACATATATCAGTACCCATGGCTGCTATGACTTCAACAACTGGAATGGGTTTATTGAGCAATACAGGAAAAACAACATCAGTTACATATTACATTCTAATAACTCTCAGTATGTGTACACAGCATTGAAGAGGTTTCTTCCTGGATAAACAAGGACCTTGAATAAATAGTACATTCAAACTAGGAGTGAAAATGTATAGTTTATGTTGGAAAACTTCTGCAAGTTGAGTCCCTAAGTCCTAGCATTGACCTGACAAACAGCAACAGTTTCATTCTGTTATAATGCATAAATCAAACAGGGTAAAAGGCTGTATGAGAAGAAAGAAGATATCAAGTGATGAGTTCCTGTGTAAGCAGGAGTTGTACCAAACATCCAACTCCTAAAAGAATACAAAAGCGGGGTCCTGCATTATCTTAAAGTGCGATGTGCGTTTAAATAACCAATCATGAAATAATAACCCTTAAATGTACAAATTCTAAAAATAGAAAAATAAATATATACTGTATAAACTTCTCAGTCAATAAAAATCAATAAATATAAAAAAATATTGCCCATAAGTCACTGCAATTTCAAATGTGCAATTAACATATGAAAAAATATAAAATATACCAAAAGCTAATAAATCAAATAAATAAAAGTACAGCAATGTCAAGTCTAGCAATGTTTAATTGTGTTCTAAATCAATGAATTCAAGAAAATCATCCAAGGGAGTTCATCCCGAATTATCCAGAAAGGTTCATGGGGAAATCCAGGTATGATGTATTCACCAAATGGTCACTTGTCTCGGTGGCACAAGCGGTATGAACTGGGTACATATTAAAAGTCTCACTTTGTTATGGTATATTGATGCATGGCATTGTTTTCTGCAACAGGGACTCTGATGTATTTGAGTTCACCAAGGCATTTAAGTGAAATAAATCTGAAACTTTGTTCTGCGACAACAAATAACTGAGCAAGTAAAGATGCTTGTTTTACAGGAGAAGCATTATGTTAAATCCGAATGCATATAAAACATAGACTCTATACAGTGTGGGTGGTCTTTGTGCTTAGAAACCAGCTTGTCATTTTTAACTAGGGAAGCTCTGGTAGAATATAATATATTATATGGTTGCATTACAATCATCTAACAGGGTTATCCATAGTACTGTGTGTAGGGCTGCAACTAACGATTATTTTCATAATCAATTATTTGGCCGATAATTTTTTCGATTAATCGGATAAAAAAATGTAAATTTTTCATTTATTTAAAAGAATTTAATAAAGTAACGTAGGATGTAAAAAACAAACAGCAGAATAAAAAAACTTTGATAAAAATGTTTTTATTTCCCAACCTGCCCCCCCCCACTTATGCACATTTGAGCCCAGGCTTGCCACACTGCCTCCCAGATATGCCACATACCCCCAGATATGCCACATACCCCCAGATATGCCACATACCCCCAGATATGCCACTCCAATCCCCACATATGCCTTATATACCCTATATGCTTTATACCCCCAGATACGTTACTCCATCTTCCCCAGGTATGCCGTATACCCACCTGATATCCCATTGTGCACTCATATATTTGCAGACTCCTTCACAGACACAATACTTTTATAAATAAATACAGGGTTAATCTTCAGTGCCCCCAGGATTTAGATTCCCCTCTCTTAAGTTCTTGAGCCATTAGGACGGTATAGGAAATGGGTGGGGCCAATTGGCACTTTGGCTCCGCCCTTTCTCGCTCCCTGTCCCTCCCTGCAGTCACTGCCGACAGGCCCCGCCCCTTTCTCTCTGTCCCTCCTTGCAGCCAATCGGCAGTGACTGCAGGGAGGGACTGGAAGAAGGAAATGGGCAAGCCAATAGGCAGTGACTGCAGGGAGGAACAGTAAGTAGGAGCTGCTGCAACTAATCGATAATGACATTCGTTGTCAATCATTATCGATTAGT
Source organism: Sceloporus occidentalis (assembly GCA_023333645.1). Taxonomy (NCBI): domain Eukaryota; kingdom Metazoa; phylum Chordata; class Lepidosauria; order Squamata; family Phrynosomatidae; genus Sceloporus; species Sceloporus occidentalis. Next base: position 5,286,179 of record JALMGF010000071.1, on the reverse strand, counting down.
TGTTGCAGCCCTAACTGTGTGCATACATGTTTTTACTATACGGTAAACTAGATCAAAGTTTGTCGAGTACAGACCTAGGCATTCTGAGACTATATGGATATATAGCGATCTAGAATAAAATTTAAGTCTGCATGAAACATCATCTGCGCCCTCTTATATCTCTGCTCTCATGTGCAAATACACTCCCAACCCCCCTTTTCATTCCTCCAATGACTTGTGTCTCTCATCTACCGTCACAACCTTTCCCACTCCCATATTCAGCATTTGACTCATGCTGTGCGGCTTCTCTAGAATTCCTTACCACATTCCATCAGACCTTCTCCCTATTATTCTAATTTCAAATGTTCAGTAAAAACCTACCTATTCCAAGAAGCATACAACTCTTCCTCCTAACGCCCTCAACCGGCATCCCAAACAAACTATCTGCCATGTCACCTGCAACACAGTTCTCCATATTGCCCTTGCTATGATGAACTCATCCTCACTCAAACAGTCCTCTCCTGCCGTCTCTCCTTTTCCCCCTCAACCACCTAACGGATTGTGAGCCTGTAGGGCCCTCTTCTCCTTCTGTACCAGTATTTTACAGTCTGATAATGATGATATTTAAATGGTCTTATTTAATTTCACTATACCCTATTGTAACAGCGCTACAGAATCTGCTGGTAGTATATAAATAAATCTAATACCTCCCTAGTAGTTTAAGCACCATACCCCAAACAGGTTCCTTCCTTTGACCACTTAACCTATACAATATTAAAAACATAATTAAAGACAACAGTTATATACAGACAGTGGCAAAGAAGTTTACTTTTAAGTTTACATTTATGTATAAATTCACATCCTGAAAAAAATGGAGTCCCTCAACACCAAAGCCAACACTCTCTTCAACCTAGAGGTGCTGCTGAGTTACATGTGAAGTCAGCAGCAGGTGGCAGCATCCAGCTGTCACTTTTTACTGAGCACCTTCTCTGTCAGTGCCAAGTGTGAGAACCATTCTGCTGCCAACATGAGAGGATCTCTCGGAATTTAGTAGGGCAAGCTTTAAATTCTTAGCCTTTCTCCTAGTGCAAAATGTGGCAATACGCTAAAATACTATTTGAGGAAAGAGACCTGGCAACACAGCCAGCGTCTATAAATTACTAGTACTGAGTCTCAACTTTATAGCCACACACATCTAATTGAGTTGTAATGTAAAATTCTTCAATAAGCTACTATATCAAGTAACATTTCTTCCAATAATAATTATATCGACAGGGTGTGGTAGTATTAAAATGGCTATAGTAACACTGGAAGTATGTATCTTTTAAACAGCGTATCTCATTGAATCTACATACTCCTCCATTGTAGTATAAAAAGCCTTTACGATAATCAGTAGGCATATTATGATATCAACAATGTATGATTTCAGTCCAGCATACACGGTCCCGTTTTGGCACACAAAGCGGTATTCTTCAGGTGAAGTGACCCATGCTCATGATTTACACCTTACCCTTAAAGGGCAATACTTAAAACGTACCATGCTGGTTATTTTACAAATATATATATATACATCTTCTGTCTACATTTACACTATTTATATAGTACGTGACAAAGAATTATGCACCAATATAAATGATTAGATAATACGTAAATACAGCTTGCATATTCACATTATCCACAGGACCATATATATTAAATAAAACCTACTCAGGGTTCTATATACCAATTTAGTTCTCTATTTGATTTATCTAATGCATTAAGTTGCCTTTCAACTTTGTTCAAGGACTAATAGTAACATAGTAATTAAGGTTGAAAAAAGGACACAAGCTTTTGCTGTTGATCCAGAAGAAAGCAAAACCCTACATTAAAGCAATTTCAGGTTGTGCCTCAACATTTCTTCATTTTCCACGTTTAATCAATGTCAGCTATGGATGAAAATTGTCCGCATATTACCACATATTACCACGGCACTGCAACACTAAAATAATTTTTTATTAAGATCTCACTTCTTAAAACTTAACATTTTTACCATGTTTTCACTAAATGACCAGTGCAGTTTTTGTGCTTTTGCTATGACCTGATTCTGATTGGCCACTAACTCATTTAGTGCACCCCCACACATTATTTATTGGTTTTTAGTTCTGCACAAATAGGGCTTTCTTTTGAAATAATAATTATATATATAAACCATCATTTCAAACTTGTCACTTGTAAGTGACAAGTTTAGGCAGGGCCGGCCCGACAATGGAGCCGAGTGGGGCAACCGCTCCAGGCGGCACTTTTGAAGGGGCGGCACTTCGCCGCCCCAAGCCCTTTTTTTTTTTAAAGCGAAAGAGAGAGAAAGGGGCGCCGAGTGGTTTTCGCTTACCAAGCTGTCAGTACCCGCTCAGCGCCCCTCTCTCTCTCCTCTCAGGACTGCTGAAAGGTAAGTACGAGGGAGGGGGCGGCAGGGAGAGGAAGGGTAGATAAGGGGGGGCGGCATTTTAAAATTCGCCCCAGGCGGCATTTTGCCTTGGGCCGGCCCTGAGTTTAGGGCACTGACATTGATCAGGGAGACGGCTCAATAATCAGTGACTTAAAATGTCACTGACAAGTGATCAGGTAATAATTATGTATTTTTTATAAATAATTTGTGGGGGGGGTTTTCATTATTATCTCAGATGACCCTTCTCTCTTCTGGGCAGAGTCATCCAGGGGCTGCTATCATTATCAGATCACTCCTGTTGGCCAGGAGTGATCTAATCATCATCAGCCCACTTTTGATTGGTTCTGCAGCAGTTTTTAACTAAACTCACAGCAATTGACCTGGAAGCACCCTTGACTTTTAGGTCAGTGCTGTTATTTTGTTTAATGTTTTTTAACTCTTTTAATGATGGTGCTCCATAGGAGCACAGCATTGACTGATATTTAGCCCCCACAATCTTGTGGGGACAAATATTAACCCCTGCAATGCCATTATGGTGTCATACACAATTGTGGCATTGAAGGGGTTAACATGGCACGATCACTCTTAATGGAGCAATCTGGCAGCAGGGGATGGTTGGGACTGGTCTCCACACTCATGTGGAGACCAAAGAAACCTTTCTCCCTGTCCCTGAGGCTGCCTCTGGCAGCTGGGACACAATTTGCAAGGACTGGTTAGGGATGGCTGGATGAAGTAGTATCGAAGTACAGACAAGGGTGAGGCAGAAAACAAAGTCAGGACCTTCCAAAAGGACTGGGTAGGCAGCAAACAAGCAACAAAAAAGACAGAGTTCAGGGCTGGCAGAGTTTATGCGATGAATGAGTAAACAGGCCGGGATCAGGGCAGGCCAGCAGGCAGAGGAGAATCAGGACCGGGGAATTCACACAGCATAGCTTATGCAAGGGAATGGGAACAGAGGAACACACTGGGTGAGCACACTGTAGCTTGGAGAACAATCAAGCACTGAGGTCTGAGAGAGGAGGGTTTATATAGTGAGTGCTGACTGGGATTAGTTGGTGCAAAGGAAACCTCCCTCCTCTTTTGGTGGGACCAGCCTCCTTTCAGGTGCTTTGGGTACCTTGGCACGCCCCCTGGCTGTGTTTACATACTTATGCGTTCTAACTGCCTTGAAAATGGGCTGCACTAATCACGCGAGTCTGGGGATGCGGCCTAACGGTGGCGAACCGAGGATCTGGAGGGCCTGGTACATTGTAAGGGACCCCTGTGGTGGCGAAATAGATGGCTAGGGGCCTGACACAATCGCTGGTAAACTGGAGAGGAGTCTCTTTGATCACTCTTGTGGGGGCTCTTTTTTGCTGTTGCTGGTCTGCCTGGGCTTCTCTTGGGAATGCTAACCATTTATTTGATGTGTTGTCTGAATAAACAGATTTACAAAAAAAAATTAAATAACAGCCGGCAGAATTTTAAGGTCACCACTTACCAGTTTTGTTCACCAACCCTTTTAATAGGAACTGTATCAAATGCAAAGTCCAAATAAATCATATCCACCGTAACACCCTATTCTATATTTTTCCTCACCTCTTCATAGAATGCAATTGAGTTGATCTCACAAGATCTCTCCTTAATGAAGCAAGTCACAATGTTTGCAGATCCCAGATTTAGAACAGGCATTTCAATTAAAATATCATTGAGCTACATGCTTTTAGTCAAATATACCCAAAACTCCTAGTCTGTTTGCTGTCCTTCTAGATCTAGCCTGGTCCACTATAAGTGCTATTTTTGTTAAGTAAAAAAGCTTCTAGGAACAAAAAACAGCTCAGCCATGAAACAGTAGACCACGGACACTCACAGAGCAGGGCTGCTGAGTGAGTAGCAGATAAAAATTCCCTGTCCTCTCTCTACAGAGCTCCAAATTGCCTCTGACAGCTACATCAGCTGAAGCACTGTGCATTAGGAGCTTCATACAATGGGTCACCTTGGCCATGTAGCTGCACACAAGCAAAACCAAGCCTCTGCTGGAGTAGTGTAAAGCACACAGCCACGGGACTCTGGTGCCATTGCCACAAGGGGGATGGGTGGGCAACGCCATATTCCATTATTTTGGAATAGGATGTCCAACTGTCACGACTGCGGGTACTGGGTCGGGTAGGAGTCTCTGTGCAGGGACAGGTTCAGGCTTAGAACTCAGCATGGGACAGGCAGGTGTAGAAGTGCCTGCTTGCTGATGTCTGCTGCAGCGTTGGTCTTCTTTTTAGGAGCCATTGACAGGCACGGAGCAGGATACTGACAGACAGCAACAGAGATTAGGGAAGCTTGGGAAATGTCAGTGGAGTCTGGGGAGATTGTCAGACATCAGCAAAGTTTTGGGAGACTGGAAGACAGCAGCGGAGTCTGGGGAGAATGGCAGACGGCAGCGGAGTCTGGGGAGACTGGCAGCTGACAGACTGGGGAACTGGCCAAGGAGGTAAGACAAGCCAAAGTCATACACAATGGGGGATGTACGAAACAATGATTCAAAAGAATAATCAAAGTCCAAGCCAAAGGCCAAAATCCAGATAACCTGTCAGTGCAAAAACAGGAATGTAGTCATTAGCCAAGGCCAGGGGTCAAAACCAGGATATACACAGAACAACCAAACAGGATCCACACTTTTATTAGCTATAAGCAACAGTACAATAATTAAATAAATTGAAGATACTTCAAAGTACCGTATTTGCTCGATTATAAGACGACCCTGATTATAAGACGACCCCCCAAAATCTGAATATTAATTTAGGAAAAAAAGAAAAAGCCTGAATATAAGACGACCCTATAGGAAAAAAGTTTTACCAGTAAATGTTAATTCATGTAAACTATTAAATTTTTTAATAAAAGCTATGATTGAGAAAAATATTTTTTTGTTTTTATTTCCTTGTATTTTCCAACCTGCCCCCCAGTTACGCACATCTGCCCCCAGGCTTGCCACTCCAATATGGCACTGTGGCCTATGTGTAACCCCCTATGTGCCACTCTGCCTCCAGAAATGCCTTATACCCCCATATGCCACTCTGGCATTTAGGGGGTTAAAAGGCATATTATGGGGCAGAGTGGCATATAGGGAGGTATAAGGCATTTCAGGAGGCAGAGTGGCGTTCAGGGGGTTAAAAGGCATTTCATGGAGCACTCTGCTATTCCCCCATTTAACACTCCCCCCCCCCCCACAAACACACACTTACCGGGGCTTCCAATTTCCTGCTGTATACCGGGGCAGCAGTCTTCCTTCTATCTCCCCCCCATTTAACACTCCCCCCACCCCACACACACTTACCGGTGCTTCCAATTTCCTGCTCTATACCGGGGCAGCAGTCTTCCTTCTGTCTCCCGCTGCAGCCGGAAGGAGGTGTGGCTAGCAGCGGGGGTTGTCTAAGTCCATCGCGCAGACTTTTCCCGGCAGTCAGTGATCAGAGTTCCCTGCACCGGTGCGGGGAACTCTGATCTCTGACAGTCGGGGAAGGTCTGCGCGATGGACGCAGACAACCCCCGCTGCTAGCCACACCTCCTTCCGGCTGCAGCGTAAGTTGTCTACGCGGATCGCGTGGATGTCAACGCGCTACCCCGGTATACAGCAGGAAATTGGAAGCACCGGTAAGTGTGTGTGGGGTGTGTGTGGGGGGGGAGACAGAAGGATCCAGGTCCCCTGCAGCGGTGCGGGGGATCTGGATCTTAGTCTCATAGTCAGACCTCTATTTGAGGTCTGATTATAAGACGACCCCGATAAGAAGACAAGGGGTATTTTTCATAGCATTTGCTCTGAAAAAAACCTCGTCTTATAATCGAGCAAATACGGTATATAATGGAACAATAAGAAAATATGATAATAATAAAACCAATAAAAGACCCACATAAAATTAGGATGCGACAATAAAACACATAAAACCAGTCTTTGGAATGATCACTTCAAGTAAAATGTTCCATATATTAAGGCACTAAAGTCTCTTTGATTGTATTGGGCTTATGACTTTACAGTTCTTTACGAAGTGTGTATGCATGTTGCCAAAAGCGAGTTTAAGACAACGAAAAGGGTATATATATATATTCTTTCTTAAACAAAAAAATATTTCTTGTCTTCCAATTTTTTTATATTCAGTTTATCATACTTTATAAAGACGTAACTGGTCAACTGTTGGACGAGCAAAAAGACCATATAAAACAACTGTTTAGAAACCAAGGACCACAAATCCATTTTAAAAGTGGTCCTGCCTTTTGCCATTGCCCCTTTTTTATTGAAACTGTTCAGTAGCCAAACACTTGAGCAATAGCTGCCAGGCTAAATCTTTCTGACAGTTGGCTAGAAAGGGGAGACACACATTCAGCCACTTGTACAGTTTGTTCCATCTTCAGGATAGCAGCAGTCAGCTTCTTGATAAAATATCAGGGCTAAAATCGTGTAGGTTATATAACTGCTAAATGATAATAAATGCGTTATAACCAGACACATAACATAACACTTTGAATTTGTCTGAACAGAAAGGGTAGGAAACAAAATTAATTGTCCAAAAACGAATGTGCATAAAACCGAAACAAACATTTTGGCCAAAATTATTTTGGGCCTTGTGCACAAGTACAGTGAAGAATACTCATTCTTTTCAGGACCCTCTAAGAGCCAGACCTACTATTGCCAGATAAACAAGTCAGGCATAACTGAATCATATTTGGCCACTGGTAAAGAACCTTTTCCTGTCATTAAGAGCCATTCTACATGTTGGTGGCTACATTGTGTGCACAACAGGATAATGCCTTTCCAGAGTCTGTATGCAAAACTGCTATGTGTAAGAACCTACATATGTTACCAGTTACTATGGACTGGATACTCTGTCCTCTGTGGAAGGAAGGTTCTCTAGGCACCTATTTTTGAAACTCCCTTCTTTGTCATTGTTACGTCTGCCGAGAATGGCAAGGGAAATGGAGGATTTTCCTTACAGAGAATTCCTTTCTTCAGTCATCTCTTGGCAGCAGGCATTTCCTACTGGGTTTGTGTATCCTGCCAAAATCATGACTGCAGCATTCATGTTTTACTTCCCCACAAACAGCAGAAAGCTGGAGACCTCCATAGGGGGCCAATAAAGAGTCAAACTCTGCAATATTTAATACTTACTTATTTAGTATCCATAATCCACCACATTGATATGCAGCACCTCCACGGGATCAAATAGAGATTCGAACTCTGCTATATAAAATAATTGCTTAGTTATCATCGATCATGTACCACATTGATATGCAGCAGCAGTCTTACGCAGTCAACACGGGAGACATAATGCTAACTACCTATCCTGTTTACTTATAAGTCTAACCCTGCTGCTGCATATCAATGGGGTGGATTATCGATAATAAATAAGCAATTATTATATATTGCGGAGTTCGCTTCTTTATTGGTTCCCATGGAGGTCTCCAGCTTCCATGTTTGTGATGGGTGTTTGTTTATCCTGCCCAATCTAGCCTAGAGAAGGAGTCTAACTATTATTGCTGCCAAAAGATAAACAAGAAATGTAAATTACCGATACGCAGAATCCTTTATTTCCCTCATAATTGGGTTTTTTCACCTACCAAATATCTATCTATCTATCTATCTATCTATCTATCTATTTATCTATCAATATTTTGTTTCCATTTAGAAAAATGGGTCTACGAAAGCAGCAATGATCTTTTCTCTTGCCATTTTAAAATGCATTGCCAGTCAACAAATTTCTATTCATTAAAACTTGTAAAAAGGCCAGGTTTAACAATATTACTTGAGCACAGTGAGTGACTCACTGTTTCATTAAAATTCTTGTTGTCTAGTCAAGATATCAGCACGTAGAAATTGTGTGGCCATGCCCTATCTAGCATAACAGCCTGCCTAATTCACACAGTATCTCTGAAATAAAACTAATTTTGTTTGTGTATTAAAATGCCATAGAGCCATGTCTCCTCATACCACCTGCTCTGTTTCTAATGTGCATGTGCAATCCCTGTTAATCAGAACACACAGTCAGGTAAATCATTCATCTTTATGAGCCCGCAGAGGATTTTCTAGTCTGTCTCTCATCTTTAATTCCACAATTAAAAACTGTTCCTTTGATTACATTTTCTCCAGTTTCACTCATCTCAGCTTTTCTATTGATGGCTTGCTAAAGCAACATTTAACAAACAGAAATACAAGAGTCTTTAATGTAACTTTCCTATAAAGGAGAAGTCATGTAATTTTTTTTGACATATCTCTTCCTTTAACTTAAAGAGATACCTGTCCCTGACAGCCCCAGTAAAGAGGAATGCATGTTAAAGTACTTTAAACCTTTGAGTGCTAACTACATGCCCCCCCAACTGTCTCGATTTGGGCGGGACAGTCCCGATTTTGGGACTTTGTCCCACTGTCTCGCCTATCCTTACCTCTGTCCCGCTTTGCAGGGGCGAAGGAAGGGTGAGGCAAGAGTGGTACTCACCTCGGGTGCAGCTGCGAAGGGGCGCATAGCCACCTGATCAGCAGCTGCAGCCTGCAGGACTAGTTGGGAGATTGCAATCTCCCTCTAGCCGGCTCAACATTAGGGAGTGCTCCCTAATCACTATGCGCCGATGTCATACCCCCGCGCTCTGCATCAATAGCCGTCGCGTCTGTCTGAAGAGACAGACCTCGCGCCCCCACCACAGGATGGAGGAAGTAGGAAGAAGAATGGGTAAAGGAGGATGTAAGGGCAGTGTATGTGTATGTATATGCGTGTTTGTAAGCTTGTGTGTGTGTATGGGCAGGTGTGTGTAAGAGCAGTATAGGTATTTGTAAGCTGGTGTGTAAGGGCAGTGTATGTGTGCAGGTGTGTGTTGTATATACTTCTCCTCTCTGAAACCAATACCACCAATTGATATGCATGGAGAATAATCCGTTCTGCGTTGTGTATTAATGTTACCTCCTCCAAGAACTAACATATAACCGTATCCCCCTTTCCAGATAATTTATATGTCTAGTTCTACTAAGGTTTTTTACCTGATATTACAATAAAACAGCCAACCCAAGATTCTTACCAGAGAGATCTTTAATTAGAATCTGCCCAGATTAATGTTACAGCAAAGACAAAACCAGAGTTACAGTGATATACAGATGACAATCATTCATACCAATCACAAACATTCCATTTATCTAATATCTGCTGCTAAGTGTGTATGCTGTGTGGGTGATGTGCAAAAGGTGAGACTCTAGTCTCCAATGTGTGTTTCTACTATGTCTTTTTAAGGGATTTCTCTATTGATGTGTAAATGAGGTCCCTGTCTTGTGTTCCCAAGACCCCACCGTGTGATTTTATTGACTTGCTATGTTTCCCATGCCCATCTCCAGGTGATGCATTTCCTTCATTCCCTAAATAGTATGTAGGTGTGATATCTTCTTTCAACTGTCTTTCCTGTTACTTCCCCCCTAAGTGGCTTGCAGCTATCATACATACATATATTCACACATAAACTTAATCAAGCACATATTAATTACAAATATACATACTTGGTATTTACCCCAACAGTGTGTGCAAGGGCAGTGTAGGTGTATATGTGTGTGTGTAAGGGCAGGTGTGTGTGTGTAAAGGCAGGTGTGTGTATGGACAGTGTATGTGTACATGTGTGTGTAAGGGCAGTGTTCGTGTATATGTGTGTGTGTGTAAGGGCAGTGTACGTGTATATGTGTGTGTGTAACGGCAGTGTATGCGTATATGTGTGTGTGTAAGGGCAGTGTATGTGTATATGTGTGTTTATGGGCAGGTGTGTGTAAAGGCAGTATGTAAGGGTCCTGTTGACTACTCTTCCAATGATACTCAGCATTATGGTGGACACCTGGTATGTAGTATGTCTGGCTGAGCTTCATGGGAATTCAAGTCAATGTATTAGTTATTTTTAATATGCACGAGTCTGCTGACAGAAATGAAGCGTGTTTTAAGTGGCGATGCAAGCGCGTAAATGTGTAAAGTGCAATCACTTGTATTGGTGAGTTCCACAAGAGCGATTTAAAAAAAATTAAAAAAGTGTCCCTCTTTCACATTTTGATATGTTGGGAGGTATGTAACTACGTGCTAACTGCCTGACTTAAAAAGGTAAAGAAAACCCCCCAAATCCTTGTAGTTTAAGGGCAGGTTTAAAAAAAACAAAACAGATATAACCCCTTCTGTGCCAGCTAATACCCAGTTAATATACTGATCAGTAATAAAACTGGATGGGCTTACCCAGTGGCGGAACTACCGGGGTCGCAGGGGTCGCGACTGCGACCGGGCCCTGGAGTTCTGCCAGTCAGGGGGCCCAAGGGGTGCCGAGCGGTTGCTGAAAACGACCGCTCGGCAACTCTTGGGCCACCCTGACTGACAGAAATCCAGGGTGCCTCTGCTCCCCGCCGCCGCTGCTGCTGCCGCCGTCGCCGCCGCCTGCCTCAGCCCTGCCCAGAGTGCAGTGTTGGGAGCGTGAGGCGTTTGTCTCGGGTGCCGGCGCTTCACACTAAGTGCCGGCATATGACGTCATATGCCGGCGCTCAGTAGTGAAGCGCCGGCACCCGAGACAAATGCCTCACGCTCCCAACACAGGAGTTGACAGTAAGTGACCTACAAAGGGGGGGTAGGGAGGGAGTGGGTAGATCGTGAGAAGGGGGGGTAGGGAGGGAGTGGGTAGATCGTGAGAAGGGGGGTAGGGAGGGAGTGGGTAGATCGTGAGAAGGGAGGGGTAGGGAGGGAGAGGGTAGATCGTGAGAAGGGGGTTAGGGAGGGAGAGGGGAGATTGTGAGAAGGGGGGTAGGGAGGGAGACTGTGAGAAGGGGATAGATGGGGTGGGAGAGTGGGGGGGCCCTTAACAGATTCTCGCACTGGGGCCCTGAGGTTTCTAGTTACGCCCCTGGGCTTACCCCTGTCCTAGTGCTGTCAGCTGTCGGTGTATCAGCCATACAACTTCATAAAGAAACAGTTGGAGGAAGGCAGGCAGCGGCATCACAAGAAACAGAGGAGTCCAACAAATCACAAAGACCCACAACGAGGGTACTGAGAATGAATGTATTTATTGTATAAAGCCATAACAACACAGGGGGTGGCAGTGAACCAGGAATACATGCCTTATACATTTCAAGCTACACAGAGCTCTTAACCATAGGCCCAACAGCAACTTGACTTTTGATAAACAGTTACTGTTTAAGTTGATTTAGTTGAGTTGCATTTAAGCGGTTTCAAGCTGCCAGTCGGTTTACTACTATAGCTCTGTTGGCAACTAAAACCTTAGTGAACTGACCTTTTCCCAACACTCATGCATTTTTTTACATGCAAACAGTATTTGTTTTATTGGTGCCTTTAAAATGAGTGTATACCACTGAGAAACACCCTGGGTGTTACCAGCAGGCATCACAGCCAGGTTATCATTCGGCATCCGTGCTAAAGGCAATTTGTTCAGCTATGCACTTAAGCAACAAGATCTTACCAATCGTCATAAATGATACATGTTATTCATAAAAACACAATTATATATGCTCACAGTTACTTTTTATTAGCAATCAATTTCTACATTAGAAACCTATATATACTACAATGGAGGTTTTCAGGATCTCCTGCACAACATAGATTTGTTAAAATAACTGCATTTTGATGAATGCAATTCTCCTAAGGGACAATACCAATGTATTGATTTTCAGGCTAACCGTAGGAAGCTAAGAGATAACTGATAAGATAGAGAGGCAGTAAACACTTGTGGTCAACTCCTTTACATATTTGTCTATTAAAAAACCCCTCATATACCCTTGAAGAACTGGAGAAACCAAGGAATGTTACTCAAAATACAGTGAGTACTGAGAGCCCATCTGCATTTCTCTAGTAATTTCCAGCCCAGTGCTCAAATAAGAAATTAAATGCCTGCAAGCTCAAAAACCATCTGGTTACTTTGGCATTTCCTCTTTATTCTGTTGCATCCAGGTGAGAGGTACATGATCTGTAACTAATTTAAATATTCTGCCAAGAAGGTAGTGTTTACATACCTCCCAGCATTTCAAAATGTGAAGGAGGGACACTTTTCGCGGAACTCACAAGCGATTGCACTTTACAATGTCGCGCTTGCATCACGACTTAAAACACGCTTCGTTTTTGTCAGCACAGTCATGCATATAAAAAATAACCAACACATTGAACATACTACTTCCATGATGCTGGCTGAGCATCATGTGAAGTGCAGCAACAGTAAAGTTGCAGATTCCCATGATTCTCAGCCAGCCAGGTGTCCACCATAATGCTGGCTGAGCATCATTGGAAGAGTAGTGCACATCAGCAGAGATTTTTTTGAATCTTTACACACCTGCCCATAAACACACATATACATATACACTGCCCTTACACACCAGCTAACAAATACCGATACTGCTCTTACACACAACGGCCCATACACACAGAAGCTTAGAAACACATACATACACATACACTGCTCTTACACCCCTTTCTCCCCATCTCTTACCTCTTCCACCATCCTTCTGCCTTCATCCCTCTGCCTCCATCCTGCATCCTGTCGTGGGAGCACAGGGTCCTGTCACTTCAGACCTCCCTTTACTGCTCCCTCATCACAACGCACCGGCTATTGCTGCAGATCGCAGGGATAACGTCATATCCCCGAGCTCTGCATTATTTGCCAGCGGGTAGTGATTAGGGAGCAGTAAAGCGAGGTCTTAAGTGACAGACCTCATGCTCCCTAATGTTGAGCCAACTACAGGGATATTGTGATCTCCCAACTAGTCTGCAGGCTGCAGCTGTGGATCGGGCGTCTGTGCGCCCCCCGCAGCTGCACTTAAGGTGAGAACGGATCTCGCCTTGCCCTTCCTCTGCCCCTGCACAAATATACTATTGGGTAAGGGGTACATTTTCTTTTCAACCACAATTTAAATTTTCCCTCTTGTAATTTGAATCAAAAACATATTAAATGTCTATTTTTAACCTAGAAAGATCCATTCAGCATCCTGCTACCTTCTGGAGGTATTCCACGCTGCTGGCATGTAAAAGGGGCTTTCTTTTTTTTTTTGTGTTGCCAAGATATACTTTTGTAACCACCATCTGGTTATGTTGTCTAATGGGTCATTTTGTAATGAGCAGAAACAATAGTCAGGGTCAGACTTTCAGTAAGTTTGGAATATATTTGTCCCAATCCGACAGCTGTATGTTTTTCTAGAGCTACAGTTGAAAAGGCAGTTAAGGTGAAAATTCTTCATATTCTCATTCAGGGTCACTCGGTACCCTCAAGTAAAAAAGTTTATGGCCAAAATGTTGTTTACAAAAAGATTTTTTGATATATAAGAATCATCATCCCATCCACTGTTTCCACGGGAACCGCTGGCTTTATTATCTAGTAAAAGATATGACAAAGCAACACCAAAGTATGGACAAAAAAACAACTAAGGTAGAACATGGCAGCAATGTGATTCCCCACGCTAAGGTGCCCAGTGTGCCCATGTGGTAAGACGGCACTATATGAATACCGCAGGTGCTCAGTTATAAGACGACCCCCCCCCCAAATTGGAATATTAATTTAGGAAAAATGAAAAAGCCTGAATATAAGACTACCCTATAAGAAAAGTTACTAGTAAATGTTAATTCACATGTAAGCTATTTTTTTATATTTAATAAAAACTATGATTGAGAAAAATGATTTTTCTGTTTTTATTTGCCAACCTGCCCCCCCAGTTACGCACATCTGCCCCCCTGAAATTCCTTATACCCCCCTATATGCCACTCTGCCTTTAAATCCCCTATTTGCCACTCTGCCCTCAGATATGCCTTATCCAAGCCTATATGCCTCTCTGATTAGCCTTTTAACCCCCTATATGCTGCTGTGCCTCCAAAAAACCATTATACCCCCCCAACTTACCAGCGCATCCCTAGACTTGTCCCCCATGCTTCAGACTCCCTGGTGTCTAGTGGCAATGGGTGTAGAAAACCTCTGCTGCTGGCATGTCACGTCGCTGCTCAGCAGGGCCGGACTGGGAATGAAAAGCAGCCCTGGAAACATTTGGAGTCCAGCCCCGCATAGTTTATCTCGCTGATCGAGCTCTTGTACCCACAGGCACCCCTTATACATACCCGAGTCATACTATTTGCCATACAAATAACTATAAAACATTCTTTTTATCACATTTTTTGTATTAAAATGCCAGAAAGCAAAAGTGTTAAAAGGCCCTAATAAATGAAATACATTAGACATAATGGAATCAAAACATTTGCTACTGCAAACATTTTTAGATGAAAAAGTTAAATTTTATTCAGTGGAACAAAACAGTAATCACATTATTCTTCACGATATTCTTGTAAGAAACTTTTATTTCTTTATTAATTCATGTAAACAATTTTTTCATATTTCATAAAAGCTATGATTGAGAAATTTTTGTTTTTATTTCCTTTTATTTCCCAACCTGCCCCCCCAGTTATGCACATCTGCCCCCAGGCTTCCCACTCTGCCCCCAGAAATGCCTTATACCCCCCTATATGCCACTCTGCCTCCCTGATATGTCTTATACCCTTCTATATGCCACTCTGCCCCATGATATGCCTTTTAACCCCCTATATGCCACTCTGCCTCCAGAAATGCCTTATACCCCCTATATGCCACTCTGCCTCCAGAAATGCCTTATAGGCCTTAAAGGCATATGATGGGACAGAGTGGCATTCAAGGGGGGTATAAGGCATTTCTGGAGGCAGAGTGGCATAAAGGGGGTTAAAAGGCATATGATGGGGCACTCTGCCTCCCTGATATGCCTTATAGCCTCCTATATGCCACTCTGCCCCATGATATGCCTTTTAACCCCCTATATGCCACTCTGCCTGCAGAAATGCACCTCTTTCCGGCTGCAGCGGAGGTTGTCTACGCAAACTGCATAGACGTCTACACGCTGCCCTGGCTACACACGGGGGAGTCCGAAGCACCGGTAAGTGGGGTGGGGGGGCATAGGACAGGAGGATCCAGGTCCTCCTGTCTTATGTCTTATACATAACATAAATAATAATAATAAACTCAAACAGCAGTTATATATATATATGATTAATAACTGCAATTAACTTCCTATAATGCCTAGGCAGTCGGTTTATGCTGGAATCTGACGCGTGACGCGCATTCACGTGACTCCGCTGGGTTCCTGCGTCCCCTCGATGGAGCAAGAGACACTGCTGAGCAACACAGAGGGAAGCAGCAGGGCCCCTGCGGATGATTTTTTTTGTTTTGGAATTTTGCTGATAATGCTATTTTTGGCCGATACGTTTCAGCCACCGATATATCGGTGTATCCCTAATATATACATACATACAGTGTCTCACAAAAGTGAGTACACCCCTCACATTTTTTGTAAATTTTTTATTATATCTTTTCATGTGACAACACTGAAGAAATGACACTCTGCTACAATGTAAAATAGTGAGTGTACAGCCGTGGTCGTTATCATGTTGGAATACTGCCCTGCGGCCCAGTCTCCCAAGGGAGGGGATCATGCTCTGCTTCAGTATGTCACAGTACATGTTGCCATTCATGGTTCCCTCAATGAATTGTAGCTCCCCAGTGCCGGCAGAACTCATGCAGGCCCAGACCATGACATTCCCACCACCATGCTAGACTGTTGGCATGACACACTTGTCTTTGTATTCCTCATCTGGTTGCCGAGACACACACTTAACATCATCTGAACCAAATAAGTTTATCTTGGTCTCATCGGACCACAGGACATGGTTCCAGTAATCCATGTCCTTAGTCTGCTTGTCTTCAGCAAACTGTTTGTGGGCTTTCTTGTGTATCATCTTTAGAAAAGGCATCCTTCTGGATCGACAGCCATGCAGACCAATTTGATACAGTGTGCGGCGTATGGTCTGACCACTGACAGGCTGACCACCTGAGCACTCATACATCAATTTCCCAAAGACAATCTCTGGCTATGACGCTGAGCATGTGCACTCAACTTTTTTGGTCGACCATGGCGAGGCCTGTTCTGAGTGGAACCTGTCCTGTGAAACCGCTGTATGGTCTTGCCCACCGTGCTGCAGCTCAGTTTCTGGGTCGTCTTAAAGCCTACGCCATCTTTATGTAGAGCAACCATTCTTTTTTTTAGATCTCATAGAGTTTTTTGCTATGAGGTGCCATGTTGAACTTCCAGTGACCAGTATGACAGACTGTGAGAGAGATAGCACCAAATTTAACACACTTGCTCCCCATTTCCCCCTTAGACCTTGCAACACTAATGAGTCACATGACGCCGGGGCTAATGGCTAATTGGGCCCAATTTGGACATTTCCACTTAGGGGTGTACTCACTTTTGTTGCCAAGGTTTAGACATTAATGACTGTGTGTTGAGTTATTTAGATGGGAAAACCAAATGTACACTGTTATACAGGCTGTAAACTCACTACTTTACACTGTAGCAGAAAATATATAATAAAATATCTACAAAAATGTGAGGGGTGTACTCACTTTTGTGAGATACTCTACATATATATATATATAAAATTATGGGAATTCCTCCAAAAATTGAATAATAATGTTTTATGTATCATTTATGGAACGGAATTTTTTTTATATACATGTAAATTAAGTGTTGGATTATTTATACAGATATTTGGACTTTTACATATACCAATCTGAATAAAGACAATAAAGGGTTAAATATGGACACTCCATCAATACCCACCTGGAAGAACTCTCATCGTTCAGATACCTTTATAAGGAACTCACACAAACGTCAAGCATACGTATCTGAGGAAGCCTTAAGGCGAAACGCGTAATACGTGCTGACGTTTGCAGCAGTAGGAGATTCTCTCTATTGTCCCATGTGCAGGACAGATTTAACCACAGCAGGACGCGGGACGCCGCGAATTTGAATCTGAATCCAAGACTGCTGAGAAGGGAACAAGTGAACCTTTTTACTCTTTACCTACTTCCACATTGCGGATTGCATTTATAAAGAAGCTGAACCACAACACCTTGTTTAAGACCACCAACCTTTATTATTATCTCTTGATGTTGATGAGATAATGTCCGGATGAAAGGCAGCACCTTCACTCCGGAATAGGCACATTACATCAAATTTAAGAGTCCACTGATCCTTTAAAAATTATTTTTGAATAACTACATATTGCACTATTTTTTGTTTCTGTTTTTATATTTTTCATGTGAGATTCACACATCGCTCAACACACCTATTAGGTAGTATTCATTTATTTATAAAATATATTTAATAAAGCGCAGTCACCTGGTGTTAATTGTATGCTTTTATATATATATATACACATCCGCACACTACAGTTCACTACTCTGCAACAGGTGAAGGGATGTTGCTTTGGGAAGGGAGTTTGAAGTTCAGAAAAAGAAAGTTGCCTCCATGTAACAATAAAGGTTCTGAACTTACACGGCATCATCTTTCCTCACAGACATGTTCTTCCTACATTGTTTAATGAAAACTGTAGCGAAGGATGATTTACTAGTATAAGTAAAATTAGTGTATTACTACAAGGGTTCTTTCCATCTTACTTGTTGATGTCTCCGTGCGGAGGTTTGAAGTCTAGTCTCATGGAAAACAAAGATGTGAGTTCAGTGGTAATTTGGGAAAAGGAAAGGTAAAAGGGGAATTGGTTGGATAGCATTTAAACAGGTTACGTATGGAATCACGTTCCAGATGTTATGCTGTTCAGAGGCTGTTAACTTGGGTGTCTTTTCCTCCTGGGATGTGAACAGTGTATAGCGAGTGATAAGACCTCTTTCCCTGGAGATCTTGCACATCTATTTCATTGTTTAGTCATTGTGGTTATTTTGGTAGAGTGGAATTAAGTCCAATAAGTCTTCTGCCGGGTGGATGTGAACCCTGGGAATGACCAGCAATATGCAGTGTCTAATTACATTATATTTATTATAAGGGCTGAGTGAGTGTCTTTGGTCTGGAGTAATGAAAGATTAGTCAGGCAGACCTATAGATATACTATAGTTTCTGTTAGGGCATTTCAGACACGAAAGAATACCCAAAAATGTAAGGGGGACATTTAGCTGACTTGTTTTCAATTTACACTACATCACAGTCAACACGGGACTCAAACTGCTCCGCCTCCCCAAAAGGTACAAAATACTTATCACTCAATATAATAATGTGACAAGTATACTTTTGTGAGGACCATTAACTAGACTGTTAATGTCTACTACAAACTGGCTTTGGCTGCGTGGTCACCATAATGTCACCTCAGCCTGGAGATTGCAGATGTTATGGTCTCTGAGCTGGACTTCCCTGCACTCCTGCCAGGGAAAATCATCCATCTCTGTGGAATTCTCTTCGCTTTCAGAACTGACTGTGAGAGACTAAAATGCAAAAAATACAAGCTTTTCCAGCCCCAATTTAAAATTATTATTGCAACTTTCTAGCATTGAAACCTCCAATACATTTATTAAAAGAAAAGCGGGCTCAGAATTCTGGTTTAATAAATTTACAAAATTGGATTTTTAATATTTTTTCAGATGTAATTGTTGAATTTATTCCTGATGATCCCTCATAAAAATAAGCATTCTCTGACATGTTGTGAGTGGCAATTTAATCATTTATTATATAGCACCATTCTATTCAATAAGGTTGTAATATTTGCCTGGGGTGGCATCTATCACTATCTCTATCACTACTCAATGGACCGGATACTACAGAAATCACTCATCTGTTCAACCAGCCCATCTATACCATGGAGAACTTTCCTCTGTCAACAAAGCCTCTATGGCACCGTAACTTATCTTCCAAGTGTACTCTTAGGAAGCGAAGCACGGGTGTATAATGTCTGACCCCAAGAGATGACAAATTTGGTTTAGATCTAAGAAACTGCTTTCTTCCCAGCCCCAATCATGTATTTATTTTCATATATTACCCTCTGGACTGCAGTTAATGGATATTTATCTGGGCAGTGCCATATAAAAATACACCATTCTAAAGTGCTGCACCACATTGTACAGTTTCACAGTTAATCCCTTCACGACAAAGGGTGTTTTACACCATAAAGACTCAAGCATGTATGTTTAACCATTGGTTTTAGTGTATCTGCCAAAGACTACATTCTTTCACGGTTTCATATGAAGCCATATTCATGCTAGTAAATATTATTTATTAGCACCAACTGTAAAACATTAAAATGTGTATCTGGACTGTCAGCCTAGGCCAGAATATGTCACTGGCTGTATATGCAATAAGGCTGTTAACCATTGAAGAAAAGTGGGTTTTATCTCATGTCGTCCTATAAGCTGATTATTTGTGGCATTCGTACTAAAGTCTTAATATCCAAAAGTCCAATTCCTCATTTACTGAAATGTCCCTCTAAGACATTGTATCGTTTCCCACAGGCAGTAGGAGGAGTCAGGGTGCTCCTCAAGTATATTGACCAAAAAAACAGAGACAGAACACATACAAATGGCTAATATGCAGCTTCCATAGACATGTTAAAAAAACTTTTACTGTAATGCTAGTGATACATTTTTAATGCAGGAGATTAAAGAGTTTAGGTCAGAAAAATGGGACTGCCCTGCAAAATCCATGCTTGCTAGGATTTATGAGGTAGGTCTGTATAAGTAGTTTGGTCATCAAACACTATCTAGTGCTTTTTAAACTGAAAGATTATGGTCTCAGCCAGCTGCTTCTTACCCCATACCCCGATTTTCCTTCACACGCAGGAGGTGGGGATGTCCATGTGGCCAATGGCTAAATGTAAACAGTTTGAACATTTATTGAATAGGTTTTTTTATATGGAAATCTGGAAAAAACTAACTTTCTCCTTTCCATCACACATCCATCATAGGGCAAGAAATAAGGCAGCTCGTTAAAATAATATCAGGCAACAGAATGTATGGGTTTTCCATGCAGGATGGGAACTTTTATAGGCAGTATTTAAATTCACCATAGAACCAATAATACCCTGGTCATTTTATATGATAGATACAAAAGTGCCCCATCAATAAATTAAAAGAAATCCACTAGAGTATTTACATCCATTAAGCAGTAAAGCAGAACAACAGAGCCCTCATTCTGGCCTCACCTGGTCAGTGGATTGTGACATCATACGTGTAGCTCAAAATAGAAAAAGGCTCCAGGCACTCATGGGTTCCATCGGGCAGATTTATTGGAAGAGACGACCAACAACGTTTCGACCTCACGATGAGGTCTTTATCAAGTTGATAAAGACCTCATCGTGAGGTCGAAACGTTGTTGGTCGTCTCTTCCAATAAATCTGCCCGATGGAACCCATGAGTGCCTGGAGCCTTTTTCTATTTTGATTTATTGGGGAGCTGGCCCTTCCTGGCACAGCTAAGCACCTGAGTTCCTGTGGGGAGTGAGTGCAGATTCCTGATTTTGGTATCATACGTGTAGCTGACATCACAACCACTGTAAAGCTGAAGAACGTTCATCTGTTTACTCAGTGTAGTTGGGCGCTTGGCACTTGTAAGGAGCTATTCATAGCGGACTTGAAGTGTTGTTACCAACGACATCAGAGATTGTGGAGATTAAAATGGAGAAAGTACCAAGAACTACGGAGGAGTGTCGTCTTCTCCCTGGATTAAGGTGGATTGTAAAGAGATGCTGCCCCAGAAAACTGCGTACGTTTTTCAAAAGAGTGAATACAGCTTTCACTAACACCGCAAAAAAGACTAAGGATCAGAAGAAGGAGCACTTGGCCAGTAGAGTCCCAGTACCCAAAAGCAAAAAGGACAGTAGGAGTACTGAGGGCGAAAGAGGGAGAGAGAGGAAGAGGACCAAGTGTACTGCTAATGAGCGGGACGAGAGCAGCCTCTCTAAACATGAGAAAATGCGGTGCGAATACAAGGAGAACAGCAGCCAGAATCTGAGGCAGCAGGAGAAAGCAAAAACAGAGGAACATCTGGAGGAGGGCAGTAGGGGAAAGGTTCCAATGGAAACACACAGGAGTATGGAGGAAAGTAGTGTTCCCGCAAGAAGGAGCCCTCTCCCCACGTTAGTCTGCGGCTTCACTTTCCATTCGGTGCTAGGAAAAGGAGCGTTTGGAAAGGTCATGTTGGCTTCCGTACCTAGAAAAGAGCCCATGGTAGCGGTCAAAATCATCCGCAAGAAAGCCGTAAAGCCCCAGTATTTACTGAAAGAGAGGAGGATCCTGGAGATGGCCCGGGACAGCCCATTCCTGTGTCACGGATATGCAGGCTTCCAAACACCGACCTGCACATTATTTGTGATGGAATATTTGGCTGGTGGGAGCCTCCGGTCATATATGAATAGGGTGGGCTGCCTCACTGAGACCGCAGCTGCATTTTATTCAGCTGAAATCATCTGTGGCATCCAGTTCCTCCACGCTCAGGGCATTATACATCGAGACCTGAAGCCGGACAACATCATGCTTGACGGACAGGGCCACGCTAAGATCTGTGATTTTGGTCTTGTTGCAGAAGGCATTTTTGGAACAGCACAGACAACGGGACATTGTGGAACATTTATGTACATGGCCCCAGAAATACATCTGAAGAAAGCATACGGTGTTGCCGTGGACTGGTGGTCCTTTGGGGTGATTCTATTCTCCATGCTTAACGGAGCTTTACCATTCTATCATGGTAACTGCAGGAAGGCAATGTTCTTTTCCATTGTATATGGAAACCCTCAGTATATCAAAGACCTCTCCGAAGAAGCTGCGGACATGTTGAAACATCTTTTGATGAAAGATCCTCAGTATCGCCTCGGGATCGCAGGATGTATTAGGCGGCATCCATTCTTTCAGAACATTAAGTGGGAGGATATAGAGAGCCGCCGTTCGACTCCCCCATACCAGCCAACATCCACATCAAATCTCCGTTTGCAGATACTGCAGGAGATGCCATCAGTTTTGGAGGCCACAGAGGACACGTCCTCCTTATCTTCTTTATCTTCCTCTTCATCGTGCAGCCAGAGACTTTCTGGCTTTTCCTTTGTGACTCCAGACTGGATGGCCTGAAGAATGGACTGAGCACTGGCCAAGTGTATCAAGATCTGCCAAACATTATAACATCATAATAAATTTGAGAAACAGCTACATTTTTTGTTATTGGTTCTTTGGTGTAGTATAGCTACAGGTGCCGTTGTTTACTACATGGCTATGACCTCACAACAGAGCTTCTGCTTTTTTGACACCATACACAGATGGTATATTGAAATTTATGGAGACAGGAATGTCCCAAATAAAACTCCGTTTTAAGTAATCCACCTTATGTAGCCCCAATGTAACTTAATGCATGTAATATCATAACCTATACATTTTCATTTCTAAAGGTTTCTATTTTTACATAATTAGCAAATAATGGATTTTGAAATGACATCCCACTACTAAATGTTGTCCAGTCTTAGATTCCTTAGCATGTCTTTAATAACCTTTAATCCATCACATCCTACCTCATTAGCATCTCTAATTTCCAGGGCTGAGACCAGTATCATTGGACCTTGAGTGACGCATTTTGGGGCGACAGCACTCCTATATGTACACATTTGACTAGATTTTAAGGTGTCAGTTCTATTACCCTGACAGTCGTGCAAGCCGGTAACAATTTACTTAATTAACCTTATTATAACCTCTTGCCGCATTAGACCAATAGCTTGCAATCGCCAAACAGAACTAACATGACAAATCGTTAGCAGTTAGCCTTAACCCCTTAGCGACCTTTGACGGTTCAGGGCCGTCACCCAAAAACGTTCTGTTAACGAGCTTTGACGGTCCTGAACCGTCATTAAATTAAATAAACTTAGAAAGTGATCAAAGATCACTTTCCTAACTTAGACAGCATTGATGTAATGCCTTGATGTCGAGGCATTCAGTAACGCTGAGATCGGCATCAGGGGCCACTGTATGGCAGCGGATGCCCCTTTTAAAAGCGTTTAGGAGGCGATCAGCGATCACCTCCTAAACGTCAATGGTGTTGCTGAAATGCATTCAGCGACACCAAACACCCACCCCAGGACGCGTCATGACCTCTCCGGTGAACGGTCACATCCGCCACTGCGAGTGATGCCGGCGCCCTTTAAAAAAGACAATCAAGTTGAAAAGAATCCTTAGGAGAGTCTCTCCAGACCCTTCTGAGAATCTGGCTCCACTCGCAAGTTGAATACAGGTACTGCATTCACCCATGCAAGCCAATGGAGCCCAGATTTCTAATCATAATGTGATTAGTAAAATATTCAAAAAAGAAAAAAAAATATGGGGCAAATGCAGGCACGGGGCAACACATTTCATTCTTGAATTAAAAATGTCCCCTAATTTTCGGCCAGGGAACGAAATTCTTGTCCTAAAATAGGAATGGGAATAGGAAAATCATTTTAGCCTGTTTACACAAGTCTAATTAATAGTCACACTAAAAAGTGATTTTATATGCCCTTCTGCTAAGGATGTCCTCAGTTGGAAATCTTGAGTTATAAAACTGAAAGGCAATTTTATTTTAGGAAAGTAAACAATATTATGTTCTACCTCCATTTCTTCATGCAAGACCAATGGCCAATGATACCTTCTACAATAATCGGCTTCTGTAAAGTCAGCAGTTCTCTTTGGAGTATTCTAAAGACGGGTAGGGGGTCTTTGGGGTCACATGGACTCAATCCACAGTAAATGATGAGTAAATGATGCATTTTCTGTCAGGAGAAAGAACATTCATTAAATCAAATTATCGATATGCAGAAAAAGATGAAGGCAAAACAACTTTGTATCTGTCTTTTCATGAAGAACGATATGAATTCACAGATATGTTGTTGCAGGTCCAATGGATATTGTTAAAGCATCAAGATTGAATATGCAGAGAAGGGGTCCTGTACTGACGTGCGTGTAGAAGATGGTTTATTGGTCTAATGATGGCAAAATATCAGAGAAATCTCTGAGATCTAAAAAAAAAAATACATTTATATTGTAATAGATACACATTACAACTTGATGTGACAAAGATTGTGTACCAAAATGTTCATTGTTCTAATGACGCTCACTCTGACAGCGTCCCAGCTCTCTTAAAAGTTAGTTGATTTTTAGGTTCCTACTTTTTGCTAGGTAATTAGCACCGGTCTCAAATTACAATGTATCTGATACACATAATTACTTAATTTCTTTAATAATTCAATAATCACTTCAACACGTAAACGTACAGCCCTTATGAAATGTTAAATATTAACATCAAGAGTAAAAATAACATATTTCTTGGAGAAATATCAAATTCCTGCAAATGTTGATATATTGGAAATTGTACATCTTTTTCCTCAAACTAAATCATTTGTTTCAGAATTTGGGTGACACATCTCTGTTGTGTGTACATGTTGGTCATTTCAGTAGCACCCCGGAATCTGAATGTGTATGCTGTTTAGGGTGTGCTTCCCTTTCTGTAGTTTCTATGCACAAAAAGTG
The DNA here is from genome assembly GCA_023333645.1 of Sceloporus occidentalis. Lineage (NCBI taxonomy): Eukaryota > Metazoa > Chordata > Lepidosauria > Squamata > Phrynosomatidae > Sceloporus > Sceloporus occidentalis. The sequence continues at coordinate 5,261,417 of JALMGF010000071.1, read as the reverse complement.
CCAACACTGGAGTCTCCAGCAAGAATGGCAGAACTGACCCAGTATGATGCATACTGAAGAAATCTTACTGATTTAACTATCTATTTTGCAGTGCTAGCTCTTCATGCAGCATAACCTCACTGGGGTTGCTAGGGGCACCCTAAGGCAGTGGCGTCGCTACAGGGGGGCAAGGGGGGGCAATTGCCCCCCCTAGGTTAATCTTTGCCCCCCCTGTTGCCCCCCTGCTAAATTTGGTTAGTTGCACTCAATTGTGGCTTCAGGCTTCCCATGTTGAATGATCAAGTATTATTTTAGCCCAATAACAAAAGTATAATTCCATAGCACATTATTTTTGGAAATTCTGAATGCCCCCCCAGTTTGAATGTGATATCTTGTGTGCCCCCCCTATATATTGTTTCTAGAGTCGCCACTGCCCTAAGGTGGGTGCCCCAGGTGGACAACCCCTGAGCTGGACTTCCCTGCACTCCTGCCACGGACAATCATCCATCCCTGTGGAATTTTCTTCACTTTCAAAACTGACTGCGAGAGACAAAATTGCAAAAATAAAACTTTTTTAAGCCCTAATTTTAAGTTACCGTATTTGCTTGATTAGAATATTAACTGAATATTAATTTAGTAAAGAAGAAAAAAAACGAAAGACTACTTCTTAAACTCCTGTCAGGGCTTCTATGACTGAGCGCCGGAAGGTCACGTCACGTAGCTGCTCCATCATAGAAGCCCTGGCGGGAGCGGAGCACAATTAAGTTGCTTCTCGGTACATCTCTCTATACTTCACAGCATCTAAAAACCACAACGTTGGTTTTTTGCAACCTCAATATCTGCTGACAGGTTCACAGGTTTTCCAAATTGTTCCCTTTATCATTACATGAGAGGCTGTAGGATCAGAGAGCATTTATCTGCCTTTCTCCGGTTAGCTCCAGGTTTGGAAATTCAGGGTGAATTCAGTTTATTTGATATTGATGGTGTCAGCTGAGGATGGAAAAATTTAGGCACAGGGATGTCCATTTAATACCTAGGAACCCACAGAGTCTTAATCCTTGTAAGCGCACTCCATCCCCTGACTTTAATAAGTAAGAGTCCCTCTGTCTGCTTAGGTTTGTGGAGCCGGGGGGAGAGGAGGAGAGGGGAAAAGAATGTCTATGTATGTGAAAATGTACGGCGTTAGCGTTTGCCTGTTACTATATGTGTATTAGTTATAGAGGGGGAAATATATAGGCACACATAGTGACAGGGTGCTTCTGAAATGTGGCATTGTTGGACCCGCACTCCTGCAACATAAGAGATTTTACAATTTTAAGACTCTCTCCCGATAGTTATACTCTGTGAGCTGAGAATTCTGGTTTAATAAATTTACAAAATTGGATTTTTAATATTTTTTCAGATGTAATTGTTGAATTTATTCCTGATGATCCCTCATAAAAATAAGCATTCTCTGACATGTTGTGAGTGGCAATTTAATCATTTATTATATAGCACCATTCTATTCAATAAGGTTGTAATATTTGCCTGGGGTGGCATCTATCACTATCTCTATCACTACTCAATGGACCGGATACTACAGAAATCACTCATCTGTTCAACCAGCCCATCTATACCATGGAGAACTTTCCTCTGTCAACAAAGCCTCTATGGCACCGTAACTTATCTTCCAAGTGTACTCTTAGGAAGCAAAGCACGGGTGTATAATGTCTGACCCCAAGAGATGACAAATTTGGTTTAGATCTAAGAAACTGCTTTCTTCCCAGCCCCAATCATGTATTTATTTTCATATATTACCCTCTGGACTGCAGTTAATGGATATTTATCTGGGCAGTGCCACATAAAAATACACCATTCTAAAGTGCTGCACCACATTGTACAGTTTCACAGTTAATCCCTTCACGACAAAGGGTGTTTTACACCATAAAGACTCAAGCATGTATGTTTAACCATTGGTTTTAGTGTAGACTACAAAAGACTACATTCTTTCACGGTTTCATATGAAGCCATATTCATGCTAGTAAATATTATTTATTAGCACCAACTGTAAAACATTAAAATGTGTATCTGGACTGTCAGCCTAGGCCAGAATATGTCACTGGCTGTATATGCAATAAGGCTGTTAACCATTGAAGAAAAGTGGGTTTTATCTCATGTTGTCCTATAAGCTGATTATTTGTGGCATTCGTACTAAAGTCTTAATATCCAAAAGTCCAATTCCTCATTTACTGAAATGTCCCTCTAAGACATTGTATCGTTTCCCACAGGCAGTAGGAGGAGTCAGGGTGCTCCTCAAGTATATTGACCAAAAAAACAGAGACAGAACACATACAAATGGCTAATATGCAGCTTCCATAGACATGTTAAAAAAACTTTTACTGTAATGCTAGTGATACATTTTTAATGCAGGAGATTAAAGAGTTTAGGTCTGAAAAATGGGACTGCCCTGCAAAATCCATGCTTGCTAGGATTTATGAGGTAGGTCTGTATAAGTAGTTTGGTCATCAAACACTATCTAGTGCTTTTTAAACTGAAAGATTATGGTCTCAGCCAGCTACTTCTTACCCCATACCCCGATTTTCCTTCACACGGAGGAGGTGGGGATGTCCATGTGGCCAATGGCTAAATGTAAACAGTTTGAACATTTATTGAATAGGTTTTTTTATATGGAAATCTGGAAAAAACTAACTTTCTCCTTTCCATCACACATCCATCATAGGGCAAGAAATAAGGCAGCTCGTTAAAATAATATCAGGCAACAGAATGTATGGGTTTTCCATGCAGGATGGGAACTTTTATAGGCAGTATTTAAATTCACCATAGAACCAATAATACCCTGGTCATTTTATATGATAGATACAAAAGTGCCCCATCAATAAATTAAAAGAAATCCACTAGAGTATTTACATCCATTAAGCAGTAAAGCAGAACAACAGAGCCCTCATTCTGGCCTCACCTGGTCAGTGGATTGTGACATCATACGTGTAGCTGACATCACAACCACTGTAAAGCTGAAGAACGTTCATCTGTTTACTCAGTGTAGTTGGGCGCTTGGCACTTGTAAGGAGCTATTCATAGCGGACTTGAAGTGTTGTTACCAACGACATCAGAGATTGTGGAGATTAAAATGGAGAAAGTACCAAGAACTACGGAGGAGTGTCGTCTTCTCCCTGGATTAAGGTGGATTGTAAAGAGATGCTGCCCCAGAAAACTGCGTACGTTTTTCAAAAGAGTGAATACAGCTTTCACTAACACCGCAAAAAAGACTAAGGATCAGAAGAAGGAGCACTTGGCCAGTAGAGTCCCAGTACCCAAAAGCAAAAAGGACAGTAGGAGTACTGAGGGCGAAAGAGGGAGAGAGAGGAAGAGGACCAAGTGTACTGCTAATGAGCGGGACGAGAGCAGCCTCTCTAAACATGAGAAAATGCGGTGCGAATACAAGGAGAACAGCAGCCAGAATCTGAGGCAGCAGGAGAAAGCAAAAACAGAGGAACATCTGGAGGAGGGCAGTAGGGGAAAGGTTCCAATGGAAACACACAGGAGTATGGAGGAAAGTAGTGTTACCGCAAGAAGGAGCCCTCTCCCCACGTTAGTCTGCGGCTTCACTTTCCATTCGGTGCTAGGAAAAGGAGCGTTTGGAAAGGTCATGTTGGCTTCCGTACCTAGAAAAGAGCCCATGGTAGCGGTCAAAATCATCCGCAAGAAAGCCGTAAAGCCCCAGTATTTACTGAAAGAGAGGAGGATCCTGGAGATGGCCCGGGACAGCCCATTCCTGTGTCACGGATATGCAGGCTTCCAAACACCGACCTGCACATTATTTGTGATGGAATATTTGGCTGGTGGGAGCCTCCGGTCATATATGAATAGGGTGGGCTGCCTCACTGAGACCGCAGCTGCATTTTATTCAGCTGAAATCATCTGTGGCATCCAGTTCCTCCACGCTCAGGGCATTATACATCGAGACCTGAAGCCGGACAACATCATGCTTGACGGACAGGGCCACGCTAAGATCTGTGATTTTGGTCTTGTTGCAGAAGGCATTTTTGGAACAGCACAGACAACGGGACATTGTGGAACATTTATGTACATGGCCCCAGAAATACATCTGAAGAAAGCATACGGTGTTGCCGTGGACTGGTGGTCCTTTGGGGTGATTCTATTCTCCATGCTTAACGGAGCTTTACCATTCTATCATGGTAACTGCAGGAAGGCAATGTTCTTTTCCATTGTATATGGAAACCCTCAGTATATCAAAGACCTCTCCGAAGAAGCTGCGGACATGTTGAAACATCTTTTGATGAAAGATCCTCAGTATCGCCTCGGGATCGCAGGATGTATTAGGCGGCATCCATTCTTTCAGAACATTAAGTGGGAGGATATAGAGAGCCGCCGTTCGACTCCCCCATACCAGCCAACATCCACATCAAATCTCCGTTTGCAGATACTGCAGGAGATGCCATCAGTTTTGGAGGCCACAGAGGACACGTCCTCCTTATCTTCTTTATCTTCCTCTTCATCGTGCAGCCAGAGACTTTCTGGCTTTTCCTTTGTGACTCCAGACTGGATGGCCTGAAGAATGGACTGAGCACTGGCCAAGTGTATCAAGATCTGCCAAACATTATAACATCATAATAAATTTGAGAAACAGCTACATTTTTTGTTATTGGTTCTTTGGTGTAGTATAGCTACAGGTGCCGTTGTTTACTACATGGCTATGACCTCACAACAGAGCTTCTGCTTTTTTGACACCATACACAGATGGTATATTGAAATTTATGGAGACAGGAATGTCCCAAATAAAACTCCGTTTTAAGTAATCCACCTTATGTAGCCCCAATGTAACTTAATGCATGTAATATCATAACCTATACATTTTCATTTCTAAAGGTTTCTATTTTTACATAATTAGCAAATAATGGATTTTGAAATGACATCCCACTACTAAATGTTGTCCAGTCTTAGATTCCTTAGCATGTCTTTAATAACCTTTAATCCATTACATCCTACCTCATTAGCATCTCTTATTTCCAGGGCTGAGACCAGTATCATTGGACCTTGAGTGACGCATTTTGGGGCGACAGCACTCCTATATGTACACATTTGACTAGATTTTAAGGTGTCAGTTCTATTACCCTGACAGTCGTGCAAGCCGTTAACAATTTACTTAATTAACCTTATTATAACCTCTTGCCGCATTAGACCAATAGCTTGCAATCGCCAAACAGAACTAACATGACAAATCGTTAGCAGTTAGCCTTAACCCCTTAGCGACCTTTGACGGTTCAGGGCCGTCACCCAAAAACGTTCTGTTAACGAGCTTTGACGGTCCTGAACCGTCATTAAATTAAATAAACTTAGAAAGTGATCAAAGATCACTTTCCTAACTTAGACAGCATTGATGTAATGCCTTGATGTCGAGGCATTCAGTAACGCTGAGATCGGCATCAGGGGCCATGTCTGGCCCCTCCCCGGGGCATCAACATCCGCCATACACTGTATGGCAGCGGATGCCCCTTTTAAAAGCGTTTAGGAGGCGATCAGCGATCACCTCCTAAACGTCAATGGTGTTGCTGAAATGCATTCAGCGACACCAAACACCCAACCCCAGGACGCGTCATGACCTCTCCGGTGAATGGTCACATCCGCCACTGCGAGTGATGCCGGCGCCCTTTAAAAAAGACAATCAAGTTGAAAAGAATCCTTAGGAGAGTCTCTCCAGACCCTTCTGAGAATCTGGCTCCACTCGCAAGTTGAATACAGGTACTGCATTCACCCATGCAAGCCAATGGAGCCCAGATTTCTAATCATAATGTGATTAGTAAAATATTCAAAAAAGAAAAAAAAATATGGGGCAAATGCAGGCACGGGGCAACACATTTCATTCTTGAATTAAAAATGTCCCCTAATTTTCGGGCAGGGAACGAAATTCTTGTCCTAAAATAGGAATGGGCTAAAAACTAAAAAAAATCCAAATCATTTTAGCCTGTTTACACAAGTCTAATTAATAGTCACACTAAAAAGTGATTTTATATGCCCTTCTGCTAAGGATGTCCTCAGTTGGAAATCTTGAGTTATAAAACTGAAAGGCAATTTTATTTTAGGAAAGTAAACAATATTATGTTCTACCTCCATTTCTTCATGCAAGACCAATGGCCAATGATACCTTCTACAATAATCGGCTTCTGTAAAGTCAGCAGTTCTCTTTGGAGTATTCTAAAGACGGGTAGGGGGTCTTTGGGGTCACATGGACTCAATCCACAGTAAATGATGAGTAAATGATGCATTTTCTGTCAGGAGAAAGAACATTCATTAAATCAAATTATCGATATGCAGAAAGAGATGAAGGCAAAACAACTTTGTATCTGTCTTTTCATGAAGAACGATATGAATTCACAGATATGTTGTTGCAGGTCCAATGGATATTGTTAAAGCATCAAGATTGAATATGCAGAGAAGGGGTCCTGTACTGACGTGTGTGTAGAAGATGGTTTATTGGTCTGATGATGGCAAAATATCAGAGAAATCTCTGAGATCTAAAAAAAAAATACATTTATATTGTAATAGATACACATTACAACTTGATGTGACAAAGATTGTGTACCAAAATGTTCATTGTTCTAATGACGCTCACTCTGACAGCGTCCCAGCTCTCTTAAAAGTTAGTTGATTTTTAGGTTCCTACTTTTTGCTAGGTAATTAGCACCGGTCTCAAATTACAATGTATCTGATACACATAATTACTTAATTTCTTTAATAATTCAATAATCACTTCAACACGTAAACGTACAGCCCTTATGAAATGTTAAATATTAACATCAAGAGTAAAAATAACATATTTCTTGGAGAAATATCAAATTCCTGCAAATGTTGATATATTGGAAATTGTACATCTTTTTCCTCAAACTAAATCATTTGTTTCAGAATTTGGGTGACACATCTCTGTTGTGTGTACATGTTGGTCATTTCAGTAGCACCCCGGAATCTGAATGTGTATGCTGTTTAGGGTGTGCTTCCCTTTCTGTAGTTTCTATGCACAAAAAGTGCCAACACTGGAGTCTCCAGCAAGAATGGCAGAACTGACCCAGTATGATGCATACTGAAGAAATCTTACTGATTTAACTATCCATTTTGCAGTGCTAGCTCTTCATGCAGCATAACCTCACTGGGGTTGCTAGGGGCACCCTAAGGTGGGTGCCCCAGGTGGACAACCCCTGAGCTGGACTTCCCTGCACTCCTGCCACGGACAATCATCCATCCCTGTGGAATTTTCTTCACTTTCAAAACTGACTGCGAGAGACAAAATTGCAAAAATAAAACTTTTTTAAGCCCTAATTTTAAGTTACCGTATTTGCTTGATTAGAATATTAACTGAATATTAATTTAGTAAAGAAGAAAAAAAACGAAAGACTACTTCTTAAACTCCTGTCAGGGCTTCTATGACTGAGCGCCGGAAGGTCACGTCACGTAGCTGCTCCATCATAGAAGCCCTGGCGGAAGCGGAGCACAATTAAGTTGCTTCTCGGTACATCTCTCTATATATCACAGCATCTAAAAACCACAACGTTGGTTTTTTGCAACCTCAATATCTGCTGACAGGTTCACAGGTTTTCCAAATTGTTCCCTTTATCATTACATGAGAGGCTGTAGGATCAGAGAGCATTTATCTGCCTTTCTCCGGTTAGCTCCAGGTTTGGAAATTCAGGGTGAATTCAGTTTATTTGATATTGATGGTGTCAGCTGAGGATGGAAAAATTTAGGCACAGGGATGTCCATTTAATACCTAGGAACCCACAGAGTCTTAATCCTTGTAAGCGCACTCCATCCCCTGACTTTAATAAGTAAGAGTCCCTCTGTCTGCTTAGGTTTGTGGAGCCGGGGGGAGAGGAGGAGAGGGAAAAAGAATGTCTATGTATGTGAAAATGTACGGCGTTAGCGTTTGCCTGTTACTATATGTGTATTAGTTATAGAGGGGGAAATATATAGGCACACATAGTGACAGGGTGCTTCTGAAATGTGGCATTGTTGGACCCGCACTCCTGCAACATAAGAGATTTTACAATTTTAAGACTCTCTCCCGATAGTTATACTCTGTGAGCTGAGAATTCTGGTTTAATAAATTTACTAAATTGGATTTTTAATATTTTTTCAGATGTAATTGTTGAATTTATTCCTGATGATCCCTCATAAAAATAAGCATTCTCTGACATGTTGTGAGTGGCAATTTAATCATTTATTATATAGCACCATTCTATTCAATAAGGTTGTAATATTTGCCTGGGGTGGCATCTATCACTATCTCTATCACTACTCAATGGACCGGATACTACAGAAATCACTCATCTGTTCAACCAGCCCATCTATACCATGGAGAACTTTCCTCTGTCAACAAAGCCTCTATGGCACCGTAACTTATCTTCCAAGTGTACTCTTAGGAAGCAAAGCACGGGTGTATAATGTCTGACCCCAAGAGATGACAAATTTGGTTTAGATCTAAGAAACTGCTTTCTTCCCAGCCCCAATCATGTATTTATTTTCATATATTACCCTCTGGACTGCAGTTAATGGATATTTATCTGGGCAGTGCCACATAAAAATACACCATTCTAAAGTGCTGCACCACATTGTACAGTTTCACAGTTAATCCCTTCACGACAAAGGGTGTTTTACACCATAAAGACTCAAGCATGTATGTTTAACCATTGGTTTTAGTGTAGACTACAAAAGACTACATTCTTTCACGGTTTCATATGAAGCCATATTCATGCTAGTAAATATTATTTATTAGCACCAACTGTAAAACATTAAAATGTGTATCTGGACTGTCAGCCTAGGCCAGAATATGTCACTGGCTGTATATGCAATAAGGCTGTTAACCATTGAAGAAAAGTGGGTTTTATCTCATGTTGTCCTATAAGCTGATTATTTGTGGCATTCGTACTAAAGTCTTAATATCCAAAAGTCCAATTCCTCATTTACTGAAATGTCCCTCTAAGACATTGTATCGTTTCCCACAGGCAGTAGGAGGAGTCAGGGTGCTCCTCAAGTATATTGACCAAAAAAACAGAGACAGAACACATACAAATGGCTAATATGCAGCTTCCATAGACATGTTAAAAAAACTTTTACTGTAATGCTAGTGATACATTTTTAATGCAGGAGATTAAAGAGTTTAGGTCTGAAAAATGGGACTGCCCTGCAAAATCCATGCTTGCTAGGATTTATGAGGTAGGTCTGTATAAGTAGTTTGGTCATCAAACACTATCTAGTGCTTTTTAAACTGAAAGATTATGGTCTCAGCCAGCTACTTCTTACCCCATACCCCGATTTTCCTTCACACGGAGGAGGTGGGGATGTCCATGTGGCCAATGGCTAAATGTAAACAGTTTGAACATTTATTGAATAGGTTTTTTTATATGGAAATCTGGAAAAAACTAACTTTCTCCTTTCCATCACACATCCATCATAGGGCAAGAAATAAGGCAGCTCGTTAAAATAATATCAGGCAACAGAATGTATGGGTTTTCCATGCAGGATGGGAACTTTTATAGGCAGTATTTAAATTCACCATAGAACCAATAATACCCTGGTCATTTTATATGATAGATACAAAAGTGCCCCATCAATAAATTAAAAGAAATCCACTAGAGTATTTACATCCATTAAGCAGTAAAGCAGAACAACAGAGCCCTCATTCTGGCCTCACCTGGTCAGTGGATTGTGACATCATACGTGTAGCTGACATCACAACCACTGTAAAGCTGAAGAACGTTCATCTGTTTACTCAGTGTAGTTGGGCGCTTGGCACTTGTAAGGAGCTATTCATAGCGGACTTGAAGTGTTGTTACCAACGACATCAGAGATTGTGGAGATTAAAATGGAGAAAGTACCAAGAACTACGGAGGAGTGTCGTCTTCTCCCTGGATTAAGGTGGATTGTAAAGAGATGCTGCCCCAGAAAACTGCGTACGTTTTTCAAAAGAGTGAATACAGCTTTCACTAACACCGCAAAAAAGACTAAGGATCAGAAGAAGGAGCACTTGGCCAGTAGAGTCCCAGTACCCAAAAGCAAAAAGGACAGTAGGAGTACTGAGGGCGAAAGAGGGAGAGAGAGGAAGAGGACCAAGTGTACTGCTAATGAGCGGGACGAGAGCAGCCTCTCTAAACATGAGAAAATGCGGTGCGAATACAAGGAGAACAGCAGCCAGAATCTGAGGCAGCAGGAGAAAGCAAAAACAGAGGAACATCTGGAGGAGGGCAGTAGGGGAAAGGTTCCAATGGAAACACACAGGAGTATGGAGGAAAGTAGTGTTACCGCAAGAAGGAGCCCTCTCCCCACGTTAGTCTGCGGCTTCACTTTCCATTCGGTGCTAGGAAAAGGAGCGTTTGGAAAGGTCATGTTGGCTTCCGTACCTAGAAAAGAGCCCATGGTAGCGGTCAAAATCATCCGCAAGAAAGCCGTAAAGCCCCAGTATTTACTGAAAGAGAGGAGGATCCTGGAGATGGCCCGGGACAGCCCATTCCTGTGTCACGGATATGCAGGCTTCCAAACACCGACCTGCACATTATTTGTGATGGAATATTTGGCTGGTGGGAGCCTCCGGTCATATATGAATAGGGTGGGCTGCCTCACTGAGACCGCAGCTGCATTTTATTCAGCTGAAATCATCTGTGGCATCCAGTTCCTCCACGCTCAGGGCATTATACATCGAGACCTGAAGCCGGACAACATCATGCTTGACGGACAGGGCCACGCTAAGATCTGTGATTTTGGTCTTGTTGCAGAAGGCATTTTTGGAACAGCACAGACAACGGGACATTGTGGAACATTTATGTACATGGCCCCAGAAATACATCTGAAGAAAGCATACGGTGTTGCCGTGGACTGGTGGTCCTTTGGGGTGATTCTATTCTCCATGCTTAACGGAGCTTTACCATTCTATCATGGTAACTGCAGGAAGGCAATGTTCTTTTCCATTGTATATGGAAACCCTCAGTATATCAAAGACCTCTCCGAAGAAGCTGCGGACATGTTGAAACATCTTTTGATGAAAGATCCTCAGTATCGCCTCGGGATCGCAGGATGTATTAGGCGGCATCCATTCTTTCAGAACATTAAGTGGGAGGATATAGAGAGCCGCCGTTCGACTCCCCCATACCAGCCAACATCCACATCAAATCTCCGTTTGCAGATACTGCAGGAGATGCCATCAGTTTTGGAGGCCACAGAGGACACGTCCTCCTTATCTTCTTTATCTTCCTCTTCATCGTGCAGCCAGAGACTTTCTGGCTTTTCCTTTGTGACTCCAGACTGGATGGCCTGAAGAATGGACTGAGCACTGGCCAAGTGTATCAAGATCTGCCAAACATTATAACATCATAATAAATTTGAGAAACAGCTACATTTTTTGTTATTGGTTCTTTGGTGTAGTATAGCTACAGGTGCCGTTGTTTACTACATGGCTATGACCTCACAACAGAGCTTCTGCTTTTTTGACACCATACACAGATGGTATATTGAAATTTATGGAGACAGGAATGTCCCAAATAAAACTCCGTTTTAAGTAATCCACCTTATGTAGCCCCAATGTAACTTAATGCATGTAATATCATAACCTATACATTTTCATTTCTAAAGGTTTCTATTTTTACATAATTAGCAAATAATGGATTTTGAAATGACATCCCACTACTAAATGTTGTCCAGTCTTAGATTCCTTAGCATGTCTTTAATAACCTTTAATCCATTACATCCTACCTCATTAGCATCTCTTATTTCCAGGGCTGAGACCAGTATCATTGGACCTTGAGTGACGCATTTTGGGGCGACAGCACTCCTATATGTACACATTTGACTAGATTTTAAGGTGTCAGTTCTATTACCCTGACAGTCGTGCAAGCCGTTAACAATTTACTTAATTAACCTTATTATAACCTCTTGCCGCATTAGACCAATAGCTTGCAATCGCCAAACAGAACTAACATGACAAATCGTTAGCAGTTAGCCTTAACCCCTTAGCGACCTTTGACGGTTCAGGGCCGTCACCCAAAAACGTTCTGTTAACGAGCTTTGACGGTCCTGAACCGTCATTAAATTAAATAAACTTAGAAAGTGATCAAAGATCACTTTCCTAACTTAGACAGCATTGATGTAATGCCTTGATGTCGAGGCATTCAGTAACGCTGAGATCGGCATCAGGGGCCATGTCTGGCCCCTCCCCGGGGCATCAACATCCGCCATACACTGTATGGCAGCGGATGCCCCTTTTAAAAGCGTTTAGGAGGCGATCAGCGATCACCTCCTAAACGTCAATGGTGTTGCTGAAATGCATTCAGCGACACCAAACACCCAACCCCAGGACGCGTCATGACCTCTCCGGTGAATGGTCACATCCGCCACTGCGAGTGATGCCGGCGCCCTTTAAAAAAGACAATCAAGTTGAAAAGAATCCTTAGGAGAGTCTCTCCAGACCCTTCTGAGAATCTGGCTCCACTCGCAAGTTGAATACAGGTACTGCATTCACCCATGCAAGCCAATGGAGCCCAGATTTCTAATCATAATGTGATTAGTAAAATATTCAAAAAAGAAAAAAAAATATGGGGCAAATGCAGGCACGGGGCAACACATTTCATTCTTGAATTAAAAATGTCCCCTAATTTTCGGGCAGGGAACGAAATTCTTGTCCTAAAATAGGAATGGGCTAAAAACTAAAAAAAATCCAAATCATTTTAGCCTGTTTACACAAGTCTAATTAATAGTCACACTAAAAAGTGATTTTATATGCCCTTCTGCTAAGGATGTCCTCAGTTGGAAATCTTGAGTTATAAAACTGAAAGGCAATTTTATTTTAGGAAAGTAAACAATATTATGTTCTACCTCCATTTCTTCATGCAAGACCAATGGCCAATGATACCTTCTACAATAATCGGCTTCTGTAAAGTCAGCAGTTCTCTTTGGAGTATTCTAAAGACGGGTAGGGGGTCTTTGGGGTCACATGGACTCAATCCACAGTAAATGATGAGTAAATGATGCATTTTCTGTCAGGAGAAAGAACATTCATTAAATCAAATTATCGATATGCAGAAAGAGATGAAGGCAAAACAACTTTGTATCTGTCTTTTCATGAAGAACGATATGAATTCACAGATATGTTGTTGCAGGTCCAATGGATATTGTTAAAGCATCAAGATTGAATATGCAGAGAAGGGGTCCTGTACTGACGTGTGTGTAGAAGATGGTTTATTGGTCTGATGATGGCAAAATATCAGAGAAATCTCTGAGATCTAAAAAAAAAATACATTTATATTGTAATAGATACACATTACAACTTGATGTGACAAAGATTGTGTACCAAAATGTTCATTGTTCTAATGACGCTCACTCTGACAGCGTCCCAGCTCTCTTAAAAGTTAGTTGATTTTTAGGTTCCTACTTTTTGCTAGGTAATTAGCACCGGTCTCAAATTACAATGTATCTGATACACATAATTACTTAATTTCTTTAATAATTCAATAATCACTTCAACACGTAAACGTACAGCCCTTATGAAATGTTAAATATTAACATCAAGAGTAAAAATAACATATTTCTTGGAGAAATATCAAATTCCTGCAAATGTTGATATATTGGAAATTGTACATCTTTTTCCTCAAACTAAATCATTTGTTTCAGAATTTGGGTGACACATCTCTGTTGTGTGTACATGTTGGTCATTTCAGTAGCACCCCGGAATCTGAATGTGTATGCTGTTTAGGGTGTGCTTCCCTTTCTGTAGTTTCTATGCACAAAAAGTGCCAACACTGGAGTCTCCAGCAAGAATGGCAGAACTGACCCAGTATGATGCATACTGAAGAAATCTTACTGATTTAACTATCCATTTTGCAGTGCTAGCTCTTCATGCAGCATAACCTCACTGGGGTTGCTAGGGGCACCCTAAGGCAGTGGCGTCGCTACAGGGGGGCAATTGCCCCCCCTAGGTTAATCTTTGCCCCCCCTGTTGCCCCCCTGCTAAATTTGGATCCCGTCTTTCTTTCTTTTTTTTAATTCTTTTAAACGCAGAGGAGAGAGAGGGTGCGGCCCGAGTAAGATCGGCAGCCAAGGCAACCGATCTTACGCGGGCCGCACCTCGAGCCCGGCTACTTACCTGTGGGAGGGTCTTCTGTACTGCAAAGAGGAAGCGGAACCTAGCAGAGTTCACGTGACATCACATGACTCTGCTCCAGTCCCGCTTCCTCTGTGCTTTACCAGAGAACGCAGAGGGAGGCCGTGTAGGTAAGGGGATGGGGAGGGAGTTTGAATGAGAATGTATGATTGAGGGAATGAATCTGTGAATGAAGTGTGTGATAGCATGGATGTGTAAGTGCTGGAACCTAGGCATGATGGGACTGTGATTGCTGTTAGCAATCACACTCCTATCATGCCAAGTCAGCCAGTACATGCTGAAACCTAGCTAGCTGCCCCCCTTGTCTATGGATGCTGCCAGCAGTATGGGGTCTGCACATCACTTACAGCCATCCTGTACCAGCATGTACTGGCTGACTTGGCATGATAGGAGTGTGATTGCTAACAGCAATCACAGTCCCATCATGCCCAGGTTTCAGCATTTACTGGTTGGATGTGTAAGTGCTGGAACCTAGGCATGATGGGACTTTGATTGCTGTTAGCAATCACACTCCTATCATGCCAAGTCAGCCAGTACATGCTAAAACCTAGCTAGCTGCCCCCCTTGTGTATTGATGCTGCCAGCAGTATGGGGTCTGCACATCACTTACAGCCACCCTGTACCAGCATGTACTGGCTGACCTGGCATGATAGGAGTGTGATTGCTAACAGCAATCACAGCAAGCACAGTCCCATCATGCCTAGGTACCAGCATTTACTGATTGCCTGGGTATGATAGGAGTGTGATTGCTGTGTGGGCAGTGTGGACGGCAGGGCCGGCTTTGGGGTGCGCAACCTGTGATCTATGCATGTAATTTAGGGGGTTTTAAATATACCTTTTAATGCCGTGTTTTTATGTGAATTCCAATTGATCTTTACCTGCAAAGCTGGGTTTTTGCGTTATTCTGTAGATCCATATCTATATATTTCCATACATTATTTATGTATACCTGCAAATACAGTGTTTGTATGTCTTATTCAGTTGATTAATACCTGCAATGCTGTTTCCATGTATTTATTTGATCTATACCTGCAATGCTATGTTTTATATACTACTGTATACCTGCAAATACAGGATTTGTATGTCTGATTCTGTTTATTTGATATATATCTTCAGTGCTGAGATCACAGGTGAATTTCATTTGATCTATCCATGCAAAGCTTGGTTTGTGTGTTAATGTGTTGATCTATACCTGCTATCGGCAACTGGGGCTAATATTAATATATATGGGCAGCAGGGGCAAAAACACTAAGGGGGGTATAAACGACAATGCAGTGTGAAAAATCCATCCTGATGCAGACGTCTGTGACGTGGATTGTGTCCTGCTGTTTGTGTGTTTTTGGTTATCAGTGTAGCAGAGCCTGTCCTCGGGTGTGTGTGTATAGGTGTTGGTGTGGCAGAGCCTGTCCTGGTGTGTGTTTAGTTGTCAGTGTGGCAGAGCCTGTCCTAGGGTGTGTGTTTGGGTGTCAGTGCCTGTCTGTGTGTGTGTGTGTGTTTGGATGTGGGTGTGGAAGAGCCTGCCCTGATGTGTGTGTTCAGTTGTCAGTGTGGCAGAGCCTGTCCTGGTGTGTGTGGGTGTCTGTGTGGCAGAGCCTGTCCTGGTGTGTGTGTGTTTGGATGTGGCAAAGCCTGTCCTGATGTGTGTGGGTGTCTGTGTGGCAGAGCCTGTCCTGGTGTGTGTGTGTTTTTGGATGTGGGTGTGGCAGAGCCTGTCCTGATGTGTGTGGGTGTCTGTGTGGCAGAGCCTGTCGTGGTGTGTGTGTGTATGTTTGGTTGTCGGTGTCGCAGAGCCTGTCCTGGTATGTGTGTGTCTGAGTGTTGGTGTGACAGAGCCTGTGTTGGTGTGTGTGTCTGAGTGTTGGTGTGACAGAGCCTGTGTTGGTGTGTGTCTGGGTGTCAGTGTGTCAGAGCCTGTCCTGGTGTGTGTGTGTGTGTTTGGATGTGGGTGTGGCAGAGCCTGTCCTGATGTGTGTGTGTGTGTGTTTTTGGTTGTCGGTGTGGCAGAGCCTGTCCTGGTGTGTGTCTGGGTGTCGGTGTGACAGAGCCTGTGTTGGTGTGTGTGTCTGGGTGTTGGTGTGACAGAGCCTGTCCTGGTGTGTGTGTCTGGGTGTTGGTGTGACAGAGCCTGTGTTGGTGTGTGTGTTTGGTCATCTGTTCCTGGCACTTAACTTACAGTAGGAATTATTTAATTTATATTTATCCAGAGATAAAATGCCCTCCTGAAGTTGTAGTGACTTCAGGGGACAAAACGTTCAAGGCCCTGAAATCATTTAGTGGAAAAGTTATTTATTGTGTTATAATATTTATTTCAAGGATTAGTTGCACTCAATTGTGGCTTCAGGCTTCCCATGTTGAATGATCAAGTATTATTTTAGCCCAATAACAAAAGTATAATTCCATAGCACATTATTTTTGGAAATTCTGAATGCCCCCCCAGTTTGAATGTGATATCTTGTGTGCCCCCCCTATATATTGTTTCTAGAGTCGCCACTGCCCTAAGGTGGGTGCCCCAGGTGGACAACCCCTGAGCTGGACTTCCCTGCACTCCTGCCACGGACAATCATCCATCCCTGTGGAATTTTCTTCACTTTCAAAACTGACTGCGAGAGACAAATGACTAATGACGCTCACTCTGACAGCGTCCCGGCTCTCTTAAAAGTTAGCTGATTTTTAGGTTCCTACTTTTTGCTAGGTAATTAGCACCGGTCTCAAATTACAATGTATCTGATACACATAATTACTTAATTTCTTTAATAATTCAATAATCACTTCAACACGTAAACGTACAGCCCTTATGAAATGTTAAATATTAACATCAAGAGTAAAAATAACATATTTCTTGGAGAAATATCAAATTCCTGCAAATGTTGATATATTGGAAATTGTACATCTTTTTCCTCAAACTAAATCATTTGTTTCAGAATTTGGGTGACACATCTCTGTTGTGTGTACATGTTGGTCATTTCAGTAGCACCCCGGAATCTGAATGTGTATGCTGTTTAAGGTGTGCTTCCCTTTCTGTAGTTTCTATGCACAAAAAGTGCCAACACTGGAGTCTCCAGCAAGAATGGCAGAACTGACCCAGTATGATGCATACTGAAGAAATCTTACTGATTTAACTATCTATTTTGCAGTGCTAGCTCTTCATGCAGCATAACCTCACTGGGGTTGCTAGGGGCACCCTAAGGCAGTGGCGTCGCTACAGGGGGGCAAGGGGGGGCAATTGCCCCCCCTAGGTTAATCTTTGCCCCCCCTGTTGCCCCCCTGCTAAATTTGGTTAGTTGCACTCAATTGTGGCTTCAGGCTTCCCATGTTGAATGATCAAGTATTATTTTAGCCCAATAACAAAAGTATAATTCCATAGCACATTATTTTTGGAAATTCTGAATGCCCCCCCAGTTTGAATGTGATATCTTGTGTGCCCCCCCTATATATTGTTTCTAGAGTCGCCACTGCCCTAAGGTGGGTGCCCCAGGTGGACAACCCCTGAGCTGGACTTCCCTGCACTCCTGCCACGGACAATCATCCATCCCTGTGGAATTTTCTTCACTTTCAAAACTGACTGCGAGAGACAAAATTGCAAAAATAAAACTTTTTTAAGCCCTAATTTTAAGTTACCGTATTTGCTTGATTAGAATATTAACTGAATATTAATTTAGTAAAGAAGAAAAAAAACGAAAGACTACTTCTTAAACTCCTGTCAGGGCTTCTATGACTGAGCGCCGGAAGGTCACGTCACGTAGCTGCTCCATCATAGAAGCCCTGGCGGAAGCGGAGCATAATTAAGTTGCTTCTCGGTACATCTCTCTATACTTCACAGCATCTAAAAACCACAACGTTGGTTTTTTGCAACCTCAATATCTGCTGACAGGTTCACAGGTTTTCCAAATTGTTCCCTTTATCATTACATGAGAGGCTGTAGGATCAGAGAGCATTTATCTGCCTTTCTCCGGTTAGCTCCAGGTTTGGAAATTCAGGGTGAATTCAGTTTATTTGATATTGATGGTGTCAGCTGAGGATGGAAAAATTTAGGCACAGGGATGTCCATTTAATACCTAGGAACCCACAGAGTCTTAATCCTTGTAAGCGCACTCCATCCCCTGACTTTAATAAGTAAGAGTCCCTCTGTCTGCTTAGGTTTGTGGAGCCGGGGGGAGAGGAGGAGAGGGAAAAAGAATGTCTATGTATGTGAAAATGTACGGCGTTAGCGTTTGCCTGTTACTATATGTGTATTAGTTATAGAGGGGGAAATATATAGGCACACATAGTGACAGGGTGCTTCTGAAATGTGGCATTGTTGGACCCGCACTCCTGCAACATAAGAGATTTTACAATTTTAAGACTCTCTCCCGATAGTTATACTCTGTGAGCTGAGAATTCTGGTTTAATAAATTTACTAAATTGGATTTTTAATATTTTTTCAGATGTAATTGTTGAATTTATTCCTGATGATCCCTCATAAAAATAAGCATTCTCTGACATGTTGTGAGTGGCAATTTAATCATTTATTATATAGCACCATTCTATTCAATAAGGTTGTAATATTTGCCTGGGGTGGCATCTATCACTATCTCTATCACTACTCAATGGACCGGATACTACAGAAATCACTCATCTGTTCAACCAGCCCATCTATACCATGGAGAACTTTCCTCTGTCAACAAAGCCTCTATGGCACCGTAACTTATCTTCCAAGTGTACTCTTAGGAAGCAAAGCACGGGTGTATAATGTCTGACCCCAAGAGATGACAAATTTGGTTTAGATCTAAGAAACTGCTTTCTTCCCAGCCCCAATCATGTATTTATTTTCATATATTACCCTCTGGACTGCAGTTAATGGATATTTATCTGGGCAGTGCCATATAAAAATACACCATTCTAAAGTGCTGCACCACATTGTACAGTTTCACAGTTAATCCCTTCACGACAAAGGGTGTTTTACACCATAAAGACTCAAGCATGTATGTTTAACCATTGGTTTTAGTGTATCTGCCAAAGACTACATTCTTTCACGGTTTCATATGAAGCCATATTCATGCTAGTAAATATTATTTATTAGCACCAACTGTAAAACATTAAAATGTGTATCTGGACTGTCAGCCTAGGCCAGAATATGTCACTGGCTGTATATGCAATAAGGCTGTTAACCATTGAAGAAAAGTGGGTTTTATCTCATGTCGTCCTATAAGCTGATTATTTGTGGCATTCGTACTAAAGTCTTAATATCCAAAAGTCCAATTCCTCATTTACTGAAATGTCCCTCTAAGACATTGTATCGTTTCCCACAGGCAGTAGGAGGAGTCAGGGTGCTCCTCAAGTATATTGACCAAAAAAACAGAGACAGAACACATACAAATGGCTAATATGCAGCTTCCATAGACATGTTAAAAAAACTTTTACTGTAATGCTAGTGATACATTTTTAATGCAGGAGATTAAAGAGTTTAGGTCTGAAAAATGGGACTGCCCTGCAAAATCCATGCTTGCTAGGATTTATGAGGTAGGTCTGTATAAGTAGTTTGGTCATCAAACACTATCTAGTGCTTTTTAAACTGAAAGATTATGGTCTCAGCCAGCTGCTTCTTACCCCATACCCCGATTTTCCTTCACACGCAGGAGGTGGGGATGTCCATGTGGCCAATGGCTAAATGTAAACAGTTTGAACATTTATTGAATAGGTTTTTTTATATGGAAATCTGGAAAAAACTAACTTTCTCCTTTCCATCACACATCCATCATAGGGCAAGAAATAAGGCAGCTCGTTAAAATAATATCAGGCAACAGAATGTATGGGTTTTCCATGCAGGATGGGAACTTTTATAGGCAGTATTTAAATTCACCATAGAACCAATAATACCCTGGTCATTTTATATGATAGATACAAAAGTGCCCCATCAATAAATTAAAAGAAATCCACTAGAGTATTTACATCCATTAAGCAGTAAAGCAGAACAACAGAGCCCTCATTCTGGCCTCACCTGGTCAGTGGATTGTGACATCATACGTGTAGCTGACATCACAACCACTGTAAAGCTGAAGAACGTTCATCTGTTTACTCAGTGTAGTTGGGCGCTTGGCACTTGTAAGGAGCTATTCATAGCGGACTTGAAGTGTTGTTACCAACGACATCAGAGATTGTGGAGATTAAAATGGAGAAAGTACCAAGAACTACGGAGGAGTGTCGTCTTCTCCCTGGATTAAGGTGGATTGTAAAGAGATGCTGCCCCAGAAAACTGCGTACGTTTTTCAAAAGAGTGAATACAGCTTTCACTAACACCGCAAAAAAGACTAAGGATCAGAAGAAGGAGCACTTGGCCAGTAGAGTCCCAGTACCCAAAAGCAAAAAGGACAGTAGGAGTACTGAGGGCGAAAGAGGGAGAGAGAGGAAGAGGACCAAGTGTACTGCTAATGAGCGGGACGAGAGCAGCCTCTCTAAACATGAGAAAATGCGGTGCGAATACAAGGAGAACAGCAGCCAGAATCTGAGGCAGCAGGAGAAAGCAAAAACAGAGGAACATCTGGAGGAGGGCAGTAGGGGAAAGGTTCCAATGGAAACACACAGGAGTATGGAGGAAAGTAGTGTTACCGCAAGAAGGAGCCCTCTCCCCACGTTAGTCTGCGGCTTCACTTTCCATTCGGTGCTAGGAAAAGGAGCGTTTGGAAAGGTCATGTTGGCTTCCGTACCTAGAAAAGAGCCCATGGTAGCGGTCAAAATCATCCGCAAGAAAGCCGTAAAGCCCCAGTATTTACTGAAAGAGAGGAGGATCCTGGAGATGGCCCGGGACAGCCCATTCCTGTGTCACGGATATGCAGGCTTCCAAACACCGACCTGCACATTATTTGTGATGGAATATTTGGCTGGTGGGAGCCTCCGGTCATATATGAATAGGGTGGGCTGCCTCACTGAGACCGCAGCTGCATTTTATTCAGCTGAAATCATCTGTGGCATCCAGTTCCTCCACGCTCAGGGCATTATACATCGAGACCTGAAGCCGGACAACATCATGCTTGACGGACAGGGCCACGCTAAGATCTGTGATTTTGGTCTTGTTGCAGAAGGCATTTTTGGAACAGCACAGACAACGGGACATTGTGGAACATTTATGTACATGGCCCCAGAAATACATCTGAAGAAAGCATACGGTGTTGCCGTGGACTGGTGGTCCTTTGGGGTGATTCTATTCTCCATGCTTAACGGAGCTTTACCATTCTATCATGGTAACTGCAGGAAGGCAATGTTCTTTTCCATTGTATATGGAAACCCTCAGTATATCAAAGACCTCTCCGAAGAAGCTGCGGACATGTTGAAACATCTTTTGATGAAAGATCCTCAGTATCGCCTCGGGATCGCAGGATGTATTAGGCGGCATCCATTCTTTCAGAACATTAAGTGGGAGGATATAGAGAGCCGCCGTTCGACTCCCCCATACCAGCCAACATCCACATCAAATCTCCGTTTGCAGATACTGCAGGAGATGCCATCAGTTTTGGAGGCCACAGAGGACACGTCCTCCTTATCTTCTTTATCTTCCTCTTCATCGTGCAGCCAGAGACTTTCTGGCTTTTCCTTTGTGACTCCAGACTGGATGGCCTGAAGAATGGACTGAGCACTGGCCAAGTGTATCAAGATCTGCCAAACATTATAACATCATAATAAATTTGAGAAACAGCTACATTTTTTGTTATTGGTTCTTTGGTGTAGTATAGCTACAGGTGCCGTTGTTTACTACATGGCTATGACCTCACAACAGAGCTTCTGCTTTTTTGACACCATACACAGATGGTATATTGAAATTTATGGAGACAGGAATGTCCCAAATAAAACTCCGTTTTAAGTAATCCACCTTATGTAGCCCCAATGTAACTTAATGCATGTAATATCATAACCTATACATTTTCATTTCTAAAGGTTTCTATTTTTACATAATTAGCAAATAATGGATTTTGAAATGACATCCCACTACTTAATGTTGTCCAGTCTTAGATTCCTTAGCATGTCTTTAATAACCTTTAATCCATTACATCCTACCTCATTAGCATCTCTTATTTCCAGGGCTGAGACCAGTATCATTGGACCTTGAGTGACGCATTTTGGGGCTAGATTTTAAGGTGTCAGTTCTATTACCCTGACAGTCGTGCAAGCCGGTAACAATTTTCTTAATTAACCTTATTATAACCTCTTGCCATTGCACATTAGACCAATAGCTTGCAATCGCCAAACAGAACCAACATGACAAATCGTTAGCAGTTAGCCTTAATATCTACCCATATGTAGTCTGTAATATAGGCATATTAACTTATCCGCTGTGTTTCTGATCCATTTCATCTCAAGTGAGAGTGAAATGATGCTTGCGGTGATGTCCCGTCCTCTTATTGGAGGATCAAGAAAATGATGTGAGTGAGAGCAAATGCAGGCACGGGGCAACACATTTCATTCTCGAATTAAAAAAGGGAACAAATTTCTTGGCCTAAAAAAGGAATGGGCTAAAAACTTAAAACAAAAAATCCAAATCATTTTAGCCCGTTTACACAAGTCTAATTAATAGTCACACTAAAAAGTGATTTTATATGCCCTTCTGCTAAGGATGTCCTTAGTTGGAAAACAGAATTTTTTTTTTTACAAAAGTAAACAATATTATGTTCTACCTCCATTTCTTCATGCAAGACCAATGGCCAATAATACCTTCTACAATAACCGGCTTCTGTAAAGTCAGCAGTTCTCTTTGGAGTATTCTAAAGATGCGCAGTGGAGCTTCAGGATCACATGGTGTAAATTTAGAGTAAATGATGAGTACATGATGCATTTTCTGTCAGGAGAAAGAACATTCATTAAATCAAATTATCGATATGCAGAAAAAGATGAAGGCAAAACAACTTTGTATCTGTCTTTTCTTGAACAACCATGTCTGACCTATGGCTGATACTCATACCTGGAAACTTTCCGGGTTTTTCCTATAAATGGGTGTGTTTCCTGCCTCCGTCAGGGGGAACACCCCCAACCTCAGCGGAAACTCGTCATTGTGCAGCCCTGGCCGCGTCCCGCAAGGGTAAGCCGGGGCCCATTAGTTCCCAGGTATGCTGATACTGGGTCAGGCTAAATCTGGTCCATGGCAGACACTGATCCCTCTCATGCCCCTCTCTGGCTGATGTCAGCCCTTGTCATGACAAGTTCCAAGAGCAGTCTCTATGCTACACCCCCCTCCCCCCCAAAAAACATGATGTATAGACATATACACATACACTGCCCTTACATACACATATACACTTCCCATATATACTGGCCCTTACACACACATTATTACCGTATTTGCTCGATTATAAGACGACCCTGATTATAAGACTACCCCCCAAAATCAAAATATTAATTTAGGAAAAAAACAAAAACCCTGAATATAAGACTACCCTATAGGAAAAAAGTTTTACTAGTAAATATTACCGTATTTGCTCGATTATAAGATGACCCCCCAAATCTGAATATTAATTTAGGAAAAAAGCCTGAATATAAGACGACCCTATAGGAAAAAAGTTTTACCAGTAAATGTTAATTCATCTAAACTATTTTTTTTTTAATAAAAGCTATGATTGAGAAAAATATTTTGGTTTTATTTCCTTCTATTTTCCAACCTGCCCCCCAGTTATGCACATCTGCCTCAGAAATGCCTTATACCCCCTATATGCCACTGTGCCCCATGATATGCCTTTTAACCCTCTAAATGCCACTGTGCCCCATGATATGCCTTTTAACCCTATATGCCACTGTGCCCCATGATATGCCTTTTGACCCCCTATGTGCCACTCTGCCTCCAGAAATGCCTTATACCCCTATATGCCACTCTGGCATTTAGAGGGTTAAAAGGCATATTATGGGGAAGAGTGGCATATAGGGAGGTTTAAGGCATTCAGGAGGCAGAGTGGCATATAGAGGGTTAAAAAGGCATTTCTGGAGGCAGAGTGGCATTAAGGGGGTTAAAAGGCATTTCACAGAGCACTCTGCCTCCAGTAATGCCTTATGCCCCCCATTTAACACTCCCCCCCCCAAACTTACCGGTGCTTCTGACTTCCCTGTCATGTAGCCGGAGCATTCTGGAGGTATATATATACTGCTAACAGCAATCACACTCCTATCAAGCCAAGGCAGCCAGTACATGCTGGAACCTGGGGATGATAGTAGTGTGATTACAGCCTCCCTATGTCATGCTACCACCCCATCCCCCTTACACATCCATGCTATCACACACACACACTCATTCACAAACATTTAAATACTCATTCATTCCATTAATCACACATACTTGCTCAAACCCCCCACCCCCTTACCTGAACTGCAGATCTCTCACTCGCAGACTTCTGCAGGGGCCCGGCTGTGCGAGCAACTTCTCTGGCCCCTCCCCCAGAGGAAGGAGGGGGGAGGCAGAGTTATGTGACACTCTGCTAGCTTCCTGTTCTCCTGCTGCTAGTAATGATGGGAAGTTCGGATCATTAAAGTGAATCGGATCATTTCGATTCGTTCACTGAAATGATCTGATTCATGATCCGAATCTTCGGATCACTCAGTGTGACTCACAGGAGTTACTGTTTTCCAGTAACTCCGTGCAGGCACACTAACGATTGGCCCCGCCCCTTTCATTATGAATCCTCCCCCCTGCCTCCAGTGATGTCAATGAAGGCAGAGAGTCGTTCAAAGATTCGGATCTTACAGGGATCCGAATCTTACAGTGATCCGGATCACTGTAAGATCCGGATCTTTGAACGACTCTCTGCCTTCATTGGGATTCGAATCAGTCAGATAATATTACCATACTGTTATAAATAATACATTAATAATCACTGCCCCCAGGATTTACATTCCCCTTTACCTGCAACTGCACCTTAAGCTAACTTTATTAAATTAATTAAATTAACCCTCACCATTAAATTAACCCTAAACACCCCATCAACCATGTCTGCCCCTAAAATTAACCCTTAACACCCCATCAACCATGACTGCCCCTAAAATTAACCCTTAACACCCCATTAAGCATAACTGCCCCCAAATTAACCCTAAACACCCCATTAAGCATAACTGCCCCCAAATTAACCCTAAACACCCCATTAAGCATAACTGCACCCAAATTAACACTAAAGACCCCATTAAGCATAACTGCCCCTAAATTAACACTAAAGACCCCATTAAGCATAACTGCCCCTAAATCAACACTAAAGACCCCATTAAGCATAACTGCCCTCAAATTAACCCTAAACACCTCATTAAGCATAACTGCCCCTAAATTAACCCTAAACACCCCATTAAGCACAACTGCCCCTAAATTAACACTAAAGACCCCATCAACCATACCAATTTATTAGGTAATTTATCTGAAGTACATGCAATTAATTTAGGGGCAGTTATGGTTAATGGAGTATTTAGGGTTAATTTCAGGGGCCATTATGGTTAATGGGGTCTTTAGGGTTAATTTCAGGGGCTGTTATGGTTAATGGGATCTTTACGGTTAATTTCAGGGGCAGTTATGGTTGATGGGGTATAAGGGTTAATTTTATGCTGATGACTGAGGGTTAATTTAATTAATTTAATAAAGTTAACTGTAGGTGCACTTATAGGTAAAGGGGGGCAAACTTAGGGGAATCTAAATCCTGGGGGCAGTGTGAACATTATTAATGTATTTATTTATAAAAGTATGGTATCAGTAATATTCTCTGTAAGATTCGGATCCTTGTAAGATCCGGATCCCTGTAAGATTCGAATCATTTGAATCATTGAATCATTGGAGTCTTCAGATCATTGGAGTCTTCGGATCATTCGAATCATTGAACGAGTCTCTGACTCTATGAGTCATCGTTCCTCAGTGAATTAATGAGCTGTAACCTGACCCCAGAGTCTGTGTCTGAGTGCTCTGCAGATGACTCACAGCTCTAGGATCAGGTTACAGCTGAATGATTCACAGACTGAACCGCTACAAATGAATCGTTCAGTCTACTGAACCGATTCATCCGGATCACTAAAAAGAACCGGATCAAATGAACGATTCGTTCATGATCCGGACATCACTAGCTGCTAGTAGAATAGACGCTGCTCAGGACCAAAGCACCGGTAAACAGCCTGGCCCCAGCAGACATTTTTTTGAGGTCTGATTAGAAGACAACCTCGATTATATTTGCATTTGCTCTGGGAAAAACCTCGTCTTATAATCGAGCAAATACAGTATTTACTATCCATACAAACACACATGCACTACCCATATACACTGCCCTTAAACACACATATACCATACCTCCCAACATTTCAAAATGTGAAAAAGGGACACTTTTTTTTTTTTAAAAAAAATCTCGCGGAACTCACCGATACAAGCAATTGCACTTGAAATTGTCGTGCTTCCATCGCCACTTAACCCCTTCAGGACCGGGACGTACCTGGTACTTCCTGGTTACTGGTCACCGGTAGACCGGGACCTCCAAAAAACGCCCCCCACATCACCACAATCGCGGGGGCGCTGCTGCTGTCTGCCCAGGAGTCTGGGCAGACCAGCACAACCTCTCTTAACCCGCCCCCAAGCCTACGATCACTCCCACGGAGTGATTTTGTAGGCAGAAACAGCGATTGCAGAAAACTCTGCAATCGCGGTTTCAGCTGCCACAGGCAGCTTTAGGGAAGGGGGGGGTGTTGAATGGGTCCCCACACAAGTGTGGGGACCTGATCCAACACCCCCCTGCTGCCTGATCGCTCCATGAGAGCGTCAGTGCAGCGTTAACCCCTTCAATGCCGCAATTGCGGCATTGAAGGGGTTAATTCCCGTTTTGTAGGGGGCTCTGCTGCTGGTGGTCTGCCTGGAAACCCAGGCAGACCAGCAACAGCAAAAACAAGCCCCCAGAAGTCCTCTGATCAGTCCTGTAGGACTGATCAGAGAGACTCCTCCCCTACAATCTCCAGTCTGTTGGAGATTGTGCCCCAGCTGCCAGAGGCAGCTTCAGGGACAGGGAGACAGGGTTCTTTGGTCTCCACATGAGTGTGGAGACCAGCCCCCCCCCACACCCTTCCTCAGTTAACCCCTACCCCCCTCTTCTTCAATTAACCCCTTCAATGCTGTGATTGTGTCCCAAATGGGATATGGGCCCAGGAAACCAATTTCTGAAAATTCCAAATGTGAAAACGAAAATGCGTATGTTCCAGTTTTGCCCTCATAGCTTCCTCAAAAAATGCATGAACCATGCATGTGAGGCCTTGTTGGAACCGGGGGATGTTGGTGAACACAATTTGGTGTTTTTTTCTGCAGTTGCACATATTCTATACAAAATATAATATAAAATCTAAAGCAACATTGCAACATATGCAAAAAAACAAAAAAAATATAAAAATACCTCAAAATTTGGCAGCAATTGGCGATAAAATCCCTGTTTGAAAAGTGTCAAAATGACCCTAGTTGTACACCTTGACTTATCTACTGTTCATAAACATATAATTTTGGGGGGATAATCAGTATCTGTGACAACTATTGCAGTTATTAGACTACCATGCCAAATTTGAAAAAAATTACATTTCAAAAACGTGATGCATGCCTTGCAATATTTGCCCATATACTGGTCAAAATAGATGAAAATCCTGGCCATGTTGGGTGGTTTCCAAATCAGGACAAGTTAATGAATATATTTGGGATAATTTTTTCCCATTGGTTGAATGTGTGTACAATTTGTATGTATACAAAACTGTAAAAAAATTTGTTTTTTTCATTTTTTTCCCCACTTTTTCCAGTTTATTTCAAATAAAACAATGTACTACCCAGCTTAATATGATTTCAAATGAAAGCCCTACTTGTGTTGAAAAAAACAATATATGATTTGTGTGGGTGCACCAATTGATAAGAGAGAAATTACAGTTGAAGAAAGACATGGCAAAAACACAAAAACGGCTCCGGTCCTTTAGCGACACCCTAGCTTAAAAATCCCGGTCCTGAAGGGGTTAAAACACGCTTTATTTTTGTCAGCACAGTCATGCATATTAAAAATAACCAACACATTGAATTGAATTTCCATAAGGCTCAGCCAGACATACTACTTCCATGATGCTGGCTGAGCGTCATGGAAAGTGCAGCAACAGTAAAGCTGCAGATGCTAGCTGTGAACTAAAATTCCTATGATTCTCAGCCAGCCAGGTGTCCACCATAATGCTGGCTGAGCATCATTGGAAGAGTAGTCTACAGCAGCAGAGATTTTTTTTTCATTAAAAAAGGCTAATGTTAGCCTCCCTTCTTTGATTTTGGAATCAAAACATTTGCTACTGCCAAAATTTTTAGATGAAAAAGTTCCATTTTATTCAGTGGAACAAAACAGTGATCACATTATTCTTCACGATATTCTTGTAAGAAGCTTTTATTTCTTTATTAATTCATGTAAACAATTTTTTTCATATTTAATAAAAGCTATGATTGAGAAATTTTAGTTTTTTGTTTTTATTTCCTTTTGTCAACCTGCCTCCCCAGTTATGCACATCTGCCCCCAGGCTTGCCACTCTGCCCCCAAAAATGCCTTATACCCCCCTGTATGCTGCTCTGCCTCCCAGAAATGCCTTATACCCCACTATATGCCACTCTGCCCCATGATATGCCTTTTAACCCCCTATATGCCGTATACCCCCTATATGGCACTCTGCCTCCAGAAATGCCTTATACCCCTATATGCCACTCTGGTATATAGGGGGTTAAAATATGCCTTATACCCCCATATGGCACTCTGCCTCTAGAAATGCCTTATGCCCCCTATATGGCACTCTGCCTCCAGAAATGCCTTATACCCCTATATGCCACTCTGGCATTTAGGGGGTTAAAAGGCATATTATGGGGCAGAGTGGAATATAAGGAGGTATAAGGCATTTCAGAAGGCAGAGTGGCGTATAGAGGGTTAAAAGGCATTTTTGGAGGCAGGGTGGCATTAAGGGGGTTAAAAGGCATATCGTAGAGCACTCTGCCTACATAAATGCCTTATGTCCCTCATTTAACACTCCCCCCAACTTACCGGTGCTTCTGACTCCGAGTCCCTAGTGTGTAGTCGGGGCAGCAGGTAGACGTCTATGCGATTCGCGTAGGCAACTTCCGCTGCAGCCGGAAGGAGGTGCGGTTAGCAGCGGGGGTTGTCTGCGTCCATCGCGCAGACCTTCCCCGGCTGTCAGAGAGAATTCCCCTCACCGGTGCGGGGAACTCTGATCTCTGACAGCCGGGGAAGGTCTGCGTGATGGACGCAGACAATCCCCGATGCTAATGGCACCTCCTTCCGGCTGCAGCGGAAGTTGCCTACGCGCTGCCCCGACTACACACCAGGGAGTCAGACGCACCGGTAAGTTTGGGGGGCGGGTGTTAAATAGGGGGGCATAAGACAGGAGGATCCAGGTCCCAACTTGTCTAAAGAAGTAACAAGGCAGGATCCCACTTAATATTATGTCTGTTTGTTAGCCTATTAAGTTACACTGTTTGAATTTTTTTATTGGTATCTTTCAAAAACATTAATTTAAATCTGTTTCTCACCTTCTAATCTTGTTAGATATCTTCATAGAATATGAAAGTACTGTATATGAAGATTGTTATGATAAATTAAGAACTGTAAACACACATATATATGTATATATATATGATATACATAAAACATCTTTATAGTCTAGCATACTGTGCGCCCGCTATACAGTATTAGAAGCACTGTTCCCACAAAATTAGATGTATTGTTGCTATGTGCTGCCCACACCACCTACTGACATCTGTCAAACATGTTTGCTTGTCTTCTTTGATATCTTCTTTGGTGATATATTCAATTGGACAAAATTAGAATTTGAAGCATACATAGACTGTATTTTGCTATGTATACATTTTTGCTAAAATGGTTCCATTATTTACCCAAAGCAGGGCTGCACAATTCCAGTCCTCAGTCCCAACTTAACCAGAAAAGTTAATTAAACTACTTGTTCTCAGACAAGAATAAACAGAATTCCTGGTTTGTTTGTGGCCCTAGATGATTGGAGTTGTTAGCCCTATACCTAAAATAGGTTTTGTCTTTTTTTCCTTGGGATATCTCAGAGATGTTATCCAGGGCCGGCCCGACAATGGAGCCGATTGGGACAACCGCTGCAGGCGGCACTTTTGAAGGGGCGGCACTTTGCCGCCCCAAGCCCCTTTTTTTTTTTTTAAAAGCGAAAGACAGAGAAAGGGGCGCCGAGCTTACCAAGCTGTCAGTACCCGCTCGGCGCCCCTCTCTCCTCTGCGGCAAGTCTTCCTGTTCGGTCACGGTGCCGGCTTGTAATGCTGAGTGCCGGAAGATTTCCGGCGCTCAGCATTACAAGCCGGCACCCAGACCAAACAGGGAGACTCGCCGCAGGACTGCTGAAAGGTAAGTACAAGGGGAGGGGGGGGGGGAGATAATGGGGGGGGGCGGCGAGGAAGGGTAAATAAGGGGGGGGGGGCGGCATTTTAAAATTCGCCCCAGGCGGCATTTTGCCTTGGGCCGGCCCTGATGTTATCTTAAATTAAGCACATAATCACATAATCCACTTGTACATACACATTCATGCTCGCATATATATATATATACTGGTAGTTAGGTTGCCAGTCTCTCTACCTCCCCATGGACATAGGATACATGCCTGCTTCTACTTCACCTGTGGCTGGCTATGGCAATCAAGGGCCCATAAATACCTAGGTATACACCTAGCTCTTTGCTGGAGCATTGTATTCCTGGCATTGTTAACATTTTGTGGATTACCTATTTTGATTATCGGTATCTTGACCCTTGCAAGGACTTTTATATTGAACCCGGTTTGTCCTTTGTACTGTAAATGAGTTGGATCATCAGCTCTTTGACCTATTGATGTGGACTTTGACTTGTCTTCCGGATCATCCCTTGTGCGTTGTGCTGTCTGCTCATGCTACAGACCCATGTGCTGTCTGCTTGAGCTACAGACCCCCGTGCTGTAGGCTAAATCAACTCGACACAGGAACACTTGTCTGCCTCCAGCCAAGTTCAGAGCACGATCCTGCCGCTACACAGGAGCCAGGGCAGGCCTTAGCGGCGTGCGGCCGCACAGGGCGCCATGGCAACAGGGGCGTCTGCCCGGGACTTAAATTAAAACATCGTTGGTTTTTTTTACTTTATTGAAATCCTCCATGTGAAATAATGTTTGTTTTAGCTTTATTTAACATGGAGGATGTTAAATAAAGTTGAAACAAACAAAAAACAATGATGTTTTAATTTAAGTCCCGGGCAGGGGTGCCGAGCGGTCGAAGAGTTTCACAAAGAATGTCCTCCTAATAGCATCATATAGTACTTTGCAATCTTGATGCAACTACATTGCATCTTTAATATTTTTTTGCCATATTGATCTTCTTCACTCAATATTTTTAATTTACTGATTGGCATTTTTTAACAAAGCATGTGCATAAAACAAGGTCCACAAGGTGTCCATATCCACAATCTGTGGTTTCCGTCAATCTGAGGGTTTTCCCCAGAGGTGGACTGAACTGCCCACTGTGGCAGGGACTGGCCGGTTGGGGAGATCAATTATGTCCTTCTAAACATCCCAAAATGAAAGGATCACAGTGTCTGTTAATGCTGAGCACCAGGATATAATGCAATATCCTACAGCTCAATGCACAAGCCGCACCTACCATCCAAGGGATAACTGAAAGAGAGGAGAAACAGAGGTCTGTGGAGCAGAACTCATGCTCCCACCACAGGTTAAGAAGAAAGAAAAGATGATGGAGAAACGTGAGAAATCATGAGAAAGGGGACAGATAATGACGAAAGGGAGAGATGTAGAGGAACGGGAGAGATAGGGAGAAAAAGGTGAAATAATAAGAAAGGGGAGAGATAAGAAACAGGAGAGAGACTAGGAGAACGGGAAGAAATAATGAAAAGAGAATGGCAACTGTGTCCAAGTGCTTGTAAGCATGTAGCTGCAAGGGCAAGTCTATGCATAAGGACAAGTGTAAATGTGTGTAGTATTTATGGGCAAGTGTATGTGAGTGTATTTCGACAATCTGTGTATTACTATTTCTATTTTGGGCCTAAAGGGGACAATTCAGTATTTTTTTTAATTATAGTGTCCTTCACTGGGTTCAGTAACTTTAAAAAGGTCTGCCATGAACAATGTCCGTTTCTATCCCTGGCATAAAACACGATGAGCATAAACTTTACAGAAGTGGAGAATAGTCTAAAAAGATGTAGCTTGGTCAGGGGTGGGTAGGGCTAACAGTAAGCTCTACCCCTTTTGGTTTCAGAGACAAAACTAAAACATTCTGCTCTAAATCCTATATTGGCTTCTTATATCTTCAGACATCAATTTTGCAAACATGTTCCCAGTATACAAAATGTAATAGGCCTCCTATGCTGCCAATATGATTGGAAATTATCTTCCATGCATGCAACTTCTCGCTTGTAAAATGTTATATTTTCTGTGGAATCTATACCTCCAACTCCAATGTCTCCAACTCTTATCCCCGTACTGCATGTTTTTACTCTCATACTAGAGAAACTCACATATCTCTTTTTTACATGTCATCCTTCCACATTTTATCATCACAGTAAGGAAAATTCTTGCAAGCTGGTGTCTTAATTACTACAGCTGATTAGGGTATAATGTATTTAGTGTACCATGTAGGATCTACATTTTCCATAAAGTATAGGCCTAGAAGAAACTAATTTTAGATATGGGAGGTGACACTATAGCAGGGGTGCACAGCTCCAATCCCCAATGGTCGTGAATAGGCCAAAATGTTGGATATCACAGCCTGAGAACTTTATGCTAAGTAAAGAGTTGTTACAATAACATATGTAAATGAGATGCAAAGCAAAAATACCTTTAATAAAAAAGCTGAATTCCTGTTTGCGGTCATGGAAGAGTTGGATGGCTGTAGAGCAAGCTCTTCTAACTTGAGCTTGTTGAGTGTTTATCTAATTGTTTTGTGTTTTAAAGAATGCACATTAAAGTCATTATAAAGTGCTTTAATCTGCATTCTACTTTAGTGGGACTGTCAAGGACCGTAAACACTGCTCATGTCTTCAAGTTAAATTATAAGTGTCATATAATATTTATTTTCTGTTGTAGTGCAAAGTGTCTTTCTGCATATGTAAATTATGTTATATCACGTGCTAAATAAAGGCCCAGCTTAGTTCCTACTAGAATTTTTTTTACATCTTTTTATTAGATATTGGAGTCCATCTTCCATTTACTCCAATGCATTTAATTGCATGCATATCAGTGCAGGCATTGTTTATTTATTGGACATCTGCCTCATTTAACGCCTCTTTTGGCTCCCTCAACTGAAACAAGGGGAAATAACTACTACAGGATAAGCAGGTAATGTTGTAGTTGTAAAATTAAAACTTTAAGCATATTATCATAAAATCCCTATACCATACATTTGACAACAATCATGGCCAAGGCTCATAAAAAAGAAAAAACTTTGAGCAATTACCGTTACTTGTAAGCCACCACATAAAAATGTATGTAAAAATATTTCCATGGGTGATCTAAGTAATCTAGTCTGTTACAAAACACTTATTGTTAAGATTATTTCTTTATATTCTAAATGATATAAAGATCACTGGTGCACCCTTGTGCTAAAAATGGCTTTATAGGGAGGACATCGCAAAACCGTCCAGGACATAACACAGTTAGCCAGGGGGTAAGCCAAGGCTGAGCCTCCCATGAAAAATAAAAGATGTGGAGTTTAAGAAAAACCACACCCACTTCCACTAATTTACGGAGATACTGCTTTCCAGGGCTGGACTGACCTACCGGGATTATGGGAGATTTCACAGTAGGCCGCCTCCCCTGGGGCTGGTCGTGAGCATATAATACGGTCACAGGCACGCATATAAAACCAAGTCATATGAGTGTGTGAGTTCTAGAGAGAAAGCTGTGGGTGAGGTAAGGGGGTGCGAGAAGAAGGGAGGGGGCTAGTGAGTGGGAAAATAAAGGAGTTAGAGGGTAAGGGAGCGATTATAAATGAATGTATGTTAGCACAAGAATGTATGTATATGTGTGTATTCACATGAATGTTTATGTGTACGTGTGTAGGTGTGTGTGTGTTAGCATGGATGTGTAAGTGTTTGGGGGGCAAAGGTGGCACAGGCATGCTGTTTGGAGTAAATACATCATAGGGAGGCTGTTTAGGAGACTGAAATAGCAAAGATGGAACAGGCAGGCTGCTTAGGGGCACCGACAAGCTGTTTCGGGGCAAAGATGACAAGACAAGCTGTTGGGGGCAAAGATTGCACAGATACGCTGTTTTGGGAGCAAATGTGACACTCACCACTGTTTCGGGACAAAATTGGCACTATGGGACATGTTGCTTGTGAAGTTGGAAGGGAGGACATTTTCGTTTTGCCCATGTGTTAAATTGTATGACCTCATAAAAAGTATTGTTGAATATTGTTTAAATATGAAGGGGGCATGCTAAGCGAATGGTATTAAGATGATAATAATAATAATAAAGGATGGGTATAGAGATGATGAGAAGTCATGTTAGGGAGCATGGAGATGGAGGGAGATGATTGTGGTGCAATACAGGATGAAAATGGTACACTTACATATACATAAACACAGCCCCTCCAACACCATACACTTATACATAATAACACGTAGTGAATCTAACACATGTACTTAAACACATTAGCCTGCATGCATACACGCACGCATGCGCACATGTACACCATACACTTAAACGTACATGCACATACAATCTAAAACCATACATTTACTGTACATACACACACAACCACTGTCTCTGATAATCCATGCAGTTTACACGTCCCCATCACTCAGCCTCCTTCTTACATTTTTTTGCTCTATGTTTTTTTATGAGAGGTACAAGTTTATTTGCAATGTTAATTACCTACATTGAAAGTAACTTTTCTGTTTTAAATAACTCTGTTTTCAGTAATTTATTTATATTTGACAACGATTAAATATTAAGATGGTTTTTTTTCCCGCATTATATGAACTGTACCAGTGCTCTCTCATCTGGTCCCAGCCCATTGGATCATGTCCTATTAGGAAGCAGGAACAATGTATTTTCATGTGTATCTTTGTCCCTATTCTATACAAAAAATATTGGGGCCAGAACTCAACATGTGTGGTGTAACCAAAGATGGCAATATGAAATATGGGGATAGTATTCAATTATTTCCTGGGCTGATATTCAATTATTTCCATGCCTGGTTTTAACTCCCTGTCCGACCCTGCTGCTTTCTGACTATTTTATGTTTCTACCTCCCCAACAAAGAGATATGAAGAGTGTTATGCTCCCATGTAAGTAATTAATTAAGCACTCCTCCTTCACAAAGTGATCATAATCATTTTCTAATTGTAACTACGTATGAGATGGTACAGAACGGATGATGTCATCATCATCAATACTGTTTTTCCAGTTTCCGTTTAAACTAATAACAGATTATTTTTCACTTTTTTATCTAGATTAGCCTTCAGGTATTACAAACGAAATCCAGAACCACTAGTAGATTTTTTTCAGCCATGTTTGCCAAATATAAACAATTTTTTTAAATTTTGATTTTCCCCAGGACTGGCTTTTAGTTTGATGGAAATTGATTGGGGAGACACGTGGACTGTCGGCATAGGTACATAAAGCAGACTAAGGCTGGTCTCTGGTAGTTATTTTCTCCCATGAGGGCTGGAGGAGAAGCTGCTGGATTGCATTGCAAAGTGTTAGCTAGTGCTCAGACGCTCAATTATTTTGATTGCTTATATTGTGTTTCTTTGCTGTACCTGTTACACTACTCTTGGACTGCAATAAACAGACCCAAGCCTTTTAGGCTAACAACATGACTGAGAGTTTTTTCCTAACCAGAGAAAGTGTGTGGATGAAGTAACGTACACTCTCTTTGAATTCTATGGTTTTACATGTCAGGACATAATAACAATTATCTGTTCCTTAACAGGTCAAAAAATTGGGTAAATACAACCTCATATGAACAACAACACTTGTCATATTACAAGGTGTCATGATTTATTCAACAAAAATAAAGCCAAAATTGAGAAGCCATGTGTGAAAAACGAAGTAAACCTTATGATTCAATAGCTTGCAGAACCACCGTTAGCAGCAATAACTTGAAGTAATAATTTTCTGTATGACTTTGTCAGTCTCTCATATGGTTGTGGAGAAATATTGACCCACTCTTCTTTACGTTGCTTCAGTTCAATCAGGCTTTGCAGGCCTTTGTTTATACACTACTCTCTTAAGGTCCTGCCACAGCATTTCAATCAGTTTGAGGTCTGGACCGGGGCAATTGCAACACCTTGATTCTTTTGTTTTTCAGACATTCTATTGTAGATTTGCTGATGTGCTTGGGATCATTGCCCTGTTCAATGATGTTTCGGCCAAGCTTTAGCTGTCGGACAGATGGCCTCACATTTGACTCTAGAATAGCTTGGTACGTAGAGAAGTTCATGGCCGACTCAATGACTGCAAGGTTCCCAGGTCCTGTGGCTGCAAAACAAGCCCAAATCATCACCCCTTCACCACTGTGCTTGACAGTTGGTATGAGGTGTTTGTGCTGAAATGCTGTGTTTGTCTTTTTGCCAAATGTGACACTGTGCATTATTGCCAAACATATCTACTTTGGTCTCCTCTGTCCAAAGGACATTGTCCCAGAAATATTGCGGTTTGTTCAGAGGCAACTTTGCAAACCTAAGCCATGCTGCCATGTTCTTTTTAGAGAGACGATGCTTTCACCTGGCAATCCCTCCAAACAAACCATACCTTTTCAGTCTTTTTCTGAATGTACTGTCATGAACATTAACACTGTTAAGGCTGAGCTGTTGGGTTTTTTGCAATTTCTCTGAGCATTGCATGGTCTGACCTTGGGGTGAATTTGCTCGGATGTGGAAACTGTTGCGAATGTTTTACACTTTTGAATAATCTTCAATGACCTTATACGCCTTCCCAGATTGATGTGCAGCAACAATTGCTTCTCTAAGATCATTGTTGATGTATTTCCTTGGCATTGTGTTAACACCTGAATGCTCCAGACCAGCAAACTACTAAAACATTGGTTTTATAAAGCTTGTCACACTTGCTGATGATCAATGAATCAAGGGTTAAGACGTGCTAAGGAACAGATGAATGCTATAATGTCCTGATATGAAAAATCATAGAATTCCATTATCCTTGTAATATACCACTCTGGTCTAAAAGGAAAGGCATTGAAGGATGGAAAGTGTAGAGTTTATGACTCCTACCACGTTTAGGTTTTATTTGGTCAAGCAGGAAACATTGCACAAAAGTTTCAACTCATACACTTATAAATGCCCATCCTGTTATTGAATGCTGGGTGCAAACAGTGCTGTCTTAGTGCATTGGCACACTGGGCATGCAGGGGATGGCTAACTGCTTTGAATCTTGCAGGCGATGATATGATGTCACACAGTGGATGCCCATACACACACATATAGACACTGTCCTTTCAAATGCCTGCCCACACAAATACATATACACATACACTGCCCTTACACACACATATACACATACACTATCCTTACAAACACCTGGCCACACACACACACACACATGTGCACAGCCCATATACACTGCCCTTACATACACACATACACTGCCTTTACACATGCCTGCCCTCACACACACATACACATATACACATAGAAGCATAGAAAGTGACGGCAGATTAGAACCATTCGGCGCATCTGGTCTGCCCAGCCTCTGAATACTTTCCTTAGCACAGCCTTATGCCTATCCTATGCTTCTTTAAACTCCTTAACTGCATTAATTGTAT
This sequence comes from Sceloporus occidentalis, assembly GCA_023333645.1. Lineage (NCBI taxonomy): Eukaryota > Metazoa > Chordata > Lepidosauria > Squamata > Phrynosomatidae > Sceloporus > Sceloporus occidentalis. The sequence continues at coordinate 5,223,500 of JALMGF010000071.1, read as the reverse complement.
TGAGGCTATGTCCTCTTGTTGTGGTAGTATTTTAAATAAACTCTCTTTATCATGTTGATTCCATTTAAGTGATTAAATGTTTCTATCATATCTCCCATATAACATCTTTCTTCCAGGCTATATATGCTAAGATCCTTTAACCTTTCCTGGTAAGTTTTATCCTGTAATTCATGAACCATTTTAATAGCCCTTCTCTGAACTCTCTCCAAAGTATCTATATCATTCTGGAGATACAGTCTCTAGTACTGTATACAGTACTCATCTGAGTTCTCACTGGTGGTCTGAAGAACGGCATGATCACTTCTCTTTCTACTGCTAATATCTCTCCCTATCTGTTCCCTCTTTCTACTTCTAATCCCTATGCAATCCATTCAACAATATTGGGATCTAAACTCAGAGATTGCAGTTTATTGATACGTCTTCTATATAGTTTTCCATCAACTATATACAACCCTCAACAGCCCCCACATTCCCAACCCTCCACAGCTTCCAAGTCAATCCCCCCAAACCCCTAGGTCACACTCCACAGCCCCTTATTCCTACCCTGGAACAGTTTCTATTAGAAGCTTGTTTTCATCTTTCTGCATAGGAGTTGTATCAGGCAACTTCAGGATGATATTCAATCTATAGAAATTACGGACATAAAGACACAAATTTAGGACTCAGGCTTCACTTCACTTCAGGACTCTCACAATTCATGGAGGAAGCAATTGCCTCTTTCCCTTCATAGGATCTGTCCATGGTCCTGGCAACAAGCTTAAATGGTACCTGGGGCTTTTAAAGAGGTGCGGTATGCAGTGGAGCATGGGGGGCATTATATGGAGTTGCCATTCCATTTTATTTTTTTATTAACATTGCTTTGTATCAGAGTGCAGGGCACACTGTATAGATATTCCCTTTGGAGTTTTCTATGACCCCAGGAATTTTTATTGGCACAGGGGAACGCCTGTGATGCCACTAATGACATCATCAGTAAGGTTCACCTGGACACTAGGGGGCTCACATGTGCAGCAATCAGGGGATCCTATAGTGAATCATGTGATTGCTGTTTGCAGCCCCGTGCCAGCTCTGTCATTGGGGCTGCAGCATATACACATACACACACTGCATATAGTGGCAGGAGACTGGATCAGGGGCTCCACAGAACCTGCAAGTTCCCCAGTGACATCAACGGTGACATCACTAGCAAGGAATGTCCAAATGTCTTCTTATAACCGTCTAACAGTGCTCAGTTTTTTTATCCCTGCTGCCAGAGGGGAGACAGGGTTGCCATTTGAGAGCCTGATCTTCTGTTCACTGGCAGGGATTTAGCCCTGCTGGTGCAAAAAAGCCATGATATACATGCACATAATTGGCCCTGCAGCTTGTCTTCTGTGGTTTGCGTATCGTACTGCAGTACTATCGGGGATTTAAAATGTTCAGTATGATGGTAAGTGTTAAATAGAGAGACATTTAAGTACTTACAGTGGTAAAAAAAAGCATTACATCAATCATTAGTTGTCATTTCTCTAAGATTTAGATCTTAAATGCTCTTGGTGACTTTGCGTGTAGGTAGGACTATGACTAATATGCCATTTATTTTGTAATTGAGGCTTAAAATAAAAGACATAAGTCATCAAGTTTAGCTTTTAAAACAGTTTACTGCATCCAGGACAAGAGGGAAAAACAAAATAATGACAGCAATTAGATTTTTAAAAGGAATTCTTGTAAACTCTGCATATACAGTTTTACACAAAACCAAACAAATAAGAAAAATATTTCCAGTCTGTTTTTCACTCAGGAAATACCATGAAACATTTTTATCTTGTTAAACAATAATTAGAGTACAGTATGCAGTAGTATAGTGTGGTATGATGGAAAATGTGTTGTTTTGTTACACTAAGAAAGATTTATTTTTTCACAACACAATTTTTGTGTTTTGAGTTTCCTTTTCCCAATTTCTCCAACTTTTTAAAGGAGCAGCTTCCTGCTATCACTCATCACGCTGGATTTGGCTAAGCCATCTGTGTCAAGACTGCGCCGGTTTATCCAGATACAACCAATCTAATATATGCAATAGCTTTATCACATTGAGAATTGTCTGTTATGCTCCACTCTTTTTGGTCCCTGTCACATCCAGTGTTTCAATTTCCATGAGAACAAATACCTCTTTTGCTCTCCCTGTACTTCTGCTGTCCATTGCTATCCGCTGCCCCTCATCACCTCCTCCAGCTCTCATCTGATTCTCCCAGCCCCTTCCTGACCCCACTGCTCTTATCCGCTAATTCCAGCGTCCCTTTGTTCTGACCCATCCCTCTGCTCTAACAAATTCCCGCCCCCTCTGTGCACTCACTCTATCTCTCCTCTGATTGAGTCACTTTCTGCCCCCATTGCTCTGACTTGTCCCCTCCACCACATCACTGTGTTGCCCTGCACCTTCCCACTACCTTTGTTCTGACTCCTCTACTTTAATCCCCCCTCTTATGCTTCCCTTTGATCCTCCCACTCGTTCCTGCCCATCTGCTCTGATCTGCCCCCATTCAGCTCACCTCTGCTCTGAATTGCCCCCTCAATAATGCCACTACTCTGACAAGCCATCTCTAGCTGTTCTCTGATCCTCATAGCCCCTGCCTTGTCCAGGACCCAAGCAGAACATTGGTCAAAGCATCACACTGCCTCCGCTGGCTTGCCTTCTTCCTATAGTGCATCCTGGTGCCATGTGTTCTCTAGGTAAGCGATGCACATGCACCGGGCCATCCACTTGATGTAAAAGAAAACATGATTCTTCAGACAAAGCCACCTTCTTCCATTGCTCCTTGGTCAAGTTCTTATGCTCACGTGCCCATAGTAGGTGCTTTCGGCAGTGGACAGAAAAAAGTACTCACTTTTGTTGCCAAGGTTTAGACATTAATGGCTGTGTGTTTAGTTATTTTGAGGGGACAGCAAATGTACACTGTTATACATGTTGTACACTCACTACTTTACATTGTAGCAGAGTGTCATTTCTTCAGAGTTGTCACATGGAAAGATATAATAAAATATTTACAAAAATGTGAGGGGTGTACTCACTTTTGTCAGATACTGTATGTGTGTATATATTTATACACACACATGCACACACACACATACAGACACTCTCTGCCAACTCATCAACCTGTCTATTCCCCCTTCCTCTTAGCTTAAGCAGAACTAGCTTGAGCCGTTATTATGCACATGGCACATATGTAGGATCACAGGCAAAATATTTTTTTTTGGTTCAGAATAGGGACAAAACATCAATTTTTAACACTTTCACTCAAACGTTGTTACTGCAATGCCTCAACATTGAGACACTCAGCAGCACAAGAAATGTAGGGAACCCATTTGATTGCTCCCTGAAGGTAGAATTGGTGCATGGAAATTACCACCATTTTAAATACCCGGGGGTTTCTAGTTTTCACAAATATATGGTTTGATGTGGGTAAATTAAGACACGGTCCCAAATGTGGTCTTTTGGCTCCCAAACAACCCGACAAACCTATGCATGGGTGGTATCCCTGTACTCAGGAGATGTTGCTGAACGCTTATTTGTTACATTATGGTTGTTGTTTGTGGTGGAGCTCAAATACTCCCCATACTGTCCCCTTCACCAAGACATTTTTGACAATGCCATGCTTCCAACTTTGTGGGAACAGTTTGAGGAAGGCCCTTTTTTATCCCAGCATGCCTGTGCTCCAGTGCAAAAAGTGCAAAAAGCAAGGTCTATAAAGACATGGTTGGATGAGTTTGGTGTGGAAGATCTTGACTGGCCCACACAGAGCCCTGACCTCAACCCCATCGAACACTTTTGGGATGAACTAGAACGGTGATTGCGAGCTAGGCCTTCTAGTCCAACATCACTGCTTGACCTCACACATGCTCTACTGGATAAAAGGGTAAAAAATCAAACGGAAACACTCCAGAATCTTGTGGAAATCCTTCACAGGAGAATGGAAGCTGTTTTAGTTGCAAGAACGGGACCAATTACATATTGATCTTTATGTATTTAGAATGCAATGTCATAAAAATTCATGTTGGTATTATGGTCAGGTGTCCCAATACGTTTGTCTATATAGCAGTGGCGTCGGCAGGGCTGGGCCAGAGGGGGCCATGGCCCCCCTACATCATGCTGTGCCCCCCCGTGTGCCCGCCCAATTGAAGCAGTTGCTCAGGAATAAGTTTTCAGCAACCGTTCGGTGCCTCTCACTCCCCTCTGCGAGGCTTCTGGCTTGGTCACGTTGCCGGTGACATATGACATAATTTTCCGGCGCTCAGCAGTGATACAGCGCGCACCGCTGCAGAGCAGGGAGACAGAGTCCTCTCGATCCCACCGCACAACTTCTACAAGGTAAGTGAACTTCAAAGGTGGGGGGTAGATAGGCAGAAGGGAGTAGATAGGGAGAAGGGAGTGAGATAGGGTAGATAGGGCAGAAGGGAGTGAGAAGGGGTAGATAGGGCAGAATGGAGGGAGAAGGGGTAGATAGGGAGAAGGGAGGGAGAGGGGGTAGGTAGGGTGTAAGGCACGTACCGTATGCCGGACGGTACGTGCCGTTCGAGGTCCGGGACTTACCTCCCGTGGCAGACCGCGTCTGCTCGCGGCAGGTTCCCGGTCCCTGCCGCCGTCTCGGGCGATGTGTTCTTCACTCCCCGCGTCCACGCTATTCGGGTCCCCACGGAGGGGGCGGTGCTCCAGCACGCCGCCCCTAGTTTCTCTCCTCCTGCTAATGGTGTACAGGAGGGAGGGGGAGGAGTGGGGATAGGGGCTTCCCCTGGGGGGGCGGCACCTCTTGTGCCGTCTCACAGGGAAGAGGTGGTTGGGGGCGGAACAGTGGGTGGAGATCTAGACGTGACGTCAGACGCCACGTCTGGGATCTCTATAAAACCCTCAAGCTCCCTTATGTCGGCGCTCAGATATTCTGAGACGCTCTGTGCCCTACACAGCGTCCCCAGTACTGTGCTCCTCTACCTATTTGTATCCTGATTTGCTGCCTGGACCTGACCCTTGCCTGTGACCTGATTACGCTATTTGATTGCTACCTGGACCTGACCCTTGCCTGTGACCTGATTACGCTATTTGATTGCTGCCTGGACCTGACCCTTGCCTGTGACCTGATTACGCTATTTGATTGCTGCCTGGACCTGACCCTTGCCTGTGACCTGATTACGCTGTTTGGCGTCCTGCCTTTACCTGATTTAGTTATCGTGCCCTATCTCTACTATTCTGGACAGTTCCTGTTACCTCCAGTAGTCCTGCATTCTGGGCTCCTTCTACCCTGCTAACACAGACACCAGCAAGTGTCTGACATAATATCTGAGCCATACATGGAGTCCGCGGGGCTAGCAGAGGCCATTACATCTATGGCCCACCAACTAACCACCCTTAATCGCACTGTGGGGGAACTCCAGGCAGAAGTGGCTGATCTCCGGTATCAGCTACAGGAACTTCGATCCGGACGCTCTGCACCATCGGCTCTGGATCCGACCAATGCTTTTGCTCAGGCAGGGACTATGGATCCCGAACCTCATATCGCGATGCCTGACAAGTTTTCCGGGGAGAGGTCCCAATTCCGGACTTTTCCTACTGCCTGCCAAGTGATGTTTACACTCAAGCCTCGCACCTTTGCCTCTGACCGTGCGAAAGTACACACAGTAATAACACTACTAGCAGGTGAACCTCAGCAGTGGGCTCATCACCTTCTTCGTACTAATGACTCGGTCCTTGATTCCTGGTCCACATTCCAGTCAGCTTTAACCAAGATCTATGATGATCCCCTAAGAGCAGCTACTGCCCAGAACACACTGCGCCACCTCAGGCAAGGTAGGCGACCAGTGGAGGAGTATGTTACGGACTTCCGTCAAGCTGCTGTTGAATCCATGTGGAATGAGGTTGCCCTCCTCGATCAGTTCCGTCTCGGTCTTTCAGACCCTCTGAAAGATGAACTGGCACGCGTTGGCATACCTACCTCCCTGGAGGTACTTGTGGACTTGGTTATCCAGATATATCGTCGCTTACGTGAGCGTAGACATGAACGTACCCTGGGATCCAGCCCTCCTAGGCGTCGGCTCTACCAGGCTCCTGCTCCTGCTCCTGCTCCGGCTCCAACTGTTGTCCGATCCCCTCAGACCTTCGCACCCCACACAGAGGAACCTATGCAAATAGGCATCTTTCGGGGGACCACTCACTGCTGTGGAGCACTCCAGAAGAAGGACATTGAATCTCTGCCTTTACTGCGGCAAGGCAGGCCATATGCTCCGCGAGTGCCCAGTGAGACCCTCTAAGAACGGAGGTAAGCTGTTTACGATGCACACCGCAGAGAGACCCACTATGTTTCGTTCTGCTCCTCACTTATCCGTCTGTCTCATTCTACAGTGGACTGAGGGCTCCGTCACCACATCGGCCATGGTGGACTCCGGTGCCAGCGGGAACTTCATGGATTCTGCATTTGCTTCTGCGCATCGGATACCTCGTCTCACCAAATCTAGAGCTCTTGTTATTCACCTGGTTGATGGTAATCCTCTGGCCTCCGGTCCAGTTACCCAAGAAACCTTGATCTTCTCCTTGGAACCCGCCATCACGAACTTCTTCAATTTGATTTAGTCCAGTCCCCCATGTTTCCTGTTATCCTCGGTTTACCTTGGTTAAGACTGCATAACCCCTGTATAAATTGGGAGAAGGGAACACTCTCCTTCTCCTCCATCCATTGCAGAACTACTTGTTTGTGTCGACCCGCTTCTCCACATGGACAGTTGCTTCCTTGCCAGCCGCCCCTACTTCCGATGCAGTGCCCGAGGCTGCAACCAGACTTCAGCATCTCATCCGGTCCTTCAATACCACACGAACCAACATCCTTAAGGCCCAAGAGACATACAAGACCTATGCCGATCGTCTCCGTTCTCCAACCCCGTGCTACCAAAAAGGAGATAAAGTATGGCTCTCCACTACACATCTTCGTCTATCCTGTCCATCGAAGAAACTCGGTCCTCGTTTCATTGGTCCCTTTTCTGTCCTTGAGATGGTTGGTTCTGCTGCAGTCCGTCTCCAGCTACCCGATAAATACCGTATCCATCCGGTTTTCCATATTTCCCTTGTGAAACCTTGGAGACCCTCGTCAGATCCTCCTCCTCCGCCTCCGGTAGAGATTGCAGGGGAGAATGAATACGAGGTTCAGCACATCCTCGATTCCCGTGTAAAGAATGGCCATTTGGAATATCTAATACATTGGAAGGGCTATGGGACGACGGATCGTTCCTGGGAACCTATAAGTAATATCCATGCTCCTGCCAAACTCCGTGCTTTCCACCGTAACCACCCTGATCGCCCCCAAACCTGATCGCCCCCGGAGGGGTCGTCTGGGAGGGGGGCTCTGTAAGGCACGTACCGTACGCCGGACGGTACGTGCCGTTCGAGGTCCGGGACTTACCTCCCGTGGCAGACCGCGTCTGCTCGCGGCAGGTTCCCGGTCCCTGCCGCCGTCTCAGGTGATGTGTTCTTCACTCCCTGCGTCCACGCGGGGAGCCGGGGAACACGCCGGCGACGCTATTCGGGTCCCCATGGAGGGGGCGGTGCTCCAGCACGCCGCCCCTAGTTTCTCTCCTCCTGCTAACGGTGTACAGGAGGGAGGGGGAGGAGTGGGGATAGGGGCTTCCCCTGGGGGGTCGGCACCTCTTGTGCCGTCTCACAGGGAAGAGGTGGTTGGGGGCGGAACAGTGGGTGGAGATCTAGACGTGACGTCAGACGCCACGTCTGGGATCTCTATAAAACCCTCAAGCTCCCTTATGTCGGCGCTCAGATATTCTGAGACGCTCTGTGCCCTACACAGCGTCCCCAGTACTGTGCTCCTCTACCTATTTGTATCCTGATTTGCTGCCTGGACCTGACCCTTGCCTGTGACCTGATTACGCTATTTGATTGCTACCTGGACCTGACCCTTGCCTGTGACCTGATTACGCTATTTGATTGCTGCCTGGACCTGACCCTTGCCTGTGACCTGATTACGCTATTTGATTGCTGCCTGGACCTGACCCTTGCCTGTGACCTGATTACGCTCTTTGGCGTCCTTCCTTTACCTGATTTAGTTATCGTGCCCTATCTCTACTATTCTGGACAGTTCCTGTTACCTCCAGTAGTCCTGCATTCTGGGCTCCTTCTACCCTGCTAATACAGACACCAGCAAGTGTCTGACATAGGAAGAAAGGAGGGTAGGAAGAATATTGAAGTCAGAATGAGAGAGAGTGAATGGATTAATGTGTGGATGAATTGTGTGAATGAGTGAGAGAAGTAATGAATTTGTGAGAATGCATTAAAGAATATGTGTAAATAATTTGTGAAAGAGTGAAAGAATAAATGATTGTGTGAATGAAATTAGTGAGTGACTGTAAAAGTGTTTGTGTGAATCATAGGTGTATAAATGATTTGTCAAAAAGGCAAATATGGTATAAGCAGGGTGTTTATGGGAAAAGATGGCGTACGCTCGGCTGTTTGGGGACAATGTTGACTCATTCTGGGCTGTTTGGGGACAAAGATGGAACGTCCTATGTGTGTGTAATTTGGGTGCTGGTCAGGTTCTATGTGGGCAGCGTGGATGCCAGGGTTGGCTTTGGGGTGTGCAACCTGTGATCTATGCCTGTAATTTAGGGGGTTATAGCTATACCTTTAATGCTGAGTTTTTATGTGAATTCCAATTGATCTATACCTGCAAAGCTGGGTTTTTGTGTTATTCCGTAGATCCATATCTGCTATGCTATGTTTCCATACATTATTTATATTTACCTGCAAATACAGGATTTGTATGTCTTATTCAGTTGATCAATACCTGGAGTGCTGTTTCCATGTGTTGTTTAGTTGATCTATACCGTCAGTGCTAAGTTTACATTTGATTTGCAGTTGATCTATACCTGCAATGCTGGATTTGAGTGTTCTGTTGATTTATACCTGCAATACTACATTTCCATACATTATTTACGTATACCTGCAAATACAGGGTTTCATGTCTTATTCAGTTGCATGTGCTGTTTCCATGTGTTGTTTGCTTGATCTATACCTGAACTACAGGGAGTAAGTAAAAGATAGGTGTGGTTTAGTGAATGAGGGGACAAAGGGACTCTGGGGATTATTACTGGGGGAGAGGACCTCTCAATGTCACGGTGCGTCAGAAGGAGGGAAGACTGCACTCTCACAGTCTTCCCCTGATCTGCAGTCAGTGTGGCAAATATTTATCTAATATTTATATATATTGGCAGCAGGGTCTAATATTAAAGAATGAAAAATAACTGCCAGTTCAGCTGTTATTTTGAAATCATATTTCAATCACGGTCTTTCCTTCAAAGAGATAAGTACATACTATGTATATCTAATGCATATATATATATACTGTGTATATATATATATATATATATATATATATATATATATATATATATATATATATATATATATATATATATATATATATATATATATATATATATAGTGTATATGTAGTGTTTTATAATTGCCCCCCCTACTTTGGTCCCTGTGCACCCATGTGCCCCCCCTAAATATGAAAGCTGGAGACGCCACTGCTATATAGTGTATAAAGTTTAAAACTTGATGAAGGATAAAAACAAGACTCAAGTTTATTATACAGGACACTCTTATTTATGCACACAGAACTAGGTGACATACAATATTCTCTATTCCCCCGTCACGCCCAGGGTAAATATTCTGGCCGTCTGCCTGGCGCAGAAAAAAATTACGTTTGCAAAGATTGGTGGAAAACATAAAAAGTTTCAAAATACCCCTAGTTCAATACTCTGAGTTGTCTACATTTGAAAAATATGCACATGTGGGGGGTGAATCAAGGATTCATGACAGATATCAGTGTTACAATGTCGTTATCACTAATTTTGCAAAAAAATTGAAATAGCAAGACGCTCCTTGTACTTATTGTACAATAGCTTGCAAAAGCAAAAACCATTGGATATTTCTAAACTAAGGAGAAATATTAGAAGCTAATTAGTAATTGTTTCATTATCTTTCTTAAATGAGTAAAAGATTTTTCAAATACAAATCAGAACATTTTTTTAAATTCTTTTTTGGTATTTAATTAGATGATATGATCAAAATAATGGTATCTAAAGAAAGCTCTTCTTGTCCTGATAAAAAAATATATAATATGCGTGGGTACACTAAATTACAGCTAAACATTGCAGAAAGATTTGTTCACCATATTTTTTAAATTTATTTAATTAGATGGTATGTCAAAATAATGGTATCTAATGAACTACATGGATAACGAGAGAGAGTGAATATGTGTATGTATGTATATTCAGTGGATAGAAAAAGTATATTAACCCTTTGGAATCATCTGGAATTTTAAATATTTTGGTCATTATGTTTGATCTGATCTTCAACAAAGCCACAGCAGCAGTCAAACACACTCTGTGTCAACTAATAGCCCGCAATTATACATTTCCATGTCATTATTGAAAACACTGTGAAAACATGCACAGTGTAGGTTGGGAAAAGTATGTGAACCCTTTTATTTAAAAACTGGTTGACCCTCCTTTGGCAGCAACAACCTCAACCAAACGTATATATATCCCCCCACTTTAGGTCTTTAAAGTGGGGATGCGGCCTATATTCGGGGTTTAGCGCAGGGATGCGGAGTTCGTATCGCCTGATGCCCGGGCGTTTTTTCTTTTTCATTTAGCCTTGCTGCGGGTGAGAAGCAGGGTTAGGATCCAGATCCCCCACAGCCCTGCAGGGGACCTGGATCCTTCTCTCCGGCAGACGTGGACGTCTGCGCGTAGACAACCTCCGCTGCCGGCACTTCTGCCGGGGCTTCTATGGTGGAGCACCTGCGTGACATAACCTTCCGGTGCTCCACCATAGAAGCCCTGGAAGAAGTGCCGGCAGCAAAGATTGTTTGGGCGCATCGCACAGACGTCCACCGGCCGGCCCCACTAGACACTAGGGAGTCTGGGGGTGTATTGGTAAGTCAGAGGGGGTCACTTCTGCTATGCAGCAGATAAGCTTCAGGACATGTAACAGTGAAGCTTTCTCCAACAACAATAAATTATGCTAAATTATGCTTTTGTGCTAATGTCGATGAGGAATGGAAGATGGAATACCTGCAAAGGTACTTTCATATACATTGTGCAAATTGAAAAAAGGAAGAAAAAACCCCACGTACCTTAGGTAGAATCTGCAGCCCTGCAGCTGCCCTCCTCTTCTATGGTGAACTGGCTATTGCCAGTGACTGCTTGGAGTACACTTCATTTGGTAGTTGGGATGGATTGCCAGCAGCAAACCCACACAAGTTGGACAAGTGCATTATTGTGTCTGAAAGATGCAGTTTATCCTTCAGCCACAAGATGCTGCTGGTTACAGCAACCATTTTTTTTAAATATAATTCATCTGTTTTTCTTTTATTATTCTTGGATGACCTCTTTCAATAGAACAAAGATTACTGTAAGAATTGATGTCCTTAGATAACAGTGTTGGATAAAAGGCCTATTGGTCTACACGGGCTACAACGGTTGGTTGAAATATTTTGAGTTTATTTATATATTGTATTTCTTTCTGAGGAATAGTAATGCTGGAATAGTGCCCCCTCTTCAGATATGGGGTGTGCTGGTAGCTCAAGAGCTGCTTAGCAGTAACCAGAAAACAGACAGAAAATCTTGATGAAGAATCAAGATTTAATATTTTACCCATTAATCTTAATCTGTTATTTAGACCAGTTAATTAGATCTAGTCTTGTGAAAGCAGCTTTTTTTTTTATAGATCTTCTTTGTTAGCAAGGGATTTTTAAATTTAAATCATTTTAAAGGGCTATGATTATTATATGAGTGAAAAGCATCACATATGGTAACCAAGTTGTTTACTTAATTGAATATATTTTTTTTACACATTCTGTCATTTATCTGTTCTTTGCATGCATAATATTCCAAAAATAGCTCATGTTTTGTTATATCCATGACGTCCTATCATATTTCCATACTTTTGTTTAAATTTGATGACCAACTTACTGTGTTTGGGTGTCACATGAACATTTTGTCATTTGCTATTTTCACATTCCTTTCTAAATAGAACCATGTTCGTTTACCATTTTTATTTATGTATTTTTTTTCCTTTGCTAGGCTACAATGACCTTGTATAAGATATTACCAACACAACAAATTAGAGCCCTTCACAATTGCTTTTTTAATGTATTTCACAGTTGAATCATCATGAATCACTGTGCTGTAATGTGTGCTTTAGCCCCTAGTGCAGGAGCCTAGGTTGCCTGGCGGATAAACCCATGGTAATCATCATAACATATAATGGCTATGAAATATGCTGTATGGTCATCTCAAAAGTAGATCACATAATTGTCAAAAGGACAAAGAGAACAGAGATTAACCAACTAGGTTTTACACAAAGGTTATAGAAAAAATAAAATAGCAGCAGTATTGACTAAAGCTCGGGATTCACAAGGCGTGTTGACTGAGATAAAAATAGCTAGGTCAATCCCTCATGTATTAGGGTAACTTAAAAAAAACAACCTATAAAATCCTCAACAAACACCAAGCTGTTTTATTGTTAGAACTGTAGCTAACATATATACTGGAGAGTAAACAATTGTTCAAGGCAGAGAATAGTAGAAATTGTATTGCACTTAGGGGGAATGTTGGGGGGGGGGGGAATGTGCTGGTTGTAAAATATTATCTCATTGATATACTTTATAATCATGGCTACTAGTATGGACTAATGGAGAAAAGATGGTCAGTGTTTCATATATGGTTTAAATAACTAGTGCTACCATTATGTAACCACTTCCAATACAGTAAATCTATTGGGGGGTACGTCTGTTTCACGTGTACCCTTCAACCCTTGAAATAAAGCCTGAATCGAGAATGCATCAGGTTAACTTAAATGATTTGGATTCCCCTCAATCGTGGCTCAGGGGAATTGGTTTCTTGATACATACAATTGTGTCTATAAACCAAAGGATGAGTGTATGCAAACATGCATGAGTTGGAATAAATGTCAACATTTATACTAGAATATTTTAAGTTAATAATACACAATTCATTGCTTTAGGACCTCGCTCTGGCTTGTATGTTCAGAAGAGCCTGGGGGTTAATTTTGAACATATAAGCCAGAGTTAGGTTTAGCAATATTTCTTATTTTTTTATGTGTACAAGCAACAAAAAAGAGCTATATCAACAAATATAAGTGTTCCTCTGTTTAGTTACTTATATTTTTCCACTTCTACTTATCCGCATTCACTTTTTATTATTTCTACATGCATTTTCATCTCTCACAGTCAAGAGCCTATGTGACTTTATGAGTGAGGAACAAAGGCTGGAGATTTCCCTTTCTTGTGATACAAGACTGTAACTAATAAGAACAGAGAATGCCATTCAGATGGTACATGATCAATAGCAGAATTAATAAAAACTCAGAAAAAAAATAACAAAAGCAGATGTAAGAGCTGCTTGGTTACCAGTTATTCGCTTACAGAATTCTAGCTGTAGATACTGACCTAAGAGAAGTACCTACATAAAAACAGATAATAATTGGGGAGCACGTATCTGCAGACAGTAGCACGTATATTATTGAGCAGAATAAACAACACATTGTGAAAATGCCATCCAGTGGCTGATATACCAGGATGACAGCAGGTGCACTGTCCGCAGAGGTACATACTGCAGAGAAAATTGCAGTGTTGTTAGTTCCAGAATAGAGCCCCATAATATACCTTATTTTTCTTTACTCTGGGTTTATTGCCAGTAATATACAAACTACTTTTGATCACGTAGAAATAAGGTTATGTTAAAATAAAGTCTGGAGGGTATTGGGAAAATATAGTCAGATTAACATTTAGGTACAGAAATTTTTTTTTTACAAAAGGCAATTTTGCAAATATCTTTTGTTCATTCCCATAATAATTACAGTACTTTGGTCCAGTAATATTATTGTTATTCTGGAGTTGTGTATCTTTCAATTTCTATGAAGACATAGACTCATACTGTGTTAGCAGTGGAAAGAAATAAAGATCAAATTTGGTAAAGATGATACCTTTATTGGTTAACTGAATTGTGTTAGACTGCAAGCTTTCAAGGTTACTTAGGGCTTTTGTTCAGGCATCTAATATATTCGAAGGTGGAATCGCTCATGCTCATATGCTACTGTATACATGTGTGAGCAATGCTAGCTTCAAATGTATAATATGCATGAAAATAAGACCTAAGTAGCAGTGCAATCGAATGCAATTCAGTTAGCCATGAAAGGTATAATCTTCATCAAATTTGCTGAACTTCATTAAAGATCACTATGGAAATTGGTGTTTGCAAGCTAGGAACATTATTTACATGTAATTGCTGTGTTGAAAAAATACAGAAAACTGAAGATGCAGAGATGCGAGGACGATCAAAAATGCAGGATACTTTTTAAGGTGCTTGGTATTGATTGCCCAGTAGATGTCGCTGTTGCTGCGTGCCCGTCCTGTGCCCAGCAGTTGTCCGTGCAGATCTCCCCGCTAGAGGGCAGCACTATTTAGTCCGTGCTCTATCCAATGACGTCAGCCCTGATACACAGAGCCAGTCTGACACACTGCTCCACTCTGCAACTTTCCTGTGTTGGAGCAGGCTGGATTACAAAAGAGGTAGAAGAGTATTCTGTGAAAGAAGTGGGGGAGCTGAGCAGGCAGGGTCACAGGGGAAAGAGGAGCAGTCTGACACAGAGAGGGGGAGAGGGGCAGAATGCACCTCCAGCTGCTACAGTTGCTCCTGCTTGCCCCCCTGTGCTTCCCCCTGGAGACCGAGACTCCCACAGGTCAGTTACTGGTTGCTATTGTTCCTCCCCCTGCTCCTCTCACACCCCCTCCTTCCCCATATCGCTTACTGTTCCTGCCACCTTCTCGCACTCCCTTCTTTTAGATCACTTGTTTTTTTCTTTCTTAAATCTCTCCCAATTTCTTTACTTTCACTTTGTAAATATCCGTTTTGTTCTCTTTTCTTTGGGATCCACTTTCACAAATCCTCTTCCCTGTTGTTAACGTCTGTTCTCCAGTCTCTGGTCTCTTTACCACCCATCTTTTTACCTTATCGCACTTCCTAACTTCTAACCCACCTTTTGTCTAAGAAATTCATTTCTGTTTATTACATGCTTGTTTCCAAAGCCTGCTGCTCTGTATAGCTTTCTTTCCCATTTCCACCCCTGTTTGTCCATATAACAATTTCTATTGTCACTTTTTCAGATCTTTTATTCTCCTGTTCTATGGCTTCTTTGCTATGCATCCCTATCTATAATGTACTGTCTACTTCAACCTTATATATTACTTATTACCACCAGTCTATTTTATATATCACAGCTATACCTCTATTACAGTATATTTTACCAATGGTCTTCCCCTCATTATGGTTTACCTTGAATGCTACATTTAGATTTTCCTCTCCTCCTCATTATATCTTTCACTTTATCCAACCCCTTTATTTTTCTTCCCCCCTTAGCTCCTCCCTCTAAATCTTTTCCCACAACAGTCTATTTTCCTCCCTTACAGTATCACATCTTTCCCCTTCTATGTTTCCCCCCTACACTCTCCTTTACCCATTTTGCCATACCAGCCAATAGCTTGTTTTATGTTTCTGCCATTGTCGGTTTTTCCTTTTTCCAAAAGGATATTCTGTCTCCCTGGTTTTCTCTAAACCTAGGTTAACATCCTACATCCACCAAAATGTATTTGCTTCTTTTCTTTATACTTAATATTGGTTTTACAATGACTGAATTAACACCTTTTAGTTTAATCACACTCTCTTTAGCTTATGATTGGGTCCCACTTGAAGTAGCTTATTTTCTTCTTCTGGTTCCCTTGTTTACAGTCTTTCCTAACTGAATCGTACAGTCTGCTGCAGTTCCCACTCCTGACCTCCTCAAGCTTCCTCTCCATAAACCAAGTTTTTTTTTCCCTTTCATCTTCACCTGTTGTGGATTGTTGACCAGTCCGTCCCACCTACCCTCCATCAATTTCATGTATCATCCTTTAGGCCTCACACCCCAACATTTAATACATTGCAACAATGTAAAAAAAGTGTTTACTATCTTGCTGTAAAGGGGCTCGCAAGTGTAAGTAAAGGGAGTGTCACTAATTTGCAATTGTTGTGGACCCCCCACCAGCTAAGGACAGCACTGATCATCTTCATTATCTTTGTTCTCTGAGCTGTTCATTCACCCTCCCCTGCAGACTCCTTGCATCAACCCCATCTCTAGTTCATCTTCCACCCTTCAACCCCCTCAAACATTTTATTTCACATCATCTCCACTTGCTTCTTCAGTCTCCAAATGCTATCTCCCCTCTTTATCATTTTCTTCTGACCTCAAATTGCTTGTATCTTCCTCCTCCAAACCACCGAAGCTTCTTTTCCTTAAATCTTCATAATCATCCCACTACATATTACATTATATCATTCTCCCCTAAACATCCATATCTGCCTTCCAATTGTATAAATACTAAAAAGACTATACCGGTATTTAAATACAATATGGGATTACCAATTAACCAGGATCTATTAATTAGGCGTAGTTTTGTTAATTATTCATCTTGTTCACATTCAATCCTGTTATGCTGACTTGGCGATACATTGAAAAGCAAACGATTGTACAGAGTAGAATACGGTCATTATAGCAATGTCAATGGAGAGCCCATGTATAGAAACACAGAAAGTGACAGCAGATAAGAACCATTCAGCCCATCTAGTCTTCTCAATGTATAGGGAACAGTAATTACAGAAAGCTTGAAAGGTTTACTGAGATATATGAAGAGGTAGGATGAGTATTAGGAAAACATTATATAGAGGGATGTTCTTGTGGAGAGGAAGATGTTACAATGAGCTTCTGAGTTGGGATTGCAAATCAAGATTTGCTGTAAATGGGGGGAAGTTGGTCATATAGGGTAATATATATTATCAGAAGCCATTTTAGGAAGGTTTAAATACTTTTAACTATCTATATGAAACTATCCTTAGGGAGATATCGTATGGAGGAGTGTTTCTATATGGAGCGATTTTGTGCAGGGATTGAAAAATGAATTTTATTTACTGTTTCTTACCTGTTCTTTCTTTAACGTATTTCAGTCAAGGAAAATCTAATGGATTGTGTTCTTATGTGTATGGATATATATAAATGTATTTATATTGATGTAATCATTTCTGATAAGTGCAACAATCTTTTTTTTTTAAATTAAGAATTACATAGAAAAGTCTCTAAAAACAGACGTGGGGAAATAAAACACATGTATACATTTTATACCTGCAGGCACTGAAGATGTTAACCTTGTTTCCAAACCGTAACACCCCAAACCTGTCATTATCTCTGCTGACTAACCACCCCGAAAGAGATCAAAGTTCCTTCCATGTCTAGTGTCACTTAGCTTCTGTGTGTCTGGTCACCTCTCATCAACGTCATCATTAGAAATGGGCAGGGAGGTGTGCGAACTAATGACAACCATATGTATAATGGCTTTGGGAACAGCCAACCCTACAACAGTAATATGTGTGATGGGTTAATGAGGTGGAATGGACAAAAATGTTTGGCTTTGTTCAGTGGGCCTCGATTCCACAGGCCATTTAGGATCATTCCTGACATTTGTTAAACTTTAAAATATCTGCCTTAGTTTTGTCCGATTTTGTATTTTTTTTTACACTGAGCCAAACTATTTAAAAGCCTGATGTGCCGGCGTCTGTCTTGGTCATAAGATTATTGTGAGAGATTAGAAGGCATTCCTTTCATCCCACACACACACACAACCGTTGTTAGAGTCCCCTCTTAATAACAAGTCTCTGCATCATTCAACTGGTTTAGACATGCAGGGTATAATGTTAGAGGACAGGGTACAGAATTCAGGTTACAATGTAAGGGAAACTGGATCTTGAGAGGCTACTCTATGGAAGCTGGTGGTATTGTTACTACAGGGAGTAGGTGTGCATGTTAAAAGAAAAGCACAAAAAAAAACTTCTAGGGGAGGGCAGGAGGCAGCCGTTCACTGATAGCATACAGGAAAGGGGATAGAGAGAAGAAAGGGAGGGAGTAGCATGATTTTTCGCTGATGGTTAGTATAGAAAACATTTAAAAGTGTCGGGATACTCAAACACACACACACATATATATAATGTATTCAGCACCATACCTACCCTCGTGGAAATAAATCAAATGTGAGGCAGAACTCAAAATCATTTCTATGTAATTAGTAATCCTGAGCCATTAATCCTACCGGGAATGCTAGCTCGTTAGCGACCCTTGTTGGAGAAGAACCTCTTGAAACTAATCACATGGTGCCTCATTATGGAAAACCTTACACCCTATAAAAGAACAAATGTCATAGCCTGGCTCTGGCAAGGGAGGATTACTGGATCTGAAGTGGTTAATACTATGTGTTTTCAGTGATCTTGCTGACTGTTCAGCTCCATGGACCAGACGCTTCCAAAAACAATAGGGATGCTTTTAATCACACAGGCGACGGCCCTAGAAAATCCCCCCTATTGTGGGAATTGGGGCAATGTCTGTGCTGTAGATAGAAGGGGAGGGAATTGCTCCACCAGAACATGCTTTTTTTTTTTTTTTTCTTCACCCTTTTGGAAAACTGTTTTTTTTCACTGAATGCACTAGACTTGTAGGTGCACCAGAGCATTGTGAAAAATGTACACCGGAAAGACAAGGGGTGACTGTGCTGTGATAATAACCACACTGTTTTCTGTAGAGCATGGGAGTAAAGTTTCATTGCTTTATTAAATGTGTTTCACTTTATTAGGAGAATAAATGGTATTAAGGAGCAGTGTTGCAGCAGAGTGCATGCAGGTGGTATACCAACCTAAGCAGCGTGAGAGGGCTGATACAACAGAGTAGATGTTTATGGCACAGGTGTTATGTGCGATGAAGTATGAAACGTGGTGCGACCTGACCATCGTTATATAAAGGGTTGCAGAGTGCTGTAGAAAGTGCTGGTAGAATCCTTATGTGAATGAAGGGTGACATAAAGAGACATGTTAGGGTTAATAATGTAGTGCATTTTTTACATACATCAGTGAGGGGGGATGTTGCAGAATCTGTGCATTAAATGAGTAATATAGCTGAGACGATCTCTTTATGAGGGGTAATATAGGAGAAACGGTGTCTGTTGAGAGGGTAATAAAGCAGAGACAGTATGTTTGTGAAGGTTAATAAAATTACATAGGGGTGTATTCACTAATACAGATGTTTGGAAGAGGGCTTAATATGTCAGCTAATTGACTACACTTTGGACTATGAAGGGCCAGCTCCATTAAGCTTACCTACCTAGAGTTGGTGGCTCATTATTATTATTATTATCTTTTATTTATATAGCGCCAACAGTTTACGCAGCGCTTAATACAATACATATATTCAAGGGGAATGATGACAAGACGAGAATTGACAGACTAAGACAAACCGATACATTTGGTGGAGAGAGCCCTGCTCACAAGCTTACAATATTGAGGGAATGGGGTGACAAACATAAGGCACAGAGAATGGGTGAGAGGTAGAATAGTGTTATCATGGAGATGATATGTTCAGTTCTACTGCAATCTCATACTTCCAATGTTTATTTAGAGTTATGTATCTGAGACTTTGTGGATATGAGGGAGGCGATGTCTCAGAAAGCTATTGCAACCATGAGACAGAACAAACCAAAGAGGGATGTGGCCATTTAATGTATTAAATCCCTACCGTGCTTGTGGTTAAAAGTCTGTTGGAACAACGCATTTCATGTACACCTATAAATAATAGCTGCCAACTGTCAGATAGAAAATTCTATGCTGTTTAAATGTTCATGCTGCATTTGTTTTGTTTGTTAAAGAGACTGAGCGTGTGTAGAGTAATGTCTCCGATTCAATGTATGAAGGCTGATGGCTCATAGGCTCTGTACATGTAGGGGCTGATGGGTCAGAGGGTATCGCTGTGAGGACTGTTGGATCAGATTCTATATCTGTAGGGGCTGATAGATCAGAGGCTGCGTTTGTATGGGCCATGGATCATGGGCTGTACATGGGAATAGAGGTGTGTCAGACACTGCTTCTGAGGATCATGTATGAAAGACATTGTGCATTAGGTTAGGATGCATCAGTGGCTGTGTAGATTACAGGTCATGTTTCAGAAATGTTGTGTGCAAGGGCTTCTGTACCTGAGGCTAGATGTTTTCCCTGTCTGTGTGAAAGAAAAATGAATATGCTTAATCCCATTTAATGCTACAGCTTTGTCTGTAGGGTGTTTGTCTACTATAACACATTCTTTCATTGAACTATGCAGCCAACCAAGTTAAGCATCTGTGATTTCAGTCTGGACTAAATTTGTTGTAGGAGCTAAGCTGTTTCTTAGAACTCTGACTTAAACAAAAGATACAGAATTCTAATTAATTGAAAGGGAGCTGCCGTCCATGTAAGTGTGTGTGTGGCCTGCGTACCCACAATACTATAAGCAAGTGAGATATTGCACACACCCAGGGCGTTCTATGGCAATGCACAGCAGATTTTTGATGTGCGAGTTTGAAGTTTATATCTTCATGGAAGCAATAGAGATAGAGAAAATTGTAGGCTATGTTTTAACTAGTTCAACTCAAAACAGACAACACTTTATACTTTCCATACTTGTGCAATTACAAACGTTTGTTATAAGAGAAAAATATCCATCGGCATACTTGACTGATCTCACCATGACTGGCAATCCAAACTGTGAGACCCACTTTCCTTTGTATGAGACAATAACATCTCATCAGGGAGTCTCTAGGAGCAGTAAACAATGGGCTTCAATTCTGGACTAAAGTTTTTTTCTTTTTGTATCAACACCGTTTATTGACAAAGCAGATAATAAAATGACAGTGGACATATCAAGTATATCGGTACAAAGCAAGTCAAAAGTAACATGAGTACACAGTTTCACAGGAGCATATAAGTATGGGTCACATAGCGCCAGAGAATACATCGAAAACTGCAATAGGCAGAGGTAAAGAAACCGAGCCACCATTATCTGTAACAACAATACGACCCAACAGCAATGCAGTGAGCATTAAAGTATCATTATAGCAATACACATGTTACAATGTTGTTAATCCAAAATAAACAGTGAGTGGAAAAAAAAACCCAAAACAAAACAAAGTTTTTTTCTTTTTATTCATGAGAATTTTGCATAAATGAATAGGTGAATACAACAGTAAGCAACATCCCAAGCGTGGACATCAACAGCAACGAAGAACAGTGCTTTGCATAGGAATCACAATAACCTTAGAAGCATAGGTGGAGGATTACACATTGCTCAGGTCTGGTTGCAAAACAACATACACAGTGTTGATAATAATAAAAATAAACATAATAAAACAAAATAAAATCAGGTCACTTGTCAAGTGATCAGTTGTTACTGTGTAACTCAACAGGCAAGTGTGTATTGGTGATCGTCCCCAACAATTGTTGCCCACAATACCAGGAGGTGTATTGGAAAGTCTGTTTGAATTTGTTTTTTTTTATGTCATCTAAAGAGTTTATGTACGGTTCCCAGGATGTAAAAAAAAAAATCTGTCATGTTTCTTGTAAATTGTGGTATCAATTCGGTATATATGGAGCAGGTAGGATAGTTTGGTTTGAAAAATAGAGAATATGGGTGGTGTTGATCCGCTGCTAAAATAATATGTAAAAGTTTGTTTCCCCACTGGGCGTATACTAGAAAGAGTGCTAAAATACTGGGCTATCTCCGTCGAAAAAGATTGGATTGGTGGACAGCTCCAAAAACAGTGGTATAAATCTGCACCGGACCTCTGACATTCTGTAATCTTGAAATCCCTAGAAAACTTTTTTATTCAGAGTGAGAGCATGAAATAAAGGAAATGCATATTGCACATATAATAGCCAAGGTTTTTAATACAATGTTGTTAAGTATGGGTAATATAATTTCCAACCCAATCAAACCCAGTTTGGTCTGTTGGCCGTAAGAGGGGGCTGCCCATCACATTTTTGTGAAAGCATTGGTGTATACCGGTCAGTCAACTTTAAGGGCCCACCAATAAATATACTGGTAACCTTTGGAAAAGAGAAGGAAAAAAAAAAAGAGGGGGTGGACCCTTCAGACAGTGTGCATGTCCCTTGTGAAAGCCCACCCACGCTCAGAAGATCGGAGACCACAGTACCAAAGCGACAGCTGAGCTACAATAAAACAATGGCCAGAGGAATCCCTTAAGTTTTAATACAATAGACAGTAGCTAGAAACATAAGAGGAGCTTGCCCTAATTTTGCTCACTTTTGCAGTTGAAACAAAATAATTCTTCCCTAGCGCATCAGGTAGATTCTGCCCACGAGCAGTGTGCAGACTAGAAATGCAAGGCTAGTTTCTTACAGGACATGCTGTTCCCCGATTAATTAGTCTTTTTGAATACTCAATGGATGGGGTCAGCCTTATATGTTGATAGTATTATCCTAATATTTTGGTAAATAGGTAAGATAGCTTCAGTCTCATTTGCATTACGTGGAAGAGCCTAGGGCTCTGCCTGAGAGTAAAATAATAGTTCTCACTCACTGTTCCTTAGTTAGGTGCCAGCTTTCCCATATGTAGATGAGGTCCACAATGATAATAGCAGAGATTCAAAAATTGTGAGTTGATTTTGTTCTGCAGAAGACATTATTCATGCATTTTGGATTTTAACTGTTATTACCAGTGGGTCAGTCTGGTATGCCATCAGCCTATGTAACTAAATATGCCATGAATTAGAAGAATAATGTATTCTATTCACATAACTACATTTTCGAAAACATGATTGTATTCTATCTATACACATCATTGTGACTTTTAGAGCTACGTAACCTTATGATACCGTCATGCCTAGCAAAGATTTAGAGTGCCTAGGATATATGAACACAAGGGGAGGGAAAAAGAGGGACAGCGTAACTGGTATCCAAACAAAGGAACTGCCCCTATAAAAGGGGGACAATTAGGAGGTAGGTGTCACTCTTGTGAATACCATAATGTTTACCAGCTACCTAATCCTTTCTAAAGGGTGCCATTGCTTGTTAGTAGATTCTAAACAGTCTACAGAGCAGAGTAAGAGGATGGAGAATGAAGTTTGCCATCTGCACCTCTCATTTGTGGGCCCCATTGAAGGGATTAATTATGTAATCCCCTTATTCCAATTTTATGCACCAGTCATCATTTCTGGATAGGGATTATTGCTGTAGGAGATAGTCCTTCCTAAACAAAGCCCTGGCAAAACAATGTTCAAATCCAGTCTCTGTTAAAGGTATATGGGGCCCTGGGTCAGTCACCAGAGGACATCTACAACATCATCATGTATATATTGAAACAGCTAGTTATGTGTGTTCATAGAAGTTGTAATCGTTTCCACATCTGCCTAGATGGCTACTTCCTAGCATAAGCAGATAGGCGCCACAGCTGATATCCCTTACCTGTCCCATACCTAGAGGCCCATGGGTAATATCCTCTTTTGTCACTCGTTTTATCTCTGCCTGTCTGCACCAGTATGTGGCCTTTCATGCAGTGTTTATGTTTTTCTTTCCAAATTCCTTACTTCCCCACTCCCTCTACTCATATTAATCTCCTGGTATGCTGATTACTGTTCATAATGGGACGTTAGCTAAACTACAATTGTAAGAGTGGGGCAGTGATCAGATCCTAATTTACAAGTCAATAGCTACCTCCTTGAGGCAAGGCAGAAATATCAATGAAAGGCACAAACTGTCAATCATGTATATACAGTTAGAGGAAACCGTGCCCTTATTCAGATCAGAAAAAAATTAGCTCCCAAATAAGTTTTCTTTTTTCTTTATGGCCCATTCTCTGAGGCCTAATCTTATAATAATGTTGTTATGCCCCTATAACGCACTGAAATTAGACATGTACATTTTGTTACAAATAATTAGAAATATTAAGAAATACATTATTGTAATTTATAAACCACATGTTATGAGTAAATAAACTGTTAATATTTATTAGTTTTAATAATAATTGCAAAGTACACATATACAGTACATACAAAATATTTTAAAAGGCTATTTAGGGATAGTAGCTGTCTTGTAAGGAATCAACATTTGTTGATTAATTCACAAAAGAATACTCCCTTTGTTTAAATTGTTAGAAATGGTAACTAAATTGGGAAGAAGTTGACTCATAGTGAGTTGTAGTAAATGCCGACATTAGTGAACATGCAGGTTTCACATCCTCTTTGTACAGTGCTGCAAACTATAATGCCAGTATATAAGTAAATTAATAATAATATTGGCTCTTCTGCCTACTTGATGTCATTCACTCTTTTTGTGAATAAACCACATAATGTTTAAATCAAAAACATTAGCTTCATTTTTCCATTACATCAAATGTTCCCACTTTGACATTCATCTACAGTCAAAACATCAAATTGCATTCTAAATGGCAATTATATTAAATATAAAATGAACACCTTCCCTGCTGGGCATTTCTCTTATGTCTGTAATGATTCCTCCTGTGACTCTTGTTAGCTTTTAATAGCTGTTAGTTGCATTGATGTCGTTTGGTTATTCTGACAAGTCATATGTTTCCTTTTTCTCTAGAAGATTTTTCTTGTGAAAGACACTGTGGATTGGTGTATACTCTCTCATGCAGCATAGAAAACCTAATCAGAACATAAAAATAGTTCCTTAAGGATTTTGTCCATATGTTTTTTTCACATATAAAACAAAACCATTTACTTTTGTATTCTTTTTTTACCATATTTCATGCACATTACATTTTGTATATTTCATGTACAAAAACCAAAGTTATTTTTTTTTGTTTTTGTTTTAAAGCAACAAAATTTATAGTAAATGTTTAGTATTTCAAGCCATGTTTTACACAGCTCATCCATCCAAAAAAGCCTGATCAATATTGCAGAAAACATCCGAAAGAGAAAAAATAAATATGAATACCAATGAAATGACTATATTGGTCTTCCATAAAATGGCAATCTTTTTTTATTCCACCATCCATTTAGTTATCGACATAAACCACTTGTGTATTACTTCATCAGAGAAACCAATAATCTTCAGATTCTCATAAACAATCTGGCAACAAATAAAAATCTCTCTTGAAACCAACCTGCAAATATGTACCAATTCATCATAAAAAGAAAGACAATTTTGATGAGAGCTACATTTTTAACCAAGGGGTTAATATCTGTATTCCAAGCATTTGTAAATCATATTAGCTGACACTTCAATGGGTTTGAGTGTCCCATTGTAGTATCAATCATCAGAGTTTAAAGAAGCTGTCTGTAATACCTCCCAGGTGTCCCTGTTTTGGAGGACAGTGCCCACTTGTCTGATGCCCCCCCTTTTATCCCCCTATTTATGTTTAATGGTATGATTGCATTACAGTGCAGCAGAAAAAGTTAAATTATATAGATAGAATAATTTGTTCTTATTCTAAATGTCTTACTTAAGTTAATAAATATTTATTTATCAATAGGTTCGTAAAAAGCCTTGGGAATACCCTACCTTTAGCCATGTTCTGAGCACACCCCTAAAACAATGGCTTTTAGCCATTTCATAAGTAGGGTATAATATATGTATTTAGACATTCAGAAAATCTTTGGATTACATCCAGACTTTGGACTGTAAATTGTGTTACTGTTATTAAATGAGTTCAGACATTGTTAAAATATTATCAGTAAACATAGTTTCTCAGTCTGGTTCCTAAAAGATATCTTATGTTTGTGCCGAAAATATATCTTATGTCAGTGCCTTCTGCGAAATCCAGGTAAAGAGGTGATACATGGCCTAGGACTGAGGTCCAGGGGTGGGGGCAACCACTCTACTACCAAACCAGAGGCCAGATTGTCTCTTGGGCAATCGGCCACTTGGTGTCCTGCTGCTCAATGGGCTGGTTATCAGGGAGATCTCTGCAATATGTCCACTATAGCCAACACCATTATAAATATGCTCAAATAATGCATATATCATATATAAAAAAAAAAACAATTTAATTAAAAATATCTATTTAAGCATAGTTGACAACTCTTTCAATTAGGTAAAGTAATATGGGCGTACGTTGACTCCAAAATTCTCCACATTAACACATCTACATTCTGTCCTCGTGTCCCTTTCTATAACTGCATAAAAAATGTCCCCAGTTTTTGCTTAAAAATCTGTTCATTTTCTTCTACAATAAGTAGATTTTGGGAATTTAAATATTCTTGTGAAAGTTATATTTTGGGTTTCACCCTGCACTCCAGTCTCTCATGGTGGGATTAAGAATGTGTTCAGGTAGTTTTAGAAGCAATTGTGGCTGATCACCTTTGGATAGATACTGCTTAGCAATCATGGTTGAATAGGAGCAGAATCTAATTTGTCCTTAACAATGAAGAGTTTGAAGTATATATCATGCAAAATGTTAATGATAGGTTTTATTTAATATACACTCACCAACCTATTTCTGCTGACAGCCGTTAGAAGGTCAGGCTTTTTGGAACCAAAGTGCACTAATGGCACTGACATATTTACAGTAAAACCTGTCACAAATAAATTATTAGAATTTTTAATGGGACTCTCTTTTTTACATTAATTCTGGGAAGACTTGAAAAACATCAGCGATATCGTTGGATGTACTAGATATGAATGAAAATTAGCTGTTTTAACAAGCTAGGTTAAATTTTGTCTGACACTTTCACTTAAGGGCGTCAGCCTTTCCGAGAACACTTTTTTCCCCTCTCACTTTTAGCACAGTTTGATTTGTTTATGAAAGTCGCTCTGTCCTTGAAAGATAGCGAGAAGTTCCAGCTATCGGAAACTGTAAACTCCCATCCTTCCTCTATCTCTCCTTTCAATGTCCTGTGTATTTGTACCTCTAGCACTCCCACCTTGTTCTTCAGCACCCCCTGGTGTTATATTTTGCCCTTTACATGGATCATTCTAGGATGGAAGACTATGCAAAATTTCTATATGATCTAAATGGATCAACTGCCTATATCAATTTTTGGAACCCCTAATCTTTAGCTCTTCAAGGACAATTCTGAGGTCCCACTAAGAGGGGAGAGTTTCAGAATCTCCAGCAGATATCCAGCTATTACAGTGTAGGTCACTATTGTGTATGCAAGGTTGAGCGTTTAGCGCGTATTACTATGTGTCCTGGGAGTTAAATAGCTTATTAGTGAGTGGTTTTAGTAATCATTCTTTTTTTTTTTGGATTAGTCTGGATTTTAGACTATTAAATTAAGCCCAGCAGGTCTACAATTGCATTATATACAATTTAGTTTTCTTTTAGCTGATGTGAGTTTAGTGTGGAAACATAACTGATAACTTGCCATTGAACTATGCTCCTATCTCCTGTTCATCAGAATTACTAAATAGCTTAATGGTAAGACATAATTATACAAAATTATATATAATTACTTGTTGGTAAAATGATGGTAAAAAGATGCACTTGAGTTCTAATACAGACTTTAATCTGTAAACACCATTATTATTATTACGTACATGTCACACAAGGTTTGGGAGAACAGTTTGCCTTTATATTTGTGTGAATTGTTTTGAATCTGCCAAGGTGACAAGTAACTTTTTGCTATTTATTTGGTTTTTATATTTTAGAATAGTTGGTGGTTTATGGGTCTGAGATGGCGCAAAGACGAGTCACAAGAAATGCATAATAATAAAAGATTTTATATATATATATACCGTATTTGCTCGATTATAAGACGGCCCCCCAAAATCAAAATATTAATTTAGGAAAAAAACAAAAAGCCTGAATATAAGACTACCCTATAGGAAAAAAGTTTTACTAGTAAATATTAATTCATGTAAACTATTTTTTCATATTTAATAAAAGCTATGATTGAGAAAAGTATATATTTTTTTATTTCCTTTTATTTGCCACTCTGCCCCCAGAATTGCCTTATACCCCCCTATTTGCCACTCTGCCCCATGATGTGCCTTTAAACCCTCTATATGCCACTCTGCCTCCAGAAATGTCTTATACCCTCCTATATGCCACTGTGCCCCATGATATGCCTTTTAACCCCCTATATGCCCCTCTGCCCCATGATATGCCTTATACCCCTATACGCCAGAGTGGCATATAGGGGTATAAGGCATATCATGGGGCTGAGTGGCATATAGGGGGTTAAAATGCATTTCTGGAGGTATATATATACTGCTAACAGCAATCACACTCCTATCAAGCCAAGGCAGCCAGTACATGCTGGAACCTGGGGATGATAGTAACATAGTAACATAGTAACATAGTTCATAAGGTTGAAAAAAGACCAAAGTCCATCAAGTTCAACCTATATACATATTGTGTCCCTACTGTGTTGATCCAGAGGAAGGCAAAAAAAGTAGTGTGATTACAGCCTCCCTATGCCATGCTACCACCCCACCCCCCTTACACATCCATGCTATCACACACACACTCATTCACAAACATTTAAATACTCATTCATTCCATTAATCACACATACTTGCTCAAACCCCCCACCCCCTTACCTGAACTGCAGATCTCTCACTTGCAGACTTCTGCAGGGGCCCGGCTGTGCGAGCAACTTCTCTGGCCCCGCCCCCAGAGGAAGGAGGGGGGAGGCAGAGTTATGCGACACTCTGCTAGCTTCCTGTTCTCCTGCTGCTAGTAGAATAGACGCTGCTCACGACCAAAGCACCGGTAAGCAGCCTGGCCCCAGCAGACATTTTTTTGAGGTCTGATAAGAAGACAACCTCGATTATAAGACGAGGGGTATTTTTCAGAGCATTTGCTCTGGAAAAAACCTCGTCTTATAATCGAGCAAATACGGTATATATATATATATATATATATATATACAGCGCTAGGAAATATTATGGCGCTATATAAAACAATAAATAATAATAATAATATACATGCCTGCCGCAGTCCAGTTATCCTGAAAAAATCTCCTCAAAAAAGCCTGTTTTCATATTATGCAGTATTTGATTGCCCTGCAAAATCTCAACCTTGAATCAAGCCTAAAATCAAATCAAAGCATTTTCTATATAAATTGAGTCACAAATGTTTTAAATTACAACTTTAAAACATAACAAATGATAGATCAATCAGATATAGGGACTTGCTGGCCTGTCAACCATCCTAACATTCATACACCTAAAACACACACTTTACTTTGAAACCTCCTCACCCCGCAAACATCTTCTCCACAACCTCTTCTCAATACCTCCTCCTTACCATCTCCGCTTCTTTGTTTAAACTTACTAAAGCTACATCTAGAGGCATGGAGGCTCTACATGCCCCTGCGTTACTGTGTTCAGATAACTTGTGCCACTAGCGCAGCCTGCTGTTCTCTTCTGGCGATTTCAAAACCTCTAAATCCGCTAGTTTAAAGTGAATCGAATACAGTATAGACAAATAGGTAATTACCTGTCTATGCCGTGCTATATTATTATGTTTCAAAATTTGATTGTAATGTTACAGGTGGACACATATTTAATGTGTATAAACATTTTATTCAGGATGTTAACGTTAACAAATGTTAAAGTGCACAATCATAATTATTTGAGTATGTGGTCATTAAAAATAAAAAACTCTACATGTCTGGCATTGCTGGTCCCTTGAGGAACTCTCTTGCTCTTTGCTCTCTTGTTCAGGGTATTGTACATTATTAATGGCTAATATATGGAAGTTTCTCCTGCAAGAATTGCTGACCCGGCATAATGCATAGTTAAATTAGTGAGATTTATCAATAATCATCTCACAGACATCGCTCTAAGTTATGCAGAGGTCCCCATCAGGGCTTTCCCTTTTTTTAGTTTTTAAGTTGAGATTTGAAAACGCAAACACACTTGCGAACTTTAATTTCAGAGAACCTTGCTTCTGTACATAGTTGCCCTGCCATACTATGTGGCCTATTGGGATATTAAGGAAGAAGGAGAGATCGTACCTTTAGTGATTAAATATGGTTCATGCATTAGCCAATTCTTATCGGCCTGGACAAGCATGGGCTGTGCTGAGTTAATATGTGGTTTACATTTTTTTTATGTACTATTTGTTCCTTCACAGCTGGATGTACATTTGAAACTCATAGTGACATTGGACCTTGTGAGGTGACCCAGGGTACACAGGATGACTTTGACTGGAGCCTGGTTCAGGATCCCCGCAGAGACACAGACTTACCTCAAGGTAAGTAGTGATGCAGAAGGGAATGGAATCATACTGAAGAATGAATTAAGATGGATCTAAGCTTATCTGTTTCTAATTTCCTTCTGTCTTTAAATTCTTATGCACTCAACTAGTCACTGCTTTTATTTTAATTGCCACCCCTGCCAGATATGTGGCCCTTAATTAAATAAGACCCCCTGTACATTATTTCTTTGTTTTTCCATAAAAAGAGTTTGTTATTCTTCTCCTCACAATCCCTGACGCATACAATCTTGTCTCAAACCAACACAGGCTCGTACCTTGTGGTAAACTCTTCACAACATGCCCCAGGAAAACGAGCTCAACTACTGTTCCAACCTCTGAGTGAGAATGACACTCACTGCCTGCAATTCAGTTACCTCCTTCATAGCAGAGATGCGAGGGGTCCAGGCACATTGCGAGCCTACGTGCGGGTGAATGGTGGCCCACTGGGTACAGCCGTGTGGGAGGTGTCTGGTCCGCGTGGGAGGCAGTGGCATCAGGCAGAGCTGGCTGTGAGCACCTTCTGGCCAAGCGAGTACCAGGTGGGCGTCTATGAATATGGAGTGATAGGCTCTGAGTCACTCAAGTTTTCGATTTAAATACGTTATGTTCTAACTAATTGAAACATTATTAAAAAATATGTTGTAACTAATGAAAAACAGGTTTAATTCTTCTATTTTAAGCACTACATCTTAAGAACAACTCATTATTTGCCTCTCTGCTACGCATATCCCGTAATCAAATTTATTATTGAACTATTTCACTTCTGCATAATATTGCACCCATTGGTAAGGTTTAATCTGTGCTGTAATACTTTTCTGCTACACAAAATCTATACTCTCTGGTATGAGATGTGTCCTTGGAGGAAACAGAGGAAACCGAATTACAAGCCCTTCTGTTAGAATATTTCTGGATTTTATTGCATTATGTTCAGAATTTATCCCACCTAGCATGTTGCTAGTATCTTAGGTTCATTAGTCTGTGATATTCTGCACCTGCTACACTGACAATATTTGTGTCCATGTTGCATACCTTTTAGTATATACAATGCCATGTTGTTGTACTACCTTCAATCAATACTGCATTGTCTTTCTGCTCTACTGTAAATGTATATTTATTTAGTTACATCCTTGATATCCTGGATGTATATTCTAATATATATATATATATATATATATATATATATAATGCATGTGGCTGTTACAGGTGCTGTTTGAAGCTGAAGTGTCTGGGACTCCTCAGGGATTTATTGGGCTGGATGACATTCTACTGTTCAGTTACCCCTGCTGTGAGTACACCTGACTGTTCTAGGAATCAGTGCAGTCACAGGTCATTGCAAGTATATACAAGTATACATATACAGTATATTTTAGTTAACAAATAAAAAGTCCAAAATTTGCTTTCAATCTTCAATCTACTCAGTAATTGTAAGTGATTGCAAGATCAGTAGGTTAGGGACCTGTCCTATTTACCTACTGGACCCCCTCCCACCTCTGTAATGTAAACTGTAAACTACACCTGTTGGCTCTATGTAATTGCATATACATAAACATATATGCATACATACACTGCGTAAGTCATTCTCACTTATAATATATAATTATAATGATTCTTTTTTGTCCTCACTCACAGCTCAGGCACCACACTTCTCCCGCTTGGGTGAGGTTGAAGTGAACGCTGGGCAGAATGCCACTTTTCAATGTCCCGCAGCAGGCAGAACCATTGAAGGGGAGAACTTCCTACTCCAGGTAACATCCACCACTTTCTGGCATGCCTTTTGCTCCCCCATGTACATTTTGGGTTTAAATTAAACATTCTGCAGAAAGGTTAATAGAAACTAAATTGTCCAATCAGAAGGACTATTCTGTTAGCTGCTATAGTGATAAGACTACACTTTCACAAACTTTCCAGCAGAATTGTTTTTGGACATAATCCCCAATACTAAACGTAAAAGAAGAAAATATATATACTCTTTTGCCGGTGACTCCAAATCATTGTGGGCAGTTAAACCCTTCCCTAGAGGAGTTTGGACCCCCTTCCTGCTCTCTTTTTTTTATTTGCTGTGGCGATGATAAGAGCGGCAGGGTTATTATATCAATGTCAACAGACCTCAGCAGAATTACCTTGAGTGTTCCATTGCAGGCAAAAAGTATATTTTTTTGGTAGGAGACCTGAAAATATTAGTGGGAGGCAAAGTAAGGTTTCCACAACAGCAACCTGAGCCAAAGATTATATTGACAGAGTCTTTCACTGCATAATATGAAATAGGCTTTTTTGAGGAGATATTTTTCAGGATAACTGGACTGTGGCAGGCATTTTACCAAATTCCTTCAGTGTTTCCAAAGACTTGTCACTGACTTTGTTTCTCACCACATTTTTTCACACATTCCACACCCACATCTGTATGTATGTATGTATATATATATATATATATGACTGTGCAAAGATTTTAGGCAGGCATTTGAAAACATGCTATAAAATAAGAATTCTTTCAAAAATAGACCTGTTAACAATTTATTTTTTTTATACAAAAAATACAAAGTTTGTGAACAGAAGAAAAAAATGTAATCATATCAATAGTTGGTGGGACCACGCTCCCTTCAAAACAGTGTCAATTCTTCTAGGTACACTTGTACAAAGTCAGAGATTTTGTAGGCATATAGTTAGGAGTATGACTAAACAATTATACCAAGCGGGTGCTAATTATCATACAATTTAGTATGTAGGTTGAAACACAATCATTAACAGAAACAGCTGTGTAGGAGGAATAAATCTGGGTGAGGAACAGCCAAACTCACTAACGAGGCAAGGTTGCTTTAATATCAAAAGTCATACACCATGAAACTGAGCACAGCAACAAGACACAGGATAGTTATACTGCATAAGCAAGGTCTCTCCCGTGCAGGAATTTTAAGGCAGAAGGGGATTTCCAAAGGTTCTGTCCAAGCTCTTTTGAAGTAGCAACAAGAAATGGGCAATGTTTAGGACCGTAGACGCAGTAGACGGCCAAGGAAACTTGCAGCAGATGAGAGACACATTATGCTTACTTCCCTTCACAATGTCCAGCAGTGCCATCAGCTCAGCATTGGCAGAAATAAGTGTGAACCTACACCCATCTGCTGTCTGGAGAAGCCTGAACAGAAGTGGTCTTTATGGAAGGTGCTCTGGACTGCAGGTGCTCTGCTGTAGCAGAAAGCAGTTTGTTCACTGAAGTAGAGTGGTACAAGAATGAGAGCATTCAGCAACACCGAAAACCCAACACCGAGCAATCACAAGCGGCATAACAAGAGATTTTTCCTCCCCCAAGATAGCGGCACCCATTTCACCATACAAGTCAATGGAGCTTAGCTTACTATTCACAATATGATTAGTAATATTTATATATATTTTAAAAAGTAAATAAACATGTAACAAGTAATGTCCATAAAAACATGTATAATTTATTTTTATGAGAAAGTCCTAAAACTAGCACTATATCTTCACAAAAATCCTGGCATGGAAAGAGTTAAAATATTAGCATTTGATATACCTATGGCATGTCTAGTTTTCAAAAATGTATGATTTGATGGGGTAATTTGAATTGGCAGGGTTCAAAGATGTCCCAAATAGAACATGGGCACAGACTATGTAAAAATTCCCCCCATAAATTGTTCAAATAAAAGTACGAAAAATTATTTTTTTCCAATTTGTCACCATATTTTCTATTTTTCATAGTAAGTTAGATGATACGATCAAAATAATGGTATCTGAAAAAATATTCTTGTCTTGAAAACAATATATAACTTGTGTGGGTACACTAAATAGAGGGAATAAAAGTACAGCTAAACATGAGCACCGCAGAAGTGTTAAAACATCCATTGTCATGAAAGGTACAAAAAACAGCTCTGTCCTTAAGGCACAGAGCAGTCAAAGTGCGCCCTGGGGAGGGTTTTCGGTGTTGCTGAATGCTCTCATTCTTGTAATAAATAAAAAAAAATAAACTATTAATAAGTCTATTTTTGAAAGCATTCTTACTTTACAGCATGTTTTCACACCTGCCTAAAACCTTTGCACAGTACTGTCTGTATATTCTGTATATACTGTACAATATACATATTATATATACATACATACACACACATACGGATGTGATTTTTTGGTTTTCAGAGGCAGACCGGAGGCATCACCTCAACTGGGATTATTCAGCATACCAGTCACTGGCGACTTATGGCCACCTTTCAGCTATTAGAGGCTGGACAAGAGGATCAAGACCTGTACCGCTGCGTGAGCTACTCCATTCATGGGGCAGGGGTGTCAAATTTTGCAGAGCTTGTAGTAAAAGGTGAGAAGGTGTATAGAGCATTTGGTAGACACTGCACTACCATTTTGAGCTGTCTGGAATTCACTCTCATTTCATGTCCAAGTGTCTCACTGGCTGATTGTATACATAGCACTCACACTACAACTCTATACATGATAATATAACACATTATTTGTTACTGGACACTTTATTCACTTCTAAGAGAAAAATATGGATTAGTTCTCATGGCTTCAGTAAAGTAGATTTATAGATATTTTGATATTTTGTTTAAGAAATACTGTGTATATTTGTAGATTTATAACATAGTAATTTTCTCTTTTTTAGAAAGCTTTAAGTAGAATTCTATTCCATTCAATTCTGTGTGCTGTAACTATATTTCACAAACACTGTGCATACATGGATTATAGTGCATCTTGCACCATATTGAACTATTATTCCTCTCTTCATAGAGCCACCAACCCCAATTGCTCCACCTCAGCTCCTGCGGGCTGGACCTACCTATCTAATTGTGCAGCTGAACACACGCTCTATTACTGGAGATGGACCAATTGTGCGCAGAGAGATCGAATACCGTGTGACCGGGGGCTCCTGGCGGGAGAGGCATGCAGTCACTGCACACACATACAAGCTATGGCATTTAGATCCAGACTCACAGTATCATATATCTGTATTGCTCACACGTCCTGGAGTTGGTGGCACAGGAAAACCTGGTCCAGCTCTGGTCAGCAGAACCAAATGTGCAGGTAGGAGGACAAAAGACAACAGGCAGAGTAGAGAAGCTCTAGGACATAATACACAATGAAGAAGGCAGTAGAACATAAATTTAAGGACTGAGATGGGTTTGTAGGGCACTGAAAACATTAAGAATGATTATGGATGCAATATTACATCCCATAACTGTCAATCAGAATTGAGTGTGGTATATTATGACTTTATAGCTGTTCTTTAGGTCCTCTTTTTTTCTTTGCAGAGCCCATGCGTGCACCTAAGGGGCTATCCTGCACAGCAGAACAACCACGTCAGATGACTCTTCACTGGGAACCAGTGGGCTTCAACATCAGTCGCTGTCACACCTTCTCAGTGACACTGTGCTACTACTATGACTCAAGTTCTTTGCAGGACTGCGTGACAGCAGAAGGAGTAACCAGTCACTACACGCTCCGGGGCCTTCCCCCTCATCGTGCGATCCATTGTCACCTAGTGATCACCAATCCTGAGGGCAGAAAAGAGGGCAAGGAGGTAATCTGCCAAACTCAGGAGGATGGTGAGTACACCCAGTTTCTTTGTTGGCAAACGCATGCAGCTCGGGTTCTAGAATCACACACACATGAGCTTTTTTCACGAGAGAGTGAACTGCCTCTTACCTCTTGTTATTTCAGTCCCAGGGGGAATTGCTTCTGAATCCTTGGTTCTCACTGCCCTGGATGATACTATCTTGTTAGCATGGGATGAACCTCCTGAGCCTAATGGAATACTAACACAATATGAGGTAAAGAATGTATACATTATCCAGTAAACAACTATATAGGTATATATATATATATATATATATATATATATATATGTATATAAACAAGCATGCCATGTTCAAAGTTGCTTAAATCCCCTTTTCAGATGCTCGGTTTGAACTTCAGCAAGTTGTCTTGATCACTATTTGTGTTAAAAGCAATTGAACATGTGTACCTAGTATAGTGGTCGGTGAATTATATATATATATATATATATATATACACACACAGAAGACTGGGACACTTACAAAACATGTATCATACAGGGCTGAGCTGATTATAATGGAGCACTCCAGTATACATCTTCTGAGATTTTCATCTCAAAATGCAATTTCATGACTATTAATATGAATGTATAAAGAAAACACTTTTAGTCTATTTCCCTTTTCCACAGATCAACTATCAGATTATTGAATCCTCCGACCCTGGGGTGAGTGTCCCTGGTCCACGTGGTACCATCTGCAAGCTTCCCAATGAAACATCCCACCTATTCACAAACCTGCATCCAGGCACCACTTACTTGTTGAGTGTGAGAGCGAAGAACAGCAAGGGCTATGGGCAAAGCGCTGTTACTGAGCTTACCACAAATATCTCAGGTAACTATCACTCATCACATCCTGCCCGCAACCCAATGAGAATCCCCACCTGCTTATAAGAAGACACGTGTGTGTTAACCATTTAACACACATGGCACATTGCTCAACCACCAGCCTGCAACAATACATTTTATTGGTTACTTAGCTGAAGCGGAATGATCTTGGGTAGGGCACCCAATCAGCTACCCCAATCTAAAGATCTAGGACAGGTTCCCTCTTATACTATTAGTGCACCTTCTTCTTTCCTCTCCTACTGTTTAGGAATGCACTTATTTGAAACTCAATAAGCCAGCACGCATTTGAATGCTTTCACTAGTTTTATTGTTACTGGGAGTGTGTTGGAAGTGGAATGTTGTTGCTGAGGGCTGGTAATTTTCCTTGAGGGGTTTTATTCACGCAGGGGTACTCTGTTTAACTCTTTAAATTTTTCCCTTCAAGTGCTTTTTAAGCTATTAGGATGTGCATAAATGCTGCCACATTAGCTTAATCAGCACCTAAGGGGACATTTGGCTTTCAAGATAATGTGAATTGGCTATCCTTGGGGAAGCTAGATTTTGGATGACCGTTGCTTAGTGTCTTTCTGACAGTTTTAGCAGACTGGTGATAGGTGACTGTCATTAAAAAAACAACTGCTTGTGTGAATTTAAGGATTCTTTGTTATGTATGTGTATAAACTGTGGGAACCTGCTAACTTGCTTTTGCAGTGTGCCTCCTGTGAAATACTAAGCAAAATAGCATGCCCCTCAACCCACAGCTTTTTTTTACATCTTAATCCTCATACACATGCATTAAAACCTGATTTGCCTTGAAAAAATATATAAATAAACATGAAACCTGTTTTGATCCCATTTTGTAAAATTAAGGAGGCTTACTTAGTGAGATCTGTCTCTTTCTGTTTTAGCTCCTGCATTTGATTATAGTGACTTACCTCCCCCAATTGCTGAGACTGATCATACCATCACGGTACTTTTGAGACCTGCACAGGGCAGGGGATCCCCTGTCAGGTTAGTGTCCCGCTATGATGATCAGCTTGGTGATCTTATGTTCCTCTGTCTTACCCAACTTTTTTCATTCTTGTTTAAATTTGTAATACATATATATATATATATATATATATATATATATATCTCGTATCTTAGCTTTTATCAGGTTTTGGTGGAGGGGGAGACTGCCCGTCGGACCCGCCGTGAGTTGGGAGCCCCTGGCTGTTTCCCTGGTGCTGTTGGCTTTGAAGAGGCTGAGACAGAGGGTGCCACTCACTATGTGGGGGGTGAACTGCCACCAAGTGATCTGTCTCATGACACACCTTTTATTGTTGGGGACAACCGCAGCTATGGAGGCTACTGGAATCGGCCACTGGATCCTCGCCGTGGCTACCTCATCTACCTGCAGGCTGCCAGCCACCACCGGGGGGTGAGCAGGATGAGCTGTAAAGTGAGAGATGGGCAGATAGAATGCAGATACAACAGTTTATGTGTTTCAGAAATAATACTTAGCAGCACTTAAAGGAGTAGTTAAGTATACACTCAAACACCAACGTTGTGACAGTCCTGTAAATGGTATTAATATACTAATTACGTTTTCCTAGATTTATTATGAGTTGTATGAGTATACAACACATACATGTAGTGTTTGCATTTTAATTTCAGAGCAATGATTTACTTACATTTGTTCGGGTTTTAGCATATTCCATATACAAATCAAGCCACATGGCCAGTAGTGACACACTCAGCTCAGATTATGGTGTTCATGCATTAAAGAACAACAATTTACAGTCTTGTGGGAGCCCATAGTTTCTCATATGTTTGTCTTTTTTATAGGAAACCCGTCTTAATTGTGTTAGAATTGCAAGAAAAGGTAAATATGCAAACTATAATTGGTTGTGTTATTTTCTCACTGTACTTATTCTCTCCTTCATATCTTCCAGTTATGCCTGCTTAAACCATCTCTCTATGATGTCCTTCTGCATTTTGAGGTTTCATTTTGCCTTGTATTGTCCTCTATCCATTTAGTATCCATTTTTCTTCACTGCTGAACTCTCTAACATATCTGTCCTCTTCACAGTATCCTGTAAGGACAACTAGCTCTCTGCTGTAGGCTCTAATGCATCTTTCCTCCACATAGCACCCTGTAAGGACAGCATCCGATCTTCTGTGGCTCCACAGCGCTCTGAAGAAATGGGTCTGATGCTGGGAATTTGTGCTGGTGGCCTGGTGGTGTTCATCATTTTGCTTGGGGCAGTTATTCTTATTGTCCGTAAAGGGTAGGTGGAAAATCTGAACAACGACACTGATTGGCTATCTAACAGGAATCAGTCTGTACTACTTGAGGCAGGGTACAGTACAATATCTCTGGCTGTTGGATTGTTATGCTTAATAGATCCCGAGTGATATGGTAAATTTCTCTTTATACATCTGCATGCCATGTTATGGTGCAGTGCTGGTGTGGCTGTTTGTGCTTGTCAGGGTGCAATCCAGTTTGAACCTCTTATACGGGAGTGATGTTCTGCACGTCTCTTGTCAGAATGTGATGTTCTGCAGTTCTTATGCTTTCCTACTCTTCTCTCTTGCTTTCAGAAGAACACAGTTCTCTTATGCTTACTATCCGTAAGTACACAAGCTTCACACATTATCAGGGGTAGAACTTATGGCTTGTCCCACTTCTCCAAGGTGTTTGAGACATAAAAGGCAGATGGACCTGAAATGTCTGAAGGCAAAGTTAAATAATAGCATAAGAAGGAGAGAGCCACGACACACTAATTTTAGAGTAAAACAAGTCCCACCCTCCCTGTAAATTCCCCTATCTCTTTCACAGGAAACCAGTGAGTCTGACTAAGTCAGCACTGCCATCTCGTCACGAGAAGTCCAGTGTTGTAGGACCTCGGGAACATGCAAAGACTTCAGATCAACCCACCCTGCTTCAGGAGGAGGCAGCCCTGGCCTTCCT
Source organism: Sceloporus occidentalis (assembly GCA_023333645.1). Classification (NCBI taxonomy): domain Eukaryota; kingdom Metazoa; phylum Chordata; class Lepidosauria; order Squamata; family Phrynosomatidae; genus Sceloporus; species Sceloporus occidentalis. The sequence continues at coordinate 5,184,026 of JALMGF010000071.1, read as the reverse complement.
GCACAATTATAGTAGTCGAGGTGAGATTAGTTCTTCTTATTCAAAATAACATCAGATAATATCCAGAATCTTAGAGTTTTAGTCTCCAAAAGTGAATAACCTGAAAAGGGGAGTCATGTGCCAACTATTAGAGTTTCATTCACCAAAACTGGAAAAAGAGCTGGTCAAAGTTTGTAGAATAGGCTTTGGGCACATATGAATACTTTTGTTTTTTATTGCTTCACTCACAACACTTACAAAAGAAGGCTGCATTCTTATCATTATGCAGGTTTGAGCTGTTCTTAAATCCTACATTTACAGTATGCTTCATAAACCTTTGCTAAGCTAAATAATCAGGACCAACCCAAGAAAGTATGCTGCCTGGGTTCAGGAATAAAATGCTTCCCGCTAAAACCACACCAACCAAAAACATGCTCACATCCATTATATGATACCCATATTAATGCACACAGAAACTCAAACTAATACACCCACCTAGAGACTTGCACTAACATACCCACTCAGACACTCACACTAACACAGCCAGCCACAAACTAACACACACAGCCTAACTCACACACTAACATACCCAGACATACACTAGCATACCCACACAAACACACACACATAAGCATACATACACTAACATACCCAGACACACAGACACTCACGCTAACACATACCCACTCACACAATCACAACCAGGGACATTAGCACATAGTAGCTAACTCAACTGGACACACACCAAGGCACTAAGATACACACACTACAGTAACATACCCCCACACACAGAAACATACCCCTACACACTATAACATATACACACACATAAACATAACTACACACAGACACAAACAGACGTACACTAACATATCCTGGCAAACTCATACACACTAATATTCTCTACTTTTTTGTCTATTCAGGTGAGACCCGATGTGGATCTGTTACAGAGGCCAGTAGTCTCCTGGGAGGATCTCCGCGGCATGGAGGGGGGAGAAAGGGGTCTCCTTACCACACTGGTCAGTTACACCCAGCAGTGCGAGTGGCGGATCTTCTTCAACATATAAATCAGATGAAGGTGGCTGAGGGCTATGGCTTCAGGCAGGAGTATGAGGTAGGCTGTACACTCCATACTTTTCTTTTTTCTATTATGCAGCATAGTCAGCATAGATTATATATAAACAGAAATTTGGAAAACCAATAGCCATTTTAAGGTCCCCCCTTAATTCAAAATGCACCTTACTTATAGATATTCCCCTCTGCCCCCCAGATATGCCGCTCTGTCCCCCCAGATATGCTTTATGCCCCTAGAAATGCCAGTCTGCCCCCCAGCTATGCCGCTCTGCCCCATATATGTGTTATGCCTCCTAGAAATGCCACTCTGCCCTCCTGAAATGCCACTCTGCTAGATATGCCACCACCCCCAGACTTACCAATGCACCCCCAGACTCCCTGGTGTCTGGCGGGGACCTGCCGGTGGACGTTTGCGCGAAGTGCGCAGACAAGAGAAGCACAAGCGGAAATGTCGGCAGCGGAGGTTGTCTACGCGCATCGCTCAGACGTCCACCGGCTGCCAGAGAGTAGGATCCAAGTCTCCTGCAGCGCCCCCGCTCGGCACCTGGAACTGTATATCCCGGACGTCGGGCGAATTGCACATCCCTGCGCTAAACTCCGATTATAGGCCGCACCCCCACTTTAAAGACTTAATAATACGGTGTATCAATTTCATTGCTTTCAATACAACATCTTCTTCATTTACATTTTTGCATTTTTCTCATAACCTAGAACAGGCATGGGAAACACAGATGGTTCTGATGTATGAAATAAGCTGTTGTTTTATATTTAGGATGTTCCCTGAACATAAGTAGCCACTCATGCATTACTTTGCTTCCAAGTAATTATATATATATGGGGAGAATTTGTCCTAAATTAAAGTACAATGCCTGGAGTATCACAGATTTGTAATCCTACAAAGATATATATATCACAATACCCGTATGATTATGAAGTACATACGATGCATACGTTCAAGGCATAGGCAGATTAAATTTGAGGACATTTGTCATTTTCATACTTTTCTACATCTGTTAGCCAGCAGGGGCAGCCTCAGGTTCTGGGGAGTCCTGCACAAATATTACACAACAAATTTAAATGCATAAACTTGAAGTGTGAATCTGTGTGGATAGGTTCCCCCCATTATGCTCTAAGGGCCCGCTAAGGCCATTGTGGGCCCTAAGCTGTTGTATCGTCTTATATATATATATATATATATATATATATATATATATATATATATAACAGAAACCCCTGATTACTGGTATTTAGCAAATAGTTATTTTAAGAAGAATTACAAGAAAGTGTTTTTTTTTTACCCTACAATGAAGCTACACTATTAACATTGTGTCTTTCTTCTCCTTCGAATGTTTTTCTTTCAGAGTTTCTTTGACTGGGATGTGTCCAAGAAGAAGGATAAAGGGAAGGGAAGACAGGAAGTGCCACCAAACTGTAAGTGACCAGGGATGGGGCCAAATATTTTAGTGCAAATACCTTAAACATGTATAAATACTCCAGATCTGAGTGCTGCTAAGCATTACTTTCTCAAGTTTTCTTCATTTCAGATGAACGGCACCGTGTCAGGCTTCATCCTCTACAGGCAGAGTGCAGCTCAGAAGAGATCAATGCCAATTACATAGATGTGAGTATTTAGGTGTTTACGACTACACAGATTATCTACATTGTGAATTAATGTACCGGAATACAGTTGAGGAGCTATAGTGGCAGCAGGAGTCCCCAAGTTTCAGTTGACATCTCTCGACCATCTCTGCAGTAGCCTTCTATGTGGTTGGCAGAGGGAGCAGATATTTCTATCTTCATCTTCTGTCCTCTCTTGTTGCCGTTGCCCTCTGTTACTAAATGCACCAGGATAAGACATCATATCTCGCTGCTGTCAGTAACAGAATGTGTGGGATGGAAGTATGGAGGAGCGATCACACAAAGCTCCAGCTCACCCTGGTAGACACCGGTGTAGGGATGCCAGAAACTTGATAAATATTTGTACATTAATAAAATAACATGATATGTTATAATACTGTAAAGGAGTATTGTACATCACCAGCTTAGCACCGACATTCTACATTGTATAATGATCATGAGTACACTGATAATTAACATGCTCTACCGTATGCTGGACCCTTGTTCCGTTAATAAGCATATTGCATTGGTTTGTGTGTCCTAATGATTATCAGTGTTCATAATGAACATAGCAACTAGCTACTGGTTAATAGAATCTATATAATAATCACACATTTATGATTTATCTGCAATGCATTATAAAGTATATAACTTGGGATATTCTTGCACAATTATTTAAAATATATGTGATCCCTAGGGCTGCTTAATGTGCACTAGCACTTGGCAAGCATGCCCATGTACATGCAACATCTCATCAGATAACAGTCCTTTGGTTAGGATGAAAGATAAATGCAGAATTTCCCCACTAAACACCAACAATTAGCAGATAAAATGTAGAAATGGTTTGGACTAAGCATGAAAAGCAATTGTGATGTTTAAGTGGTAAAAGTGGACTATTGCTCTTTTATGACTTTGCACCTTAAATTGTTCCAGTTTTTGACAGCATTCTACATTTCATTTAAGAAGCTAGAAAGTTTTTTTATTTGGGGGGTATAGGATCTAGATAGGTTAGGGAAGGATATTTATGTTTGATGATGGTTTAATATAAAAGGGCATTTTGTGCAAACTGTGTTTATTGATGATGGAAATTAGCTGTTAAACAATAAAGTGGAGATTAGGTATGTTGGTTTAATTATGTTCGTCACCTACATCACCTATGTGTGAAAACACTGGTGATAAAAGGCAATGAAATTAAACCTGCAGATATATTACGTTATTTGAATAATATAGAGGAGCTGAAATAGGCAACCCATAAAAAGAGTCAATGATACACATGAGTGGGCAATTCATTTACAGTGCTATAACCTTTTAAGCAGAGATGAAGGAATATGCCTAAATGGGTATCAAGTTGATTTTTGAAGGAAGATTGTTGTAAAAGGATCACCAGCCCTGTTCACTTTGTTATATGACACTCATGATGATGATGATGATAAGAAATGTGAATAGGAATATTACAAACCACCAAATACTGAGGTTTGAAAAGACCAACCTTGGAATGTTGAAAAACGGCACAAGTGGTCACGGTTTTAATTATTTCATTGATTTTAACTACTAGAGAATTGGTGAAATGAGACCTGTTTTCTTGTTCATTCAACCACTTCATTAGCTGTTTCTCAGTGTGTTTACAATTTTCTTTCTATTGGCTGTAGGACAAGGCTTTGCTGGAAAAGGTTATGTCAAATCATAAGTCATATTCAACTAAGATGCTTATGGGAAATAGTAATGAAATCTATGCCTTATCAGAGATTGCCTACCTCATCATTAAATCAATTCATTAATCACATCCATGTATCAGATAAATACATTTAATTGAAGACATTTAGGAAGACAGTACCTTTTTGGAATATCGTGGAAAAATCTTCTTCTGACTGAAAACATGGTGTATATTTTGAATAAACATATTCTAAAGCTGATCCAATGGTTATAAGAAAGAGCGGGACCCTCATAGGTTGCATTAACTGACAAAGGGAGAATTAAATAGATGGTAACTTACATTATAGCTACACCACTATAAACCAGAATAAAAAGCTAAAAAAAAAAGAATAAAACAGCTAAAGAAATAAGAACAAAATGCTTTGTACATTTTGTCTGGTATTGAGCCTTTATTTATCAGACAGTGGTGCCATTATGAGACCTCATAATGCGGTCTCTTGAGAATTATAAATCCATATCCGTTATATCCAGAACCCTTAACAGGGCATTATTTTAAAAAGCATTAGCCTTTCTTTGACATTATTCCCCTACCATCTCCCTTTGCAACTTGTATTCCCTGCTTCAAAGGATGCAGCTGTTTTCATCCTAATGCTTCCAATATAAAAGAGACTACCAAACACCTAGAACAAAGTGCTTCTCTCTGACCTTACGGCTAAGGGCACATTTAAGTAGACATGGACAAGTTGTGTTTATATAGTTTAGATACTTTCCCTAGAAATTGTTTCCAATATTTTTTGGGCCCAAAAGTATTATTAGCATTAGTTTGGAAGCTAGGCTCTGTGCTGAATCTGTTCAGACTTAACACCTTAGCCCCAGGCTATGTTAATTCAATAGCCTGAAAGATCTGTCTAATGTAATGCAAAAAAAAAGCCTTATATAATAAAACCTGGGCAGGTTGTTTATCCAGTTAATATGGCTATATACACAATGAGGTCATGGTGTAGTATGTCAGCTATGACCGGAAATGCATTGTGGGAGAACCATGTTTTATGTTTAATGGATTAATCTTGATTTATAATATCTTTCCATGTCTGATCCCCTCCAGTATTTCTCTTGAAGACCTAAAACATTGCATTCACACCACAAAAGTTTATTCCCTGTCTCACATACATTTTCCAATTGACTGACATTTTTATCTATTAACTTTTGGTACTCAATTAATTCTAGTCCAACACAGCATTGCTCCTTCTCGATATCATTAACCTCCCTATACCCCTAATATTGATCATTCGTTGTACCACCCTGCATTATTATCATGCAGTTGCTAACATATTAATTTAGCCAACATCCCGTATAAATATTATCTTATTTTCATTATTATTTCAACTCCCATATCACTATTTTCTAATTTTCACCTCACACCATATTGATTTTCTTCAATATTGGCAACAGCAATACTATTATTATCTTGCCCATACTAAAATTTTCTGCTAGTGCTATTATTCTGCCTCCAAGTTCATTGACCTTGAAGTGACATTATATTTACCCTTCCCTTGCAAACACCACTAGCCTATACATTGTACGATTGATTAAGCCCTACAGATTTTTTTTTATAAAATCATAATTTCCAAAACGCTGTAACATTAAATATACATGGTGTTGTTTAACTATTTGCTGTATCACTAATGAGAACTCTTTACATCAGACCACAGTGACTTTCTACCATTGCTCTTTTTGTTTTGCTTTATAGCCATTGTTTTGTCAATTAAAATAAAGCACAACAGACTTTATTACCACATATGCTAGAATATGTAATTGAAAGTCATTTGTATTTGATACTTTGGAATTTTATGATCGGTGCACAGATGTTATGCGTACAGGCCTTAAAATGTAAGCTACTGTAAGCCAGGGGTACTTAAATACAATTGGAATTTCACATAATGGCTGGCTTGAAATGCTTGGAGACCTATCATTTACCCATTAACAAAGGTTTGTTATGTTGGCAAATCTAAATTGTGGAAATGATTTACCTTAGAAACTGCCAGGGGAGGGCTGGCAGCCCAAGGCCTGGGGGGCAAGTCTAGTCAACTGGCCCATTCCGCCACCAAAGCGGCTGCGAGCGACATTGAAAGCGGCCGCCGTGCGGCAGTCACTCCACCGGCGCCTAATGAAATCAAAGCGGCCGGCGTGCACACACCGCCCAATGACTGTGCCTCAGCTCTTCATCCCACCCTTTTAAGATGTAGGACAAAGAGCTGAGGCACAGCCATTGGGTCTGACTGATGCATGATGAGTACCGAGAGTATTTGGCACCTGTGGCATATACTGTATGTAGCACGCCCCCACACACACACACTTTAAAACTGCATAGTTTCTATGGTTAGGCAAACATTGACAGGGGTACAGCATAACTATTATATACTGAGGCACACATTGACGTCAATGCGTGCCTATCACTATACATTGAGCCAGACACTGACAATACTGCACTACAACCCCTATCACTATATACTAAGCCAAACATTGATGTGGTGTAGGCCTACCACGTCAGTGACTGGCTTAGTATATAGTAGGGATGCACCGAATTGAAAATTCTGGACCTAAACTGAAAATTCAGCATTCACTTGGCCAAAACCAAAAAAAAACAAAACAAAAACTTTAAAATACTTTATTAAAAGTAACTCACCAAAATTAGACAAAAAAAATTCAACAATATTAATTAATTTATATATATATTATATATATATAATTAATAGCAATCACACTCCTATCATGCCTAGGCAGCCAGTATATGCTGAAATCTGGGCATGAAAGGAATGTGATTACAGCCTCCCTATGCCATGCTATCGCCCAACATTTACACATCCATGCTATCTGAAACCCTCGTTCACAAACATTCAGCATAACACCCATCACTCTCACACACTATCCACTCTCCCTGAATCTTGTCCTACCTTTCTTCTGTCACTGTCACTTTTCCTCCTCCTCTTCGTTCTTCCTCTTCTTCTCTGTCCTGTCCTTCCGGTGCGGAAGACGGTGGACGTGGCTTCAGTGTTTTTCTCAAATCCCGGCACACAAGTCCTGACGCACAGCCACAGTTGCCGCGACGGCACCCCTCAGATGAGCGGCAGCCACGTACGCTACCGGCACGACGGCCGCATTCAATCCAGCCGCAAACTAAGCGGCTGCGTTGAATATCCGTCTGCCGGTCATCCGGCCGGCCCACTGGCCCGGATTCAGGGCGGCCTGGGGGGCAATTGCCCCCCTGCCCAGCCCGCCCCTGGGAACTGCAGATAATTTTTTGAAAGTTTTCATACACAAGGTGTAGGAACACGTTTGTGTCAATGTATCCAATTCTGGATCCAATTCTGAAAGAAAGGGTTATGGTTTTTTTTTACATGAGCAGTGCTGTATTTATTTTTGGTGCTGCCCTAGGCCTAACCTGGGGCAATGCCACCAGCCACACCTTCTGGGCCACCATCCTTCTTCTGAGTGCTGGGATATGATGTCATATCCCAGAGCACCACCTTTTAAGGACACATAGTGCAAGAAATTAACTATGGTGGGATTGTGTAACTGGCTCCCTTTGAGAGGTCAGTGACCTCCCTTTTAACTGGCCCATTGATCCGCAGGGCGTCTGATTGCTAAAAAGGCCTGGATATGCCACTGCACGTTATCCTGTCTAGCAGGTTAGAGACCATTCAGATTCTTAAGGGGAGAAATCATTATGAGTTTGGTGGCTTAGCATAGAGGCAGCTTCTCTCACTTTACAGGCTTTGAGAGGTATATTATGGTCACACTTGGTGATGTGACAAAATGTGTACCATGTGTTAATTGCTTTCTAGATTGCTAATGTTTTGTATCGGCTGACAACTTCTTTATACTTCTGCTGTTATTCTGCTCCTTTTATTTCTGCTAATGCATCTTTTCTTTTCTCTGCTTCTTCCCTGTTTTTCTCTCATTGCCTTTTTTGCACCCAACCCTTATACTTGTTTTTTCTTTTTCCCAATTCCATTCTCCTTTCCTACTTTTTTCTCATATTCTTCCTACATGTTCACTCTTTCCTTCCTGCCCCTTATGTCCCACTCTGACCCCCTTGGTCCTTGTCTCTATCCACGTTCCTGTCTTTTTCCTCTCACTTTTGTTTTACTGTCTGTGGGATCACCTGTAGATCCGGATAAACAGAGAAGTGAGTATCAAGCTTGTGATCCTCTACCCTACCTTTCCCACATCCAGGTGCCTTGTTGCCCTGGGAATAAACCTAGAATATCAGATCTATGGCATAAGCCAATCAGCATCCTCTATCCACAGGAACTTTCAGAAGTACAGCAGTGTAAAAGGCCGAAGCTATTGTCATTGGTAATCCCACTACTTCATTAGCATTGCAACATTCAGTCCATTCATATGTTCCTTTAACTATTTCTCTTTTTCCACTTAATTATATTGCCTATTCATTATTAGTATTACTTGTACTTGCTCTTCATTTTCGTATAACCATTCCCCAGGTTTTATTTCCCCATCTACCGCTCTCAATATAATCAATCAGCCCTACATTAAATCTCCTTCTTTATTCCCTCTTATCTCACTTTGTCCATACAATCTACACTTCTCCCTGACAATATATTTCAAAGATTACTCCTCTAAAATCCTCCCTCATACATATCATGTTCCCTAGTAGCCATTTTTCTTCTTCTTTTATCTCTCTTCAGTACTCACTACATGTGTTCTTCTCCCTTTTTCTTCATTCTTGTTTTACCCCTAATCCTTTTTACCTTTCCCCTAAATCCTTTAATAGAGCAAACCAAAACAAATAATAATGTTTTGGCTCATAAAGCTATTTTTACCTGCAATCTCAGAAACGAGGCCTGCTTGGATAGTCAGAGTTAAGTGCATTATTTCATGTAAGGTTTATACTTAAAGTAATGTAGTGGCTTATACTATGTACCAAACCACCCCACACATTAAACACCCCAGATAAAATCTTAATAAAATAATTTTTGAAGTTTGTCTTGCTTTAATATTACTTTTAACATCCTTCTTATCACCTAGCCCTCCTATCAGATAATGAACTGAAAAGTATGTGCCCTCTTCTCCTTTCCTCTTAATTCCTCTCCTCTCTTGCTCTGTGGGATCATCATATTTCATAGCATGCTTTGAGTTATATGGCACTCAGACAGATAGGACACTTTTATATGTTTTTTCTTGTTCTCTTTTCTCAGGGCTACCACAGGTCCAACCATTTTATTGCTACTCAAGGTGAGTCGTTTTGCAGAAAAAACAAACACATAAGTTAATAGATCAGATGTGGGATGCTGTAATAGTGCAGTTCAAATCAACAGTAATTTATTATTTGTAGTAAGCTGTTAATATTTAAAATTGTTAATCTGAGGATAATGTATGGGTAACTAAATGATCTGTACATAATGTGCTAGCTTCATTGGACATATACTGCAAATATCTTGTAAGGGAGTGGAACATCACATACACGAAAATTGGTTCAATACATATCATAGCTTTATTAATTCATCACTACTAATCTCCAAAGAAATAATGTTTTGTTTATACATTGGCTGTGGGTCTTGTGTGATTAATTGACATGCCATTTTCCCCCCACTTCAGGTCCAAAACAAGACATGATCTATGATTTCTGGAGGATGGTTTGGCAGGAACATTGCTCCAGTATAGTAATGATCACCAAGCTGGTGGAGGTTGGAAGGGTAAGTTGTAAAATGTAAGAAGTACCTTTGATAGAGATAGAATGTGTAAAGGGGAGGTGTTTTATAGAGAATTGGATGGCGTTATAGGGAGAGGTGTGTACCAGTGTTCTAATTCTCAGAATTTTACAGTAATGTGCATAGAAACAGTAAATATGTTTATAAATGAACAAATAAAATATGTTTTTTCTTCTAAATGCCTTATTCATTTACATAAATAGATATCAGTAGGTTACAATTTCACAAAAAACCTAATTAAAGCTTCCAACTTCACCACCTACAAGAAAAGTGGCGTTTAAAACGTTGGTATGATGTAATGAAATAGTTGGAATTATAGTTTTGTATAGATTATGTGAGAGGGAAAGTTTCAGTGAAATTAATATAGCTGTATTGGTCCAAGATAAGCCTTTAGTCAAAGGTAACACTTCGAATTGAGCAAACATAGAATAGGTGTTGTCAGTCACACCTCAAACGTCCCTCGAGGAATCAGACTTCTGGAGTCCAGAAAGCTTATATGATTGTGCAAATTTTCGGCGTTTGTCCAATTAAATCTGTCACCATCAACATTTTATAAATCTGATCTGAACCCCAGAAAGGGTTCTTTAGTAGGATGGTTTAGCACTGCTGTCATAGTGACCTCTATTTACCTTGCCAACAGAATTATTTTTAATGTCTCCAAATGCAACCACCTTCCAATCTTGGAGAGATTGCTGACAAAAGATCAAACTACAAATGACAAGAATGACTTTGGTCCTGGGAAATCAATTCAGCTTAGAAAAGAATCATTAGCTGAGCAGCCAATAAAATCCCTGGGAAGAAACGCCCAATAAATGTCCTGCCACATTCAGATGTATAAGGGTTCATTTACATCGGCCAAGTAGTATTTCTTCTCAGAGTGATTGCTTCTTCCTTTTACCATAGCAGAATGATTGACAGGTCTTTTTTTTTCGAATCTGTACTTTTGCTTGTTTTTCACCTACTGAATTCTTCTGTAACATCACATCTGTTCATGCTTTATGATTTCACAGAACTTGCTGTTACCATATGTTGCTTGGATTCAAGTCTTACTGCTGTTAGCTTGGCTATTAGTCAGTGCAGGTGATTCTGTGAGATTGTGCAGTCTTTGGCCTGAAACAGAGCAACTGATATTATAAGATGCAGAGAGGATCCATACATTTTTAAATTCGCTGGATATTTCAATTGAGCAACGAGCAGTATTTCTTTTGAATGAAATATGTTTTATTCTGCATAATCTACTTTAGCCAAGAATCAATATGGTATCAAAGGTATCTCAGCATCATGTGTTTGGGTTTTGAGCTCCATGGGGCTTCCAATGAATAGCCATGGCAGAGCAAATAGGAACTGCTGTGGTATAATATAATGTCACATAATCTACAATAAGGTTACCCAACAGGTAGTTTTAGCAGCGGTAACTTAATGTCCATGAATTCTGCTTTCTGTGTATTTACTAAAAAAGGTGGTGTTCTAGTTAATACTGGTAGTAAACAAGTCACTGTTACATACCACATTATTATTCCTAATACTAATTGCATATGGTATATTAGTGATTTTTTCTTTTTTTAAAAAAACCTATGTTACTTTCTGATGCATGTGAGCGTTTGTAAATGTGTGAGGTGATACTTGCACACATTGTAGTAGAATAATGAATTCCAAAATGATACCAGCGTTGTCCAAAGTAAGATTCAAACTTTATTCTAACTTAAAAAAATATTACTGCATTAGGAGATCACAGTCTCATGCATTTTTCTTCAGAGTCTTACTCATAGACAAACGAAATAAGAAAGCACACCCCATTTAATATTGACCGATTCACCTGAGAAGGGGCAGACATCCAGCTGTTTCGCATATGTGCTATTAACACACTAATGAACATATCATTAACCCTTAATAATCCTAACATAATTAATATCAATATAAAGAGGCAGCAACTGAAACCTAATACATAATCATGATAAAAATACACTCCAATTCATAAATACCATAATTCATAATCGTAATTTAGTTACTACAAACAAGATTATTTTTATGTAAATCATGCTAAACCCAATTAAATCAAATAAAAATTCAAAATCAGTGAATTCATAATGATCAAGATATACTCAGATAAACCTAATAGAATTATTCAATATATAGTGATGATGCAGGTTCTTTAATTTATTCAACATAACAGTTTAATTCTCACTCTCCATTGATGCCTGTTGGAGCCTTTAACCCTAATTTAATCCCTTAGGGACCAAGCTGTTTTTTTTTTCTTTTTGTGCCCTTCGTGACATTTTTGCAGCGCTCGTTTAGCTGTAATTTTCTCCTCTCTCATTAAGTGTACCCACACAAGTTATATAATGTAAATTTTATCATATCATATAACTATAAAAAATAACAAATAATAAAAATATTTTTCTGACTTTTATTTGAAAAAATATTTTACTCATAAACAAAAGCTAATGGAACTGCTAAATAGATTCTATTTGTCCTGAGTTTAGAAATATCCACTGTTTTTATGTTTCTTTGCTTTTTTGCAAGTTATAGGGCAATAAGTACAAGTAGCATTTTTCTATTTCAAAATATTTTTTTTCAAACCTTGTAATCCTGCCATGTCTTTGAAGATGGCTAATTCAACTTACCCCCATCAAATCGTATGTTTTGAAAACTAGACACCCCAGGGTATTTCAAATGCTGGTATTGTAACACTTTCCATGCACTAATTTTACCACTAGCATTTGTCAAAGTTTGTGGTAGTAATGTTTTTTGTTTTTTTACACAAATTGTGCTTCAGGTATAGATGTCACATGGCTTCTGGTATATGTCACTTCCAAATAATACCCTATTATGTCACTTCCAAATAATACCCCATTATGTGTTCAGCAACATATCCTGAGTACAGTGATACCACCCATGAATGGGTTTGTAGGGTTTGGGGGGCAAAAGGCCACACTTGGGACAAGTTCAATTCAGTTTTTTAAATATAAATTGACATCTCTTCAGCCTACCCCCATGTCCTATTTGGGACATCTTTTGAAGCCGGCCAATTCTGTTTACCCTCATCAAACTATATACTTTTGAAAACTAGACACGCTAAGGTATTTTTAATGCTGGTATTTTATATATTTCCATGCACTAATTATACCACCGGCCTTTGCCAAAATTTGTGATGGTCATTTTTGCTGTGTGAAGTACACATTGTACTTCAGGTATGAATTTATTGCTCCGGGTATACATCACCATTTTTATTGTTTTACCACTATTATCTGAAAAAGTATCGCCTCTATATTTGGCCCTACAATGGGCTCTATTAATCACTTTTAGTGGATACCCCCTGTAGAAAATTGACTGTGCTTGCTGTTCAAAATCCAACACAGAGAAGTAATTTCTCTTAAGCTATATTCATTTTCTAATGGTATATTATTTAATACATGTCTCGGGGGGCAACTGGAATAATGTGTTTCCTGCAAAGGGTTTCCGGTAACCTGCTGTACATACTCTATTACACACAGTGCTAGATACATCAAATCTAAGAATGAGATACACTAATGGTCATAATTCATGGTGAACTCTAAATTAAGATCATTATTGTTCAAAATATTTTTTATATATGTATATACAGTGCCCTCCACTAATTTAGGGTCTTTTGTAAGTATGACCAAAGAAGGCTGTGAAAATGTGTCTTTATTGTTTAACCCTAACAGGTGTAGCTCTATGTAGATGTAGTGTTAAGCACATCATGTTTCAGCAACACATCACTATATAAAAATCAGTATCCTCTGCAGAACTAAAACAAAAACAAGATTACAGTTCAGTATATACTGAAAAATAATTCAGTGGGGTTGAAGTTGCTCCCGTATAGCCCAGAGCAAAAACAAGTGGGACCTATTACAACTATATTGTTGCACACAGCCAGAGATCTTTATGCAAGTGTTGGGCGAAATTAGATATTTGCATGAAATATTCTGGCTATACCTTTGGTGGCTGTTAAAGCTGAAGAATGAAAACTTAGAATTTGTGATAATAGCTTTATGGAGGAACCACACATTGTCAAACATGTTCTAGTGTCAGGGAAGCATGTCACAGCTCCATACTTGGTGAAGAAGTAGAATTCCAATGCAATATTCACTGACGATTCATGAGGGATTAATAAAACATCTGAACATCAGAACAGTAAATAAAGGAAACAGCAACTGACAGATGCTTTTTAGTTCAGAATCTATTTTATTGCATTTTATCTCGGATGTGAGTTTCCTATAAAATTGTACTATTATACCATCCATTGTTGCATGTAACATCCTTACAGTTAATTAAAAAAGATGTAATTAACAAGTTGAGTACAGTTTAATAAATATACTTTGTAATGGGGAACTCACTGGGTTTATACAAGGAGTTTGTGGGTAAAGCCTTGGTTTCCAGAGTCTCTGGGACAGTTTTTTGTTTTTGGCAATGACTACTCCTGTCTACATTCCTTATCCCCTGCACACCAAAGGCTGTCCAGACTAACCTTGCCTCTATGTTTGACTAGTCCCAATATGTGAATATGCACCAGCACAGGCGAAAAGCATTAGGCTTCTGTTAGCTTTATTTTTTCTTTGCCACTGATGTTCTTGTTACTGCACTTTATTCACAATAAATCTTTAAAGCAAGTGAAGAATTTTCAACTTTTTTTCTAACCTTGGGGTTGATGCTATCTTGGAAGCACTATATCACTGTATATTACAAAGGGCAAACACATTAGATATTCTTCTGAAAGGAGGGCTGTGTGGGCCCTTCATGGTGCATAAGAAATCTCAAGTAATATTAAGGGCAAATGCAGACCTTTTCACAGGAGAAACGGACCAGGGTTTGCCCTTGATATTGCTTAGTTATATTAAGGAGATGTTCAACTCTCTTGAAAAACATTTTTAGTGAATAACTTGAGAGCCGAGATAACGATGTAAATAAGCAATCATTTCAAAGACAAAGGAGGCAATTCATCTACACAATAATTCAAGTTTAAACACATTTTTTTTCTGTTTATATACACAATACTGTGACTTTGAGAGCTGCAAAACATAACGATTACCTACCAAACATTCTGAGCTTTTGAGGAAGGGAAGGGAAGTGTCAGGGGGATTTGTTTTCCAAAAAATGGACACTTGGTAGGCATGTGTTTTTCTGTTTATGAGAAGTAATTTTCATAAATAAATAGAACAATATAATAAAGGTATTCTCATGAACCAGACTGACCAACCTGAATGCCAACTAATTATATCTTCCTGCCAGACCCAGCTAAGCCAGGCTCTGGAAAACCTTTCACAGACAACACACGCACAAGTCCAAGCAGGTAATGCTACACTTGGAATATAGGATACAGGCGGTGTTGAAGCTGCCCCGAATATGCAATCAGCTTAGCATACATCCACTGAGTGCAGCGTAAGGCTTCACTAATTATAATGAAATGATTAAATCGAAAGAGATTGTTAATGTGCACCTCGGTAGAAAGTCAACTTCAGCAGTAACACCAGTATTGTCCAAGATAGAATTCGGCATGAGGAGAACACAGTCTCACGTGTTTTATCCCACCAGGCTAAATCATTGGCTCAGGGAACTTCTCAACCTCTCATTTAACCCCTTAACGACACTTGTCCCAGGCACATCATGAGTTTAAAGGTGTGTAGAAAGCGATCTAAGACCGCTTTCTTCTAACGAACGGTGTTGTTATAAGGCATCAATCTTCGCTCAGCCAGTGTTACTGCAATGCCTCAATATCGAGACATACAGCAACACCAAAAAATATGCAGGGGCACTGTATGATCACTTTACAGAGCGATCATGTTCGCCATAACATGCCTTTCAAATATGGTACTGTCCTGCTGGCAAGAGCTTCATAAAAAAAACATAAACACAGCACACATATTAGTTTTTTATCAGTTTTTTTATTAGCTTTTGTAGATAAGTAATATATAGTATGATCAAAATAATGGTATCTAATGAAAGCCCCTTTAATATATAATTCTTGTGTTTACAGTAAGTGAGAAAGAAGAAAGGGTACAAAATACCTGTTTTGTAATGAAGGAGTTTATTTCGTTGTCCTAAAGTTTGTGGCAGCAACAGGTGCCTTTTAAGGTATTTTTTTATGGATTTGTTGCAGTGTTTGGTCATTGTAACAAAATGTTGTCAAAATCTCAAAAATGTTTATGTGCAAAGTGATAGGCATTGCTTACCAAATATTACCCTCAATGTAGCATTGCACTTTTTTGTTTAATGTGTGCTTGATTTGGAAATGGTTTAAAGTGCTTCTTTCCAATTAGTCTCATGTTACATTAGCTTGATGTGATTATATTTGTGACCAGATGGGGATTGACAAGGGGAGCAATTATCTTCTGGCCTTCAGAAGATAATTGAAAAAAATAAAGAAAATGGTGAATTGCGAAAAAAAAATAAAAAGAGAAAAAAAATAAAAAGGGAACATTTTCTTTTTTAAAGTGAAAAGGAGGGTACATTTGAATCATGTTGTTTGTGCATATAGCCAAAAAGTCCAATCAAGGGCACCATTAAGTTCATTATTGATCCTCCCGGGTAATTACTTGCACACTGTAGGAGTCTGTATAAGTAGTTTTTTACTATATGCACAAACAACAGAATATTGGATATTTACCCCCCTTTTTTTTTTAAAAAAACGTTTCACTGTCACTTTTTGTGGTCAGTTTGTGAAAATTTTGAACTGTGTAAATACTTCCCAGGTGGGCTTCATGATGAACTTAGCTTAATGGTTTTCAAAATTGTTCTAGATGGTGTCCTAGAATTTTGGACATTTATCCCTTTTTTCATTTTCCCTTTGTATTATTTTTTCTGTTTTTTTTTTACACATGATTTTTTGATGATGGAAACATATTCTATACTTTGTAAGCATGATTATTGCAGAGTAAAGTGCTGTATGCATAGTATATCTCATTGCAATATTTTTCAGTGTTGGGCTACTTTATCATTGGTCCACTTGGGTGCACTTTCCATCACAGGCTGCAAGTTGCCAGCCATCCTCTGGAGGCATACAATCCATGTTGCTTTATTTAGCTTCTGTTACTTGGATATACTCGTGTACACTGATAATTTGTGATTAATACATATTCCTCATATCACCATCTGCTCATGTATTTAACTTGAAGGATGAAGTTTATGGATGCCTATATTTTGCCTTTTCATATTTAAGCCTCTGTTGAGCTGATTGGCAAGAATATACATTACACATAACATCATTTTTTAGCGCAATAGTACCACTAGTTAATTAAAAAGAAAAAGTTAGATGCACATGTTCCAAATAATATATATGCGTCCCTGCAACATAAATGTTATTTCATGTACTTTCATATAAAGCGATTTTATTTCACAGGTATTTTTTGCTAAATAGTGTTACTTTATATGAAATATATACAATAAAGCATTCACTATAACATGCACATGTAAATCTGGTTTTAGGCTTGTATGGAACAATATGCACCTTGTATTTTTGTGCATGATTCACAACCTGTTCAAGTTCCACAGTGTGTGATTTTGTTACAAATTTAGATTATTCTATTTTTTGATGTGAAACGAATGAGGCAGCTACCCAGGGCCTGAAAATCTAGGAGTACCACAGAGGTGTCTCTTGTCTGCTTACTAACACAAGCAGCGAGAAATAATAAACAAATGCAGGTTTTAATTATCTCATTCTGTTTGTAATCAGTTATAAAGCAGGGCTGTATATACAACATATGTAGTTGCTTGAAATAAACCAATGCTAGTTTAGGAGGGAACTAAAACAAAAGAAATATATTCACTGTCACTTAAAGAAATATTTTGCTTCCTCTCATTCACTTTTTTATGTTTTTTTTTTTTAAATTTAGATAAATATAAAACATAAAAAATCTGTAACAATAATGTATTTAACAGTTTGTACCACCCGACAGACAACACAATGTGTTACCTCATGTGTTTCCTATGCATATCTGGAGTGGGTTATTGTAGCTTTTTTTTTCCGCATCAGTAAGGGACTCAATCCCACTTCTGAAGTTTTTATTAGTTTCACTGCAGAAGGTGTATGGTCAGTCATATTACCAGTACGTGGCTGTGACATGTTTGACTTCTTCTCCAAGTTTTGTTCCCAAGAAACACCCTTGTGCTTCCATTTCTTACATTTATTATTCCAGATACTTTGACATTTTCTATAAGTAGAGTATGTTTACATGGTGTCTAGCTGAGAATACCTCAGTGGCAAACAGTTGCCGTCGTTTCTCGACTTATCTAGAACTGAACCATAGTTACATTATGATCAGCTTCATTTTCTTCTAAGTGTATGCACATTGCTACCTAGTTTATGGTTTAATGATTCTCATAGAAAATGTTATTTAAGCAAATAAGAAATATATATGAAAGAATTGGGTCTATCGGTCACAAACAGAGGAAGTATGGTCCTGTATAGAGATGGAAAGAGCTACATAGAGTGAAACAAATATAGATTGGGAAGGCATCATCCAGAAAGCCATGATAGTTTGAGGAAGATGTTATAAAATATACCCAAAGAGATAGGGGGAGCTGTAGCAAAATCTTTGTGAACAAACTAGAAGAAGTTACAAAGACATATAGAAGGTATATGGTAAGTACTGGAAGTTCTCTTGCATGGTTAATATCATTAGTATTGTTGCTGTGTTGCACTGACGGCTAATTAAGAACAATGTTCCTTTCATCACATCATTTTTTAAATGGTGTATTCTCGTAAATCTACATTAACTATAATGATTTTGTTTGGTCTCTGCTGGTCTCATTTTCCTTGCTCATTAACTGTCTTCCTTCAGAACCCTTCGAAATACTGCTGACATGAACTCAATGTAATTAGCTTAATCCCCCTTTATAATTGTGTGCATTGTATTATATCCATCACAGTGGCATGCGATTAATCAACTTTGGGAACTATAAATCTCTTTGCTTTGTGTTATCCTTAGGTGGGTTGGACAGACTTCATTTCCCAAATATGTACTTTTTGGGGATATTTATATAGTTCTTACAAAAGGAGCGTAAGCAGGTCCCTTGTCCATAGTTCATGGGTGCATCACTATATGATTCAATATTATTTACCTGCCCACACAGCTTATTGTTCTGTTCACATTTAACTTTGGTCATGGCATGGTTGTTGAATGTTTCTTTTCAAACTGATTTTGTGTATAGATCTTCCATGTGTCATTCCTGCAATTATATATTGTATATAAATTTTTCCTTTTTTTTTAAAATTCAAATAACTTTCAAATAAATGTAGTTACTATTTCGAGAAAACATAAAGTGGGGATGTGTATGAAGAATCCAGCCGTACACTTATATCCCACTGACATCCTATGTAGCAAGCACCGGAGGTGAAGGCTGCAAATGAATAGTTGGAAAATAGCTTTAAAAAGTTAGCATGCATTTTTTTCTCATGATATTGTCCTTGTCAACTTACTTTACACAGGTGAAATGCAGTAAGTATTGGCCTGAGTCCACTGAAACATATGGAGATATTCGGGTAACCTTACTTAACACTGAGACGCTCGCGGAATATGCAGTGAGGACACTCGCCTTAGAGAGGGTGAGAAATATTGGTGCTTCAGGTCATAAAATATTTCTTAGATACATATTCTGTAACATATAGTTAACACTGTAATGCATCACCATATTGAAGATACGAATGGGTTGAACTTGGAATAAAACAACATGTAAGAGACATCGAGCTTGTTGAGGTTATTTCAAAATGCTTTTAACATTTACTTGGGACAAACATCTGTAAGTGAGATGGGAGACAAAGTGAAAATTTAGCAGTGGGTAAATATTGTGGTCTCTTCAATTTTATTCAATTGGATCCCTATTGACTTATGTGGGAACATTTAACATGCACTCTGTGTATTCAGCACAACCTAGTAAAGGTAGTGCTGCACGAAGACAGAAAATAAAATAGTGTATTTACTAATCTGGTTTTGAATCATGCTGCCTGCAGCAGATGTGCTTTCTTCATCGATGTCACTTAAGCATCAGGAAGGCAAAATGAACAGTCACTGTTTAATGTGTATTTGCTGTTGTAAGTTTTGAAAACTAGAAAAGGGCAATGTGGAGGTATATAGAAATTGTAGCAGTCGTGACTTTTTTATACACTGACAAAATAGCTGACTTGAGCTGTGATAATGCAAAGAGCATGTGAACTGGGAATCTTTTCATTGACCACGTTATTTCTTTTCACTCCTTTGCTTTGTAACCAAGGAGTTTGCCAGCACTATAGTTACACAAGCTGAATGGTATTTATTCCATTAGCCCACTATTATAAGAAGCCAATTATGAACTAATTTATCCAGACACTCAGGCAGTCACTGTAATTGTAAATCTCTTTTTTTTATTATTTTAACCAGGAGATGCTCATTGTGTAGTTCACATTCTTCATTGGCTTCTTCTCTGAAAGCACATTCATTATGAAATGTTACCTTTCTAGCTCGCATCAGATCAGCCATAAAACTGTGCTTATTTTGCCCTTTGTCCAGGGATAGTAACATTTTGTGGAAAATGTTAGAACATAACTAGCATACAAGAAGTTCAGTGGGAGGGGAAGAGTGGTTTTGCAGGGTACCTGTGAGGTCTATACATGTTTACCTTTGTCGCAAACAAACAGTATTCCAATCTTCGGTGGTTTGGATCACTGGCATCCTAAACGTTTAGCTATGTATTATTATTAATTAATTAAATCACGTAGGAACCAATGTCACCTTCTTCTGTCTGTCATGCTGCCTTCTCAAAGACCTTGCTTTTATTTCAGCGAGGTTACACAGTCAGACATGAGGTAAAGCAGTTCCACTTCCTCTCGTGGCCAGAGCATGGGGTGCCATACCATGCAACTGGTCTTCTTGCCTTCATACGCAGAGTCAAGTCCTCTACTCCACCTGATGCAGGACCTGTTGTAGTGCATTGCAGGTGAATGACTCTGACAAGTTCATTGTCATTGTGTTGTCTTGTCTCTGTTTGTCACTGTACAACATTTGAAGGTGGCAATTCATAACCATTTTGCTATGTCTCTCAGTGCTGGAGCAGGAAGGACAGGTTGCTACATCGTCCTGGATGTGATGCTGGACATGGCTGAGTGTGAGGGGGTTGTGGACATATATAATTGTGTGAAAACTCTTTGTTCTAGACGAATCAACATGGTGCAGACACAGGTGAGCTGAACAGTTAACCAGTGACTATATTGTAGCGTTAGAGAGAGGTTCCGCGAATAGTTATGGACCCCATTATATCTCTAGGAGCAGTATGTATTCATCCATGATGCAATCCTTGAGGCCTGTCTGTGCGGAGATACTGCTATTCCTGCTTGTGACTTCAAGCAAACATACAAGGAGATGTTACAGATAGACACACAAAGCAACTCTACGCACCTAAGGGATGAATTCCAGGTGACATAGATACAATAAAGTTCTAATACTTTGGTTCTCACACAGCATTCTGCTATTCTTGCAAAAATATATTCAAGTACTGTTCCCTAACATACACATGGCTAGCTTTGTAATGTGCTCCTTTCAAATGTTGATCCACTGGATTATACCTGCCATGTTCTTATGTGTTTGTACACTTTTATAACATATGCTTGCATATTAATACACGCATCTTTACATATACAATATCACTCAGTTGTGTGTTATTTCTTATCCATATTTTTGTAATACACATATTTTGCCTGAAATTACCTTGATTTACAAAACTTAAGTATTCAAACAGTCCTTTCCAGTTATGCTTCATACACCATTACGGTATTTTATTAATACTCCATACTCACCAAAGACATTTTGCTCTTTCCACTCCTGTATAGACTCTGAATTCAGTGACTGCACAGCTCGGTGTAGAGGAGTGCAGCGTTGCCCTTTTACCCCACAACCGGGACAAAAACCGCAGCATGGATGTACTACCTCCAGACCGTTCTCTCCCCTTACTGTTATCTGCCCATGGTGAGGACACAAGCAATTACATTAATGCTGCCTTGGCTGACGTAAGTATTTCTTGTATTGTTCTTGTATTATTCCTAGCATAGTCAGTAATGAAACCTTAGCGGTTCTTGGCTATTCTGCTTGTAATGTTCCTGTCTCGAGGCAAGTGTTCTACACTTCTGTTTTTGTTAAGTCATAAGATCCTAATTTAGTTGTACAAATATCTCAGTACATTCAGAGCAAGACATGAAGGTTCCATTTTTAGGTAATTCCAGATATAGGCCTCCTTGAGTTTCAGAGCTATGATGTAGGTACCATATCTAAAATGTGCATGTTCTTCCCACAGAGCTACAGAAGAAGCTCTCAGGTGATTGTAACTTTGCATCCTCTGCAAAACACAATTACAGATTTCTGGAGGCTTGTTTATGACTACGGTTGTACCAGCATTGTTATGTTAAATCAACTCAACCAATCCAATTCTGCATGGGTAAGTGCCAGCCACTACTGATGAGACTACCGAAAAAAAGTGAAAGGCTTATACACTTTTTAAAGTGCTGTCTTCTAATTTTCCTCAGCCTTTAGTCCCTCCACTCTCCATATTCCTAGCATTGTATAGTTCACATAGTGCATTCTTGCATGTGCCACATTTCTTCTATTAGCATTTAGAAATGCTTCTTGCAGTGTATTTCTTAAAATGCTTCCTATTTCCTCTTAAACATCTGTCACTGACCACATCTCTGACATGTCCTCTTTTTGCCTACAACCCACCTGGAACATTGGTTCTTCGTCATTATTTCTGCAGCCTATGGCTTAGTTGTATTTCTTCTCCCATATGTTGCACATTAGCCTTGTCTACAGTACTGGCCGGACAGTGGTATCTCTCGTTATGGGCCTATGGAGGTGCAGTTTGTTTCTGGGTCAGTAGATGAAGATGTGGTGACTCGTCTGTTTCGTGTGCAAAACATCACAAGGGTGAGTGGCTGTTTTAGGGGAATGTATAAAACACCATCAACTTCTTTACCTGTAAGATCTGTATATATTCTTATTCTTACAACTCTGTTTTATTATGTTGCCCCCCCCCCCCATTTTCACCTTATGTTCTCAAGTTAAGCACTCATCGGCTCTTTCCATCCACTTTTTTTTGCTGTATCATTCAACTTCTAATATTTCTGTTGTGATCAATACAGGATGAGCATCTCCTGGTGAAACATTTCCAGTACATGCGCTGGTCTCCATACAGAGATACCCCAGACACTAAGAGATCCTTCCTACAACTTCTGTCTATGGTGGAGCAGTGGCAGGAACAAAACAGAGAACACAGGACCCTTGTACACTGTCTGTATGTATCGGTATAGTCTCACATTGAAGTCACTCTATGTCAGTATGCAGGAATAGGTTAAGCCACCACATTTAGCATGCCTTTGGTAGAAAAAAAATGTAATACATCTTCCAGTTTATGAGGTGATACTGTTTCACTTTTTATGGCTTTAGCTGAATAAAAAGGTTACATTGCCACATTCCAAAGGACACCACCACAAAGTAGGCTGCACCACTAAACTATATAATGCTCCAATAGTTAAGGGGATTAGATCACCAGATTTCCAAGGCAGCATTACACAATGAGTTACACATTCCTACTTTACATTGTTCAAAAAAGGGTTACTATACTACACATAGAACAAACAGGTTACAATGCTGGATTTCATAGGACTTAAGTTGGACATAGGTTATACCACCACTATTCATATGGCTGTGGCAGAAAGGTTACACACCCATACTTTGGATGACTTTGTTAGTGAAGTGGTTTTGATATAAAGCTTTGACTCTGCAGGAATGGTGGAGGCCGCAGTGGAACATTTTGTGCCTGTGGAATGCTATGTGAGATGATCCAGTGTCACAGAATAGTCGATGTGTTCTATGCAGTCAAAAGTCTGAGGAATGTCAAACCAAATATGGTGGAGACGCTGGTAAGAGATGCAGTAGGGCAATACAGTGTTTTTCACACAGAATGTCTAGAACAGGGACAATTTAAATGTTTTGGACATCAATAGGACAGAACAGGTTTTTGCATTTTTTCTTCAATTGGGCAGCTAACTTGGATGGAATTTGGAGTGTTGCTAACATCTTTCTTTCCTCAACAGGATCAATATCGTTTCTGTTATGAAATTGCCCTGGAATACCTGGAATCTATTGATGCAAGATAGTACTCAGCAAAGCTTTAGGTGACAGTCCTGTATCATTTGCGAAGCAGATATAGCTAGATGTCAACTGCCAAAACAAAAGGGATTTTAATCACCATTTTCTTGCTAATTTAAAAGGGCTTCTGTTAACTAACCCTGTATGTATAAAAAGTCCCCTAACTTCTCTGTTATGGGATTAAAGCAGAAGTCCTACCAATACATGTGTGTACATATTTATACCTGTATATATACGCAAAAGGTTGGAAAAACTCTGGCCCACAGTATCTTATGCTAGAACACTTAACCAATTTAACTTGGTGTATACTAAAATGAATAGTATGGATGCACACAGATACTGAAATGGATACTAGTTCTCTTGGGTTAGCAAGGTCTGTGGGATGTAAGCAACAACTAATTCATGTTATTCCATGGGATCTGCTACAATATAGGCATCTCTCCGTGTTTAATACTGTATATGACAATAAAGGACCACAGGTTGTAATGCACTACCCTGATCAGAAAGGCAATGGTTTGCCTGTATATGTAATTAATGTCCCTGTTTGATCCTCTACACTACACTGTACAATACGTTTGCAATTCTTATCTGTATATAAGGGTAAATGATGTATTAACCTCATACATGGGGTTTTTTTTTACATGCTTTATTCTACTCAAATAAACTGCTTGTTTTTCTTACATTTGTGTCACTGTGTCACTGTATTAGTAACCATATACTATAGGTCCCGTAGCTGTCATCCATGTTTAAGGTGCAGGCTTGAGATTTTATGTTGTAGTGGTATTATAAGAAAAGCTGTTTGTGTGTCTGGTGTCTGTATTCTGAAATGGTAACATACCACTATTCTGTTTTCAATAAAATGTTCAGAAATTCGTGTGTTACCCTTGACATGTGTCCAGCGACAAGCTCTTTATTCATTGTTCCCCATGGTGACCTAGAGTTATATTGAAGAACCTTCATAAAAGAAGGTCACCCAGTTCAGTGCTTTATTATGGTATTCTATGAAGCAAATTAGATATATAGATATATACAGATATATTTATATATATATATATATATATACCGTATTGGCTCGAATGTAGGCCGCACTTTTTCCCCCCACTTTAAGTCTTTAAAGTGGGGGTGCGGCCTATATTCGGGGTCTAGCGCCCGACGCCCAGGACATGCAGTCCCGGGCGCCGGGCAGGGTTAGGATACAGATCCCCCGCAGCGGTGCAGGGGACCTGCATCCTACTCCCCGATACGCTCAGACAGCCTCCCCTGCCAGCACTTTCCACAGGGGGGGGGGGTGCCGGCACGGGAGGTTGTCTAAGCTTTACCTCTGCCCCCAAGACTTACCATCAGCTGAGTTGTGTACGCGTACGGAAGTTGTGTACGCGTATTGCGTAGATGTCCCCCGCCAGCCCCGCAAGACACCCGGGAGTCTCCTCTGGTAAGTCGGGGGGGGGGGGCAGAGTGGCAGCATATCTCGGGGGGGGGAGACAGAGTGGCAGCATATCTCGGGGGGGGAGACAGAGTGGCAGCATGTTTTTTTGGTGCTTTTTTAAAGAAAAAAACGTTTTCTTTAAAAAAGCACCAAACTTTTAGGGTGCGGCCTATATACGGGGGCGGCCTATATCCGAGCCAATACGGTATATATATAGAGAGAGAGAGAGAATATAAGATACATAATCATTCATCCATTTATTTGTGTTCACCTTGGAGTGGTTTATGAGTTGAAGAATATGATGGCAAAGCAGTTACGATGGGTCGTAGGCAGTGACATACTGTATCCTGGCCTAGGCACACTTGGCCTTTGTTGGCAGGTCCAGGGGGCAGCAATCAAGCCCCAGATATCCTGCTGCACAATGGCCGGGTAAAAAGGGAGAGCTTCGATCTCCAAAACATATTTACAGTATGGAGGTTATGCTGCCTAAGCACACCCTCCATAGACTTGGCTGTGCAGTTTTATTTTAAATCTACAACCTTACTAAATCATAATCATACCTACTCCCAGTAGTGCATGAATATATATAAAATAGATTACTTTCTGAAACAATATGAGAGCATCCTTATCAAATCATCTGTAAATAATAATAATTAGTGAGGAGATTAATTTGTGCACTATACACATTGCAAAGGTAGAACCTTCAGCACTGGCCTTGCTACATGCAGTTTCCTAGCATAGTTAATACCTCCCTTTCTTACATTGGTGCTTAATGGTCTGGTGACTCAATTTGGTTCCTCAGCTACACTGCCGTCTTGAGAACGTTATAATGCGACGCTCACAATTTGCTTTTCATTAGGCAAGAGTAGAGATATTGAAGTCTCCTACTGTTTATGATGAGAAATATCTGTTTCTGGGAGCTTTATGCAACAAACTTCCATTAGTGATGCCATTTGTATCCCTGTGTTCATTAAACCTGTAAAAGAATACCTTGGAAGTTATTTTTCCTCGATGGAGTGGAATAGGAAAACTAATGAAAAGTTAGGCAGGGGTGAACTGACCATAGACACAATTAAATTTTGTTTTTAGTGTAGCAAGCAGAAACAATAGAATTAAGTTTGGCAGCTATTTTATTATCATTTAGTATTGATCTTTGCAGCAGCAGTAGTACTGTGCCAGTAGTGTTGTATTTACAAAGAACTAAATAACTAATATAAAATAAGAAACATGGAGCAGGCAAGCTAAAACCTTCCCGTCTATTCCCAGCTTACACCGGACATCCTTCCACCTCTGCTAACTAACCAACCTGCTAATTTTAACCCCTTTGTGACAAAGGCTGATTTTACTTTTTGTACCCTTCGTGACAATGGCCGTTTTAACATTTCTGCGCAGCTGTAATTTTCTTCTTTCCCGTTTACTGAACCCACACACATTAGATATTGTTTTTTTCAGGACAAGAAGGGCTTTCTTTAGATGACATTGTTTTGATTGTATCATATTATTTACTATTAAAAAAAGTATAAAATATGGTGAAAAATGTAGAAAAAAATTACTGTTTCTAACTTTAAGTTGAAAAATCTTTTACTCATCTATAAAAGGTAATGAAAAAACCTGCTAAATAGATTCTACTATTTGTCCTGAGTTTAGAAATACCCAATGTTTTTATGTTTTTTTGCTTTTTTCTACACATTATGGGGCAATAAGTACAGGTAGCGTTTTGCTATTTCAAAGCCATTTTTTCCAAATCTGGTAATTCTTCCCGCATGTGCCATTTCGGGTATCTTTGAAGCCGGCCAATGCAATTTACCCCATCAAGTCATATGTTTTTGAAAACTAGACAGCCCAGGGTATTCCAAATGCTAGTATTTTAACCCTTTCCAAGCACTAATTCTACCATCAGCCTTTGTCAAACTTTGTGGTAGTAATTTTTTTGCATTTGTTTTGTCACACACATTTTACTTCAGGTATGAATTAAAAGGTTCTCGTATATGTCACTATCACAAAACACCCCAATATGTGTTCGGCAACATCTCCTGGGTACAGCGATACCTCACATGAATGATTTTGCCTGGCTGTTTGGGGGCAAAAGGGCCACATTTGGGACATGCGCATTTTTCAATGTTGAACTTTGGCATTTGGGGATCCACTGCCCATGCCCTATTTGGTACATCTTTGAGCCAGGCCATTTCAGTGTGCCCAACAAAACCATATATTTTTTAAAACTAGACACCCCAGGGTATTTTAAATGCTAGTATTTTAACTCTTTGCATGCACACATTTTACCACCAGAATATTTTTGAAGTTTGCAGTAGTATTTTGTGTGTATTTTTCCCCCACACACCTATGTTATGTATGAATTTACAGCTCCTGGTATATGCCGCTGTCACACGACACCCCAATATGTGTTCAGCAACATCTCCTGAGTACAGTGATACCCCACATGCATGGGTTTGTCATTTTTTGGGAGAACTAAAAGGCCACATTTGGTACGTGTCCATTTTTCTAATTGGAAATTAGATGTGTGGCCATCCTTCCCCCCGTGTTAATTGGGACATTGTTGAACCCGGCCAATTCAATTTACCCCATCAAATCATACATTTTTTTAAAGTAGACACCCTATGGGCATTTAATATGCCATTATTTTAACTCTTTCCATGCAAGAATTGTTTTAAGCTAATGTGCTAATTTTAGGACTTGCTCACAAAAATATATTTTTTATATATATATTTAAATTTTTTTTTGCCTTTTCTAAAAAAAAATTTAAACATTTTATTTCAACTTGAAGGTTCCCCTGATCATCAGTGACATCAGTGTGAAATAATTTTTACATTTTACTGTTTTTTCTAATTATTAATTTTATTTTATTTTTTAATTAATTTTTACTAATCACACTCTGATTAGAAAGCTGGGCTCTATTGACTTGCATGGTTGAATGCAGTACCTGTATTCAACCTGCAAGTGGAGCCAGAGTTCTCTAGAGGCTCCACTTTTTCCCCGGGCCGCCGCCATCTTGCTGATGGTGAAGATTGCGTGCAGCTGTGACCGCTCTCCGGAGTCCATCCAGAGGTAAGTGTTTGGTGTCGCTGGATTCCAGCGACACCATTTAAGTTTAGGTGGTGATTGTTGATCGTCTCCTAAACGCTTTTAAAACGGGCGTCCGCCGCCATACAATGTATGGCGGATGTTGACGCCCCGGGGAGGGGCCAGACATGGCCCCTAGTGCCGATCGTGGCGTTGCTGAATGCCTCGAGGTCGAGGCATTACAGCAACGCCGTTTGGGTTTGGGTGAAAAAAATCGATCACGGATCGATTTTTTTCACCCGTTTTAACAAATGACGGTCCTGGCACGTCATTTGTAGTAAACGACTTGTTTTTCCGTGACGTGCCCGGACCAGCAATTGTCATCAAGGGGTTAAAGAGGAACATTTCAGATCTTCAGCAATCCTAATGTTTACATCTATACATATACAAAATATCAGTAATGTTTTCTCTAGGTTCGAGGTGTAAAGGGAAATTTGCATCCACTTCTTCTGCAATGTCTTTGACTAAAGCCATTGTTTGAAACAGATGTGATGTCAATGCTAGAAGATATAAATATGAAAAGCATAAAAATTATTCTTTGTTTATAGTTTTAACTCAAATGTGACTGCCCAAACCTCATCACCATTCCCTACACTGCAGTCAAGCTTTGTGGCTCTCTAGGAAGTATTTTAAGACAAGCTGTCCCAAAATGATGCTTGCACACCCAAAAATGCTTAATAACAATTCATCATATCATGCTTTTTTGTGGTGCTTTAGCAATGAGCAAAATCTTTTGAAAAAATTCACTGTTTTCTATTATAAATGCATGCGTAAATGTTAATGTTTTCATTATCACATCTTAAGCAGGAACTTATAGCAACCTAGTTTATTTTAATAACAGTTATCTATCTCCATTTAAAGCAATTTGAAAATTTCACCCAATTAGCACCTGATGTACTGTGTTAGTTACTGATCTAAAAATGAAAAAGAAATGTCACCTCTCAAAGGATAGAACAGCACGTGGAATATCAACCTCACAAGATATTTTTATATTATTATTGCAATTAGTTTGTTTAAAATAAAAATTAAGTTAACTGTTCGCAATAGTAGACATTTTTTCTCATAGATGTTGCTTGCGTCTTATGCAGGACAGTTTTAGATACTATTTAATGTATATATTTAAGGTTACATTTAATTTTACTGCTTACACTAAAACCAGACTTGTGTATGCTATTTAGTAAATGGATTATTGCAAAGTCAATGTAATCAGCCCAAAACATTAATTTTACTATACAGCAAGACAATGGTAGAAAGATTATCCCCCATAATTCTAAAGAGGAGCTTGAGTTCTAATACAAGGGTCTCAGAATGTACAAATAATGAAACCTGCTTATTATTAATGAACACTTCCAAGACCGTATTTTTAAATAATGGCATTTTAGATATTAGGGATAGATTTAAAATGTAAAATTGATGCAAAGTAACAAAATCTTGTAATACCTTTTTATTTGTAATGACAAGCTTCACTTTGTCAAGTCAAAAATATTTCTGCCCAGCAAAGTAAAACACACAGGTTATGTCTTACAAGTATATGCCCTGGTACTGGGGGAGTTGAAAACAGGGGTTAAAACAACAGGGCAGATAACACACAGAGACAGAAAATTTAAGAGGATTATAAATGTCAGGCTTCAGTCCCTATAGACTGTAAAGATAGGAGGGGCATGGGAAAGAGTGAGTATGTAAATTTGACAGCCATGAATCAATGGCAGGTTATAGAAAGCTTTAATTATGTGCCAAGGAATTCAAATTCACATTAAGTCCTCTATTTTTGCAGTCATAAAAATGTATAATTTTGGCTTCAAATGTCTTTTTTTGGGTGTTTTTGAAAATTTCTGTTAGGGTTAGGGGTCAATGGATTCTGCAAACTGGATATCTGACTCTGCCTCCTGACTTGGTACATAACGATTGAGTAATGAGAGTCACATGCACTTGTGACTTTATAAGTTAAAGCAATAGGTTTGAGCAAGTTAATCTTCCATCAAAGGGATCGGGAAGTATTTTCCATCAGCCCAGCAGATAATTAGATTGAAGCCAATGCTTCTCCTTGTTATCTGCGTTTTAGCCCTAATATACTCTACACTTTTATTTTGTCTAGTATAGTTAGTATTGTATCTTTAATTAATTTTAGTGTGATCAAAATATTATTATTTATTGATTTGAAAAACACTTGGGTGGGGCAAGATAACTTGATTTTCTATTTTAACAGTTTATGTGTCTTTATAGCATACAATTATGGTAATTTTAATATTATACAGTATGAAGAATTATCGCAGTTTATTTATTTCCAGTTTAGGTCAGCTCTGTTTTAACACTATTATTGCAACACAATTGCTGATAAACAATCACATTGTTAGTTACAGTATATAAGTTTATCTGTTTTATATTTTATATATATCTATATGCTGCCTATTATACATATATTTTAAACATTTATAAAGTCTTTAACACAACAACTTAGGTGTCTACATCAGTTTGGATGTTAATTGTTGAATATATCTCTTCCAGTTTTTTCTTTTTGTTTTTTTTTTGTTTGGGAATTTAATAACTTCCCATTTCTAATAAAGCACACAAATATTTTTACATCCTGCGCAATATGTCCTAGAAAAAAGTGTGCAGTAAAACAACTTTGGTCTATATACATTCATATATTCAATACAGAACTGCACACAATAAAACAAAGAGTTAAAAAAAAAAGAATAGGAGGAAAAAGTGTGAAAACATTGCCATGAAACAATTATTGTCTCTCTCTTGAAATACTTAAATCAGTTGGAAAAAAAGAACCAGAATGGTGTTGCTGTGAAATACTTAGCTGTCATAAATTGACAGTGCTCATGTGGCGTGATTTAACCTATTCATTATATTGCTTATCCACTTAACGACCAGTGACGTGCCTGGCATTAAACAAGCTTAGAAAGCGATCTTTGCTTTCTTCGCTCAAACAGTTTGCTGTAATGCCATTAGGCATTAGCCAACACCAAGATTGGCATTAGGGGCCCTGTGTGGCCCCTCCCCCAGGTGTCAACAACCTAATATAAAAAAGCTTAGGAGGTGATCAATGATTAAAGGGTGTAACTGAAATGCCTCGATAGCAAGGCATTCAGCAACACCGAAAACTCATCCCAGAACGTACCGTTACCATTCCGGAGTTTCTAAGATGGTCTCTATATGCAGACCACTCAGGTACTGCATTCAACCATGCAAGTCAATGAAGACCAGCTTTCTAATCACAATGTGAATAGTAAAATAAATAAATAAAAAGTAAAAAAAAGAAATAAAAATTTGTTAACATTTAAAAACAATTATGCAGTGATGTCACCATCAGGGGAGCCATTCAGTTCCAACAAAATGTAAAAAAAAAAGTCCAAAAATATAAAAAATAAAAAAGTCAATGGAAAAATCAATGGAAAGAATCAATGGTGTCTCCAGCTTTCATATTTAGGGGGTCACATGGAGGGACAGGGACCAAAGTGGGGGGGGGGCAATTATAAAAGCTCAATATACACTATATATATGCGTTATGCATTTTTAACTACATAAAATTTACTTCTCTCTTTGAAGTAAAGACCTTGATTGAAATATGATTTCAAAATAACACCTGAACTGGTAGTTATTTTTCATTCTTTAATATTAGACCCTACTGCCGATATATTAACTATTAGACCCTGCTGCCAATATATATAAATATTAGACTCTGCTGCCGATATATATAAATATTAGCCCCTGCAGCCAATATATATTAATATTAGCCCCTGCTGCCAATATATTAATATTAGCCCCTGCAGCCAATGTATATATATACATTTTAGCCCCTGCTGCCAATATATATATATATATATATATATATATATATATATATATATATTAATATTAACCCCTGCTGCCAATATATATTAATATTAGCCCCTGCTGCCAATATGAATATAAATGCTATCCCCTGCTTCCTATAAATATTGTCCCCTGCTGCCAATATGAATATAAATATTAGCCCTTGCTGACAATATATATAAATATTAGCCCCTGCTGCCAATATATATTAATATTAGCCCCTGCTGCCAATTTATATATATATAAATATTAGCCCCTGCTGCCGATATATATATTAGCCCCTGCTGACAATATATATATTAATATACACTCTGCTAAATTAATATTAGACCCTGCTGCCGATATAAATATTATTCCCTGCCGACAATATATTAATATTAGCCCTTGCTGAGAATATATATAAATAATAGATCCTGCTGCCAATATATATATATATCAATATTAGTCCTTGCCGACAATATATTAATATTAGCCCTTGCTGAGAATATATATAAATAATAGATCCTGCTGCCAATATATATATATATCAATATTAGCCCCTGCTGCCAATATATATATATAATTATTTGCCCCTGCTGCCAATATATATATATATATATATATATTTTATAGTGAAAAAATTGGACCCTACCCAAGCATTTCCTTGGGCCCGGCTCCACAGCATGCAATCACTCCCTCCGCTACCACACCAAAAATTTTTTGTGCCACACAGACTGCAAATCAGGGGAAGATGTCAGTGCAGTCTTCTCTCCTTCTGACCGTGCGAGGGTCAGAGAGGTCCTCTCCTCTCCCCATAATCATCCCCAGAGTCCCTTTGTCCCCTCATTCACTAAACCACACCTCTCTTTTACTTACTTCCTGTAGTTCGGGTATAGATAAACTAACACATGGAAACAGCACATGCACCTGAATAAGACATAAAAACCCTGTATTTGCAGGTATACATAAATAATGAATGGAAACATAGCATTGCAGGTATAGATCAACAGAACACATAAACCCAGCATTACAGGTATAGATCAACTGGAAATCGCATGTAAACTCAGCACTGAAGGTATAGATAAAATAAACAACACATGGAAATAGCACTCCAGGTATTAATCAACTGAGTAAGACATACAAAGCCTGTATTTGCAGGTATACATAAATAATGTATGGAAACATAGCATAGCAGATATAGATCAATTGGAATTCACATAAAAACTCAGCATTACAGGTATAGATAAACCCCCCTAAATTACAGGGATAGATCACAGGTCACACACAACAAAGCCAGCCCTGGCATCCACATTGCCAACATAGAACCTGACCAGCACCCAAATTACACACACATAGGATGTGCCATCTTTGTCCCCAAACAGCCCAGCATGAGTCAACATTGTCCCCGAACAGCCCAGCGTACGTCATCATTGCTACAGTCACTCACGTATTCACTTTCATTCACACAATCATTTATTCTTTCACACCAATTTACACATATTCATTAATGCATCCTAACAAATTCATTAATTCATACTCTCACTCATTCACACAATTCACCCACACATGAATTCATTTATTTTCTCACTCATTCACACAATGCATCCACACATTAATCCATTCCTTCTCTCTCTCATTCTGACTTTTTATTTCAATATTCTTTCTACCCCCTCTCCCTCCCTTCTCCCTATCTACCCACTCTCCCTCCCTTCTTCCTATCTACCCCCTCCTCACTATCTACCTTCTCCCCCCTTTGAAGTTCACTTACCTTGTAGAAGTCCTGCGGTGGGAGCGTGAGGCCTCTGTCTCGCTGCTCTGCCACGGTGCTTGCTGCTTCACTGCTGAGCGCCGGAATATGATGTCATATACACAAGGAAGAGGGGACAAAAGTGACATATACCAAGGGCTGTAAAGTCATACTTAATGTACAATGAGTGTGAAAGTACCACACACTTTAACAAAGGCTAGTGGAAGAATCAGTGCATGTAAATAATTAAAATGCCAGGATTTAAAATACTCTGGGGTTTTCAGTTTTCCAAAATTATAAGGTTCGATGGGGTAAAGTGAATTGGTCATCTTCAAAGATGACCCATGCATCTGTGGTATTGCTATGTTTGGGAGATGTTGCTGAACACATACTGGGGTGTTGTTTGACATTGACATATACGAGGAATTATAAATTCATACCTAAAATATAAAACCTCCCACAAAATAAATTACTACCACAAAGTTTGATCAAGGATGGTAGTAGAATTTGTGCATGGGAAGGGTTAAAATACCAACATTTGAAATACCTTGGGTGTCTAGTATTCAATAATATATGGTTTGATGGGGTAAATTAAGTATCTGGCTTCAAAGAAAAAATGGTTTTGAAATAGCAAAATGCTACTTGTACTTATTGCCCTATAACTTGCAAAAAAGCAAAAAAAACCCCAAAAAAACAAAACATCTGTAGTGATGGTTTCAACCCGTATTTTACATTGCACACTAGACCAAGTAGTTTTTATGTCATGAAATTAAGCTTATAAGGATAATGACACCCTAAAGTTAAATATGGTGGAAGATCTGTAATGTTGTGGGTCTGCTTTTGCTGTCCCCATACATTTTACAGCAAAATGTGCTACCCAATGTCAGAAAACTAGGTATGGGACGAAGATCATAGGTCCTTCAGAAGGAAAATGATCTAAAGCACACATCCAGATGCACAATGGAATGTTGGCCATCAATGAGTCCTGACCTCAGTCTGAAAAACATATATATATACAGTACATATATACATACCTGGGAACTTCTCGGCTCTGGCTACCCGGAGCCTTCCCTTGCGGGACGCGGCCAGGACTGCACATTGACGTATGGGCGGTCCCACCGAGGTAGGGGGGCGGTCCAACTGACATCAGAGGGAACACCC
Source organism: Sceloporus occidentalis (assembly GCA_023333645.1). Lineage (NCBI taxonomy): Eukaryota > Metazoa > Chordata > Lepidosauria > Squamata > Phrynosomatidae > Sceloporus > Sceloporus occidentalis. The sequence goes on along the minus strand of JALMGF010000071.1, from coordinate 5,148,623 downwards.
CCATGTAAAGGAAAAAATGGGGAGCTGGGCATGTCAGAGGATTCAGGTGTTGACCTGAAGAACGGAGAGTTCCCAGGTATGCATATATATATATATATATATATATGTACATATATAAATACACATAAACACATATACATATATCCCCCCTTACCTGTCACCGCTCCTGCAGCTTGCTATCCAGCTGCTCCCACTGCAGGACTTCTGAAAGGTAAGTGAACTACAAAGGGGGAGAGGGGAGGGAAAAGGGGTAGAGAGTGAGAATGGAGGGAGAGGGGGTAGAAAGTGAGAAGAGAGTAGAGAGAATTGGGTAGAGAGTTAGAAGGGAGGGAGAGGGGGTAGAAAGTGAGAATGGAGGGAGTAGAAAGTGAGAACGGGGGGAGAGGGGGTAGAAAGTGAGAAAGGGGGGGGTAAGAATATTGAAATAAAGAGTGAGACTGAGTGAGAGAATTAATGAATGTGTGAATGCATTGTGTGAATTAGTGAATAATGAAATAACGTGTGGATGAATTGTGTGAATGCATGGAAGAGAGGGGTGCCGAGCGGTCGCTCATGAAGTTTACAGCAACTGCTCGGCGGCCCTCAGTCACCTCCGCAAAGCCTCTAGCTCGGACAGCAGAGCAGGGAGACAGAGGCACTCCCACCGCAGGACTTCTGGAAGGTAAGTGAACTACAAAGGGGGGAGAGGGGGTAGATAATGAGAAGGGAGGGAGAGGGGATACATAGTGAGAATGGAGGGAAACGGGGTAGAGAGTGAGAAGGGAGAGGTGGTAGAAATTGAGAATGGAGGGAGAGGGGGTAGAAAGTGAGAAAGGGGGAGAGAGGGTAGATAGTGAGAAAGGGGAAAAGGGAGTGGTAAGAATATTGAAATAAAGAGTGAGAATAAGTACATTGTTATCACTTAGATTTCTAAATAATTTAACCCTGTAACATCACTTACCTCTACAATGGCTTTAGCTTCTCCATTCTCACATTGTAATGCAAGCTTTTAATTTCTATCTCAGTGTACAGTTAGGTCAGGGGAATAATAACCCAGGTCATTGGCCCTATGTCCCTTCCTGGCCCACTTGTATTATACATCAGCCATGTCTCCTGGTTTTATATATCTGTGTTAAGAGGTCTAGCTCTTTTTAGTGTTAATATTGCTCACTATGTATGTTAGTTATACACTGGCCTTGTTATCCCTCCCAATGAAGTCCTGTGTAATTTGCTTTTCCACAGTCGCTTCTCCTGATGCAGGCTAAAGCTGGGAGCTGATATATGCAGGCATTTCTCGGACATTTTTCTCACCCTGCAGGTCTCCTCACTCTATAACAGTTTAAGGGGGAGCAGATGGTGACCCACATACCAGTGTCTTACTGTATTAAGTGAGCAATGTAGGAAAGGGCCTACGGCGGTGAAATGGTTAACCCTCTATATCGCTTATCGCTCCTGCTAAATATATGCTCTTTAGTCTTTTCCATTGTTTGCTTCTCTGCTCTTTTCTCCCTCATCCTGCTGCTTTTTCTATTCTTCTCTCCCTATGCATTCTGATTTTTTGTTTTCCCTTCCCTGACTGTAGGGAAGGGAAAACTTCCCTATTGTTTGCATCTGTTAAGATCTCTGTATTACACCGCAGGTGGAAGGGCTTGTGTGTCACTGTTATCCTGCAGTGAGAAGCACAAATTCCATGTCGCACACACAAGTCCTTGTTCTCAGTGCCTACCCAGGTCACCTTGCAGAGGAAACGGGGAACACTATGTTCCATAGTTCCTTACTCTCTGTCACACTATAGGTACAACTGGCCTATGCCTAACCATCTCTCACGTTTTCCATCTTTCACTGTCACCCTGTAGTAGGAGAGGCAGGAGTCTGTCTCACAAAAGCTTCTATGTCACCCAGCAGTGGGAGGCACGGATCACAGCTTAATATAGCTGATCAAGTGAAAATAAAAACACTGCATCTTTTCATTACAGAGCACTGTTCAACTCTGTCATTCTCACTTCCTCCCCCGCTGATCCTAAATGGGTTTTAAATGAGAGCAATGTTCTTCCCTGCATGGAAATAAAATAAATTTCACTTCCGCAGTGCCTGGAGGCTCAGCCAGCCCTCAATTCACACACCACAGGAATAGCACAGGATTTTAAAGAAAACCTTCACTGAACATCAGAACATTAGTGATCCATCTTGTTATATTTCATGTGTGCTTCTAATTAACCTATCACTGCAATTCATCTTATATTTCTAAACAATTTAACCCTGTAACATCACTTACCTCTACAATGGCTTTAGCTTTTCCGTTCTCACATTATAATGCAAGCCTTTAATTTCTCTGACAGTCCTTTATATAACTCCTCCTAGATAGGTATAATATATTTATAAATTGGAAAATAACGCCTGTCTGTCTGATAAAATACACGTGAGCTCTTCCCTCAGGTGTGACGAATTCTGTACACACTGTACTGGAGCGTGTCTTGGTCAAAATATACACAAAGAAATCTAATACAGGGATTTTGTGTAAAGTTAAGGTTTGCTTAAAAAAGAAATAAGGAGCATATTCCCCACAGCATACACCTGAGCATGGGTCCTGATAATTTCTGGACCCCCAGAAATACCCTAATAGAAACATTGCAATGTAAAAGCAAAGTAACTTTATTACCTATAAAATGGAACTAATTTGAGGCTAAGGAAGTAGCAAAGATCATCCTGCACCTGGGACAGACTGGAGGTTCTACTAGCCTTCCACTCCCTTCCCAAAAATAGTTATGTTGAGCCACCTCACCTGGCTGATACTGTCAGCGGGTCATCTAATGGAAATGTGGATTACCTAATGACCCTCCTCTCTTGGACCCTGGCCTGCATATGACAATAGCCCTATTCCGCCCTGTGACAAGCCTAAACACAAGATCAGTGCTTGTCATTGACCGATACCATCACTGGAAGGCTATACCTGCACCCAGCCTTACACCCACGCCCAACTACAAAGTCAGTGTCTGGTTCTGACCCAAGAAACAAACTGTACAAGCTGTTTTTCTGGCAACCTAGGGACAAGGAAAGCCTGCAATACAGCCACCGAACCACGGAACACTACTTGCTCACCCCACTTGACTCCTCTAATTTAGACTTCAGCCACAAATCATTGTAAGATAAATCTAGATCAATGTCTGACAGATAGACCCCATCTTGCCTATAAAGTAAGGAGATCAGGATGTAGCAGGTGGTAACCACCACAGGGACCACACACATTTTCTCACAGTTTTATTAAGCTTCTTTCTAACCATCTCAATTGATTTTATGGGGTAGGATCCTTGCCAAACCTTTCTGGGAATAATGTTGGAACTCTCTGGGTACAATGTCTCTGCAGAAGCTTAGTGGCTCGTCCTGTATAAGGATGATTAGGTCGACAGATTTACAAGAATATAAGATAGTTACCCATTGTGTGAGAAATAATGAGGTCCTGCTCACTGCAGCTCCTTTTGGCACAAACTAACATTCCTGGAAGATATTTGACTTTCATACCTCTTTTTCTGAGCCAGTGAGTTGCCATGTGTTCCCGTGGAATACTCAGCTGCCTCTTGTAGGATCTGACCACACTCTCCTACAATCAGCACTTTCTTGGACAAGCTGCGCCTGATGTTGCCTGCATCATAATCCATTTCCCATGTTATTCCTGGTCATTGTTTGACCTGTGAATACAGCATAGGACATTGCAACATATTTGTATAGAAGCCCTGATCCAGTTAACTTGCTTAAGGGAGCTACTAGTATACCTATTCTAAAGACTCCATGAAAAGCTTGAAAGAACGCTGTTATACACAATGCAGTTTCTTAGCTATTACAAAAAAACCCTCTACATAATGCTCCCAGCAAACGCAAAAGTCTCTTATTCGGTTGTCTCCAGTCTGTATCTGCCTTTCTAAATTTCCTCCAGTCTTTTAATATGGTCCACCAGTCCTTTTAGTTTACTAAAGAAGGATATGGTAGCAGAGGCGTATCTACCGAAAATAGCACCTATGGCAAGCACTGAAATTGCGCCCCTGTCCAAATATCTAAAACCCATTTATTAGCCCCTGCTGCCCATATATATATAAATATTAGTCCCTGCTGCCGATATGTATAAATATACAGTAGCGTACCTAGTGGGGGGCGGGGGGGGGTCGGTCCGCACCGGGTACCGCTCATCAGGGGGGTGCCAACTTGCCGGCACCCGGCACCCCTCCAGAGACGGACAGTAATGTCCGCCGCTGGAGGAGCAGGCTCGCAAGGGAGCGGTATCGGAGGTCTTTAGCAGACCTCCGGCTCCCTTGAGTGATTTTAAGCCGGGTTCAACCCTTGAACCCGGCTTAAAATGTGTGTGTGGATTTGTATGTGTGTGGATTGGTATGTGTGTGGATTGGTATTTGTGTGGATTAGTATGTGTGGATTGGTAAGTGTGTGAGAGTGATGGGTGTTATGCTGTACCATTTCCAATGTATTTTTCATTATATAATTATGCTCTAGGACATCATAACTCCCATCACTCTATACTGTCCCATACAGTGGCAGAGCTGGGAGACAGAGGCCTTGACCCCCCCACCGCAGAACTCCTGAAAGGTAAGTGAACTTCAAAGTGGGAGAGGGTAGATGGTTAGGAGGGGGTAGGGAGAAGGGAGTGAGACGGGGGATAGGGGGTAGATAGGGAGAAGGGAGTGAGAAGGGGTAGGTAGGACAAAAGGGAGTGAGAAGGGGTAGATAGGGCAATCATACTCCTATCATGCCAAGTGTGCGAGTATATCCTGGAATCTGGGTATGCCTGGGCATGATAGAAATGTGATTGCTGTTAACAATCATATATATATATATATATATATATATATTAATATTGTTATTTAATTGTTTTGTCCTATTTTGGTGTGTTACTTACTTGAAATAAAAGTGTTAGATTTTTTTTTATGGTGTGGGGGGGCTCATATTCGGTTTCGGCCAGGTAAATGCTGCATTTTCGGTTTCAGTCCAGAATTCGTTTCGGTGCATCCCTACTACTAATGAAGTGGTAGGCCCACACCACATCAATGTTTGGCTTAGTATATAGTGATAGGAGTTATGCTGCACTATTGTCAATGTCTGGCTCAATGTATAGTGATAGGGATTACGTTGTACCACCGTCAATGTGTGCCTCAGTATATAGTGATAGGTGTTATGTTGTACCACCGTCATTGTCTGCCTCAGTATATAGTGGTAGGTGTTATGCTGTACAACCATCAATGTCTGCCTCAGTATATAGTGATAGGTGTTATGCTGTACCACCGTCAATGTCTGCCTCAGTATATAATGATAACAGTAAGTGTTATGCTGTACCACCTTCAGTGTCTGAGCCGGTATATAACGGTAGAAGCTATGCAGTTTTAAAGTGTGTGTGGGGGGGTGCCACATACAGGATCCGCCCCAGGTGCCAAATACTCTAGGTACGCCCCTGTAAATATATATATATATATATATATATATATATATATATATAAATATTAGACCCTGCTGCCGATAGCAGGTATAGATCAACACACAAACCCATATCAATTGAAATTCACTTGTGATCTTTGCACTGAAGGTATATATCAAATAAACAGAATCAGACATACAAATCATACAAATTTGCAGGTATACAATAATAATATATGAAACATAGCATCGCAGGTATAGATCAAATAAATACATGGAAACAGCATTGCAGGTATTAATCAACTGAATAAGACATATTAACCCTGTATTTGCAGGTATACATAAATAATGTATGGAAACATAGCATAGCAGATATGGATCTACAGAATAACACAAAAACACAGCTTTGCAGGTATAGATCAATTGGAATTCACATAAAAACACGGCATTAAAAGGTATATTTAAAACCCCTACAAAAGAAATAAATATAAATAAAATAAAAAACCCCCCCTAAATTACAGACATAGATCACAGGTTGCACACCCCAAAGCCAGCCCTGGCGTCCACACTGCCCGCATAGAACCTGACCAGCACCCAAATTACACACACATAAGATTTGCCATCTTTGTCCTCAAATAGCCCAGCACAAGTCAACTTTGTCCCCAAACAGTCCGGCCTGTGCCATCTTTGTCCCATATACACCCTGCCTGTGCCATCTTGGTCCCCAAGGCTCAAACCTCCTGCTAGTGCCATCTTTGCCCTTCCACAATTATACATCTATGATACACACAAACACTTTTACAGTCACTCACTACTTCACACTTTAATTCAGACAACTCATCCACACATTAACTCATGCGCTCCCTCATTCAGACAATTCATCCACACATTAACTCATGCTCTCCCTCATTCAGACAATACATTCACATATTAACTCATGCTCTCCCTCATTCACTCAATGCATGCACACATTAATTCACTCTTTACTTATATCACTTTCTAACCCCTCTCCTTCCCTTATCACTTTCTAACCCCTCTCCCTTCCTTATCACTTTCTAACACCTCTCCCTCCCTTATCACTCTCTAACCCCTCTCCCTCCCTTATCACTTTCTAACCCCTCTCCCTCCCTTATCACTCTCTAGCCCCTCTCCCTCCCTTATCACTCTCTAACCCCTCTCCCTCTCTTATCACTCTCTAACCCCTCTCCTTCCCTTATCACTCCCTAACCCCTCTCCCTCCCTTATCACTCCCTAACCCCTCTCCCCCTTTGTAGTTCTCACCTTGAGGTCCAACGACGGGATCACGAGGCTTCTGCCTTCTTCCACTGCTGCGGTGTCCGCTGCTTCACTGCTGAGCGCCCTAATATGACGTCATATTTCGGCGCTCAGCAGTGAAGCAGCGGGCACCAGCAAGTGTTTTTTAAACGCTGTCTTTTTTTTTTTTAATGCGGGGGAGAACGAGGGGTGCCGAGCGGTTTGCTCGGCGCCCCTCTCTCTCCTCCGCATCAAAAAAAAAAAAAGACAGCGTTTAAAAGCCGCTCGCTGGTGCCGGGACCGGGACGGAGGCAGAGGCCTCTTGGAGGAGAATGAGGGGCGCCAAGCGGTTGCTAGGCGCCCCTCTGTCTCCTCCGCATCAAAAAAAAAAAAAAAAGACGGTGTTTGAAAGCCGCTCACTGGCACCCCTTTTAAATGGCGCCTATGGCAGGAGCCATACCCTAGATACGCCTCTGTATGGTAGCTAAGGCTGTATCAGCTCTAGCCTTTAAAAAACCCTGCTGTATTCATATGCACAATAAACTGCAGCAACTTGTGTAAAGTGAGAGGATTGTCCTGCAGTGCAGCCAAAGCAAAGGTTACCAACCTATTCCATTCACGTGGATAGCTTTGCTAGTATTTAGATAAAGCACCTTTAAACAGCTGGTCTAAGCGCCTGTCGCCAATTGCCAAAGGTTTGTTGGAAAGTTAGAGACTGCATCCTTGAGGAGCGGCCTTAAATACTTTTTAACGGCTCTGGACAGGGCATCTGCAATTGTATTGCTAATTCTGGGTACATGCTTAGCCTTAGAACGAAGCCTGACGACATCTGATCATGAGATCAGCTTGTTGGACATCTTGTTCCAAAACCATGGGAGTTTGTGCCACACTTTTAGCTATAACAGCATCCACTCTTCTGGGAAGGCGTTGTGGACCTTGCTGTTTGCACAAGGGCAGAGTCATGCTGGAACAGGAAAGGGCCTTCCCCAAACTGGTACCACAAGTTGAAAGCATGCAAATGTCTAAAATGTCTTTGTAGCATTAAATGTCTCTAGCATTAACTTTACCATTCACTGGAACTAAAGCACCAAACCTGGTAAAACAGATCATTTTCAATCCTTCACCAAACTTTACAGTAGCACTATGCATTTTTGGTTGGCTGCATTCTGCTACGATCTACCAAACCCAGACTCCTCCCCCAAACTTCCACATAGTGGAGAGTGATTCATTAGTCCAGAGAACACGTTTCTGCTGCTCCAGAGTAGTGATGGGAAGTTCGGATCATTAAAGTGAATCGGATCATTTCGATTCGTTCACTGAAATGATCCGATTCATGATCCGAATCTTCGGATCACTCAGTGTGACTCACAGGAGTTACTGTTTTCCACTAACTCCGTGCAGGCACACTAACGATTGGCCCCGCCCCTTTCATTATGAATCCTCCCCCCTGCCTCCAGTGATGTCAATGAAGGCAGAGAGTAGTTCAAAGATTCGGATCTTACAGGGATCCGAATCTTACAGTGATCCGGATCACTGTAAGATCCGGATCACTGTAAGATCCGGATCATTGTAAGATCCGGATCTTTGAACGACTCTCTGCCTTCATTGGGATTCGAATCAGTCAGAGAATATCACCATACTGTTATAAATAATACATTAATAATCACTGCCCCCAGGATTTACATTCCCCTTTACCTGCAACTGCACCTTAAGCTAACTTTATTAAATTAATTAAATTAACCCTCACCATTAAATTAACCCTAAACACCCCATCAACCATGTCTGCCCCTAAAATTAACCCTTAACACCCCATCAACCATGACTGCCCCTAAAATTAACCCTTAACACCCCATTAAGCATAACTCCCCCCAAATTAACCCTAAACACCCCATTAAGCATAACTGCCCCCAAATTAACACTAAAGACCCCATTAAGCATAACTGCCCCTAAATTAACACTAAAGACCCCATTAAGCATAACTGCCCCCAAATTAACCCTAAACACCCCATTAAGCATAACTGCCCCCAAATTAACCCTACACACCCTATTAAGCATAACTGCCCCTAAATTAACACTAAAGACCCCATTAAGCATAACTGCCCCCAAATTAACCCTAAACACCTCATTAAGCATAACTGCCCCTAAATTAACACTAAAGACCCCATTAAGCATAACTGTCCCCAAATTAACCCTAAACACCTCATTAAGCATAACTGCCCCTAAATTAACACTTAAGACCCCATTAAGCATAACTGCCCCTAAATTAACCCTAAACACCCCATTAAGCATAACTGCCCCTAAATTAACACTAAAGACCCCATCAACCATACCAATTTATTAGGTAATTTACGTGCAATTAATTTAGGGGCAGTTATGGTTAATGGAGTATTTAGGGTTAATTTCAGGGGCCGTTATGGTTAATGGGATCTTTACGGTTAATTTCAGGGGCCGTTATGGTTAATGGGCTCTATGAGTCATCGTTCCTCTGTGAATTAATGAGCTGTAACCTGACCCCAGAGTCTGTGTCTGAGTGCTCTGCAGATGACTCACAGCTCTAGGATCAGGTTACAGCTGCATGATTCACAGACTGAACCGCTACAAATGAATCGTTCAGTCTACTGAACCGATTCATCTGGATCACTAAAAAGAATCGGATCAAATGAACAATTCGTTCATGATCTGGACATCACTACTCCAGAGTCCAGTAGCAGTGTGCTTTACACCACTCCAGGTGATGCTTTCATGAAGCTCCCAACGCACAGTGTTTACCTAATTCCAAAGGCAGTTTGGAACTCTGTAGTTAGTGATGATACAGGGGGGCAGATAATTTTTCTGCACTACATGCTTCAACACTCACTAGCCCTGCTCTCTGATTTTGAGAGTACTTACAGGCAAAGCTTCTAAATTGTGCTAGCTCCTAGACAGTCACCCGCTAGTTTCAAACCTTTAGATCAGAGCCATAGAGCAGGCAATCACACATTGACCCTGTTTCCAGCCCCCCCTGCTCTTCCCTGCTCTTCCCTGCTCTCTATACCCTCCCTGTTTTTAAGAACCCTTGCATGTATTTGTAACAACCCCTGTAAGTAGAATTACAAATCAGTTCTTCTCTATTTAATGCATCAGAATTTTTTCTCACATTTCCTTCCGATCAATAACTTCAAATCCCTTTGATGGGAAACTGATTTTGTGGACCTTTTGAAGTGGAAATATATTCATTTTGAATTCCAGTAAACTTATCGAACTAGGTACTTACTACTTGGGAAGACTGTATAAGAAAATAATATGCACTAACAGTCAGAGAAACTAATTAAACACAGGACTACCATTAGGTCATTTTGCTCCTGCATCAGACATGAACAGTATACTTTAATTTGGTTACTTTGAAGCTGTCATACTAGGATATGTATAAAAACAAGGACTACTGTGGGTGTACTTTGCATAAGAAAAGTATAGCCATGTAGTTATTTAGATCAAGTAAATGCAAGATGCTAAAAAAATACACCATAAAATATCTATTTCATGGAGATAAATGACAATGAGTATTCAATGAGTATTTGTTGTACTTGTTCTTGCATATCTATACATATGTTCTGCTATGTAGACTACTACCATATAGTCTGTAACCCTCTATGATAAACTTATGATAGTAGGATTATGAATTGTGTTCCTATTTCATTACATATTTTAACTCGTCTTTCAGCCTATGGGGATACATTTCCAACCACTCAATGAGTATGCCTTTTATTTACAGGTGTTTGAGCTTTTATCAGGTTGGGTCCAAAAGGAACCCTCAGCTCCTGTTTTCTTATGGCACTCATCTCCTGGGTGGCCCCGCCACATGTGCTACACCTGTTTATATATTTACAAGTGAGACCCTGTAACACTTTCTCTCATTATATGACCAACCCACAGGTTTCATCATGCTATTGGCAGGGTCCTGTGTGTTGACTGACATATCTTGCCTTTTCTTAAGGGACGTATCCCTTGTCTACTCGTCAATATATTTCTGCCCAAAGCTTAGGGTTTTTTCTCTTTTTTCCTCTTGAAATTTCTATCATATTCATACCATATGAACTATTTGTATGACATGTATAGCTTGGCTAGTCAGTGTACTTGATCAGGTTCATGCACTCTTGTGGCATGTGCTCAAAAAAAAATAAAAACTTAAATCCATACCCTGATTCCATTTACTCTGTAACGGCTGACATGCTTTTTGGCCATATAATTCTGTAACCACTCGGTGTACCGACTATTCTTTGTTTCTCTCACCTTCCGGCTTGCTATGTTACGTTTCTACACCAGAATATCTTTATACCTGTATTGTATACTTTGTGCAGACTGTCCTGCTACCAGTGTATCTTTGCAGTACCATGTATGTCTTTTACATATCTTTTAATAAACTGTGAATTGTTTTTAAAAAAACAAAACTTAAATCCATTGGAATATATTATTTTGGATTATTTTCACCTTCCCATCTGTCCTCCTTATACTACTGAGCCTTAACAGCCTTTTTGGTCAAGTCAGACACGTGAACGTATTTGTCATCCATTCCTTTATATGCGCTATGGCGCATGCATAAGTCTCATCTGCCCCTGCTAACTTTTTCTATCACTTTTCTACATTCATCATTATAATGAAAATGAAATTTGATCCCTTAAAGTAAAACTCATGTAAAAATATGTTAATACTCATATGCAAAGCCTTATTACTTTTTTTTTTTTTACAAAAACTTATTACTATAGCCACTGATGGAATGGTCAAATCAAATGTATATACATTTTCTGTTGGAAATTGGAATCATTACTGAAATAAGTCTTTAAAAGTTTAATCTAATAGCGGCATTAAACAATAGAGTAGGTTCTACAAAAGCGCATCAAATTATGACATTTTGACTAGAAATCGAGTAACAAATGGTGAGAATAACTTTTGTATATGGAGGTAGGAAAATGGCCAATATGTTGATTCTTATTTGCCTTTGTAATTGAAATGTGAAGGCTGTAAAAAAAGCAATTTATTCAGCATTCCAAAAAGACTGTGGTTTACAGAGTAGTTATGAGAAACTATAATGTGATCAAAAATTACACTTGGTTTTCTGAAAGACTATGCTTTTCCATAACCCTCAATTAATGTTACTGCTCCTTTAAACTTTTATTTCCGCACATAGCTTTGCAGCAAATGTTAATTAGACCGAGAGCCAACGTGTGTTCACATGAATCTGCCTAGTGCCTTTACAGACTGTTTTTGCTGATGCATTCAATCAAATAGAACCGAAAAGTAGCTTAAATAGGCTTAAAGTTTTATATTCATTATATTTAATCTAAATTGTCGTATAGTACTTGCAAACCTGTGGCAAAACTTAGAACACGTGTATCTTAAATCAAGCGTTCAACCCTTTATTTAAGCATGGTACGTGTCATTCTATTGATGTTTAAACAGAACCTGCTTGTCACTGGAAGGTAGTAATTCTTGCCTTTTTGATTAATTAACTTGTGTCAGTGTATTGAAAATGCACCTTCGTCTAATGTGAGTATGATAGGTTGCCAGCGCACGTAGCTAAATCATTTATTTTCCCAACTCCCTTATCGCTCTGTCTGTTTTACTCTAAGACCCTATACCTCTGTCGCTACTGCTCAAAGTACAATGCTCAGTCTCTACTTAATAGTCTTGCACCGACTATTTTTATTCAGCTTAATCTGTCTCCCTTTCTTTTTCCTCCCCATATTTATTCCACCATCTACTCCCTCTTTTTTCAATTTCCCATGTTCATTACCTTTCTCTCTCAATCTCTCCACCTTTGACTTTACATATAGCTGGCTCAGCCTTTTTTCTTTCCCTGCAAGCCTTTTTCCTTTTTGCCCACCCCTTCAACCTTCTTTCTCGTTATATGTCCTCACTCCCTGACCGTCTTAATTTTCTTCTCCTAATTTTTCAAAATCTGGGTATGCCTTCCTCCACCATCATTGCCTTTGTGGCATGATGTGTCTCTGTACCCTGTGGTTGCTTAACATTCACCATTTTAAAATTATTGTAGATGTTACTTGTTGGAATGTGTTGATGCACTGAGGAAGCTCTAAGTCTTAAGGACGCTAAGTAAAAAGATTAAGTGGGGTCTTATCTCAAATAGAAACAAGAGAGGGCTTCCACCAGTGGTTAGGCCCAAACCAGAGGCCCAGTAATATGGTGTGACAAAGCATATAGTTAACAATGGCAAGGGCAACAGCGCTCAGAGCTAAAATCACAATGAGGATGCAATTTGTAGATGTTGCCTAAAGCCTTGTTAGTCTAGACACCCTGGTGGTTATTTATATGTCTAGAAGTAAACTACCCAAAAAATGCTTCTGGTGATCTTTATACCTCTTGCCAACACTCAAAACAAATGTAAACAAATATAACAAACAAATGAACACATCATTTTGACCACAAGTTCCTATAATTATGACCAAGTTACATTACAGTGATATAACTTTGTGGGGACTCATCTGCTCTATATGCCCTCATCTATGCGGGTCTAGGCATGTGCTTCATTTGTTTATATAGTAGCCCCACAATTGGGCATTTTGTGCTGTTAACATAACAGTTTAGTCTCTTATACAAAACCATTTTGGATTATTCATGAAAGTATATGTAAATCTTTCCATGCACTAAAAAAATACAAACTTTTTGGGGGAGTTTAAAGGTAAATATTTTTATAGAACAGCTATAAGCTTTAGCTTCTAAATGTTTAATGATTAGGTAATGACTAACTCTACATGAATCTCAAAACAGTATATGGTCTTCTTGGAGAAATATGGTAAAATAATTGTTTTAAATATATTTAGTAATTGGTTGTCTTAACTCAGTGCTGCAGCCTTTTTGGCGATATGATGCTTCCGCATAGGATGCTATTCAGCTCGTGTCATTGCTGCAGTCCTGAGCTCAAGGAGGCTCCCTGGTCACGAATAAAGGCTAGAGAGTGCCGGAGGAAGATCATGGGTACGTGAGTATTTGTGTTAAATATCCAGGTAAGTAAAATTAAAGATTTAAAAGATCTTCAAATACAGCATTAAGTATGTATCACATGCTTTATTTAAAAAAGAGAGAGAAAAACCTTTGGGCCGGGTAGTGGGAGATCTCCTTTAACCATAGGGGGAAAATATTAGTAAGTTAGCGATATAGCTCCTGATAATACCGGTGACATATCCTGGCCTAGGCCAAACTAGGCCTAGGGTGGCAGCAGTCCCTCTGGTACAAAATGAGGGGGCAGAAGATCAAGTACTCCCAGTATCACTGATACCGCTGCACAATGGATCGGTTACAAGAGAGATCTTTGATCTCCCCAACAGGTCTTTTTACTCTATGGAGGATGTGGCGGCTCATTAAAGGGTCTTGTCACACTGGCATTTGACATCATATCCTGGTGCCCTGCTTCTTAAAGGTTTGCAGCACCGTTAGTGGACCTGGATGCCGATCATGGAGGGTGAGGTGACTGAGGGCCCTACCCTAGGTAAATCCCATGGCACCATAACACAACTGCAAGTAGTTTACTAAACTATAAAAATTAATATTTAAATGCATGGTAATAAAACATTTGTGCATACATGGTATTCCTGTAGCTATGCCTCCCTGGTGTCCCACTAGGGTGTTATGAGCTATGCATGATCAATGGATTTTATTGTTGTCCTGCCTATTGATGGCCATGAAACAGAAAGCTCAAAAAGCTATTGATTGAAGCTGCAGAATTAGAAGGTGAAATCCTCAATTAAATAGGCATTGCATTTGCCAGTATCGATTCTAGCAATGAAATAAACTCTCTAACAAGTAAAATTTACATAAACCACATAAAAACATATATTCTAAATTTCCATAATTAGGAGGGGCTAATATAAAATTTGTGATTTTAAGAGATTAAAATACATCAAGCTGTAAATTGATCGATGAACTTGAAAAGGGTTTTATCATCATGCATGCATGTTCTGCCTTTCACTCCTCACTTACACATATTTATTGGATTAGCTCGGTGGTATGTATATACTGTGTATGTACATTAAATGTAAGGCTACAGGAAACATTGTTACGTGGACTTATTCTTTTAATACTTGTAATGTAGTGATGCATAGGAAGAAAGCTAAATAAGGCTTTTATGCCTTATTTTTGCATATTTATCATGAGTTTACAATGAACATGCCCTCCTCTCTTATAATACATTTTCACAAATAAACACATATTTGGAAAAGTAAGTACCATAAACTATTTAAAGGCATGCCCGGGTTTAACATCTAGCAAAAATAGCAGGTTATAGGACAGTAAATCAAAACTATTTTGATTTTAATTTAACGGTGGAACTTTTGGTACGTATGAAACTAGTAACTATTTTCCCTCTTGCTCACTATATTGGATTTGTAATATAGTTTTGCAGAGGCTAAGAAAAAAAAATCTGTTTATCAGAGCCATTTTTTTCTGGTGTACTGTCTGTCCAGTTGGTGTTACACCTGACTAAACTCCTTAGGCCCATCTGCAGTCACACCTTGGGAATTGTCAAAAATGCCATCATTTTTATATCTTTTCCGCAGGAGGAAAATCTTATCATTGAATTAGGGTCTGGGAAAACTCTGTGACTATGCCAAATGTGACAAGTTCTCTCACTTGGGACATCAACATATTTCTCAACTGAAGATGCACTAATTAAACAAAACTATGTGACAATATATCTGTGATATTTGTTAGCATGCCTTCCTATATATAACACTTCTCCACCACTTGTACAACGTAAATAATACTCATCACTGTTCCACATAGACAAAACATTAATTGTATGAATTAGCTTGTTAAGGAAAGAAGCTAAAACAGATCATTAAATGTATTCTTTTAGTCATTAAAAACAGCATGAGAATTTTCTGTTCCTATGACAAAAAAAGTTTCAGTATACCTCTCCTTGTGTCACATGACTCTAGGCTGCAATTAAAGAGAACGTTTAGTGCCCCTAACAGCCCTACAAAAGAAGAATGCATAATTAAGTACTCTTTGAGATTAAAATAGTTGAATGGATAAGGAAATGGCTGAGTGATAGGAGGCAGAAGGTTGTAGTAAATGGCATGCATTTAGAGGAAAGACTAAATGATCTTGAAAGAGAGGTATTTGGGAAGATAGATTCAGCAGATCAATGTCTATCTTTTGGCTTAAGTCTACAGCATTCGCTGAGCCAGTGCTGATGCTGACTGGAGGTGAGTATATGATGTGTACAGAGATGTATTTGGCCAAGCACATCTTGAGCACAGAAAATATATCCTCTTTTGCTCTTCCCTTTCTTCATTTCCTCTTCCTTTCTTTTTTATCCTCTCCTTCCTTCTCCTCTTTTCCCCTCCATCATTTAACCCCTTCAGTCCCCTATGGACGCACCGGTACGTCCAAAAAACGCATCCCAAGAATCCCCTATGGACGTACCAGTACGTCCTGCCCTTCTTGACAGCCTGGATTCCCCCTGACAGCAGAAGCCAGCATCGTCGGCTTTCTGCTCTCTGATCTGACTTAACAGCTTCCGGCACGAAAGCCTGAAAAGCTGTTTCATTTTTAAATCCTGATCGCGCGATCAGGCATTTCCTTCCGGGTTGCGTCACTGCTGAGTCTGCGGGTTTCTCACCCTCCTCCCAGGCTGAAAAAAGAAATGGAGGGGAAAAAAACGGTAAGTCATTTTTTAAAAAATCATTAAAATAATGCAATAAATAATAATAAAAAAAAAAACAATAAAGTGAGCTAAGTGATGTCATTGTGACATCACTGGCAATAATACCATGTTCAAGAGGTCCCTAAGAGGACCTCTAACCATTTAAAAATGTATATATATATAAAAAATACAAAAAATAAAATTATAAAATTAAAAAACATATATATATATAAATATATCAATAAAAAAAGAGAAAAAAACCTTACATCCCATTGCTCTAACACAACATCTACCCAGTATAGCCCTCCTGCACCCGTTCACAACCCCCAAACCCGTTAAGCCATAAGCATAAAAATTCTACGAATAATGTACACCTTTGTCACGGTCCCGTCCGGAGCGCGTCGCCCGAGTACCCGCGGCGTCACGCTCCCGTCTGGAGCGCGTCGCCCAAGTACCCGTGGCGCCACGCTCCTATCCGGAGTTCGTCGCCCGAGTACCCGCATTAACAGGAATGAACGGCCACTTAGTGAAGGACGTGTACGATGCTGCATACCACGCTCCCTTCCTATCCCATACCCCCATGGAGGAGACGACCATTGGACGTCATCACAGCTGGGGCGGGACCTAGAAGAGCGGCTGATTTAAAAATTGAGCCCTGATACTTGTTCAGCTGCACTGTGTACTTACCTGCTAAACGCCATTCTCTGCCTGATTTCTGTTGCCGACTCCTGCTAGTACTTTGACCACGTTGACCTCTCTGCTCCTGACCCGGATTGCCTGACCATTCTCTGCCTTATATCTGGTGTCACTGTCACTCCCTCGGTGTCGGGTGCTCGCGGGCAGAGGACTGCTCGCGGGCAGCAGTTACCGGGGGTGACGGGTGCCTCCCTTGATGCATCGAGGTTTGAATGCGGTGCCTGGGGACAATGCTGCTGTCCGGCATCATGATGCCCGACAGAGCATTGATCGCCAGTATTTTGTACTCACCCGCTCCCGGTCCAGTGGCGTTCCTCCTGTCTGTAACAATGGGGGCGCAGCTGGATGGGTCCGGAGGCGGAGTCCTGGGAGACTGCCCAGAACTGTGATGATGCGGTCCAGGGGGCGGAGCTTGTAAGAGCACCAGATTTAAAAACCCAGGAAATGCTTCAGTCTGTACCCTGTTGTGGTAAAAAATCGTCAGGCAGGCAGGGGTCAAAAACTATAATAACAAGCAGTAGCAATCACACAGGATACCTGTGTGATTGCTACTGCTTGTTATTATAGTTTTTGACCCCTGCCTGCCTGACGATTTTTTTGCCAAGCGATTTTGTATCTTCCCCTGTTCATCCTGGTTTCCAGTTTTTGGCTCGTCTGACTACCTGCTCTGTTACCGACTTGGCTCGTCTGACTTCCCGCTTTGTTACCGACCTGGCTTGTTTGACTACCCCCCTCTGTTATCGACCCAGCTTCCCTGAGTACTCTGCTTTAATTAACCCCTGCTCTGCTGCATTCGCCTTCTGGTTCCTGCTGTCGGGGTTCCTGCACCTTGCACACCAACTGCATCAGGCCTCCTCACTGTTGGAATCATCCCAGTCCCGCTCCCTGTCACTAAGGGTCTCCTTTGGTGTTTGGCTTCGGACAGAAGAACTTGACACCTGGTGCCTACCCTTGCATGTGTTTTGACCACGCTGATCTCTCTGCTCCCGACCTTTTGTTTCTCTTTTCACTCTTCTTTCTCACCCCTTTCTCTCCTTTCTGTTTTCTCTTCTTATCCTCTTCTACACACTATTTTTACCTCTCTCTTTTTTCTATGTTCTCCATTTCTTTATTTGCTTTCCTCTCTTTGTCTATCTCCTGTATCTCTTACCTCAACTTATTTTTTTCTACCCTGTCTGTTCTATCTTGTCCCTCCCCTCTCTTTCTTATGTCTCATATCCTTACTGCCTTTTCTCTCCTGTCTCCTCTCGTCTCTCCACCAATGTCTCTCTTTTTTCTCCTTTTTTTCTTTTCTTTCTTGCCTGTTCGTCCCTGTTCTCTCTACTAAACAAAACAATTTAGCTGTCACTGGCAAAACCACGCCCATGGTCATGCCCCTAGTCACACCCCCAGATCAACTTTGAGTGGCCATGAAACGGCTAGGCAAAAGGTGGCAACCCTAACACAATAGCATTACTGGACTATTCAAATGGTTGCTTTGGGGATAAAAAACCCTTATAAACTCCAATCCAAACTTTTTATTTAGACATTTCAGAGCCTATGTTAATTCATGCCAGGCTGGTCAGGTGACTGTGGACCTCAACGTCAGAGATGCTTACTGCCTTATAAAAAAAAAATACAAATAAATGTATCATAAAGCATAGCTTTGAGCTGAAACCGTTACTTACATGTCAGGATGTTTTTATGCAGTATAAACTCACCATATGACCCCTATAAAAAGGAGACATTATTGTACCCAACTCTAGTTTTAAATGTATATAGTTGCTGTGGCTCTAATAATGAACCATCAAAGCCACTGAGACTGACCTTTCATCCTGGCTCTTACTTTCATCCTTATTGTTGATAGAATACACTTGTTCGGGGCTGCTTCTAATTTGGCCCCTATGAGATACCAGGCTTCCATACATTTCCCAGTCAAATAATCACTAATACTTACTATATTAGCATCATTGGTTAACTTGCTTGTCTTGATTTATGCTTTGGAAAACCTTTTTGCTGGACTCTAAATGCTGTATCTTGGTGGTGGTCGAACATATAATTTAACAGTATGTTGCTCAGAGGAAAATTACACAATAATAAGAATGGTAAAAATAAATAGTCAGAATTTGATATATTATTATCTTTCTACAAAACAAAAATGTATTTATATAGATTGAGAGAAGTTGTGGAGGTACTCTTTATGCAGATAGCCTTTTATGAGAGAAAATCTATTTTCTGACACATAAGGAAACTAACTAGGTTCATTTTAAAGCAGATACTTTTATTATTATAGTTATTATTATTTATTGATTTATATAGCACCATCAACAGTGGTCATCACCAAGGTCGGCATCAAGAATCCACTAAAAGGCGACCAGTGCCGTTAAGACATGAAACGCAAGGACATAATGTCGTATACTGGGTCACCATGTCTTAAAAGTGCACAGAGCCTTTTAATGCAGCCTATGGACTAGAGTAAATAGGTCAGTCTGGGAAATTAAAGATCTCCCTTGTAACCAAGCTGAAAAATGTGCACATCCCAAATAGGGCCTTTACCTCCCAAATAACCCAACAAACCCATGCATTGGTGGTATCATTGTACAAGGAGATATTGCTGAACACATATTGGGGTGTTGTTTGGCAGACTTGAGGTAGAATTAGTGCATGGAAAGTGGGGGCGTCTAGTTTTCAAAAATATATGGGTTGATGGGGGTAAATTGAATTGGCTGACTTCAAAGATGTCTTAACTAGAACTTTCTGGCAGAAGGACCAGATGTCAATATTACAAGTTGAAAAACTGAATTGTGCATGTCCCAAATGTGACCTTTATTCCCCAAATGACCTGATAAACCCATGCATGGGTGGTATCACTGTTCTCGGGAGAACACATATCGCAGTGTTGCCTTGAAGTGACATATACCAGGAGACTGGGAGCATGATACCCCAACTTGCAGAGTGCGACCGTGGTCCTCTCCACCTACTGCGCGGCCCCTGCCCTGGTGAGAGGAACCGAGGTCCTCGCCGGCAAGAAGAAGTGGAGGAGGAAGCCAAAAGCTCCGACCCAAGTCCCCACCAACAACCTTGGCTGCTCTACCCCAGCGGGAGAGATGACCGTCCCCGCCGCCCGGTTCAAAGAAGCCAGTGCCCCAGACTGTCCCTGTGATTCCCCGAGTGTCCTGGGAGAAGCCCAGGTCACTGTCCCAGAGTTTTCCTCTGACTTTCCCCGTGCCCAGGGAGAGGCACCTACTGTCACGTTCTACCCAGGCTGTGGAGATGCATATCTTGCTCTTGCTTCAGTTTCCCTGTTTTGTTTCGATTCATTCATGGATTTCCTTTTGCTCTGTTCTGATCTTCCATTCTCCCAGCCTGCAGCATCCCCCACATGAGTCTTGTATGATGTCTCATGCCTGTTCCAGGGTGCCTGCAGGATTTCACTTCCTTCTGAACTTCATCCGCTACTATATCAGGGTGCTGGTGTTTGGCTGCACAACCCTAGATACTCAACACCCAGGTGAGTGCGGTCACCCTGCGTCAGGCCCTGTCCATCTCCGCTACCGCGCAATGACTCATGAACTCCATCTTTGGTTCCTTACACCTGTCCCTTAAAAGGGAGACCAAGGGTCTGCTTAACCTTCCTGGTGGTCGAGTATTGGCACCTGTCCTTAACCTGGAGTATTCCTCGTGGTCCCCCGAGTACCCTGCTGAGCTGCTTAGCTCACCCAGTGACCCCATAAGGGCACCCGTTCCTGTCCCAGAGTTTTCCCCTGAATTTCCACGTGCCCATGTAGCGGCACTTATCCCAGAGAGGGAGATTGAGGGTCTGCGTAGCCCTGCCGGTGCATAAGTATTGACATCGGTCCCTATCCTGAGTCCCTGGATGAAATCCAGGTCCCTGTCCCTGAGTACACCCCTTTTGTGCTCGAGATCCCAGCAGAGCTGCTGAGTGCACCCAGTAACCCCGTAAGGGTACTGGCCCCCAGCCCTGAAAATGCCCCAGACCTGCCTGCAGAGACCCTGGTCCCTGTGCCTCTTTCTACGGTGCTTGGTGGCCCAGGAGCGGCACCGAGTATAGCCTCGGGGGGTGGAGGCTGTGTTTACTGTTGGCTTTTCCCAGCTCCCTGCAGAACCACCGGTCTCCAAAGCTACCCTTGGTAGCTCCATACTAAACCCAGTACCTGTCCCGGAGTGTCCCCTGGATCCCTCCAATATTCCAGTAGAAGCCCCTCTTCCTACCTCTACATGTTCCCAGCGTGGCCCCGGCCCGATGAGCACGGCTTTCTTTCCATGCAACTGCCCTGGCCTGGCAGTTGCCCCAGACCCAGTTCCCAAGACTAGGGAGCAAGAGTCCCCAGGTGCCCCTGTTACCCCGGTGAGGGGGATAGTCATGTGCCCCCGGCTGAGCTGAGCTGGGACCGTCCTCCAATTCACAGAGGACTACTGACTATATTTTTGGGCAACCAGGGCCCTGGCCCACCCTTTCTGGATGCTTCTGACAAAGGGGGCCATGAACTAAGGCCTGCACCTTTGAACTTTGTCCACTCGGACAGCCTGCAGCAGACCCGTGTGGATCTGCCTGGTGTGCCGGACCGTTGGTCAAGGGGGAGATCTGTGACAGGGCCAGGCTAGCTGGCTCATATGTTCATATGAAGTTTAGCCGGGTCATGGAGCACTTTCGTGTCTAGTTCCGTATACCGTAACCCGGTAATATTTTATATTGTGTTTTATTGTGTAACCGGCCCAGAGACTGAATGTGGCTGCAGCTCCAGCCTTCAAAGAGACAATCCTGTAATCTGGCTGGGGCTTTTAATCAGCCAGCAAAGCCCTGTCTGCCCAGACAGCACCCGCACTACAGGGGGGATAAGACAGGTGGGGGAACCATTGTATTCCTTAATCCCCTCACCTGATACATCCCCTGTATACTGATGGGATGTGCCTGATGGGATTGGGGGTTGGGTTTGGTGCACATTGAATTGAGATTGCATATAAATTCTGTGTGTTTGTAAATAAAAGCGTTCTTCTTATTTTGCTACGAATGGTGGTCTGACGGATCCGTGGATAGCTGAGTGCTATCCGTATGAGGGACTGACTGGTGATTCCTCAGCCCTCAAACAGGTATAATTTGTGTGAAAAAACCTTTAAAATAACTAACTACTACAAACTTTGACAAAGGCTGGTACCAGAATTAGTACATGAAAAGTGTTACAATATCAACATTTTAAATACTTTGTGGTGTCTAGTTTGCAAAAATATATCTGCTGTTGGGGAAAATTTAATTGGCCAGCTTTAAAGATGTCCCAAATAGGGCATGGGGACAGGATTACTAGATCTGAAAAAATGGATATTTCAAAATAGTTTTGAAATATCAATATGCTACTTGTACTGATTGCCCTATAACTTAAAATTACAAAAAAGTGCAAATGCATTTCTGAACTCAGGACAAATAGAATCTATTTAGCATGTTTTTCATTAGCTTTTGTAGAATTTTCAATGAAAAAGTAATTTTTTAAATGTTTTTTTTATTATTTTTTGTAGGAAATTAGATGAAATGATCATAAAATGGTATCTTAAAAGCCCTTTATGTTCTAAAAAAAACCAATATATAACTTGTGTAGGTACACTAAACGAGAGAGAAGAAAATTACAGCTAAATATGAGCACCTCAAAAATGTTAAAACAGCCTTGGGTACACAAAGGGCACAAAAAGAAAAAACAGCCTTGTTCTTAATGGGTTAAGAGGCAAGGAGGGAACTGCAAACAAAGCCAGGGGAAATCATGCAGAACACATTTTTGTTACAACAAAACTGCATGAAAATTATGCAGATAAGTGAATGTCCAGACATAACCAATTAGCCATTAGATTGGGCAGTTTAAAAATAAATTGTTACATATGTCATGGAAGCTGCTTCAGTCCTTGTGCTGCACTGATATACATAAACCCACAAAGCTATAATGTGCATATGAATACATACACAGATATGCTACCACATGCATTCATGGATACACATAACTGTATATACGCAAACTGCCAAAAACAAAGATCCCAGCTACCACCTGACACATTAACTCTGACCCTTACCTTTTACTTACAAGCAGAGATACATGCAGCCTCCACCCTTACTGAGTGTAACAACTGACTACAACAAAAGCTTCTTACTGGCAGATCCTGTCACATGACAGGAAATAGGAAGCCAACTCTGCCATCACTGACCCATAATAGAGGCAATACCGTCATAAGTCTTCCATCATCTCGGGCCAGATAAAGCGCTGGCATTCTGCTCCTGCCTCATCAGACCTGCGACCCTCTTTCTCACTCATGCACCTCGGGATGGGCTGGGATTCAGTCTGAAAGGAGACCTTGTCCGCCTGCCACTTCTCCCTGTAGTCTCTTCCTGCTCCATGACCGATGTGGTGTCCATTGAACCCGACTGTGCCCTCTCTAGGATATCCTGCAGAGAGGAACATCCATGCTGAGCAATATAATCCCTCATAAGAGGCTCTTGTTGTCCTAATTCAGAAAAAAAAAGTGGAGTAAAGTGTCTGTCCTTAAGCTCCAGGCGTGAAAAAAGGTAGGAGTCGCACTTTCTTCACTTTTTAGCCCCTCTGCCTGCAACAATGTTGCAGCCATTAACCAATGAAGAGACAACTGGCCTGCCTGAACTTTTTTTTTTTTTCTTTTCAAATCTCCGTTTATTGAAAATGCATAACAGCATCATACAGTAGATGTAATACAAAGAGTCACATTATGCATAGCATGGTACAAAACAGGAGGAAGTACATTAGATCCAGAAAATTAAAAATACAATTGAAACAAAGACGACTGAGCAGCCGGATCGTCCAAAATACGACATACCAGGGCCCACAAGTTTCGAATGCGAATGGAGGGCAATACAGGTCCTCAAATTAGACACAGGCCAGGCGAGATATATATAAACGGAGATACAACAAAGAAATAACAATAAACTAAAACAGAAATAAAAAAACAAAAACCAAAGCGCACGCTGCCATGTTTGTGACACAAATAAAGGCACTTGCGGAAATATACACATAACCAACACACACCCGACACGGACCCAGAGCAGAGAAAACCAATGGGGGAGTGAAGGAACCGAAGGGACGGAAACGGTTCGGTCGAGTTGCGAAGGAGAGCCGCCAGGCAGTCTCCCGAACCACAGGGAAGAACTCGGTCGGGGGAGATCAAAAGCAGGTATCAATGAGGCTGGAGGTGGACAAGAAGGTCACCCAGGGGAGCCAGGTCATATCATGGGTATATTCCTTGCCCCGTGAAATGCCCACCAGGCTCTCCATGTGATAAATAAAGTTAACCCTGGCTAACCACGCGTCAATGGGAGGGGGACCCTGGGCCTTCCAATAGCGGGGAATGACCGCCTTAGCGGCCTGGATGAGGTGAATAAGCAACGACCCCCTATAAGTGTGAACCGGGGAGTCAGTATGATGAAACAGAAGGGCAGCGGGAGAGGCTACAAAGTTAGGGTCTACTACTTCCCCTATCACCATGCACCACCGCCGACGAAAACGGATGAATATCCCTGCAATCCCACCATAGATGAAGGTAAGAGCCATTAGAGCCACCACACCTCCAAAGGGGGAAACAAAGGGGAAGAAAACGATGCAATTCCGAAGGGACCCTATACCCTCGCGACAAAAATTTGTAGGAGCACTCCTGTATTTTGCTAGAAATGCTGCCTCTATGAGTGAGCAGTATCATCTTATCCCATTCCTCCTCGGTAAAAGAGATCTCTAGGTCCCTTTCCCAGAGACTCAAGAAAAACGGCTTGGTGGCACACTGCGCCTCCAGTAGCTGGGAGTAGAGGTGTGAAAGCAGGTGGGCCGGCTCCTTATCTAAAACACAAAGCCTTTCCAAATTGCTTAACTCCCTCGTAATCTGGGAATTGGGGAGCAGAGTTGATACATAGTGTTTAATTTGGTGATGTACAAAGAGATGCCGAAAGGACGGGGGAGCTTGACGAGTGAGGTCGCGAATCGGACGGAAGGTAGTGCCCTTCAGGATCTGGTGAACCCTGACAGGGCCAGAGTAGGGTGTTGGGAACAAATCACGTAGACCACCACGGGTAGTGGGATCTAGTGCAGGATTATGCATGAGGGGCAACAAAGGACCCAGGACAGAGGTCAAGAGTCGGCGAGAGGTCACGCGTTTCATAACACCTAAAGTGGCGGGGATCAAAGGGTGAGTAGGGACCGATATCATCCTGAAGCGATCCGGAAGCCAAGGGGCCACCGCAAGAGGGCAAGGAGAGAAGGAGTTCTCCAGGGGAATCCAAAGCTTAGGCGCGTTAATAGACCATTCCACCAGGCGGCGGAGATGGGAAGCCATCCAATACCATTCGTCATTGGGGACCCCTATACCACCCCTGAGTTTGGGCCTGGACAGGTGGGAGAGTGAAAGCTGAGGAGACCGACCAGCCCAAATATAGTTCCGGAAGATCTTGTGACATTTTCGAAAATACGCCTTAGGGAGAAATATTGGTAGGCACTGTAAGACATATAGAAACCTGGGGAGAATGTTCATCTTAAGGACTCCTATGCGTCCAAACCAGGATATGTGCGGGACGGCCCACTTGCGAAGATCCGCAAGAGTAGCAGAAAGTAATGAGTCAAAATTTAAAGACTGAAGTCGGGAAATATCAGAGGGAAGCCACAGCCCCAGGTATTTAATCGCGGAATCCGCCCATTTAAAGGGAAACGATTGAGTAATAGATGTTTTGGTCGGGTCCGGAACATTGAGGCCGCAAATATGTCCAATTCCTCGACTATGTGGGGAAGGGAAACGTCCGGGTGGGTGACCATGCAGAGCATGTCATCCGCAAAGATGGCAAGCTTATGAGTATGGTCAGCAACCCTAAGTCCGGAAATATCAGCATTCACTCTTATAGCCTGGGCCAGGGGTTCCATAACTAATATAAATAGTAGTGGGGAGAGGGGGCAGCCCTGCCTCGTGCCATTCCTAATGTCGAAACCGTCAGAGAGGATACCATTTACTTTTACCCGAGCCGAGGGATTAGCGTATAAGGCTCTGACCATATTAAGAAAGTGATCCGGTAGGCCGATAGAGTCCAGTACCCGGAACAGAAAGGGCCAGGAGACCCTATCAAACGCCTTTTCGCCGTCCATAGAGACTAGAGTATATGGTGTTCCGAGCTCACGAGCCAACGTCAGCAGATTTAATACCCGGATGGTATTATCCCTGGCCTCCCTCCCTGACACAAAGCCCAACTGGTCTCTGTGGATCAACGATGGGATGTAGGATCGAAGGCGTAAGGCCATAACCTTCGCCATGAGTTTGAGATCGGTGTTGATAAGGGAAATGGGGCGATAATTGGCACAGAGTTCGGCATCCCGCCTGGCTTAGGAATCACAGCGATGTGTGCCATGTTAGTATGAGGATCGGGGACAGCACCATCTGCTAAAGAGTTGAAAAGGGTGGTTAAATGGGTGCCCAGGACCAGAAAGAAACGATCGTAATAACGGCTGGTAAGGCCGTCCGGGCCAGGGCTCTTGCCCTTAGGGGTCAGTTTAAGGGCTGTCTTCACCTCGTCACATGAGATAGGGACGGATAGAGCTACTCTAGCGCCCTCCGTCAAACGCTTGGGCAGATATTTCGCTAAATATGTCGTCATGGACGCATCGTGATGGGTGCGGCGGTCAATCGAGGGGGGTAAATTATAGAGGGAGTGATAATACTCCCGAGAACATTTGGCGATAGCTGAAGATTCAGAAAACAGGGTACCATGGTGTCTTATCTTTGGTATAAACACGGCGGTTCGTTTGGCCCTCAAAGCCCTAGGTAGAAGCTTACCCGGCTTATCACCCAATTCATAAAAAGCTTTCCGCGCCAGGAGGAAA
Source organism: Sceloporus occidentalis (assembly GCA_023333645.1). Lineage (NCBI taxonomy): Eukaryota > Metazoa > Chordata > Lepidosauria > Squamata > Phrynosomatidae > Sceloporus > Sceloporus occidentalis. The sequence continues at coordinate 5,121,779 of JALMGF010000071.1, read as the reverse complement.
GAACGCTTCACCCTAGCATCTAAGAGGGATGCCAATTGCTGCCTAAGAGACTGCAGACAGGGTAAAATAGTCGAGTCTAGGGAGGCTTTATGAGACTGTTCCAGCAGAGAGATTTGTCTATGTATCGATAGCATGTCAGCCAATTTAGCCCTTTTCTGCAATGAGCCTAATTTAATGAGGTGACCCCGTATCACTGCCTTATGTGCCTCCCACACCGTGGGGAAAGGGACCTCACCTGTGTTATTGTTTGAAAAATAATTTTGTAAGTGCATGGAAAGGTCGGAGAGAGAGGTGGGGTTATCAAGGAGATTTTCGTTCAATCTCCAGCTCCAGATCTTACTCTGGGACGAGGAGAAACACAGCGAGAGGTGGACTGGTGCATGGTCGCTGAACGAACGAATACCTATGTCCGAGGAATGTAACAGATGGTGGTGTGATAAGAATAACATATCAATCGGGGAATACCGGTTATGGGGGGGGAGAAAAAGGTGTAGTCCCTCGTGTCTGGATGCTGGGATGTCCAAACGTCTACTAACTGATTAAGGTGCAGAGCCCTGCGTACCTTCTTAATATGACGGTATGGAATACGAGAGACTCCGGAGGAGGAGTCAATCGTAGGATCCAAAGGCATATTCAGGTCCCCCCCAAAAATAGCCAAACCCTCCTGAAATTCACCAAATCTAGACAATACACGAAACAAAAACAATGATTGGCCCCGATTAGGTGCGTATACATTGCCCAGAGAAACCAATTGATTGCCAATGTAACCTTTGAGGAAAATGGCTCTGCCCTCCGTGTCCCTCCAGATATCCAGCAGACGAAATGAGAGCTGCTTGTGCAAGAGGATCGCAACGCCCTTTGTTTTTGAATCTGAGGAACTAGAAAAGTAGCTGTATGAGTAGTGATGATTAGTTAATTTGAATACCTTCGAGGACTTAAAATGCGTCTCTTGTAGAAATGCTACATGAGTGCGAAATGTGTGAAGAATGTGTAACAATTTAGATCGCTGTTGTGGTTTGTTCAGACCTCTCACATTAAAAGAGGTAAGTTTAAGGCGATCAAGTGTCATCTATAAGGCAGCGGGAGGGACTGAACGGAGCTGTAGGCAGAGCAGCGGCGCAAAAACAAAGAAAAACAAACATAACCCGAAAAAACAAAAACGACAAAAGAACATAAACAAAATCAATGGGCCAACACGTAAGTGCAAGACACTACCAGGGGCCCTGGATGCCGAGGCATCGAATAATGAGCCATTTGACCTGTCGATAGGTCATGAACCAGAACGTCGGTCCTGAATAGAACCGAAGCGGGCCGGCTCTGGGGGGTAAAAGTGGCGAGAGAGAGCATGTAACGAATGGTGGATGAGAAATGAACGAATGAGCAGTGTAGAGCAGCTTGGGGCATCTGGCCAGCCAAGGGACCTACATAGTGAGATAATAACATGTGACAATGTAACGGGCTAGGAAGGGATACTACACATGACCATTATACCCATTTAATCAAACGTAGCAGCAGATAGAGAGGAGCAACGGGAGTGACATAACAGGTAAAGGGGGCTACCCCCCTCCCAATAAGGAAGGAAGGCAGCAGACAGAGAAATACAGTCACCCAGCAGTGAATGCGTGTGCAATATTCGCCTGTGAGAGGACATGGCCTCAATAGTGTAGAAAGGAATACATGTACGTGTACGTGGATGCATAACTATGTCAATGTGCGCATAAGAGCAGAAGTCTGATGATGGGCAGGCTATGGATGCTCAACCACCACACGCAACAAAGGTGAAGGGAGGCAGCCATGGAGCGGGAGCGGACACACAGTAACATGTAAACACAGTAAAATACAGGAGGAATCTTGAAAGAACAACCGCCCTCCACACATAAAACAAAGCCCGAAGGCCAAATACCGTGTCCTGTATGATGTGGTGGTCGTCACCAAAAAAAAAAAAACGTGCAGTGAACAGGAACAAAAACAAGCCAATGTTGACGTCCGCAGCGGTCCGAGGCAACGGAGTCTGGGAAGCTTGAAACACCACAGAAACCAGTTCCTCAGCAGCACCTAAGCGTAATGAGCAGGCTCGTGTTTGAGAAACTCAACCGTCGTCCCGGCTCCGGGTGATAGCTGACGGTAAGTTGCAGTGTAGAAGAGGTGGAGAGAGATGCAGGTCATGAAGACTTCACGGTCGCTGGTCATCTTGCCGCCGCTGCCGTTTAGGGCGTTGCGGTCTGGGAGACCAATTCTTGGCAGGGTCGGAGAAGCAGGCTGGAGCTTGAAACGAGTATTCCCAGTCAGGGACCTCACAATGAGGAAGATTGAGGGCTTCAAGAAAACCGTGCACATCTCCATGTTGACGAATGACGTGAGTTGCATTGTTTCGGCGCACGATTAGCGCAAAGGGAAAGCCCCATTGATAGGGGATGTTTGCCTCACGGAGCGCCCTCGTAATAGGTTGTAACAGACGACGCGACTGTAGCGTTACCGGCGATAACTCCTGGAACACCGAAATTGAGTGTGAATTCCAAACAAAGGTAGGTTGGTTGCGGAAGGCGCGAACGATGAGTTCCTTGAGAGAGAAATCTTGTAGACAACAGATTACATCCCTGGGAGGCATAGTTCCAGAGGGCTTTTGGCGGAGAGCTCTATGAGCTCGGTCAAATCGGATCACAGTATCCGCAGGTCGCCGCAGGATCGAGTTGAACATCGCCTGGAGCGTAGACGGCAAATCCAGGTGTTCTATCGACTCCGGTAGGCCGCGCACACGGATGTTGTGCCTCTGGCCTCTGTTGTCGAGATCCTCTATCTTCCTGGACAACTGTTGAATTATAGTCGATTGATGTCTCAGGTGGGAGGTAAGGGAATCAACTGTGTGAAAGATACGTGGCTGATCATCTTCCAGAGCCGCCACGCGGCCTCCAATATGGTGGATGTCAGCCTGTATTTCTGTGAGACTGGATCGTATGCCTTGGGTCGCTATAATGATAGCGATATCACCCTTCGAAGGTAAGGAATCCAGCTTCTCCTGCCAGGTCCGGGTCGGCGGAGTATTTGGAGCCGGCTCTCTGTCCAGGGGTCCATCATCAGGGACCTCGCTGGTCACGCTGGCAGCAGGAGACGGCGGCCTAGTGCAGGAATCGCGGGAGTCCTGATCAGACGGTACATGAAAGAAGGAGGTAAGTAATCTCTTTTCTTTGGATCCCGAAGGTTTCGGGGTGCTACCGGGAACTTAACCGAAGCAAAATTTGGACCAGATGCCGTGGAGCTCCGGGTTCAAGCGTCCATCTTGGTCCCGAGCAGGCCACGCCTCCTCCTGCCTGAACTTTTGACCTGAGCCAGCTGTCATATTCCCCCCTTCCTAAAAGTCCTGGGAGGCTCTCTCTTCTTATACATCAGAAGTAATTACTTGTCACACAGCCACTGGAGATCTCGGTTTTATTTTTTTCAAAAAAATAATCCTTACCACAGTTGTGGAATACAAGTAAAATTAGAATCATACCTGAAATTACTAAATAATTGAATAATAACACATTTAAAAACTAATGCTTCAAAGTGGACTTCTGTTCATTAATAACAGTAGACCATTAGTCTGAATTTCATTTTAGTCTAAATTCGATACTACTTATAAAATTAGAAAAATACTGCAGAAATTTGAATAATGCTCCATATTTAATTTGAATAAAGCTGCAGATGAGTGAATAATGCTGCATATTTTATTCATTTTTAATTTCATTTTTCAAATAACAGTGAAAAATTGTAAAGCAGAAAATGTTGTCAAAGCCAATATGAAACTTTATTCAGGCATCAAATATGCAAAATGGACCTTAGCCTGAAAAAAAACCACAATTATTTTAAATGTTCCATATTTATCTGTGCCATACTTAAGTTATAGAACAAGAAAATTGTAATTTTTCATACTTTTAATGATTTATTTACATTAACATTGTTTGATTTTTAACCATTGGCATGGTGAAATTCTACGTAAAAGTAAGAAACAAAAAGTGTCCGTGAATTATTATTATGTTGAGAATGATATATATAGAAGGAAAAACAAATAATTTAAGTGAGTAAAAATGCAGAATAAAACAGGTATGGTTAAAATCTTCGCAAATTAACTTTGACCCCTTAAGGACCGGGCTTTTTCTTCCTTCTTGCACCCTTTTCAACCCTTTTCAACTTGGAATTTTGACATCTTGGCCTTCTGCCCCAATGTCCTATTTGGGACGTCTTTGATGCCCACCGATTGAATTTACAGACATCCTGGGGTATTTCAACAATTTCCATTCTCCAATTCAACCACCAGCTTTTGTCAATGTTTGTGGTAGTCATTTTTTGTGTACACATTGTACTTCAGGTATGAATTTATTGCTCCTGGTATATGTCACAGCCAAACAGTTTTTACTATATTTTTATCAACAATACTTTTAACTCCAGAATTTCACAGTAAGAGCTGAACAAAATACAAATACAAAATACAAATACTTATCCATGAACTCTGTCTGCTGCATTATTATTAACACACATTGAATTGAACAAATATACAGAGCTTATGCCTTTTCAGGGGGGTACCTTAACAAACTAATCAACCTTCTATATGATAAAGAACTGTGCTGAATTTTAGTAATGTGTTGGCTCCCTTGTTCGTTACTGCTGTGACTGGGTACCAGAAAAGCAGTCCAAATCAGCAACCAGGGATACAGAAAATACAGGATACAGGAAGCACAGTATATCTGAGCACTGGAGGAGAGGAAGAGGCAGGCTTATATAGGCAGCTGGAAGCCTTGTTAACTGGGGATCCAATACAGCCACATCTGTGTTGTCATGGCAATGATGCTGACTATAGGGTGCATTAGAACTTGAGCATGCGTCTATGCACCCGACGGATATGCGCACGCATGCGCATACCGCAAGGACCGAAGTAAGAGGCAGTCACAACACCCCGAAGGTATCAATGTGACCGCGGACGGCAAGGCAAACAACGATGGACCTGTCAGGGCAGGGAGGCTGCGAGATGTCCCCCAGGAGTAGAAGAGGTATGGGCCTGACAGGACCCCCTCCTGATGCGTGGCCTCAGGACACGATGAGGCTTAGGTTTAAAGGGGTATCGCCTATGGAATGCACACACACAAGAAGGGGCATATGGGGCATTGCCATATGGCTCCCAGGATCTTTCGTCTGGGCTGTAGCCTTTCCAGTAGATGTAATATTCCAAACGTTCTCGATGCCATCGGAATCCAAAATCTCCTGGACAGTATATTTGAGTTCGCCATCTATTAAGACGGGTAGGAGGAGGTGAATCGCAACCCGGAAAAGGGTTAGCAACCCAAGATTTCAATAGGGAAACATGGAACACTGGATGCAATTGACAAGATTTAGGGAGATGCAACTGAACAGTGACAGGATTTAGGACCTTGATAATATGGTATGGCCCTAAGTATTTAGGTCCTAGTTTTTTTGATGGACAGTGAAGTTTGGATGTGTGGTTGACAACCATACTTTGTCTCCTAGTTGATACTTGGGTGGAGCAAAACAACGTTGGTCTGCGAAGTACTTAATGGCTTTCTGTGCATGGAGGAGAGTTTGTTGGAGAGTCTCGTCTCGTCAGATTTGTAAGACTATCTGCAACTCCAGGAACCGAGCAGTTAGCGGGGAGACATGGTAACATGGTAGGATGGAAACCATAATTGGCAAAGAAGAGGCGACATCTGAATAGCACATTGTTTCTGATTATTATAAGTGAATTCTGCTGTGGGGAGTAATTGCAACCAGTCCTCCTGAAGATGTGTGGTGTAACACCTCTAAAATTTGGTTGAGACTCTCGGTTTGGCCATTCTTCTGTGGATGGAATACAGTAGATAATGCAGGTTTAATCTGTTTCAGGTTGCAGGTTTAATGCTTTTTTAGAACCGGGAAGTAAATGAAACCCCTCTGTCGCTAGTCATAGACTGGGGTAGCCCATGCAATTTAAAAACAGATGAGAGAAACAGGGTGGCTGTGGTCGAGGCTGATGATATTCCTATAAAAAATGGGGAGTTGTGGCCCTGTAAAAAATAAAAAACTTGTGTGAGGTATTATGTTAATGAGAGTATGTTGCAGAACATATTTTTTAGCAGTGACGCCTTCTCTGTACCATATTTCCCCATGTATAAGACTCTCCCATGTATAAGACGCACCTTAATTTTGGGGCCTGAAATTTGAAAAAAAAAATGTATTATCATAAAATTCATACTCATCATCCTCACAACTCCCATCAATTAACTGCCCCTAAATTAAACCTAAAGACCCCATCAACCAGAAATGCCCCTAAATAAACCCTAAAGGCCCTATTAACCATAACTGCCCCTAAATTAACCCTAAAGACCCCATTAACCATAACTGCCCCTAAATTAACCCTAAACACCTCATTAACCATAACTGCCACTAAATTAACCCCCACCTCCCCTAACTTTCAGCGGCCCAAAAATTAATTGTATACTTACTGTTAGATGAGTTGCTGTCTGAGCAGCGTGGATGTTATAAGAAAAGGGGCAGGGCCAATCATCAGTGTGACTGTAGGGAGGTACTGGGAAGTAGTAACTGCAATCTACAATCTACAACCACTGTATAAGACGCACCCAGTTTTTGGACCCCACATTTTTCAGAAAAAGGTGCGTCTTATACATGGGGAAATATGGTATATTATAAAACTGTATTTTTGGTATAGCATTTTCTATACGAGTGTAGAATATGTATGTTGCATGTATAAATATATGTGTAGACATAGGGGTGGAGACAGGAAGTAGGAAATGAAAAAGACAGCAGAGACTAAAAACTAGAGGAAGAGAGTAGGATTCATGTAGGCTAACATTGTTAAGGATTTGGGGATCGGAGACAATAGAGGCAAAACCAGGGAATGGTACAACTTCAATGGTTTATTCCACTGAGCAAAAGCAGGCAAAAATAAAAAACAATACCATACAGCAATCCAAGGTCTGGGATAAGAGAGTATCAGCAAAGTCCATAAGAAAGCCAAGGTCAAAGTCCATAGAATCCAAAATGAGCATCAAGTAATAAAGTATGGGAAATCTAGGAAGGAACTTGAACAAATAAGCATTTGATTGAAAAGTGCTGGGGGTTTAAATGTGACTTCGGTTCGTCCTCCTCCATTGGAGGTGTGTCATTGGGCCGCAGGACTTGCCCCCCCGCCATCAGCAAGTGGTGCACGTCTTACTATAGGCCAGGGATGCGGTCTAGTATGCGACCATGTGGCCCACAGAGGGAGGAGCGGGCATCTGGTATCGTGCCCACAGAGTGAAGACCCTCTTGGATGGCAAGGAGGTAAGGTAGGAGCCTGACAAACAGCAATAAACTGTTTTTCATCACAAGGTTCATCTGTCTACCCCATAACTGGTTCAACACATCTACGTGGTGTCAGAAGTGAAAACTGACAAATCATGGCTCATAGAACAGCTTGTCTTTGATAATGACATTATTATTCAAGAGAGAATGAGCAAAGCAGGACTATCAGACAAATCAAAAAAGCTTACACTCTTCTTAACTTGGCTGGTTCAGATGCACTAGATAAATATGAATCATATCACTTTCAAGAGGATGAGGACAAAGAGGATCCTGATGTATTAATCAAGAAATTGGATGAGATATGCTTACCAGCACTGAATGTGATAATGGACAGAAATGCATTCAACATGATGGCTCAAAACCCTGACGAAGGAATTCAATCCGATGTGGCCACGTTAAGGCTGCTGGCTAAAAAAGTGATTTTGGTGCACTCACAGATGAACTAATACGTGACAGAATTGTCTGTAGTATTCACAATGGTGCAGCTCGTGCTCAGCTATTAAGAAATATTCACCACACTCTCAGCAACATGTAACAAGCAGAAAATTGACACTGTTGCTAAATGCCGTCATGTCGTCATCTACATAGCAGTGCATTGACCTCAACGGCCAATTTGATCAGTCAAACAAAATAAACCTGATAGCTTATGGCAATTCAGACATTACATTACATTTATTTATAAAGCAGCGACAGATGCCGCAGCGCTGTTTCAGTCAGAAGAACAATTTAGAAACACATACAATAACACATACAATAACAAATTGGTACAAAGGAGAAGAGGGTCCTGCTCTTGCAAGCTTACAATCTAGTCGGTGGTTGAGGGGGACTGTTTGGATGGGGATGAGTTGATCTTGTTCCGATGATGTGTTGAAGCTGTTGATAATACAGATGGCTTGATTATGATGATGGTTGTGAGTACTGGGAAGGAATGTTGTACGTTTCCCTGAACAGGTGGGTTTTCAGAGAGGTTTTGAAAGTTGCGTACGAGGCAGAAAGTCTGAGGGAACGGGGAAGGGAATTCCACAGGAGGGGTGCGGCGTAGGTGAAATCCTGAATACGGGAGTGGAAAGAGGTAACAGTAGAAGATAGTCGCAGGTCATGAAAGGAGAGAAGGGGGCGGGTAGGGGTGTATTTGGATAGGAGGATAGAGAAGTAAGGTGGTGCAGAGTTGTTGAGGGATAAATAGGTCATAAGTTTAAATTTGATTCTGAAGGGTATGGGGAGCCATTGAAGTGATTGGCATAGTGGAGCAGCTGATGAGGCATGGCGGCAGAGAAAAATTAATCTGGCTACAGTGTTGAGGATGGATTGAAGGGGTGAAAGGCGGGAGATGGGGAGATCAGTTTGTAGGGAGTTGCAATAATCCAGGAGGGATAGCACAAGGGAGTGGATTAGTAACTTGGTTGTTTCTTGTGCGAGGAAAGGCAGATTCAGGAGATGTTTCTCAGGTGGAAGCGGCAGGATTTGGTGAGGGACTGGATGTGAGGGATGAAGGAGAGAGCAGAGTCAAGGGTGACACCAAGGCAGCGAACCTGGTCTGTTGGTTGGATAGTGGAGTTGTCAACAGTAATAGAGATATCAGGAAACATTCACAGAGCAGATAGCAGGATTACCATGAGTTCGGTTTTAGAGATGTTGAGCTTTAGGTAAAGGGATGCCATCCATGATGCAATTCCTGATAGACAGTGAGGCGTGTTAGAAGAGAGGGGGAAAGGTCAGGAGCAGAAATAAAGATGAGGGTGTCATCTGCATATAGGTGGTATATAGATAGCGGTAGGGGAGAGGAGCAAGTTCCAGTAAATGAGACACTAAAAGTACGGTTAGAAAGGTAAGATTTAAGCCATGAAAGAGCCGTGTTATGGATGCCATGAGCATGGAGGGTTTATAGGAAGAGGGGGGTGCTCGACTGTGTCAAAGGCTGCTGAGAGATCCCAGAGAATAACCATTAAGAATTGCGCTTTTGTTTTAGCTGCGAGGAGGTCATTAGTAATTTTAGTGAGTGTAGTTTCTGTTTAATGCTGTGGATGGAAACCGGAGTGTAGAGGGTCAAGTAGAGAGTTTGAAGAGAGAAAGTTTGTTTGTTGATTGTAGGTTAATCATTCCAGCAGATTGGAAGCTAGCGGGAGAAGTGAAACTGGACGGTAGTTTGATGGGGATGTGGGATCAAGGGAAGGTTTCTTTAGGATAGGGGAGATGATGGCATGTTTGAATGAGAACGGGAATACACCAGAGGAAAAGGAGAGATAAAAGATTTGGGTTAGGGTTGGGATAAGGACACTAGAGAGAGGTGGTAGGAGATGTGAAGGTGCAGGGTCGAGGGGACAGGTGGTGAGGTGGGAGGAGAACAGGACCTTGGAAACCTCAAAGGGTGTAACTGGGCTGAAGCAGGTGAGGATGGATTGAGGTGAGGAGGGAGGTTGAGCTACCATATGATTGACACTACAGGGGACGGATGTTATCCCTGATGGTGTCAATTTTGTTTTTGAAGTAGGTGGCAAGCTCTTGGGCAGAGAAGTTGGAGGGCAAGGGAGGTGCTGTGGGCCTGAGAAGGGTGTTAAAAGTTGAGAATAAACATTTAGGATTATGGGAAGGAGAGGTGATTAATGAAATGAAATATGTTTGTTTAGAGCAGGGGTGTTTTTTCTGCAGTGGGCCACTTCCTCAGAAACATATGTGTACATGGGCCACTCTCATTTTCACTGAGAGAAAATATGGTCTTTTAGCTTTATAATGCATGTTAATACAGGGTTAATTTGGCGATAATGAAAAAAGCAGTGGAAAAGTTTTTTTGATCAACTTTTATATGTCATTCTATCAATAATAAATTACTTAAACAGTAAAAAAAGTCAGTCCACAAACCATTTAAAACAAGTTTAGCTAAATAAAACTGCACAAGGCTGGAACACACTGTGGGTACATGCTGGATTTAAGATGGCTGACGCACACTGGAGGCAGGGTCGGATTGGGAGCATCATTCATTTTATGAAAATAAATAAAATAGACAGACTCTTAACTCTTCGGCATCAACGTATACTGCATAAACATGACATCAGTGCTAGGCAGATAATACAAGATAGAATCTTATGTGATGGGACTGGGAGTAATCAGTACACTAAAAAAGTCACACACAGGACACCTGAAGCCACAATTTAGTGCCAATCAATATGCAGATTGAAATAGAGTAAATAACACAAAGCCTTTATGTGACAGAATGACCTGTCATACAGGGCCCCAAGGTACTCAGAGATGGCTCCAGCCTGGCTATCAAACAAAGATAGCACAGGTAGGAACTCCATTGTTTAATTAATCCCATCAATAGGATTGCTGTCAGGGGATTAAAGGTTGGGTTGTCTACATACACCTATTTAGTACTGCTGTACTCAATTCAAGGTAGTTATGTCTACTTATTGGGTGCACATAGCAGGGTTCCAAGGTGTGCATGCTGACTGGTGCTGGCATACATCTGGGTGATCTCTGGGAGTTAATACAGCTCTCTTGCTGAAGCTCTGGTAAGTCTTGGGGGCAGAGGTAAAACGCATCGTGCAGACGGTCACCGGCTGCGGCGATGCGGGTAAACTACCTCCGGAGCCGGTGACCGTCCGCATGATGCGCTTAGACAACCTCCCGTGCCGGCACCCCCCCCCCCCGTGGGAAGTGCTGGCAGGGGAGGCTGTCTGAGTGTATCAGAGAGTAGGATGCAGGTCCCCTGCCCCGCTGCGGGGCATCTGTATCCTAACCCCGCTGCCTGCCCGGCGCCCGGGACTGCATGCCCCGGGCGTCGGACGCTAGACCCCGAATATAGGCCGCACCCCCACTTTAAAGACTTAAAGTGGGGGGAAAAAGTGCGGCCTATATTCGAGCCAATACGGTAGTTCTATTTATTCCTGCAGTAAGTAACAGGCTCTGCCACACCGACACCCAGACACACACACCAGGATGGGGTCTGCCACACCGACATCCAGACACACACACCAGGAGAGGCTTTGCCACACCGATACCCAGACACACACACACACCTGGACAGGCTCTGTCAAACCAATACCCAGACACACACACACCAGGACAGGCTCTGCCACACCGACACCCAGACACACACACACACACACACACACACACACACCAGGATGGGGTCTGCCACACCGACACCCAGACACACACACCAGGATGAGGTCTGCCACACCAACACCCAAACACACACCAGGACAGGCTCTGCCACACCGACACCCAGACAGATACATCAGGACAGGCTCTGCCACACCGGCACCCAAACACACACACAAATCAGGACAGGCTCTGCCACACCGACACCCAGACCTACACACCAGGACAGGCTCTGCCACACCGACACCCAGACACACACACAGGGCAGGTTCTGTCACACCGACACCCAAACACACACACACACCAGGACAGGATCTCTCTGTGTCTCTTTCCCTCCACAGGTTGCGGGCAGGATCTTGGATTTTTCCCACAACTGGATGTCGATTATTTCAGACCCATGGTGTAAGGACTTACCTGCCTCTCCGGTCCCGCGCCGTGGCCAGTCCCGCGACGCTTCCTCCTCAGACGGCTTCACCAAGAAACCCGGTCGGCGTCTTTACGGCAAACAGGTAGCACAGTGGTCAAAACATAATATTACACGTTACTTCTGTAACGTGTTCTTATAACCTCGGGTGACCTCCTTAATGCAGGACACACCTCCACCTTTCCCTATTTAAACCTGGACTTCCTCTTCTGGGTCACCCTTGGTTGGTGTATTCTGCTGTTTTCCTGTGCGAGTTGCTGTGACTTTTTCTTCGTTGGACCCGGCTTGCTGACTTCACTCCTGTTTTCTGATTTGGCTCCTGTTCTCTGATCGTTGGTATTGACTCGGCTTGTTTGACTACTCTTCTGGATTTGATTCGGCTTCCTGCTTTACTGGTTACCAGACCTGATTCTCGGTTCCAGCTTTCCTGGCTACTCCTGGTTGCTGTTTGCCTGGCTCACTCCGCCATCCGGGGTCCTCTTCATCCAATCGTTACACATGGTGCGCGATTATCGGATAGACTTGGTTTTCCTACCTCACCAGGTACAGAGACCTCCTTCGGTGATCAGGTCACCTGCCGACACAAACACTAACATACCCAAAGACACCTAACACCCCACACACTCATAATAACATACTAATATATATGTCCCGGTCTCCCACAAAAAGGAAAACATTTAACTTTTTTTCGCAATGATACAGGCTTTTTTTCCCATCTTCTACCCCCTTTTCTCACTATGATCTCTCCCTTCTCACTATAATCTACTGCCCTTTCTCACTATGATCTACTCTCCTTTCTCTACATCTCTTACATTTCTCCCTCTGCTTTTTTTCTTCTTCAAGTCTTGTGGAACATTAGGTATGTTTCTTTAGACATCTGCTTCAGTGCTGCGCTCCTCGCTTCTGGGGTGTCTTCCATGCCGAACGCCAGGGTATGATGTCACATTCCATTGCTCAGCATCAATTGCCGACACGCAGTGCTCAGGAGTGCTGATGCAGAGGTCTGAGGAAACAGATCTTGTGCTCCGTTAATTTAAGGAGCTATAGAGTCCATAAAGCCCTGCACTCGACATCCAGAACTACCAATTTCCCAGGATCGTAGGACACAGAAAGTACCGACACAATCTGGGGACTGTCCTGGGAAAAAATGAAAGTGTGCCATAATAACAGTAGCTAAAAAAACAAAATGGGAAAAAATGAAAGTGTGCCATAATAACAGTAGCTAAAAAAACAAAATGTACCTGCATAACAATAACAATAACTTAGGTGGTGAAGATTAGCAAGAACTATCCCAGTCTACAATTCCTATGGTCTTCATCCAGTAATGGCTGACTGTATATCATTTGAACTGCAGTCAACAGTAAAACATCTAGTGTGCAGTGTAGGCCACCCCAACCCCAGTCTATAACTACAATTCCTATGAAGTTCAGCTAGCAATATGGCTGCTGAATATTATTGTAGATGCAGTCAACAAAAGTTATTTTTTTACTGTATACTTAGCGTACCCCCCACGAACCCCAATCTACAGTTACTAGCTACTACTCCATTACTAATGATCCAACAATGTTGCTGCCCAATATCATGTCAAGAAAATGTAATGTTGTATAGTGTAGCTCTGTCATGCACAGCAAACATTCTGAGGTATTACTAAAAAGAGGGTAGTTAGAGGGTAGTAAAAAAATAGGATGCTTGGTAGATTTGCAGTTGTGGCTAACAGTTGGCATTGAAAGTGCTGGTTTCACATTTCTCATGATGTTCAGCCAATCAAATGGATGGCTGAGAACCATGAGATCTGCATTCCACAGCAGCTGCAGTATCAATCCATAATGATATAAAAGCTAACCTTTGGCACTCCAGTTGTTCAGTACTCATTTTCCAATTATGTTTAATATACCAGACAAGGGCAGGGCTGGCCAGCCACCTTGTGACATATTGAAACAGGAAGCTCTGGTTCAATACATTATGAGGCAGCCACGTGGGAGCTACAACTGAGGTTTGTATTTTAAAAGTGCAGACCCCGACTGATTTCAAAGTTTAGTGGTTGATCAGAGAATAGGGCACCATGATACCACTGCCTGCAAAAGCAGAACAGCACCTTAAAATGTAAACTCTCCTAGTTAAAACAAGACACTTGGGAGGTATGTCTGAATTAATGCTGTGCAGTATATCCATGGCTGTGAACATACAACAGAATGTGGCGGTGATGTGCGAGTTTGGTATACATAGGAGTTCATGGTCCACTCAATGACTGCAAGGTTTCCCGGTCCTGTGGCCGAAAAACAAGCCCAAATCATCAACCCTCCACCACTGTGCTTGACAGTTGGTATGAGGAGTTTTCTCCAAATGTGAAGCTGTGCATTAAGGCCAAACATCACAGCTTTGGTCTCGTCTGCAAAATTACATTGTCCCAGAAGTCTTGTGGTTTGTTCAGATGCAACTTTGCAAACCTAAGCCCTGCTGCCATGTTCTTTTTAGAGAAAAGAGGCTCTCTCTCTTGACAACCCTTCCAAAAAAACAATACTTGTTCAGTCTTTTTCTAATTGTACTGTCATGAACTTTAACATTTAACTTGCTAACTGGGGCCTGTAGGGTCTGAGATGTAACTCTTGTGTTTTTTGCAATTTCTCTGAAAACTGACTTTGGGGTGAATTTGCTGGGACATCCGCTCCAGAAGATTGGCAACTGTTCTGAATGTTTCCCACTTTTGAATAATCTTTCTCACTGTAGAATGATGGCCTTATAACCATTCCCAGGTTGATGGACAGCAACAATTGCTTCTATAATATCATTGCTTATGTATTTCCTTCTTGGCATTGTGTAAACACAAACTTGTATGCACCAGACCAGCAAACTGCTAAAGCTTGGTCTTTTATAGAGGTGGTCACACTGTCTGCTACTTAGCATCTTAATTCCTATGGAAGAAGTTTTTCATACATGCCTTCTCGATTTTGGCATTTTTAAAAATATGATTATTATTATCTTTTATTTATATAGCACCAACAATCTACGCAGTGCTTAATACAATACATATATTCCAGGGGTATGACAAGATGAGAATTGACAGACTAAGACAAACCGATAAATTAGGTGGAGAGAGCCCTGCTCGCAAGTTCACAATCTTGAGGATGCTGTGTTGTTCATCTGTGGTTGTATTTACCTAAATTTTAGACCTGCAAATGATTGTTATTGTGTCCTGATATGTAAAACCATACAATTCAAAGAGGATATACTTTCTTTTTCACACTACTGTATGTGGGTTTAATTAAGATTCCCCTTTTCCGTGTTTGAAACCATACAAACATGAAAAAATTAATAATTGTGATTGTTAGTATGTAAATAAACTATAAAGAACTAAAAATGGTTTGCAATTGTATTGGCATTTCTTCTATATTTAGGTGAACAATGACTCACTTTATGTTCGGCAACATCCCTTGATTACAGACATACCCCATATACATATTTTTTTGTTTTGTTCTAAAGGACCACATTCCTTATGTAGTACCCTATATGATAGTATTTTTAATATTTTTGGCTTAAGGGGTTGGGGAGTAGTAAATTGGGGTGGAGGGGGTTATACTTTTTTACATGTAGTATGTTAATTCGTTTTGGAGTTTTATCAATTTAGAGATCACTCGTACATCTTATGTATGACAATGGTGTCACAAAGACATCAGGAAGCTCACTGTTTAGTTTTTATTTATTTTATACTTTTTTAAATATATTTTTCATTTAAAAAACGTTTTTTTTTTAAATAAAATTCCCTTCGTGGGAAGTGGGATGAACATTGTTTCTCACTTTTTCCCCCTGTGACCCCCCCACTCATAATGAGTGCAATCGGCCAAGGGGGGGGGGGGGGCAGTGCAATCAGCTATCCCATCAGTATCCCATCCTCTGCAGGGGACATGCTGTTCTCCAGAGACCTTCCAGTTGGTGTCAGCGGTGACGTCAGCTGGAAGATGTCCTGATGTAAAGGCGTTCCGACGTTCACAAGCGAATGGTCAGCAGAAAGCCAGTGATGCAGCCTGATTTTCTGTGTAGCGACAAGAAGATGTCCTTGAGAGAGAGGACATACCAGTACATCCTAACAGCCTTTTAAGCACTGGTTTTAGGACGTACTAGAACGTCTATATGGTCTTGAGGGGGTTAAAATCAGAATGAGATCGCCATGCTTGCTGCACAAGTCATACTGAGTATGTACATCACCTGGGCCCTCAACTATGTAACTATATAGCACAAGAAACATGTCTCATAGGCAATAATTTTATGCTTTTATGCAAATCTGTATATATTTCAGAATACAGTTCTCTAGTGGTATTTTTTATATATAAATATGATTATACAAAATGCTGATGATGGATTCCCTTTAGGGGCAATCGGGAAAACGCACGATTTAGGAGCAATCAAGAGTTGTTCTTGAGTCATTCATGTTTTCTCTGGATCTTTTTTCTAATATATGATTATAGTGCAGAATCTCTTGGGGAAATGCCTGATCAGGGCAGGATAAGTAATGAGAATTCTCTGCATGTCCATTCACTAAACAGCAACTACTTGCAAGTTGGCAAAAAAAATGACCCTCAGGGTATAAAACAACTTTTAGAATGAGGGCTTAAATTGGCAATAACCCTTTTGAGAGGTGCAGAGCTCATACTAAACCTGTCCTGTGTCTGCTTCCCATACCGATTGGATAGAAGGGATTACGTTTAAAAAACCATACCTACATTGAAGGAAAAAATGGGCTACAAGACCATCGCCAAGCAGCTTGGTGAGAAGGTGACAACAGTTGGTGCGATTATTTGCAAATGGAAGAAACACAAAATAACTGTCAATCTCCCTCGGTCTGGGGCTCCATGCAAGATCTCACCTCGTGGAATTTCAATGATCACGAGAACGGTGAAGAATCAGCACAGAACGACATGGGAGGATCTTGTCAATGATCTCAAGGCAGCTGGGACCATAGTCACCAAGAAAACATAGAGAAGAAGAGCATGGGTAGTGGAGCGACAAGTGCGCAAGAGGTCATATTCTCCGTGTGAGATGTAACTTCTGGGGTCACCTGAAGGCGTGCTGGCGTTAGCACTGAGTAGCCCTGGTGATCAACACACTGGAGGGAGGAGGAGGGACCCGTTTCTGGCCACATGTGAGAGCTTTATTTTTTATGTAGACATGCATTTGTTAAATCAGCTATGGTGTCCTCTTTTCTAGCCACCAGGATATGGTAATTCTAAACAATACAACAACTAGCATGTCATGACATTAAACAAGCTTAGAACGGTGTCGCTTAAACGGTGTTGCTGTAATGCCTTTATGTCGAGGCATTCAGCAACACTGAGATCAGAATCAGAGACCCAATGTGGCCCCCTCCCTGGGGCGTTCAATTGTGTTGCTGAAATGCTTTAATGTTGGGGCATTCTGTTACAGGCCAAAGTAGAAGTTAAGGTTAAGGATTTAACTATGCAGAACTAGTATTTTCTGTTACAGAACATGGTTTTATGTTGTAAGATTAGAAAGTTTTTTTTTGCTATTCTGTAAAAATGATCAACAGCTTGGCCTTGGTGGTAATTTTCCTCTCCTGATTCTCTGTTGATTTTTTTCTGACCGTTAATACTTTTTTGAGGTAGCGATACGCAGGTCTAGTTATTATACCCTATATATATGCAGATCTTTCTTTATAATGTGGGGCAGACCGAGAGACAGAAGCTAGACTTCATATCGAGATTGACTGGTATGTTTATTTTTATTTTTTATGCATATAAGTTTTAATAGGCATTCTATGTCTGCTTAATTTTGGATTTAAGTAATTATTGTGCTCTTTAATAAATTACTTGAATTAATTGAATTCTCAGTCCTTTCTTATAATTGTGCTCACAATTTCATTTATTGAATGTGAGACCTATTCACATGTATAAAATTGAGATTTTGTAACTTATCACTTAGGGTGGAGAATAATGTCTTCTTAAGACATTACATGGGAGGAAAGGTGTGAACCCATCACAATTCAATGACACCGAAAACCCACCCCAGGACGCACTGTGACTGCTCTGGAGAGTGGTCACAATCACCACTGTGATGGGAAGGGTTAAAATACCAGCATTTAAAATACCTTGGGGTATCTAGTTTAAAAAAAAAATGGTTTGAGCGCACTTCCCATATGTGGTGTTTTACCCCCAAAGACAAACCCATGCATGGGGGGTATCACTCTATTCAGAAGATGTTGTTGAACACATATTGAGGTGTTGTTTGACAGTTATGTATACCAGGAGCCGAAAATTCATACAAATACAATTTGTGTGAAAACATTTTAAAAAATGGTTTGGCAAACGGGTGCTAGTAGAATTAGAGCATGGAAATGGTTAAAAAAATAGCAGCATTTAAAATACCTTGGGGTGTCCTATTTTAAAAAATGGGGTAAATTACATTGACTGGCTTCAAAGATGTCCCAAATAGCACATGGAGGCATAATGACCAGATTTGAAAAAAAAATGGTTTTAAAATAGCAAAAACAGAAAAAACATTGGGTATTTTTACAATCAGGACAAATAGTATTAGCTATTTAGCAGGTTTTTTTAAATTAGGTTTTGTAGATGAGTAAAAGATATTTCAAATAAATGTGCTTCCATATTAAATTTTTTTATAGTTTATGATATGATCAACAAATGGTATCTGAAGAAAGCCCTTCTGAAAATATAATATATAATGTGTGGGTGCAGTATATGGGAGAGAAGAAAATTATAGCTAAACATAAGCACCACAATAGTATTAAGCGTTGGTCACAAAGGGTACAAAAAAATAAAAAACTGCTTGTGGTTCATCACAATCCTGAAAATACAGCTCTCATTATGAATCCCTTTTTAACTGTTTAATTAGTGTGCCTGATTAGGGTGACCAGATGTTCTCATTTTTCTGAGGGAAGTGCATTGGGTTGGACTTTTGTCCCTGGTTATTATTTATTCCTGGAAATTTCTCCAAACACAGAAGTACATCCATACAATGTTTCTCTACCAGAAAGGTCAATAGATGGTACACATGAAGAAGACCCAATATAAAGTCAGGAACATTCATAAGCAAAAAGACAAGCAAAAGTCAGGCGTTGGAAGCATGTAAAGAATGAAGAGAAACACTTATATAAAGGTCTGGCAGTTGGGAAGAGCTTGGTTGCTAGTAACAGAGCATTAGAATTTAATCCTTGTTGTTGCTTTTGATGGTGTTTATGGCATGCCCAAGTGCTGTGACATGCCCCATACACACTGGTTCGTTCTGATTATGCATTAAGCCTTGCGTGACAGATTGGTGCAGACATATCATCCTTTCTATTGCTGTGTGACCAGACATTTACACTATGTGAAATGCAAACCCTCCGCCTGGAGTTGGGTGGTAACAGATTGCACCCTTTTTATGACTCTAGTCAGGTAAGGAACTGGCAGCACCAGCCGGACATCAAGTATATTAAGTTACATTTTTTTAACGTCATAATAATAATTTCCACAAAATATTGAAGTATCTAGGACACAATGAGCATTTAAAGCATAGTTCAACAACTGTTGCCCATTGTTCTGATTTGGTTAAGAAATATAATCAGAGTGTGACACACACTATACCAAGTACACATTCTGTCCTGATGTGACCTATGCAATGAAATTAACATTTTACCCTAATCATGATTTAAAAAAGAAATCTGCTTGGCTGAATGAGAAAGTACACCCTATAGTAAAATTAAACATATTAATGGGGGATATTTTTAATAAGGACAATTCAAGCAATGACTGGATGGAGATATACTATAATATTTTTTTCCACTGATCTAAGCAACTATATACATGTAGAGTGCTATTCTGCTATTTAAACCTCTATATAAGTTAATTTGGCCATATGGCACTAGGCTCACAAAATTTACACTGTAGCACATATTTCATTGCAAATGTCATATGCCTGTTAATGCTTCCTAAAGTTTCTAGGCATGGTGTCAGTGCAAATAAGGTTATTGGGTTGCTGAAATGTGATTTGTATAGGGTTACCATAGGTTGAGCAGAGCATATCATTAGTTTTGGAATGTAATATAAATCTGGTGCTAAGGGAGCTGACTTCTGCACATAGCAGATAAGGACAGAGAAGGGGGAATTTGTTAATTAGGCATCGTTACTGAGTTGAGGTTTTATTGCAAATACGATAGCTCTCTCAGCACTCTTTAAAGCCGCCCTATAAACTCTGCAGTATATATCACACACACACATATATACAATACCATTTAAAAGTTTGGGATCACTTGGAAATTTCCTTGGGTTTTGAAAGAATAGCAATTTTTGTCCATTAAAAAAACATCAAATGAATCAGAAATACAACTTTTTTGCAATTATATTAACACAGCTAGAAATGTTCTTGTTGTTCGCTCTGATGGATTTTATTCTTTTTTGCAGCCTAAGAATGGCCTGTTTCACTTGCATTGAGAGCTCCTTTGACTACATGTTTACAGCAACAGTTTCCAAATGTGAATGCCACACCTCAAATCAACTCCAGACCTTTTACTTAATTGATGAAAAAATAATGAAAGAATGGCCTATACCTGTCCATTAAGCAGAGAATGTAATATTAAGATTTTCACATTTATTGTTATTAATAGAACTGTTTTGCAAATTCTCTCATAAGGATAGGTAGAACTACTCTATTGTTTGTTATGATAAATAGTAGGTCATCCATGTAGGCTTCAACTTTGTACTGATGGCCACTTATTTCAATCCCCCGAATGTCCAGATTGTTGTGTATAGCACACAGGAAAGGCTCCATAGACAAGACAACCAGTATAGGTGATAACAGACAACCTTGCTTTCGCAAATAAATCTGAAGTAATCTTGTTTAGCTTTACTTTTTATAGGTTGATTGGGACAAGTTTGGTACCTGAGACACGGGCCTTGTGAATAACATCAATGATCTCAGTGATGTTATCTCTTGCCTCTTGCCCCAAGACAAAGCCTGACTGATCAGGGAGAACCAAAGAAGGGACATATGATGTTAGTAGAAACGCAGCATACACGGTTACCGTTTCCATGGTCAGGGGTATCAGAGAAGGAGCGTACGCGGTTAACGTATCCACGGTCAGGGGTATCAGAGAAGCAGCATAAACGGTTAAACAATCCAGGTCAATATTCGTAGAAACAGCAAATGGAAAGCTAGGTACTGAGGCTTACAATACACAAAGCAAGGAAGCACAGGAACTTTCCTCTTTTAAATGTTCCCAGGGTTTGTAGTCAGCGGTGACGTCATCAGAGGGCGTGCCAGAACAGCCTTCATTCCTGCTGCCGGCGTGCACGCGCCTGCAGCAATAGCCAGCACGGAACCCACAACGTTAAGTATTCTAGGCGGGGTTCCATGCGTGGGAGGTGGAGGGTATTCGGGCCCGGTGGGCAGTGCGAGCGCCCGCCCGGCACGGCGGATGGGCGTCTGAAAAGGGGGGGAAACATACCTGCTCAAAAAACAGTACTCAGGGTAGACATTCTCCCACTGAAGGTGCGTCGCCAAATACGGGCCTGATCTGATGAAAAAACAGGGAAGCAAGACCCAGACCAGTTCCAATGCCCTGTCAAAAGATGCATACTGAAACCCATTCTCCTCCTTATCAATACCATCATTAATTGAATACCCCGCTGTTACAAGAAGACAAAGAGGAAGCTGATCCCCCTTCACCTTCCTTTAACCCCTTTATGCCTGCAACAATGTTGCAAGGCTCACCCTTGGCCAGCAGTCATGTCCCTCTTCCTTACTGGTCCAGGGGGTCCCTGTACTCATAGTTGCTGTTTTATTAAAAAAAATATATTATGAAGTTTTTGTCCAAGTATACAACTTAAAATATGCCAAAACATTTAAGATGATTGCTGTTGAAATAAAAAATAATATAAACTAGCTATTTGATGAAATTACTCTTGCTCAACAAATTGTGATAAAATATTTTAATATGTTTTTTACTTCCTTAGATACATCTCCTTGATTTGCTGCTGAGATAACATTTTGGTGCACATAACACAGTTGGGGCCCATAAGTAACTTACTCCACAGTATGAGTTGAATTATATTGACAACTTCAGTGGAACTTCCATCAGTGGAACTGGAGATCAAAGTCTTTTATTTGTGTGACTAAGTTCAGGGTGCCCTGTTGTGGATACAGGGGGAGAGGTTTTAGGCTTACCACTCCAAAGTCGGCAATCAGTTCAGTTCAGCCTTTAACCTCTTCACTGCAAACTGCTCTGTATCTTGGACTGTCTGCTGGAAGATTCTGCAAGGATGCTGCAACACTCCTCTGAGCATGGATTTCAAGCAGGCCACTGTTCCTAGGCCTTGACTGCTTAGCCCTAGAGACCGCTACCAGATCCAACCACTTATACCCAAACCCAGTAATAACAACAAGAGCCGTTAATGTGGGTAAGGGCGTTGGCCACAGCTTCATTAACACATGCCAGGATAACAATATGTACCAAACCTAACCTTATAACAACCCGCCAGCTGCTAGCCATTAAGCCTAGCAGGCGGTTCAACACACACACAAACCAAGACTCGCCTCCCCAAGCCCATACGGGCGCAGCCTCGACTTCTCCCATTCCAATCGCTGGCCAGAGGTGGGTTCTTCCGTCACCGCCGCCCCACCACAGCCAGCGCCCTCTCAATACCTGCCTGAAGGCCCGTGTTAAATATGTCCAAACCAATGGCTGACAAGTGAACCCCATCCGTTCTCATGACATCTCTATTATCCCCTTCCAGGTCCTTATGCCTAACTGCTACGCCACCAATACTGGACAC
Source organism: Sceloporus occidentalis (assembly GCA_023333645.1). NCBI lineage: Eukaryota > Metazoa > Chordata > Lepidosauria > Squamata > Phrynosomatidae > Sceloporus > Sceloporus occidentalis. The sequence continues at coordinate 5,099,144 of JALMGF010000071.1, read as the reverse complement.
AAACCTCGATATTGCCACATTAAGCTTCTTCCTACAACGTTCCAAGGGTCTAAGGCTTGACGACTCTCTCCATATTGGCCGAGACACTATCTCAGACCAAACAATAACAACATTCTTGAACAGCACACAGGCTCTAGCTAAGTCTGACTTGATTACGTGGATTAGGTCCACTGTATTGATCTTACCCAAGTCATTACCTCCAGCAAGAAAAAATAAAATAATGGATGTTGGAACAAACCTGGCCAAAGAGCAACATTCCGCGTATACTTGCCGCCAATGAAGACCCCGAAGACCCCGCCACCGGATGCGAACAGTTTCCTGTGGAAACCCTAGATTTCTTTCATACACCCGCTTTTCGGCACGCAGAGCCGCCCAGTAGATGTATGAATGACCTAGTATCCAAACAAGACGCGGAGGAGCACCTAGAACAAATTAACATAATTAACCATATAGATTCAGATATAACAATGTAAGTAGCTACACTAACGATGGTCGAACATAGATCTTAAAACGCTCTGATTCCCATCTACCGATACTCTTAATGCGCTCTGCTGATAGACCGCTAGTAAAAGCCTCAGTTGCCGCACCAATCCTGAACGAGTGAGACGTGAAATATCAGACGTGAAATATCTAGGGTTCAGACCGCACCGCATCACACATCGGCGTAAAATTGAAGTAAATTGATAGCGAGTAAGCGGACGACCATCCGAGTGCACCAACTGGAAGCCGAAAGACCATACGTTCTGAGTCGATTACTATACCCAGAAAAGATATGAGGGTCTGAGGGCCCTCAGTCTTATCCAGTGCCAAAGGGATTCCAAAATCCTAAGCCACTGCTTTAAACGTATCCAATACATACATGTCGCCTGTCTAACCCAGGAAGAAGTGCAGTGCCACCTAAAAAAAATCAAAATAGACAAATCACCAGGTCCAGATGGCATTCACCCCCGCGTTCTAAGAGAGTTAAGTAATGTAATAGACAGACCCCTATTTCTAATATTCAAGGACTCTATAGTGACAGGGTCTGTTCCCCAGGACTGGCGCATAGCAAATGTTGTGCCAATATTCAAAAAGGGGACAAAAAGTGACCCGGGGAATTATAGGCCTGTTAGTTTAACTTCTGTTGTGTGTAAACTGTTTGAGGGTTTCCTAAGAGATGCTATTTTGGAGTATCTCAATGAAAATAAGTGTATGACTCCATATCAGCATGGGTTTACAAGGGATCGGTCCTGTCAAACTAACCTGATCAGCTTTTATGAGGAGGTGAGCTCAAGACTGGATCGGGGTGAATCGCTGGATGTCGTATATCTTGATTTTTCCAAAGCATTTGATACGGTGCCACATAAAAGGCTCGTACATAAAATGAGAATGCTTGGGCTGGGGGAGAATGTGTGTATGTGGGTAAGTAACTGGCTCAGTGATAGGAAACAGAGGGTGGTTATTAATGGTACATACTCTGAGTGGGTGACTGTTGCTAGTGGGGTACCACAGGGGTCAGTTTTGGGTCCTATTCTTTTTAATATATTTATTAATGACCTTGTAGAGGGATTGCATAGTAAAGTATCAATCTTTGCAGACGATACTAAGCTCTGTAACGTGGTTAACACAATAGAGGACAGCGCACGATTACAAATGGATCTGCATAGGTTGGAGGCTTGGGCTGGGATGTGGCAGATGAGGTTCAACACAGATAAATGTAAGGTTATGCACATGGGGAAGAAAAATCCAGGCTGGGAATATGTATTAAATGGGAAAACACTGGGGACGACTGACATGGAAAAGGACTTAGGAGTTTTAGTTAACAGTAAATTTACCTGTAGCGACCAGTGTCAGGCAGCTGCTGCTAAGGCAAATAAAATCATGGGGTGCATCAAAAGGGGCATAAATGCTCACGACAAGGAAATAATTCTACCACTGTACAAGTCACTAGTCAGACCACACATGGAATACTGTGTACAGTACTGGGCACCAGTGTACAAGAAAGATATAGTGGAGCTGGAGAGGGTTCAAAGACGGGCAACCAGAGTAATAAGGGGAATGGGAGGACTACAGTACCCAGAAAGATTATCAGAATTGGGGTTATTTAGTTTGGAAAAAAGACGGCTTAGGGGGGACTTAATAACTATGTATAAATATATAAGGGGACAGTACAGAGATCACTCCCAGGACCTATTTATACCCAGGACTGTATCTATAACAAGGGGACATCCTCTACGGCTGGAGGAAAGAAGGTTTCTACACCAGCACAGACGGGGGTTCTTTACAGTAAGAGCGGTGAGATTATGGAACTCTCTGCCAGAGGAAGTGGTGATGGTAAACTCAATAAAAGAGTTCAAAAGGAGCCTGGACGTGTTTCTTGAAAGCAATAATATTACAAGTTATGGATATTAGATTAATAGGGACAGAACGTTGATCCAGGGATTTATTCTGATTGCCATATTTGGAGTCGGGAAGGAATTTTCCCCCTGGTATGGGGCAATTGGCATCTGCTTCATAAGGGTTTTTTGCCTTCCTCTGGATCAACACAGTAGGGACACAATATGTATATAGGTTGAACTTGATGGACTTTGGTCTTTTTTCAACCTTATGAACTATGTTACTATGTTACTATGTTACAATAAACGCAGACAATTATCACTACCCTCAGGACCCACAAATAAAAAATCATCTAAATAGTGCAATAAAGATGAGAGAAACAACCCACTGCACAAAAGAAGCAAAAACTTCAAAGTAATAACATGATAACGAACATCCCATGGGCAAGCACATATCATAAAAGAACTGACCTTTAAATTAAATTCCCAACAAGTGAAAACATTCAGGGTGAATGGGTAATAGCCGAAAAGCGGACTCTATATCCGCTTTAGCCATCAAACAGGAACGCCCCGCAGATCTGACCAATTGTAACGCCGTATCAAAGGGGGTATACTGTACCCTGGAGATAGCCTTATCAATTCCATCGTTTACCGATGACCCAGCCGGGAACGACAAATGATGGATAAGTCTAAACTTGCCAGGTTCTTTTTTAGGTATAACACCCAATGGGGAGATCCTGAGATTATGAAATGGAGGAGAAGGAAAGGGGCCTGCAACTCTACCTGCTTTAACTTCCATAAACAACTTGTCTTCAACTATTGCTTCATTACTACGAACTGAACTTAAATTATCTGCAAACACTGGAACATCAGAGGGTACAAAGGGAATCCAAAATCCCCTGCTAAACCCATCCCCTAAAAGCAGCGCCTCACGATGCGGACTGTACCGCTCTAGCCACGGGAGCATCTTTATGACGCTCACCGGAGTCCTCTCCTCTACCAGTATCTTCCTTACCGGATTGCTTTGATCCATACTGCCTATGTTTCTTGAAGCAACGCACCGCTGGGTGAGCACCCCCACAGTGCAAGCATTCGTGTTTGAAACAACAGGAATTATACCATCTACAGTGGCTCTCGTTGAAGAGCCAGCATAAACCTTTTTTGGTTCCACCCGCCGATCCAACACCTGAAGCGGCGGGGGATCCATGAAAGGGCAGCGGACGGGATGGCGTCATTAAAAGAAGCCATAAATTACCGTCCTGCATATCAAACTGCAACCCTGGCCGAACTGCCATCTTTTGACGGAATTGCTGGTCGTACTTGAACCAGCACTGACCACCATAAACCTTATACACACCCCAGATCAAATCTAGGTATGCAAACAAAGCTAGCCCTTTTTCTGGAAATCGCTCACACAAAATCCCTGCAAATGCAGCAAACCCCTGCAGCCAATTACCGAAGGTTCTCGGCAATTGCTTGACCTTATCACCTTCCTGAAAATCACCTCTCCTAGGCCTATCAACTGATTCCTTATCTGGTGACACTAAAGAGAGAATATCTACATATTCTCCCTTCCAGATTTTTTCACGAACCTCAGCAGACACGTGCAAACCAACCGGTTTGCATCACCGGTGCCGGCGCGTGGAACTCTTATCTCTGACAGCCGGGGAATGTGCACAATGCACGCAGACAACCCCCGCTGCTAGCCACGCCTCCTTCTGGCTGCAGCGTGAGTCTACACGCTGCCCCAGCTACATGACAGGAGACTCAGAAGTACTGGTAAGTGGGGCGGGGGGGGGAGTGTTAAATGGGGGGCATAAGGCATTTCTGGAGGCAGGGTGCTCTGTGAAATGCCTTTTAACCCCCTTAATGCCACTCTGCCTCCAGAAATGCCTTTTTAAACCTCTATACGCCACTCTGCCTCCTGAAATGCCTTAAACCTCACTATATGCCACTCTTCCCCATAATATGCCTTTTAACCCTCTAAGTGCCAGAGTGGCATATAGGGTTAAAAGGCATATCATGGGGCACAGTGGCATATAGGGTTAAAAGGCATATCATGGGGCACAGTGGCATTTAGAGGGTTAAAAGGCATATCATGGGGCACAGTGGCATATAGGGGGTATAAGGCATTTCTGGGGCAGATGTGCATAACTGGGGGGCAGGTTGGAAAATAGAGGGAAATAAAACCAAAATATTTTTCTCAATCATAGCTTTTATTAAAAAAATAGTTTAAATGAATTGACATTTAAGGGTAAAACTTTTTTCCTATAGGGTCGTCTTATATTCAGGCTTTTTCTTTTTTTCCTAAATTAATATTAAGATTTGGGGGGTCGTCTTATAATCGAGCAAATACGGTACTCAGTGTCAGGGAAGGGAATTGAAACCAAACCATTCTAGAATTTACCACAAGACACTATGATAAGGAGTTAGGATGGTTTGTAACTGTCTGAAAATAGTATGTAGTATTTAAACAAAAACCTAGGGCTGTGACAACAGCAATAATAAACATGCACATGACAAATATGTTATATTACGTAAAAACGAACATTATTTTAAACAGAACCAACCTACTATTTAGAAAAACTTTATTTTATGCAATATAACATTTTGTGTAAGGAGCCAGATGTCATGTTCTCATACACTCCCATAGAATGAATTTGCCTCATAGAAGGCTACCCTATACTCATGGCATGTGCCCTCTAAACAGTAACCATTATACACACTGTGTCAGGGTACACTTAAAATCACAGGATATTAAAAAGCAAAACTGAATTACAATGTCACAAAATCTCAATTTGAAATTATTACCTTGACTCCTATTATGTCCATGGGCTGAATGTGAATCTTCAACATTATGGCTACTACTAAATTAATCCCAAATAGGATTTTTCTATCTCCCCAAGGTGCCGTGTCAGAAAGAAAAGAATCCTGCTGACTTTGATTTATGATCCCCGCATTAAATAAATGATATTATCTCCACCGCTCACAGACCTACAATTTTATTATATCAATCCCTGACAAAATCTTATAATAAAGAGATTTTTGATGAGCTATTAAGAGTGGAGGAGAAGAGATTAAATAAGGTTTTATAGGGAAAAGGGAGGATTACATTAACTATTTCATTGCAGGTCTATAATCAAAATCACTCAAAGAGATAGTACTACATTTTTGAAGGGGCAGTAAAAAGCTTCTACAGCAAAAAAATACAATTTGCAGCGATAAGAAGCCTCAAGTTCTCCAGCTGTTCTACACTACAGTTTCAATCATTATTCATACTGGTAATAGAAGTGGTTGTCTATCCCTTGATAACACAGCATAAACAAAAGCGTATATAATCAGTTAACGAAAAAGAGATCTTACATATTTTTGGTAAAATAGCTCAAAATTGTGTATCTTGGATTAAAAAGTTAAATTTAAATTTCTTCAGATTTATTTTAATTTCTCAGAATTAAAGAGCTACACATATTCGCTGTTGTGTCATTCGTAATATGAATTAAATAGACATATGCCACTGTACTATTTCTAGGGCCCAGTGAAATCATAATGCAGCTATGTACAAATAGGCAGATGGTTGATGTCTGAGTTTGTATGATTTAGGCCTATTCACTATTCAAGTTTTAAGCTGTCAGTTGAGCTGAACATACTTCAAAATACAGTTGTCTATTCACAGAACCTTGGGTTTCTATTGAGTTGAGGGTTGTTGATTTGAACATTAAATTTGCCAATGAAGTTGGTAGTAAAAGTCACAAGCATTATTTTGGCACGTTTGTTTAGTTTAACTCCTTAAGAAAGCAAGCTATTATGGACATCAGTAAGCCAGCATTTTAGCATTTTTGCTTTGTCTCCATTCAGCCCTGTTTCTCTGTTTTGGCCAAAGCCTTGTCTGACTAGGGTGCCTATAGGGGTGTCAATCAATACTACCATTCAAATGTAGGAGAAGTATTTGTTAGCATTTAGATTTTTCTAATTTCCTTACATTTTTGCACTGAATTTATATTTTTATTTTGATGATGGAATGGAGTAGTCCCTGGCTAAAGGGAACCAAACTAAGTGCTATTCATTTTTGCTGTGCTGGTTTTTTTCTTTACCATTTTCTTTGTAGAAGGGAAGGGTAAAAGAGGAAAAAGGCAAGGAAAGAATATAAAATTAGAAAGAAAGGGAAAAAAGGACAAAAGAAAAAAGAAACAGGGAAAACAAAAAAGGAAAAGGGAAGATACTGAAGAGACAGGACGAGAGGTACAGCAGGAGATAAAGACAGAAATAATAATAGGAGGGTGATTTGGGGCTGTTGAGATCCATCTGTCCCAGTGTCTGGGAGTACATGGATGTAAGGGATAGGGTCCATACAGAGGACTGTAATGACCCAGAGCGCCCAACGATGGTATTCAGGAGTTATTGTGCAGTAGCAGAGTCAGACAGGGTGTAAGGCACTTACCTGGCAGACGCGGGGAAGTTCCTCTCCATCCTCCCGGCAGAAACGCCGGCACCGTTCCCTGCTACATGAAGCAGCCGCTCGCACGCGCGGCCGCTTCATGAATATTTATGCGGCTGACCGCCGCCTGGATTCCGCTGCGTCGCTATGGCGACGGTGGGCAGGGTTACGTCAGGGAAGCCGGGGAACGCCCCCCCGGGCTATTTAAACTTCTCAAACCTATCCACCAGTGCTCAGTTGTACTGGTGCTTCCGTACCTTTTGAGCCCCTCGTATTTTCCCTGTATCTTGTTACTATTGCTGGTATCCTGACCCTGGTCTGCTCAACGGCTATCGTGAACTTCTGGAATCCTGACCCTGGCTATTCTTACGACTTGTGTATCTCTGGCATCCTGACCTCGGCTTTCCATTCGGCTCCTGTGTATTTCTGGTATCCTGACCCTGGCTTTCCTAACGACTCTGAGAACCTCCGGTATCCTGACCCTGGTCTGCTTAACGGCGCTGTCCTGATCACCCGTGCTTACAGCAACACCGCCAAGTGCCCTGTTATCCACCTCAGGCCCCTTGTGCGTGTCCTGTACTGAGCAAGCGTGTTCCTTTCCTGCATCCCGGATTCCTTCTGGTAAGACGATCCTCACAGAACAACTGAGCCCTAAAACATGGAATCCGCAGGAATTGCTGACGCACTCTCGGCTCTCACGGGACAAATTGCCTCCCTTACTCGTTCTCTTCAAGACCTCCAAACTAGCCACGCACACATGCAGCGTCAACTTCAGGAACTCCAGACAAATCTACCTGCCTCCGGGGGATCCCCTTCGGGAACAGCTCCGCCCCCGGTGATGGAGGAAATCGGTGCTACGGCTCCTGAACCTAAGGTGCCTTTACCTGAACGTTTCTCTGGGGACAGAACGCGTTATCGCACATTCATGACATCCTGCCAGATCCTGTTCTCACTACAACCTAGAACGTACGCCTCTGACCATGTTAAAGTACGAACTGTGATCTCCCTGCTCTCTGGTGAACCCCAACTGTGGGCCCATCATTTGCTTCACACTAATAACTCCGTCCTGAACTCCTGGGCTGATTTCAGTCATGCTATGGATACCTTGTTTGATGACCCGTTTCGTTCCACCTCTGCACAAGCAGCCTTACGTGCGTTACACCAAGGCAAAAGGCCTGTGGAGGAATACGTCACAGAATTCCGGAGCCTGGCTTTTGAAAGTACATGGAACGAACCAGCACTTCTGGACCAATTCCGTCTGGGTTTATCCGAGAGCTTAAAGGATGAACTGGCCCGTGTGGGTATCCCCAATTCATTAGAGGATTTAATATATCTGACTATCCAGCTTGACCGCAGGTTTCGGGAAAGACGCCTGGAACGCGCTGCTTCAGCCGTTCCTGCCCCAAGACGCCACTTCCCTCCTGTGGCTCATACTGCTCCTACGGCTCCTACCCTTCCTCCTCTCCAGTTACCAGCGATCATGCCCCCTCCGGAAGAACCGATGCAGATCGGATTGGCACGCGGCCCACTATCCGAAGCTGAGAAAACCCGTCGTCGGAGAAACAATCTGTGCCTATACTGTGGTGAACCCGGTCATCTGATCCACTCCTGTCCTCGACGCCCTCCTAAGGGTAAGCCCACACATACTACAGTTTGCTTGAGTTCCTTTCCTAGAGACGGGTCTCCTCACCTTTCCATTCCTTTGTTTCTGCAGTGGACCAGTAATTCTACTACCGTGTCTGCCATCATTGACTCCGGTGCCAGTAGCTGCTTTATGGATCAAGACTTTGCTAAGCAATTGCACATACCAACATTGACCAAAGCAGCTCCAATACATATCCAAGTGGTAGATGGCACTCCGCTATCCTCTGGACCCATCACCCAAGAAACACCACGACTCCAGGTACTACTGGGAAATAATCATATGGAACATCTGAACTTTGACTTGATCCCATCACCTATGTTCCCAATTATTCTCGGACTATCCTGGCTGAGGCTTCATAATCCTACGATAAACTGGGCCACAGGCACCCTCTCTTTCCAATCTTTTTTTTGTCACACTCGTTGTCTCTCCAATCGCCAATCACTCCTGCTACTCCCTGACGATTCATCCTCTTCTCCGGTCCTACGTCTCCCCAAGCAATATGCAGAGTTCAGCGACGTGTTCGATAAGAAGGGAGCCGACTCTCTTCCTCCCCAAAGGACTTATGATTGTCCTGTCGATCTTCTCCCAGGAGCTCCCATTCCCTTTGGCAGAATATTTCCATTGTCGGAACCTGAACTACGTTACCTCAAAGACTATATCCAAGAAAATTTAGCCAAGGGTTTTATTCGTCCGTCTACCTCCCCCGCCGGTGCAGGAATCTTCTTTGTAGAAAAAAAAGATGGCAGTTTACGCCCTTGCATCGACTATCGTGAATTAAACAAAATCACTATAAAGAACAGATATCCGTTGCCCCTTATTCCTGAACTTCTGGACCGACTGAAAGATGCACACATCTTCACTAAAATTGATCTCCGGGGGGCTTACAATCTAGTTCGCATACGGGAGGGAGACGAGTGGAAGACCGCCTTTCGAAGTCGCTATGGACACTTTGAGTACCTCGTAATGCCTTTCGGTTTATGTAACGCTCCCGCGACTTTTCAACATTTCCTAAATGACGTGTTCCGGGACTACCTTGACATCTTCCTGGTAGTCTATTTGGATGACATCCTCATTTTCTCATCAACCTTGTCTGAACATCGGTACCAGGTTAAACTGGTCCTCAAACGCCTACGCTCACATCATCTCTATGCTAAACTAGAGAAATGCCAATTCGAATCCACCCGAGTAGAATTCCTGGGGTTCATTATCACGCCGGGGAGTCTACAAATGGATCCTAAGAAAGTGTCAGCAATATTGGAATGGCCGATACCCTCTGATAAAAAAGCGATCCAACGCTTCATCGGCTTCGCGAATTACTATCGCAAATTCATTCGAAATTTCTCTCATGTCATCGCACCCATCACGAGACTTACTCGCCAGTCCTCTCATTTCGCATGGTCACCTGACGCTCAGAAGGCATTTGACATCTTGAAACGGTATTTTACCACGGCTCCTATTCTCATCCAACCTAACGTTGCTGAACCCTTTTATGTGGAGGTAGACGCTTCGGATGTAGCCGTAGGGGCAATCTTATCTCAGAGACATGGAGAAAAACAGAGTCTACACCCAGTAGCCTATTACTCTCGCAAACTCACCCCTTCGGAAATGAACTACGTTGTGGGGGATAGAGAATTGTTGGCCATCAAGCAGGCACTAGAAGCTTGGCGTCATCTTCTTGAAGGTACCATACACCCCGTGACGGTTTATACCGACCATCGGAACCTCGAGTATCTCCGTTCTGCACGTAGGTTGTGCCCGAGACAGGCAAGGTGGGCTCTCTTCTTTACAAGATTTAATTTACACATCACCTACCGCCCTGGATCCCGAAATATTAAAGCAGATGCCTTGTCCCGAATACCAGTTACTTCATATCACCCTAAGAGTCAGTCCGATACCATTCTCCCATCCAATTTGTTTCTCACTCACCAACCACCCCTTATGGACTACATCCGTACTTCATCCCGCGGCGTGCCAATACCAAGAACTCATCCTCCTATCCGTCGTACCAGGAACCTTCTCTACTACCGTAACATGATATTTGTACCACGACCGGCCCTTCTAAGGGTATTACAAACCTGTCATGACTCCCTCCTTTCTGGACATGGGGGCATTAAGAAGACCCTAGATCTCGTCCGACGTCATTTTTGGTGGCCTTCACTGGATCGAGACGTTACCTCGTTTGTCCGCTCGTGTACCACCTGTGCCCGAACCAAGACCACACGCAAAAAACCGGTAGGCCTCCTCCGCCCGTTACCTATCCCATCGGCCCCCTGGTCGAAAATTTCTATGGACTTTATTGTGGATCTACCACCCTCAAAGAAACACGACACAATAATGGTGGTGGTAGACAGATTTACTAAGATGGCACATTTTATTCCCACCATTGGTATTCCCTCAGCAGCGACCACAGCCACCTTGTTCCTGAATACCGTTTTTCGGCTCCATGGACTACCACAGACCATCACTTCTGACCGGGGGGTACAATTTACATCACGCTTCTGGAAGATCTTCTGTCGAGATCTGCACATTCGTCCCACGCTGTCCACAGCCTTCCATCCTCAAACCAACGGTCAAACAGAACGTTTAAACCAAATATTGGAACAATATTTGAGATGTTACACCACTCACCTCCAGACTGACTGGCTCCAGTTCCTCCCCTCTGCGGAGTTTACCTACAACAACCAAAAACAACGTTCCATACAAATGTCACCATTTTTTGCTAATTACGGCTACCATCCTACCATGATTCCGGGCCTACCCACCGGACCTACGGTTCCTGGAATTACGGACCGAGTCACCGCTCTCGCCAGACAATTTCGGACCCTGAAAGAGAACCTGATCAAGGCTCGTAAAACATACAAATTATATGCAGATCGTCATAGATCCAGCCCACCAACCTACCATTGCGGTGACAAAGTCTGGTTGTCCACAAGTAACCTGCGCCTGCAGGTGCCATCGAAAAAATTAGGACCCAAGTTTATCGGTCCTTATGTCATCACCAGGATCATCAATCCAGTAACAGTGCAGCTGAAACTGCCCGCTACATGTCGGGTTCATCCCGTGTTCCACGTATCTCTAGTCAAGCCATGGGTAGCTAACCCCTTTCCTGGCCGTGTACCTCCTCCACCTGCTCCTGTTGTCATCAATGGGGTGGAGGAATATGTGGTACAAAAGATTGTTGACTCCAGGATCCATCGTGGACACTTGGAATACCTGATACACTGGAAGGGGTATAGCCCAGAAGAAAGAACCTGGGAACCGGCAGATCAGGTGCATGCCCCCGTCTGTGTTCGCAGATTCCACAAGCTGCATCCTCTCAAGCCGGGTTCTCCACGCCCCCAGAGGTCGCGTCTTGCGGGGGGATCCTGTAAGGCACTTACCTGGCAGACGCGGGGAAGTTCCTCTCCATCCTCCCGGCAGAAACGCCGGCACCGTTCCCTGCTACATGAAGCAGCCGCTCGCACGCGCGGCCGCTTCATGAATATTTATGCGGCTGACCGCCGCCTGGATTCCGCTGCGTCGCTATGGCGACGGTGGGCAGGGTTACGTCAGGGAAGCCGGGGAACGCCCCCCCGGGCTATTTAAACTTCTCAAACCTATCCACCAGTGCTCAGTTGTACTGGTGCTTCCGTACCTTTTGAGCCCCTCGTATTTTCCCTGTATCTTGTTACTATTGCTGGTATCCTGACCCTGGTCTGCTCAACGGCTATCGTGAACTTCTGGAATCCTGACCCTGGCTATTCTTACGACTTGTGTATCTCTGGCATCCTGACCTCGGCTTTCCATTCGGCTCCTGTGTATTTCTGGTATCCTGACCCTGGCTTTCCTAACGACTCTGAGAACCTCCGGTATCCTGACCCTGGTCTGCTTAACGGCGCTGTCCTGATCACCCGTGCTTACAGCAACACCGCCAAGTGCCCTGTTATCCACCTCAGGCCCCTTGTGCGTGTCCTGTACTGAGCAAGCGTGTTCCTTTCCTGCATCCCGGATTCCTTCTGGTAAGACGATCCTCACACAGGGTCTGGTGCTGGGTAACCACACTCCCCCGAGTGTTGAGCACCTAGGGTTGTGCGGCCACATAACAGGGCCCTGACATAGCAGCGGATATTGTCCAGTACAAAACAGTTATATCCTGCAGGCACCCTGGAGCAGGCAAGAGACACAGCTCTTCAGATGAATGTGCAAGAGTAGGGAAGCTAAGCAAAGTAAAATAAGGTATAGAGAAACATAGCAAGCGAGAAATACATGGAAAACTGAATGAAGCATAACCAGCAAAGCAGAACATAAATAAGAATACACAGGACACTGATTCTAAACATAACCAGACAAGACATACATGGTACAGAACACAACAAAGGAAAGGGAACAAGGCAAGGAACACAAGGGGTGGAGTGAGAAGCCGAGATCCTCAGCCACTTCTCCTTTAAGCAAGGGTAGGCTATCTTAACTGGGACTTGGGGAGAGGAGAGAGGAACTGAGATCCTCAGATGATTCAGGGAAGAGAGGGCAAAGGTAACATAAAATACTGACACACATAAAGACAGGACTAACCTAGGACTATATTATAACAATTGGCGATTAAGTCACATCATATGGCCATAGTATGCTTAGCCCACCACTACTCCAATATTCGGTGGGTCCTAGCGCTAAACCCTGCCTACTGAGTTTCTAAAGCTGAAACTAAACAGAGATAAACAGAGATAACACAGAACAGAGATAAAAAATATCTAGAGACTGCAGACTGAGACATACATAATAAACGGGTGGGGCACAATTTATAAAGGAAACAGAAGCTGAAGCTAAGAGCAGGACTGGAATCAAAGAATCAGAAGTAAATGGCAGAGCATAAGGAAATCCAGGAATGGATACAGCAAAGGGGGAACTGTAGTGAGACAGGGGAAATGTAGCAAACAAGGAAAAACCAGACATATGCAGCTCTGTAGCCTGGATGGGGCCTGAAAATGGATACCTGTAAAGTTGGCTGATTTAGGGCTTCCTCTACCCCCACAAAGTCACCTGGGATATTAGAGGGGCAGGCAAACTCCTGATATGTTTTAATATTGAGAGTTAATTGCAACCACACCATCCTCTCCTCAAGAAGTGGAATAGGGTGTCTCAAGGATGTTATCTTAAGCATTATATACAGAGAAGGAACGAGCAGAAAAAAATAAGGTGTCTGAAATTCACTGCTAGACTGCACCATGAAGAGCTCAAAACACACCTCACCTTATCAGAAGAATGCAGTCTCCCCATAGGAGATCTCTAAGTTTAATGGAATCTTATCCCAGTTAGGAGAAGGTCGCTCAGAAGATCATGACTATGATGACTATCCTTCACAACAATTGTTCTCTCAATTTAAGACCATGATTTACTCTGCATTTCAAATAACACTCAGAATTAACGAAACATGGCCAATCTGGAACCTAGAACATCATATCTGGAGGGAAAACTACTACTGATACAGCAAGATAGCCACGCTCAACATAAGAAAATGATCGAACTAGAAGATCAGGTCATTTGGAGAACAGATCTTGCTTGGACAAAATCAGGGTTAGAAACCTACCAGAATCTTACAAAAAAGTGTCTCCCTTTCCTCCTCCTTCATAACGATTATGGACTTTTGATATTTGATAGAGTCCATAGGGAACTTACTCGATAGATCACAGACTCAGCAGAGACATCATTCATCTCTATGACAGTTTAACTTTGAGCATATTATATTTTCGTTAAGCGTTCCAGGAGAGGGGCATTGTCATTTTGGGGAGTGTATATTAGTGAGTGGGGGATATCAAGGGGTGGGGAGGCTCAGGATACACTTTTCTTTTACTCTTACTTTGCTTTGAACTCTTTAGGACATGCTTAATTTATCTGAATTGAAAGGGGGCCCTGAATTTAAAAGAGGCTAGTATTTTTACAAAAGAAGGGGTTGGCCTGGAGCTCCATAATTAATGTATTATTACATAGTAGTGAAACAGCTTTCATGTGCCATCGGAGTAAATTTGTTGGATAGACATCGAGGGGATTTTGCTTTACCCAGTCCTGAGGAAGGTGGCACTTTGCATCACTAAATTCACTTTGAGTCAGATTCTCAAAAATTCCTTTCCTATCTAGGACAGTTGTACATGAGTTCAAGGGGTTTGTGAACAGATTTCCCTCCTTACTCCATTTGCAACTGCTTTTCAATTGCTCTAGTGGGATAGCTCAGAAATGGGAAAATAAGGGTTTATACCGTATACTAGAGTTTAGTGATGGGCAAGTATATATTGAATCTGCTAGATGTTAAAAGGATTTTTGTGGTCCACACCCTCTCTTCTTGAATACTTTCAACTTCACCAATTTTACTCACAAGTTAAAGCCCAGAACCCAAACTTTTTATGACTAGGCTGGAACTGTTCTGCCTTGAAGAATTGTGGGCCCCACACACGATCACTCTTTTTTTCTTTTACAGGCAAAGTGAACACAGAGTGGACATGGGGAGCTGCTACAGGCCATAGATGATTTGACAAGTGGAGATCTACACACATACACACATGTAGAGAGGAGGTGGGAGCGTGAAAGCTATGTTATTGGCTGAGGGAAATAGATCTTAATTAAGGAAGATCAGTGAGGAGGTGCTGGGGTTCTTTTCAACAATCTCATATTATACTAAAATAGACCATTCAACTGGCCATACGTGTAGCAAATCAAAAAATATTGCATTTTTACCCAGCTGTTAGTGTTTTTTCTTTGTTTTTACTGATATCAAATGTAATGGAGACTCAGCGAGAGGTTTCAGTATGGCACAGTTTTATTCAACCTGCTGTTTTTGTATTTCAAAAAGCAATAAAAGCATTCTAAAAAAAGTTGAAAAATTGAAAAGAAACCCAATATTTTCTTTTTTCCACATAATCTATATATTTACTTACTTATAATAAGTGTGGAAGCACCTTATATATAATACCAAGGATTTTCATCTATTGGCATTTACAGGCAAATGTTATAACTTCTGTAAGTTGTGAAATTGTCAAATATGATATACTAAGAGAGTAGCCTTAATAGTGCTCAGAAACTGCAAAACCACCCCACAAATAATATACATTTTGAAAGCAGAGAACTTAGGATCTTTTAATGTTTGTATTACATTTTAAAAAATGTTTTTTAAAAAAAAAGTTACAATTCTTCTCTTTTATGTTTATAAACCTGTACAGTTTTTACAGACCTTGAGGGTCTCTATTACATTGGTGTTTTTTCTGCATTCAACGCCGTTACTGTAATGCACACTTCTCAGGGAAAAAAACTATAAGCGAGCAGTTAAATGAGCAGTTTTTACCCATAGACAGTGGTGCCAGTTTTACTTTGTATGCATGCAAGATGCTGTGCTTTGTAGAGTAATGTGCCATTAAAAAAGGGGCCAACGCATGCTGGAAGAGTGCACTGTTCGTTTAAGAGGGACATTCCATTATGGCAATAGATATGTATGGGAGAGACAATGCAGGATTCTACATAAAATATTCTGGGCTAGATATTATTTTATTACTAGAAATAAAATTTAGCATTGGCTTTATCTATAGAATTCCTATTGCAGTAGGGGGTGTATAGACTAACTATAGTCTATATCAGTATATAGACTAACTGACATTGTATTACGTGAGACAAAATGTATAAATTAAACATTTTATTTGTCTTCTATTTGGAAATGCGATGCACAAAGATATGTTTACCTGCAAGTTAAGATCACACAGTTATTGCTTTTGATATTCCTCAACGTATTATATTAGCAGTGCTAATGTGAAGCATTGCCCTCCAGCTTCTGGGTATAATTAAAAGTGCAGAACTAGTTTAATAAGCAATTAGTAGTTACACAATTTTTGTTCCTTTTCTCTCTTGCATTTTCTTTATTTTCTTATTTATTTTCTTTCCTCTCCATCTCTCTACTAATGCACACACAGAACTTCCCTCCGCCACATTTATTTCTCTCATATAAAATCCTGGACCCTCTAGCACGGAAAAGGGTCAGATCCTAATAATCTGCTCCTACCCCATTAAACACACAAGCAGCTTTACTGTTGTGTCTATATCTTTATTATAGTTTACTTGTGGGAATTAGCAAAGGAACAGTTATAACCCAAAATTCTCCCGCAGGCTGTTCCTGCACCACTCAGCAAAAGCATTCTGGGAGATTTGGGGTTGCAGAGTTCAAGGCAATTTCTCTGTAGTGTTTGGGATATCATCTAGAGCTGAACTGCATATGTTGAAAATTAATTAAAAAAAACATAAGTTACATAGAACAGTTTAAAGTACCGTACTTTTTTGGAAGCAGAAATACTTGTCATGTATGGGAGCATTAGTAAGATGAAATAGGTGATTACAGAAAAAGTGCCTAGATGTTCCTGATGTAAAGTGAATAGTTACAAAATGAATAGTTACAAAAGAATATTATACAGAGCACTGATATGTGGACTTATGTGGTTACACTCTATGGTAGTGGGTAATCAGATAGTGGTTAATACACCTCTAATACTAAAAAGTGCTGTGAAAAACTTCTATTTTCACTTATTAGTCACATTCAAATAGTTCAGATCACCCAACCAATTTGAATACAAGACAAAGTGAGTAAACACAAAATGAAGCTTTTAATGATAATGATAATTTTATTTTTTGAAGGCGGGTAGTTAATCAAAACATTCACCAATCAGCCATAACGTTATGACCACTGACAGGTAAATGAATAACACTGATAATCTTGTTGTCATGGCACCTGTGAGTTGGTGGGATATATTAGGCAGCAAGTGAACATTCCCTCCTGAAAGTTGATGTGTTAGAAGCTGCAAAAATGGGCAAGCATTAAGATCTAAGCGAATTAAACAAGGGTAATCTAAGTGTAGCACTGGACTTTTCAAAGGCTTGCTGGGACATAGAGGTAAATGCCAGGTCCCAAATGCTTGATTCCAGCACTGCCCAGGTTTTACATAGCAACCTTAGTGGGATATATATAACTGAGTAGTTATACATCCCATATACTGCTGGGCACCTCTTTTCCTCTGTTGGTCAGCATTATGTGAACAGTGTATGTGTCTTGATAAAAATGGATGATATGGTCATTCTACTCCATCCTAAATTTCACCTTAATCTCTACCAATTCTGTTTCTTTTTCTCTTTTTCCCATTAAGGGGTTTTCCGCTGGACCATATTATCAGAGACCTATATGCTATATTTAAGGGGCTTAAAATGCAGTAGCATTTGGACTCAAGCACAGAGAATGTGGAATATATGGAATATATAGTGCCTGGGCAGGTACCCTATCTTTACCTTGCCTAAAAATAGGCCCAGACATAAATAAGCCCCTGCCTGAAAAACCCTGAACCAGGATTTGAAGACTCTCCCATCAGTATCCAGGATCTCAACCAAGTTTGTTGAGGGTCTGTAGTCTTAAGATTCCATGACAATGCCACATTAATTAAGGCTAGAGGTATGAGACTTCTGATTTAATCCTTTCACGTAGTGGGTACCTCTAGCATTATTGTTGCTGAGGCACCTTGTTGCAAGATATAGAAACAGTTATTCACTACCATCAGTATGAGAATTGCTGAACTGCTGATTAACGCTAATGTGTTTATCTGAGCGAGTCTTTAAAATTGGCACTGTAGGGGGTTGGAGGTTTTAGTTTGAAGATACTGAGTTACACAGAGCTGATATATTAAATGATAGGAATAGCTGTCTGGAGGAGTTATTTATTAAAATGGATTTGATTCTCACTTTGTGGTTCTCTGAGTCCATCAAGTGGCAGATAAGAGAGTTGCAATGCCTTAGAGGGCACTGTTTTTACTTTACTTTAGAGCAGCATTCAGGATACGATCTGCAATAAGTTAATGATGTAAATGACACACTGTAAATCAAAACCACGCAATTAAAGACATGTTTCAAAAAATTAAATCATTAGTAAACAGTGTAATTGTAATTGTTTTGAAGATACGTGGAAAGGTATGTACGATTGTGCAAACTACACCTCCCATCGTTTTCTAGGGACAGTTCTTTGATTGATCCCCAGTTACTATTTATCCCCTAGAGGTGTATCCAAAAACACTCTTCAACATGAAAGTGTCTTATACTCTAGAAATAGACTGGCCATTTCTTTAAATATATCTACCATTGTAAACATACCTATAAAAATCCTTACCAGAAAATGCTTTCATTTAATATCATCCATAAATAACATCTATGTGATGCAGAAAAATAAACAAAAAAACCCTGACTAGTTAATTTCAGTTGCCCATCCTTACTGACTAATGCACAAAATTATGCCTCATCTACATTTTTTGAGATGGACCAGGGCAGAATGTTGGCCGTTATGTTGCATATAACAGCATAGAAATGTCCAAATCTGGCACAGTATCCATCATTATATCCCAAAACAAAAGCTACACATACAATAATAAATATAATAAACCCAATAATCTATCTTAATAAGTATAAAAAACAAATTAAAGAAATTATTCATTTAAAAATAGAAATGTCTTTAAACTGGATTTTTAAAATGGCTTAAAATTCAATTTTTATCTGAGAAAATTAATGTAATCATATTACATTATCCTTCACAAAATAGTAGTTTATATTGATTTTGAGAGAACGATGAGAGCTATATGTCTTTCTCCAGCTCTTCATCTACCAAAACATGACTTGAATTGTACAGCAAAGAATTGATCAGGTAGAATGCAAGCAGTGTCTACTGTAAGGTGAGTAGTCCAAGTCACAAAGTCACAAAGTGGACTCCTCATGAGATTTGCATTGTACAGATTTGCATTGTTCTATACAGTCTGCAAGGTGTGTATTGAAGTGCTTCCCTTTTAATGAATTTATTAAAAATCTCTAGTGGTTTGTATATTTTGATTGTTAGTATGTGTAGTTGTTTTGAATATACATGGAAGCTGAGATCTGTACATCAGAGGCAGGGGCAGGATCAGTAACCCAATTTCCAGTTTCCCTTTTTGGCACCATTCTGACAAAGGCTGGTATTTGTAGCAATCAAGGACAGAGATAAGATAATGGGAGGAATCATTATGGAGTTGATAGCTTCTCCTAATACACACATAAGGTGGGTTTCTAATAGATCTACTGTATATTGCTGTAATCTATAAACATTACAGTTTATTTAGTGTATATGTCAGAGATTAGTTTTAATGTCACTGGCATTATGTTTTACTATCATTTACACATATTACAAGTTGTATTAAAAGTAAATTAATAATCATCTCCTACATGTCCCTCTTTAGGAGAGACGCGTGTAATTACTAAGTAGGAGCGGTAGTGCCTCTTTTGGACCCAAATCCCCATGTTTCTTTATTCTTCCCTAATATACCCATTTCCTAGAAACTCAGGATGTTTGGTGAACATGCATCTAGCACAGGGTTCCACAACAGAAAATGCATTTATATGCATAGTTAATTTCAGTGTGTATGTAAAATACATTATTCCTCTTAGAAATACCTTATAAACAGCCACCAGTACGATAGCCATTACTAGTGCTTATGTTGTCTGGAGCAAGGCTGGAGGTCTTGCCGACATCACATAAGGATATATTTATTATTTTGTAATTAGTTCTGCACCACCGTAATAATACACATTGCATGAGATGCAAAGTAATGAGAGACCTGATTATAAGAGCTGAAAGTAAAATGAAAGCGGCATCAAATAAATACATTAATAATCCTCACTGCCCCCCAGGATTTAGATTCCCCTTAGTTTGCCCACCTTTACCTCTAACTGCCCCTAAATTTAGGGGCAGTTATGGTTGATGAGGTGTTTAGGGTTAATTTAGGGGCAGTTATGGTTAATGGGGTGTTTAGGGTTAATTTAGGGGCATTTATGGTTAATGGGTGTTTAGTGTTAATTTAATGCTGATGACTGAGGGTTAATCGTTAGTGTGTGACTGCATGGAGGTACTGGGAAACAGTAA
This sequence comes from Sceloporus occidentalis, assembly GCA_023333645.1. Lineage (NCBI taxonomy): Eukaryota > Metazoa > Chordata > Lepidosauria > Squamata > Phrynosomatidae > Sceloporus > Sceloporus occidentalis. The sequence goes on along the minus strand of JALMGF010000071.1, from coordinate 5,078,817 downwards.
CTCCTGTGAGTCACACTGAATGATCCGAACATTCGGATCATGAATCGGATCATTTCAATGAACCACTCGAAATGATCCGATTCACTTTACTGATCCGAACTTCCCATCACTAGTTCCCACATCTGAGTTCCAACTGACACAAATATTTTGCTTACACAAATACATTTAAAATATTGTGTGCAGTTTTTCTCCAAATTGCAATTATTAAAGCTTTCAGGGGCTGATCCCATACGTCTTTTAAAAAAAAATCTCTAAAAGAGAAATTTTCATATTGCTTTACAGTACACTCCGTGATAGTTTGGTCACTTGGGGATTATTTGGATTTTTTAGGGTATATTTGTGATTTGTGGGAGGATTAGTATTGGGAGAATGATCATAGCTAATTACTCCCTGCAAAGGTGTTAAGTAAGATGTTGTGGGTGCTTAGTTGCAAAGTTTTTATTGTGTATTAATGGATGTGTAATCAATTTTTTTTTTTATCTTAATTTGCCTTTCTAGGCATTAAAATGATGTGGGATTGGCACCTGTAGGCAAGGGAATTTTGAACAGTGATTTCAAAATATAAATGTAGACCTATCTGAATTAAAAAAAATATGTGTTACTGCGGGTAGGTATTGACATTATGAGTATAATCACTTAGCGTACCACTAACATATAACAATTTAAAAATATTTTAAATTTGCATAATAACCCTTTGCTTCTTTGCTGTATTTTATCAATGGCTGCTTTGTGTATCAAATTTTTCAAGCATTCTGAAGTAGGTCTCCTAAAAGAGTATGTGTCTGTAATATGAGTTATAAGTAAAAAAATGTTAACAAGTGTAAACTTTCATAGCAGTTGGTACTTTTTGGGATATTTAATGTCTTTAGACATTAGATATTAGTATTGCTTGCACTGTATAACACTGGTTTAAGGGAACAGATTTATTTTGGATTCCATACTTGTTAAATAGGAAGATTCCTTTTCCCTCTGGATGGAAGTTCAGTAAAGAACATTAGTGGGTCCCATTTGTGTCTCTATTGTGCTGGGGTCATTGTTACCCTAGGAACAGGCATCTACAGTATCTGTAGGGTGGGAATCCAGGGAGACCAATGAGTGAGTTTTTCCAGACATTTATCTTTTAAACATTTATATTAGTTACACATTTAATAGTATGTTGTCCTCAGGATATTATTTCCTTTATATCCATATTGTTCTCGATAAACTCTGGACCATTTTGTTAGGTATCAGGGAGCTTATTCAAGCCAATGATGTGGGTTAAGAGGTACATTTATCAGGAGCCTCCATTGACTTTCCAGACTTCCAGTGACTTTCGAAATGTAGGCACATTATATATGGCCTGTCACGCCAACTTGTGTAGTGCATACATGAACTTGCTACCCGGTAGAGATGGTATGGCCAATTTCAGTATGAGAGGGGGTAATTCGATTGTATAGGCATGTGGTGCCAAAATGTCTTTTAACATGAATTTGTCTTTTGAAGCTGGGACTCCAACCAGGGCCCTCTGCAAGGTGTGAAATCTTACAGCAGAGGTGCCTCTATGTCTACTTGCTGAGTAATCCACCATATGCCTGTATCCCCTCATAGATAGTGGGTTCTTTTGATATGCTAAGTGACCATTAGCAGTCCGGAAAAACATTTCTTCCAAAGTTATATCCAATACATACATCAATAATAACCCATAGATTCATAATCATACCTCTTGTGCATATCTAGAATGGGAAAAGCGCACCCTACAAAAAGAATATGGCTAGTGCAACTTAAGCTGCTTGGAAGAAATTGTGAAGTCAGTGATATTCAGTCATAAGTAGCAAGTGTGACATATCTATGGACTTCATAATTTACAAGAAATTAATAAATGCAAGATTAAATTATTGCTGTGGCAAGCAAAGGAGGGAGAATAAAATGAAAATGAGTTATTTTGACTGATATGTTTCCACAACACAAGGGGGAGGTCACTTATGGTTCCTATAGGTACACCTTCCCTCCTCTTTTACCACCTCTGGGCTAGCTTGGAAACTTGAGATGAACTGGAAAAAGTATAAATTTAATGATAGGAAATTGGTCAGTGTGCTTACTATGGGCCAAGATCTAATTTTGAGTTAGTCGCCATCTTTCATTGCCGGAGCCCTACGGACAGAAACATTTTTACTTTACCATTCAAGTGAGTTGTTAGGTTTTCTGTAATTTCTCCTTTCTATTTTTATCTGTTTGGTGTAAATAATCTGTTTATCATCTTTTTTTTATGCACTGTGACTATTTTTTGTTCATAATGAATATTCCTTTATTAAGTTCTGCCTTTGTCTGGTAAAGGCTCACGTTACCTGATTAGACCTTTTTTTTTGTAATTTTAAATCACATAATTATTGTGTTAACGTATATTCTTAGTCTAATTCGCTTGGGGGACCAAGGCACCCCATTTATAAATTGTCTTGGTGGTGGCAGCGTTATTATATTAGTTATATCATTATAGTTTATTGTGGGTGCTATTAAGAGTGGATATTTTTATTTTTATCACTATTTCTGGTCTAGGGCAGAATTTTAACCCTTTACCACCAGAACCAAGTCACGCGCACGCTTGGAGTAGGGTGTGTTCGTGACACGGCCTATATTTCATACTCCTCATTTATAGTATTATATGGAAAAGAGAAATCAATGAATCATCATAAAATAGAATCATCATATTCTTGCTGAATAAATAAATGACACTCCCAATGTTGGAATAGAGCTTGTTCACAAAGTATTAAAATGTCACACTACTGTAAAGTGGCAATGGGATATTAGTCATTTTAACGTAAGGAAAGATTACGTAAGTGGTGTGGAGTCCATTTAAATATATACAGAAGGTAAAATATTACCTTTTTGCTGACTAAAACATTTTTTGGATGGGGATGTTTGTAAATATTTCTGGATACCTAAAAAAAAATTGCACAAATGAGAATGCAATAACAAAATAAATAAAGAATTTCTCTGTGCTTGTGCTTAACATTTGTCACCCAGTACGATTTTCTAGACCAGCCCCGGAGCAAGAAATAGGTGTAGGGGCACCATGACCGGGGAAGGAACGAGGAGCACCCCATGACCTAACAAAGGGTTAAAATATTGGTTAGATACATACATCCTCTGTGACTGCTTGGCCCCTGTGTGAACTTTTGCCCCCACACTCTGAATGTTCAGGAACAGGAAGAAGGGGAGGGCACTGGGTGTCATCAACTAAATAAATTTGGGAACCTGCTCACAGATGAGCTTGTAGGTTTTTTAAGTAGGCGAAATTCTTGTTGGTCCACGTAAATATTTCTGCTGTGATCATGGAAGAATTGTTGCGGGAGCTTCGTTCCAGGCTTACATCCGAAGGGACGGGTTTGCTGCGTGATCGAGTGGCTGAGCTGTTGTCCGAGTCTCAACAACCTGATGTGCCGGTGTCACCCGAACCGGCTAGGGCCCTACGCTCCACGAGGACCCGGGTGACTCGCCCCCCGTCGCGCCTTAGTCCCGAGGCGTCTGGGCGCTCACGACCCGCTTCGGTTGAGGCCAGGCGTGCTGGCCGTTCGTCCGCTAAACGGAGCAGGGCATCAGCGAGGACCGGACGTTCCAGGGAGCCGCGATTACCGAGACGGTCAAGCCCTGACATTCCACCTACCTGCGGTTCTCCTAGCAGCGCTTCCGAAGACGAGATGGCGGGCGTTTCGGATGTTCCGGTGCGGCAGGATCCGGCTGCGTCGTCTGGCTCAGCTGATGGGGTACGTCCTGACGATGCTTCTCATTCCTCACGCTCCGGGGCTCTCGCCCGGAGGCAGCAGGTGCCTGAAGGTGGTTCCAGCGGTGGGCAGGATTCGCGTCGTCGCGGCAGAGTGGGCAGTTCTCGCGGGAGCAGGGCTGTTGATGGACGTCTGGATGACCTCGTTCCTGCCAGCACAGTCGAGGACCCCGGTACGCCTGAGCTGTTCACGCCGGTGCCTGGTACTTTGCCAACTCGGGAGGCTATGCCCTCTACATCTTCCCCTGCAGCTGGCCTGGCGAGGGGTGAGCATACTGCTGATCATTCTTTTCCTAATTTTTCTTCCCATGCTGCTAATATCCCCAGTAGTTTTTTAGGTTATGCTGGGTCACGGGGTCAAGTGGGGTCACAGGATCTTAGGGTTTCGGGGGTTGCTAGTGCAGGTTTGCCTGGAGCTTTAAGTGTTTTTTCTGCGCCTCATGTGTCTTCGGCGGCTGTGGATACCGCAGCTGGACATGTTTTACCTATGCAGCAGGGTGCTATCCCTTCTGGGCAGCAGTTGTTAGCTCAGGGTGCTAATTTGAATCCACACAGTGCCGTTTTACCTGCTTTGTCTCAATTTGTTGATGGTTTTAGAGATTTATTAGTACGTTGTGGTTTGCAGGGTGCTGGAACCCCGGCGCAGGCTTGGGGGTCTTATGGCGTTGCGGGCAGTCAGGCGGTGTCAGTGCCCCCTGTGACGACAGTGGCGGGGGTAGGATCTCCGGTAGCTAGTCCATTGCAAGGTCCTACCGGACCTGTGGCGCCTGCAGTGCCTGCTCCTTCTGGATCGAGCGGTTCGGGTCCTGTTGTGGGGGACAAACAGGGTGATCAGGCTGCCGTTCGTTTGGCGGATGCAGCCAGGGGTGAGGTTTATGTGTGCTTTGAGGCGCCCTTGGGTGCCCATCTGAAAGACGAGGTCCGGGAAAAGATTTGGAAAGGGGAGTACGTCGAGATTTTTTCTTTGCTTCCTTTGGGTAAATTTAATTTGGACAGGGTGAAGAAAGGTGAAGAGGTTAAGAAGGAGGAGGAGGAAAAAAGGCGTTATCGTTTAATTCCAAGAACCTTTTCAAATTGGCTTCAGGCTTTTGCCATTTTAGCCAGTGTAATCGGGCAGAAGAATCCTGAGCACTGTAGCGGTCTATTTGGTTACATGGATAGTATTGGGGAAGCTTACCGGGTTTATGGGGGTCAGTCGTGGCTCCGCTATGATGAGCAATTTCGACAAAGGATGGCTTTTCAGAAGGGTTTGCGATGGGATCATAAGGATATTTCTTTGTGGCTTAGGGTTATGACACCTGGCCGCAGTCAATCCCAGCCCTTTCCAGCAGCGGCCGGTGACAATTCCAGTTCTGGCTCATCGGCCGGCATGCAAAAGGGCTATTGCTGGAAATATAATGAGGGGTTGTGTAAATGGGGGTCCTTGTGCGGATTCAAGCACGAGTGCTCGGGATGCAATGGGTCCCACCCCTTCTCCAAGTGCTTTAAGAAGCAAAAGAAGGTTAAAGGGGCGGCTGGAGCAAAAGGGGGTGACTCCGGTACTGGTAGAGAGGATGGTACCGTGGCTGACTAACTATCCTGATCAAGAGGCGGCTGCTTTGTTACTTTGTGGGTTCAGGGACGGTTTTCGGATTCCTTTTAAGGAATGCGCAGTTACTACTGTTGTTCGGAATTTACGCTCCGCCTTGTCCTTTCCTAATGTTGTGTCCGATAAATTGAGTAAGGAAGTGGCTTTGGGGAGGATGGAAGGCCCTTTCCTGTCTTGTCCTTTGCCTAATTTACGTTTATCCCCTTTGGGGGTTGTTCCCAAGAAGGAGCCGGGTAAATTCCGGCTCATCCACCATCTGTCTTACCCGAAAGGGCAATCGGTCAATGATGGAATTGACCCAGATTTGAGTACGGTGTCGTATACTTCCTTTGACCGGGCTGTAGAGTGGGTGCGTTCTTTTGGACGAGGGGCATTGATGGCCAAGACTGATGTGGAGGCGGCTTTCCGGTTGTTGCCGGTACATCCGGAGTGTTTCCATTTGCTGGGGTGCAAATGGGACGGGCAATATTTTGTGGATAAATGCCTCCCGATGGGTTGCTCGATCTCTTGTAAATATTTCGAGGTTTTTAGTTCATTTGTCGAATGGGTTGTGCGGGAGGTGTCGGGTTTACCGTCCGTCATTCATTATCTCGACGATTTTCTATGTATTGGCCCTCCTTCTGCGTCTCATTGTAGTGTTTTATTGGCTACGGTGATTCAGGTTTCTCGGGATTTCGGAATACCTTTGGCACCGGACAAGACGGTGTCCCCTTGTACATGTTTGAGTTTTCTGGGTATCGAGTTGGATTCAGAGGAGATGGTTTGTCGGTTGCCGTTGGATAAGGTGCATGATATGCGTTTCATGGTTGCAAGTTTTCTGCAGGTTTCTAAGGTTACCTTGAAGCAATTACAGTCATTGATTGGCAAACTTAATTTCGCGTGCCGGATCATGCCCATGGGGAGGGTTTTCTTACGACGGCTGTCCTTGGCTACAGCCGGGGTTAAGGCCCCCCATCATTTTATTAGGCTTACCGTGGCTTTGAAGGAGGATCTGAAAGTTTGGGATACTTTTCTTTGCGAATATAACGGTTGTTCATTGTGGCTTGCGCCTCCGGTTTCCAGTTCGGAATTGGAACTGTGGACCGATGCCTCGGGTTCCTTGGGTTTTGGCGCTTATTTTAAGGGTTCTTGGTGTGCTCGGCATTGGCCTACGGGTTGGGAATCTAGAGGTTTGACTAGGAACCTGACGTTTTTAGAACTCTTTCCGATCTTGGTGTCCTTGGAGCTGTGGGGGGACCACTTGGCCAACAAACATGTTAGGTTTTGGTGCGATAATTTATCCGTTGTTCATGCTGTGAATAATATCTCCTCTTCTTCTTTGCCGGTTTTGAAGCTATTGCGTTGGTTAGTGTTACGTTGCCTTCAGCTGAATATATGTTTTCGGGCTATTCACGTGCCGGGGGTTGATAACGGTGTAGCTGATTCCTTGTCTCGTTCACAGTGGGACAGGTTTTTCCGGCTGGCGCCTCAGGCTGCCCGCGAAGGCTGTCGGTTTCCAGATTGGATGTGGACGCTGGCAGAGTGATGGCTGAACAGCTTCGATCGCGGTCGCTGGTTCCTTCCACGCGGGCCTTTTATGACAGAACATGGCAGGAGTGGGAGTGCTTTGAGCGGATCGCAAAGGAAGCTGACGGGGAGGTGGACAGGGCTGAGGTATTATCGTGGTTTATTGGGTACTTGTTTAGCAAAAAAGTATCCGTGTCAGGTTTGGATCGCCGTATGGCGGCCTTGGCTTTTGTCTTTAAGGAGAAAGGTGTTCCTGATGTGACTAAAGTTTTTTCGGTGCGACTGGCGGTTAAAGGGTTTAAAAAGGGCCCCAAGGTGGCGGATTCCAGGCGTCCCGTGTCGTATGGGATGTTGGTGGGTCTCGTGGGCAAGCTGCAAGGTGTTTGTTCATCGTCGTTTGAAGTTTTGCTCTTTCGTTGTGCATTTTCATTGGCCTTTTTCGGTGCATTTCGGATTGGGGAATTAGTGAGCCCCTCAAAGTCCGTTCAGGGTGGGATTCAGGCTGCGGATGTGGTTTGCCGTGGCAATACGGTTAGTATTCTGATTAGGCGTTCCAAGACTGATCAGGGTGGTAAGGGGCTGTATGTGGAGCTCGTGGAGTGTCCAGGCAGCCCGGTTTGTCCGGTTGCCGGTTTGCGTGCCTATGGGGCTGTGAGGCCGGATGGCCCGTCTTCTTTTTTGGTACATGCGGACGGTTCCGCGCTGTCCCGTTTCCAATTTCATTCGGTTTTTAAGCATGTTTTGCGTACGTTGGGTCTGGCTGAGGCTGAATTTGGCACGCACTCCTTTCGCATAGGTGTGGCCACCGAGGCTTCGAGGTGGGGGTTGAGTAGGGACTTAATTAAGAGAATAGGCTGGTGGGAATCCACTAGGTTTAGGTCCTACATTCGCCCTCATTTGCTTTTATAATTGTTTCTGTCGGTTTTGCGGCGGTTTGTTTGTGCTGTGCTATGTTGTTTGTTTTTCTCTTTTACAGACTCCGTCCGCCGGGAAGTGTGGATTTTGGGGCACTCGTATGTGTATTGGGCGGCCAGACGGGCGTCGGTTCGGCCTTCTGGGCGGCAGCTGGGTTTCGATAGAGATACGGTTGCTATCAGATGGCTCGGATTCAGAGGTATGCGCTGGGATAGGGTTTCCCGGGAATTGTCTCGGCACGTTCAAGTGCATGGTGTGCCCCATATCGTAGTTTTGCATGTTGGGGGAAATGATCTGTGTTATGTGCCGCTGCGTGAATTGGTGTGTAATATTAAGGCCGATCTTCCGAATTTTGGGCCGCCTACCCGCGTACGATTTTTGTGTGGTCTCACATTGTCACGAGGAAGGTTTGGAGGGGTGCCAATTCCCGGGAGGGAATCGAGAGGGCCAGGCGGCAAGTTAATAAGACTATCTCACGTTTTGTTGTTTTTCAAGGGGGTCTCGTGGTGAGGCATGTTGATTTGGAGGGCGATTTGTCGGGTCTCTTTCGTTCTGATGGCGTCCACTTATCGGAGGTGGGTTTAGATTTATGGAATCTGGCTATTCAGTCAGGGATAGAGCGGGCCTTGGAGGTTTTGGGGGGCCAGTAACGGTGCAAGGGGTCGCACGTTACAGGCTGTGGCGGTTGGTGTTTACATTTTGGTCATTGTTAATATGTGGTTGGCTGGTTCGGTGCTTGAGACAACTATCTAAGGTATGGTTGTACTCGTGGTGCACATGCCTCAGGGCGGAAGTGCAGAACACTCCCTGGGCGCCTTGCTCAGGTGATACGTTGGGTGACGTGTGGTTGCTGGGCTTTGGACGCCGGCAGCCTCTACAGGTGACGTGGTTTGTTACGCCCTTACCAGCCCTATAGATATACGGTGTTATATGGTTGGCTTGTAGCCAAGAATTTGTGGTTTATAACGTTTAAGAAATATGATAATGAGTGTCACGGTTGGGGATAATACCGGGATTTTGACCGTGGCCAAATTTATCCAAAATCGAACAATAAAGCAATTTTAATTACATACATTGTCTATGTGTCTTATTTGGGGAATGGGGCCGAAGTTGACGATACTAAGGTCAAGACCAGCCCCGGAGCAAGAAATAGGTGTAGGGGCACCATGACCGGGGAAGGAACGAGGAGCACCCCATGACCTAACAAGGGGTTAAAATATTGGTTAGATACATACATTCTCTGTGACTACTTGGCCCCTGTGTGAACTTTTGCCCCCACACTCTGAATGTTCAGGAACAGGAAGAAGGGGAGGGCACTGGGTGTCATCAACTAAATAAATTTGGGAACCTGCTCACAGATGAGCTTGTAGGTTTTTTAAGTAGGCGAAATTCCCACCCTCCCTTCCCTCTTTTTCTTTTGTTATATCGTCTTGTGTGGCGGTTGGTGTTTACATTTTGGTCATTGTTAATATGTGGTTGGCTGGTTCGGTGCTTGAGACAACTATCTAAGGTATGGTTGTACTCGGGTTGCACATGCCTCAGGGCGGAAGTGCAGAACACTCCCTGGGCGCCTTGCTCAGGTGATACGTTGGGTGACGTGTGGTTGCTGGGCTTTGGACGCCGGCAGCCTCTACAGGTGACGTGGTTTGTTACGCCCTTACCAGCCCTATAGATATACGGTGTTATATGGTTGGCTTGTAGCCAAGAATTTGTGGTTTATAACGTTTAAGAAATATGATAATGAGTGTCACTGTTGGGGATAATACCGGGATTTTGACCGTGGCCAAATTTATCCAAAATCGAACAATAAAGCAATTTTAATTACATACATTGTCTATGTGTCTTATTTGGGGAATGGGGCCGAAGTTGACGATACTAAGGTCATGTGATTTAGTACAAAGGACTAATTCATCCAGATTTATTTTGGTAATTTTGTTAATTAATGTTATAATGTGACCTCTATGCTGAATGATAAAAATTGTACAAAGAGAGAACAACATTTTTTGTTTTAAGTACAGTTCTCGGTGAGTTTTGTACAGTTTAATTTCCTGGTGATGGGCAGATGAAACCATAATCCTAAAAAGGTTATTTCTGGCAAGTGAATGTACTACAGGGGATCTTTGACGAACAGGCAAATGCTATTACTAGAAATTGGGTCTGGCTGTTTAACTATTTTACTTAATGGAGGTTTCATACCCATTTTATTTTCATAAATATATACACAGCTTAATGATGTAGTAATGCAAATGCTTCCTTGTCAGGAAGTGAGGTTGTGGTGTGGCAATTTAATCTGACCCGTTCAAGGTGTGGCATTCCGGGAACCTTCTTTGACAAAAATAAAAAGAACACTGTCATGTTTCCTTGCCAAAAACGAATTGCAGCCATGTAGTGATAAACATAAAAACAATTGTTCCCTATCCCAAACAAAGTATTGGATGCAAACATATATCAATATTCAAAAAAATGAACAAAACTGTGCTTTGAAAAATAAAGTTAAAATTACACTTGGTCCAGGGAAATTCTGACTGCGAGAGAGCATAAAACTAAATGTATGAACAAATTGAGGATATCTACAGTAGCTAGTTTCCAAGACGAGGAGGTAGCCTGCACAAAAAAACAAAACAAAAAAAACTACCAGTGTGATAAAACAGAATCAACGTGCCTACATTCCCCTTATGAGTACTGGAGCGGGAAGGAGATTTGCCCCTGACTACACTGAAATCTGTATACTTTTATCTGTATAGTCCGCTTAATTCGAGGCAGTCTCCCTACATACTACAATTTAACTGCTTTCATGGACCTCGGCTAACCCCCTCATGTTGGTAACATACTGTACATACATACTTACATACAAACTAACATACATATTCATATACCAAAGTTGGACCCACTCACTCTAACTCTGCATTCTCACAAATATCACACCACAGTCTAACACTCACATAGGCTTCAGACAAGGTAGGTGTGTATGATAGTGTGTGTTAGAGTGAGTGAGTGTGTTTCATAGAGGGGGTGTATGTTAGTGTCTGTCAGTTACAGGGGGAGGCAGGGTCTGGGGAGGCCACCCAGATTTATACCCTAGAGGTGCCTTAACCTGGTCAAAGCAATTCCTCTCCTAGGTTCTGTCCATTTCTTCCAATATTCCACAAATTCCCACCCACTTCCTAGGCCTAACTGGGGCTACCTCCGGCCCTATGCATGGCTGGCTCTGTACTGTTGTGTAACCACATGCATGCATCTCCACATGGCACTCTTAAGTGTAAAGGTATAAAGTGTAAATGTGTAAAGTTTATTTGGGTCTCACTTACTGCCTGGCGAAGACCTACTGTACTGGGTTGAAACATACATCTGCACATTATATTATACTAAAGACATTTAGCTGGTTTTACCTTAGCCATATGTATTTTATATGAGGGAGTTCTGTATGTAGGTAAAAACAGTCCTGGTTTGGTAACCAAACCCTCTGTCTCTTTTCTCCCTTGAAGTCACTTGTGTAAGAGTGCAAAATGTATGGTGGTAATGAGTGTATCTCAGTAGTATGAAGACCTTAAAGCCACAATAAGGTATATAAAAATAGCACATCATGAATTAAATTGAGTAAATCAAATACATTTGTCTTCTAAATTCTTTACTTAACCCCTTAAGGACAATAGGGGTTATTACTCGTAGTATATTGTGGGACAATGGCTATTTTAACATTTTTTGGTGTTGCTGTTTAGCTGTGATTCTTTCTCATTTCATGCTCCCACACATATTATATATTGTTTTTTTCAGGACAAACAGGGCTTTCTTTAGATACCATAAATTTTATCATATCATCTAATTTACTATAAAAAATGATAAAATATGGGGATTTTTTGTTAAAAAATTACTTTTTCTCACTTTTTAAACAAAAAACTTTTACTCATCTGCAAAAACGAATGAAAAAACCTGCTAAATAGATTCTACTTTTTGTCTCCTGAGTTTAGAAATACCCAATGTTTTTATGTTTTTTTGCTTTTTTCTGCACGTTATAGGGCAATAAGTACAGGTAGCGTTTTGCTATTTCAAAACTTTTTTTCCAAATCTGGTAATTCTTCCCCCCATGTGCCATTTCGGGTATCTTTGAAGCCGGCCAAGCAATTTACCCCATCAAATCATATATTTTTAAAAACTAGACACCCCAAGGTATTTGAAATGCTGGTATTTTAACCCTTTCCATGCACTAATTTTACCACCAGCCTTTGTGAAACTTTATGGTAGTACATTTTTTTTGTATTTTTTTCACACGTGTTGTACTTCAGGTATAAATTTATCGCTCCTGGTGTTCAGTAACATCTCCTGAGCGCAGTGATACCCCCCATGCATGGGTTTGTAGGGTTATTTGGGAGGTAAAAGGCCGCCTTTGTGAGGTGTGTATTTTTATGCCATTTAGACATCTGATCCTACTGCCCCCATGTCCCATATTTGGGACATCTTTGAACCCGGCCAATTCAATTTACCCCATCCACTCATGCATTTTTTAATATGAGACACCCTATGGGCATTTGTAATGCCAATATTTTAACTCTTTCCATGCTGGAATTTTTGTAAAGAATTTTAGGACTTGCTTATTAATTTATTTATTTTTTTGGTGACAGTGGGGATTTTTACATGTTACCATATTATTTATTTATTTATTTTTTAAAAAACATTTTTTAACAATTTATTTATTTATAAATTTTACTAATCACTCATTAGTGAGCTGGGCTCCATTGACCTTGCATGGTTGGATGCAGTACCTGCATTCAACCTGCAGGAGGAGCTCAAGAGTTCTCAAGAGGGTCTGGATAGACCCTCTATGAACTCATATCTATTGTTGATGCCATTCTGTGAATGACGGCAACAGCATTTACAGGATGGCACTTGTGGCTGCTCCTCGGAGCAATCACAAGGCTATCGGGGTAGGGGGGTAGTGTTACTGACATGCCTCGATATCGAGGCATGTCAGCAACACCGTTTATGCTTAGGAAGCGATTCCGATCGCTTCCTAAGCTGTTTTAGCCGGGCGGCCGGGTGGCCATTCTTCTTCCGGGGAGGGCTTTCCTCCCCGGATCCACGGTCAGCCTCACTTGTGAGGCTTCCGTGGATGCTGCAAAGCCACCGATTGCGGCGATGCAGCTATTTAACGGCAGCCCGTACATGTACGGGCATTGTCGTTATCTTGTTGCACAGCAACCCTGTACATGTACGTGGATTGTCTTTAAGGGGATAATTACATAAATGGGTCACAATGTCAAAAAAGTTTGTGGTTTTGTCCTAACCCTTACCAATACCTCTAACTGCACACAATATTATATTACATTATTTATAAATGCAGTAGCTCCAATAGTGCAATTACAAAAAGTGGACAATGGAATTTAAGAAGAACATTAAAACCAACAATATACAAAATTGATGATAAGATCACAGTAAGACATACTGGTACAGAAAAAGAAGGAGGCCAACCGCTTGTAATCATACAATCTTAATAGGCTAGAAACATACTATTTGGGTATTTAAAATTTTGAGAAGGAGGTTATTATTAATATTATATAATGTTTTTTTATAGCACCATCATATTCTACAGTGCTGTACAATAGCAGGACATAACAAGTAGCATATAACAATTTGACTTGCCGAAACAAGAGGTAAAGGGGACCCTGCAGAAACAATGAGTTTGAAGATTGTGGCAGACATAGCCGAGAGGACTGTTGTAGTGTAATTTCTTAGCTGTCAGAGAGGCAGAGCTTCTTACCACTTTCTCTGCTTGAGGCAAGAAAACCATGCACACCTAACTAATTCACTGTCAGAGACAGCGATCTGCAGATTTCATCTATAACCCTGCAGAATATTGCAGCGTAACCTTTTATATGCCAGAGGCAGACTGTGAGCTTTGTAACTATTTCACTTACAAGTTTGTAGTATGGTAGTTAATAGTTATATCCTTCCCTACTAGGGCTAGTGCACTATAACCAAGAACAAACCTTGTAGAGTTTAGTAGTGCTGGGCCATGTAACCACATCCACTCCTATTAGTACTAAGTAAGGGACTATAATTTACACTGATATTGTGTGTCAGGTTGTAAGCCCCCACACAATCTAGATAGGATACCTTTTGCATATGGCAGTCTGTTTTTTTTTTTTTTTAAACAGAGACATGTCACATGCATTTTCTTTTGGACCCTGAAACTTGAAGTGTTATTTCAGTGCATTTCAGGATTAATGTTACATAACACTTTCTCTGCTGGGTATCTGAACTGCATGGCATTATAACTTTATCTGTCAAAGATAAAACTGTGGAGTGTGTTTATGCTCACATAATTCATGTGTAGGGAATCAATGCAATTATTCTGCTTTAGATTTTTCAGCTCTGAGACATGTTTCTTGATTATTTCTGTGCTCTGTGGTAATGGTAACAATATTCCTATTCATGGCCAACCCTACCATGTTGGTAAGCTAGATGGTTAGGCCTAGGGTGCGTGTGCTGGTCATGAACATGTCAGCTGTACTGTAGGCTTTACGGCTTCTATGTTGGCTTACAGGTACTGGTTCCTATTGGCACAAAAAAGTATTATGCAGACGTAAAAGCCATAATACAAAATGGACCTTCTTCTCTCACAAACAATTTATTTTTTGTGTCCGTACAGAAAGAGAGGCCTTTAATGCTATGGTATTGAAAACCTGGTGTGCTTCTATAGAGAATTGGATCCCTGTTGTGCGGTAATGTAATGATTTCTGCTATGGAGAGAAAATTCCACAATGTGACATTATAACCCAATTTCAGCTAGAGACTGAAAGAACCATACTGTATGTGACAATATAATCCTTCACTTTACAGTGGATAGTGTAGATTGCTATCTCTTCTGTATGGGGGGGGGGGGTCCTGCGCACATTGGTTGCTCAAACTGTTCACACTGTAGCAGAGGTTATTATAGCTTAACCTTTTTACTTACTTACATAGAGTCATACCACTGTTAAACAATCAAATCTAATCCTGCTAGTATGATATCTACAGAGCCTGTAATTGTGTATCTGTACTGTTACATTGTAATCATTGCATGTTCATTGTATCATATTCACTGCCATAGAGAATTGTCCTCTTGCTAGACAAGAATGTAATAACCTGCCTTACCTCCTAGACCAGGGGTGGGCAATTAATTTTCCCATGGGGCCACATGAGAAATTGGAATGGTTTTAGAGGGCCAGACCTCTACAAACTACAAACTCCGAAGCCTTGTCCATTTTGTTAACTTATGTGCTGTTTAATAAAGTTATTCAAGCCTACGTCATTGGTAGAGGTGCTTGAATAAGTAAGGCCTGAATAACTATTAGCACAGCACAGAAGTGAACAAAATGAACAAGGCTTCGGAGTGCATACCGTATTTTTCGCTCTATAAGACGCACCTGCTGATAAGACGCACCTAGATTTTAGAGGAGAAAAAAAAGGAAAAAATATTTTGAGCTAAAAAATGGGCTAAAATATTTATTACAATAACTGAATAAGCTATGAACACAGTAAGACACACACAGTAAGACACACACAGACACAGTAAGACACACACAGACACAGTGAGACACACACAGACACAGTGAGACACACACAGACACAGTAAGATACACACAGACACAGTGAGACACACACAGACACAGTAAGACACACACAGACACAGTAAGACACACACAGACACAGTGAGACACACACAGACACAGTAAGACACACACAGACACAGTAAGACACACACAGACACAGTAAGACACACACAGACACAGTAAGACACACACAGACACAGTGAGACACACACAGACACAGTGAGACACACACAGACACAGTAAGACACACACAGACACAGTGAGACACACACAGACACAGTAAGATACACACACACACAGTAAGACACACACACACAAACACAGTAAGACACACACACACAGTAAGACCTCCCTCCCTAACCCCCCTTCTCAGTATCTCCCCTCTAACTCCCTAACCCCCCCTTCTCAGTATCTCCCCTCTAACTCCCTAACCCCCCCTTCTCAGGATCTCCCCCCCCGCCCCGGTCACTTACCTTAAACTCCTGTGTTGGAAGCGTGAGGCGTTTGTCTCGGGTGCCGGCGCTTCACTGCTGATCGCCGGCGTCTGACGTCATATGCCGGCGCCCAGCGTAAAGCGCCGGCACCCGAGACAAACGCTTCCAACACAGGAGTTTAAGGTAAGTGACCGGGGCGGGGGGGGACACCGGACTCATTGGTGAGTCACCAGGACACTCTTTGCGGGCCGGTCCGAGCTATTCAGCGGGCCGGATGTGGCCCGCGGGCCGTGCTTTGCCCAGGTCTGTCCTAGACTCTTATAACATCATTTACATTGTCAAAGCCTTTAACGGAAGGAAACATTTTTATGCTCCACTGCTAAACATTTTCTAGAGTAATTGAAAGCTGAGTCTGGTAAGGAACAAGGGAATGTTTAATTAGTTGTTAATGGATCTCTAATTACTCTGCACTCTGAGGAGGACAGCAGTGTTTATTTTGCACTGCCATTTAGAAGTACAGTTTCTGTTTTTTACATCTCCTTGGGGCACAGGACTGTATAGATCTTGACATCTGGCTTGTAATGGGTTAAACTACCACAATCCAGTGCATGGTGTATAAAAGTTTATTCCGGATACAAGCATCTGCAGGGGGAACTGCACAAAAGCAGGCAGGTCTGACAGCTTTACCATTTCACACAATATATACATTAGCCCACCCCATGTCATCCCACTGTCCCACTCTTTTCCCCACCCATATTCCATCCATCACCCCACCCATTGATCCTCCCATAAAGACAACATATGAGAGCAAGGGCAAGCTTAGGGTAAGTGGTGCCTGGGTGCAGTATTTATTTGATGCCCCTTCCTCCCATTTTATAAATGAGGCTAAAGACCTAGCCAACTGCTTAAATAAATACGTTTGTCTTTACAGAGGGAGATGAAGGTGACATATAACATGTGACAAGAAATGGGATGACATGTAAAAGTTCTGCTTGAACTCTCCAAAGTAAAAACATACGAATAAATGGGACCTGATGGCATACACCCAAAGCTATTAAAAGAGCTTCAAACTCTCCTGGTAAAACATGCCGCTGTTGGCAGGAGTAGTTCCAGAAGACTGGAAGTTGGCAACTGCAGTACCACTTTACAAAAAAATATAGCAGGGTATATACTTACCTACCTCTTTTACTTGGTAGGTATGTACACTATATGAACAAAAGTATTGGGACACAGCTCTTAATTATTGAATTCAGGTATCAATCAGACTCATAGCCACAGGTGTATAAAATCAAGCACCTAGCCACACAGTCTGCATATAGAAACATTTGTGAAAGAAATGGGTCATTTTGAAGAGCTCAGTGAATTTAAGTGTCATACTCTGATAGGATGCCAGCTGTGCAAAAAGTCAGTTTGTGAAATTTCATCCCTCTAGTGGTGTTATTGCAAAGTGGATGCGTTTAGGAACAACAGCAACTCAGCCGTGATTCCATAGCTGAAGAGGTCCAAACATCCATCGGCATTAATATCAGCACAAACACTGTGTGTGACCTGAAAATGACATTGTGGTAAAATCCGGAAGTGACGTTGGAGCAAACCTGGACTTGTGGCAATTCAGTGTTGCGGCAGCCTCGCTGGCTGGGGGAATCACAATCTCCAGATCTGATCTTGAATGATTTGATCATTGTACTGTAAACTGCTTATCTAGGTACCCATATCTACAATAACTGTTATTCGTTTACGTGTTTTGTTATATGAAGAGGATCATATTGTCTGTGTCTGGCATGTGAGCCTGTGTCTGACATTTGTGTTAGGCAGGCACTGTGTGTGTTAAGCTTTATGCTGTGTTACTGTCAGAGACCCCACACGGAGTCACTCACCGGAGTACCGGCTAATGATGGGTGACTGGTCCTGTACCTCTCCTTCTTGGCAATGAGGTCCATGCCCCTGACTTCGACTCTTCTTTCCATCTTCACTCAAGAGTCCGGAGGCATCTCCTTGGGAGGGGGAACTGTCAGAGACCCCAATGGAGTCACTCACCGGAGTACCCACTAACAACGGATGCCTTGTCCTGTGACTCTCCTTCTGCTTCCTCCTCTGCTGCTTCCCGAATGGTACTGTGTGACATTCTCAACCAACTATATTTGTTTAGGAGTGCAGGCGACTGGGAACGCGCCCGGATGGCGTCATGCATAGAGGCGGCGCTTCCACAAGTAGCAATTGCTTAGTACCTTGCTGACTTCTGTGAACCTGGCCCTGGCTATTGTTATTGACCTTGCTGACTTCTGTGATCCTGACCCTGGCTATCCCTTATGACATTTGTTATTCATGGAGAAAGTTTATTACTCTTCTCTGCAAATAGTCTGCTTTCAATCTGTTGCTATCCTACATAACGGACTCCACACCCTCCTAAACCTCACAGTAATGCTGCGTCCTGTGTGTATTACACTGTGTTACGCTGTATCTTGTGTATGATACACTATGTTATTCTGTGTCCCCTGTGCGTAACCTGTGTCCTTTGTAAGCTGCATCCTGTGAGTGTTACTTTCTTCCTATGTTATGCTGAGTCCTAAGTGCGATATACGGTTTCGTGACAGTGTGTTATGCTGTGTCCTGTGTGTTTTACACTGTGTCTTGGGGTATACGCTGTATGCTGTGTGTGTTAAGCTGCGTTATGCTGCATCCAATAGGTATTAGCTGTGTCTTGTGTGTTTTCCCACTGTGTCTTGGGTGTGTTACGCTGTATCAGGATGTTTTGGTTGTGGTAGGCTGTATCCTGTGCAGTTCACATTGTGTCCTGTGATTTCCACACTGTGTCCTGTACGTTCAATGCTGTGTCCTACACTGCGACCTGTGTTATGCCGTGTGAGGATGTTTTGTATGTTAGACTTCGTTCTGTGTCCAGTATGTGTTACATTCAATACTGCGTGTTGCCCTTCATGCTGAGTGTATTACACTGTTACATTGCTTCGAATGTGTGTTATGTGGCGATCCCTACATGATACTCCTGTTCTATCGGAAAGGTCATTTTGAGGCTATCTCAGGTTGCTTGCGGCACAAATATGCTGTGTTCTTCATTTTTATGGTTTCACGCAACCAGGTGAGCGGACTACTACATCTCATTCTGCAGCAATCCTTACATTTCTGTTTACACTGAGTATTCATTCTCTAGGTTTTGTTCTTCATTCATGCCTTAGCTAGTCAATTTGGCAAAGTGTTCATTTTCCATTTTCCCAACAAATTCCCGTGCTGTCCAATAGCAGTCCTGGACGGTTTGTTATTCTCAACATCGCTGCAGTGTCTTTTTGGTTGCTCCCTCTTCTTTAATTAATTTTTCTCTTTATATCTATAACTTTCCTATTCGTTCTTTATTTCACAGAAGGCCCTCTTCTAGGCCTATCTGGTACATCGGTTTTGACACACTTCAGAATGTCTTTCTCTCAATATCACTATGTTCTCCTCCTCTCCATTCCTACCCATTTGCCCCTAGCACAAATAAAATAAAGATAACTTGTATGAGCGAAATAAAGAAATCTTTCACTTACAAGTCTGCTGATCCTTCCCAGTTGCACTAGATAGAATAGGTTCACTGCTCTCACCCCCTCTTTCTCTGACACCACACATGGGAATTTCTGGGCTCCGGCTACCCAGAACCTACCCTTGCAGGACGCGGCCAGGACTGCCCACTGGTGTCAGTGGGTGTTCCTGCTGACATCTCAGGAAACACCCACATTTAAAGGGAAATTGGTTGAGGAGCAGGGCGTGTCAAGATCCCCCTCCGTGACCCGAAGGATTCAGGCCCCGGGCACCAATCCCCACTAGCAGGCTCAAAAAAAGCTCAATCTAGACAAATTTAAAGGCTCAAATAGATGGACTTAAGGGCTTTGTCACATACAGGGGCTATGTTATTCCTAAACTGTGTGAAATGGGCGATCTGCAAATTATACAAGGTGAAGAACATGATATGCACATATAATTCAAAAATGTAAAAGACATTGCCTGAATTTGCGGGATGGTCTAGAAGTATAAACCCTCTAATACAGGCGTTACATCATTCTACCAGAAACCCTCCCTCCTTTCCTTTTACCCCCTAAATGTGAGCCCTCTAAAAAGGCTTGCCACCCTGCAAGCCACATATAGGTTTATCACTGGATAGTTTTCTACCACAATGCCTCACTGACCTTTCTTCAACATATCATACTATCTGATACTGTCTTTAAACCACGAGAATTTAAAGGGACTGCACAGCTATCATATGCATTAAATTCAATAAGATGGCTGGGATGTCCCTTTAAGCTAGTTACGTGGCAGTCCTGCCATTGTTTTCATCAAAACCTTGGTTAGTATTTCATATGGACACATAATGCCTACCTTAGCACACAATAGTTTTCTGTTGCTGAGAAGGATACATTTACAATGCCTTCTACTAGGAATGTATATGGTTATACTACAACATTCACATGGGGCTGAAAATGACTGAAAAGGGGTTTAACTGCCATAATTTTATGGGCTCTCCCTCTCTGGGGTCCTGATGACTACAAGTCATTGTGGCACAGAAATACACTGTCTTACTTACTTTCATTTGCTCTTGAGCTCGGAACGCTGCGCACACTGCCAGACTCTTGTTTAAAGTTAAACTCTTATTTTCTTTTATATTTGCATTGTCCAAGTTTTTTACCCCTCCCCCTGTCTGTCTTTTTCTGTCTCTTCCTCTCATTATCATACTGTGCAGGTCTCTAAAATTGCCATTTTCTGACACACACTCCATCAATCTTTGTCTGTCTCTGCCACATGAATTTTTATACAGTTCATAAATATACATTTAATCTAGCCATACTATCTAAAGGTTAATCACTGTGAGTAGAGGCCGTGCTGGTGCCCTAAGCCTCTTTACAATTACAATCTTTGCTAGCATACCATTTCCAATGTGCCATAGTATTCACACTATATATATACATGCATACATACATTTGCGAGATATCAAATATATTGCCATATAGTCTGATGGCATACCCAATATTTATGCTTCAGATAGGTGCTTTTATATAGTATTTGCCTGGTGTGTGCAGATTACTTGCTTTGTTGCATATAGATATAACACTATAGAAATAGAAAAGGAATATAAGCTTGTAGTTACAAATTCTGTCATTTAAATATTACATTACATTTATTTATAAAGCGCTGGCAGATTCCACAGCGCTGTTACATTCATTAGAACAATTTATAAACACATACAATAACACATACAAAAACAAACTGGTGCAAAAGAGAAGAGCTCTTGCAAGCTTACAGTCTAGTCGGTGGTTGAGGGGAGTGAGACAATAGGAGAGGACTGCTTGGATGGGGATGAGTTGATCTGGTTCCGATGATGTGTTGAAGCTGTTGATAATACAGATGGCTTGATTATGATGATGGTTGTGAGTACTGGGAAGGAATGTTGTACGTTTCCCTGAACAAGTGGGTTTTCAGAGAGGTTTTGAAAGACGCGTACGATGCAGAAAGTCTGACGGAATGGGGAAGGGAATTCCACAGGAGAGGAGCAGCGCGGGTGAAATCCTGAATACGGGAGTGGGAAGAGGTAACAACAGTAGAAGAGGAGCGCAGAGGGCGGGAAGGGGTTTATTTGGATAGCAGGATAGAGATGTAAGGGGGTGCCGAGTTGTTGAGGGCTCTATAGGTCAGGGTTAGAAGTGTAAATTTGATTCTGAAGGGTATTGGGAGCCAATGAAGTGATTGGCATAGTGGCATGAGGAGCGGCGGCAGAGAAAGATTACTCTAGCTGCAGTGTTGAGGATGGATTGAAGCGGTGAAAGGCGGGAGAGGGGGAGACCGGTTATTAGGCAGTTGCAATAATCCAGGCGGGATATCACAAGGGATATCACAAGGGAGTGGATTAGTAACTGGTGAGGGACTGGATGTGAGGGATGAAGGAGAGAGCAGAGTCGACGGTGACACCAAGGCAGCGAACCTGGTCTGTTAGTTGGATAGTGGAGTTATCAACAGTAATAGAGGATGCCAGGAAAAGTGGACATAGCAGATGGCAGTATTACCATGAGTTCGGTCTTAGAGATGTTGAGCTTTAGGTAACGGGACGCCATCCATGATGCAATTCCTGATAGACAGTCAGTGAGGCGAGTTAGAAGAGAGGGGGAAAGGTCAGGAGCAGAAATATAGAGTAGGGTGTCATCTGCATATAGGTGGTACTGGAAACCAAAGGAAGAAAATATAAACAAAAAATCTTTTTTGTCATGCGAATAGCCCATTCATGTTCATGTAACAGCACAGTTATGCACAACAGTTGCATTCACTAAAGTGAACTCAGCTACCGGCTTGACTACAATTATTGTCAGCGTGAAAAGCATTGCAAATGATTTAGTAAAGAAGGGAAGCTCTATCACCTTGCTCAGTAGAACAATGCTGTGAGGGTTATTTTGATCTTATGGTTTTACAACTCCTTGCAATTGGGTATTGACTCATTATATACTGGGCCAGCACTGTGTATAATATTTCTTTTATTATTTGTTGTGTTACTACATTCTCCTGTGATAAAGAAAATTGATTAAGCTGTCTTCTCTAACAAGTGCAGCACACAATGGTGTAATTTCCAACCACTCAAAACATAACCAAAAATGTGAATAGCTAATGTTTTGTACAATAAAACTGAAATAATAATACAGCCATACACAAACACACACCAGGACAGGCTCTACTACACTGACACCCAGACACACACACCAGGACAGGCCCTGCCACACCGACGCCCAAACACACACAACAGGACAGGCTCTGCCACACTAACACCCAAACACAAACACCAGGACAGGCTCTGCCACACTGACACCCGCATCCGGAGGTTTTCCACGGATGGTTTCACTTTGGTATTGATTTATGTGATGGTCGCTGCCCCCAAAACAGCCTGCCTGTGGCATCTTTGCCCCCAAAACAGCTTGCCTGTGGCATCTTTGCCACCAAAACAGCCTGCCTGTGGCATCTTTGCCACCAAAACAGCCTGCCTGTGGCATCTTTGCCCCCCCTTACACATCCATGCTATCACATACACATGTTCATTCACTCGTTCACAAATATTTATTCACTAATTAACAGATAGTCATTCACTCATTCAGATATTCATTCATACATTGATAATCATTAATTCCCTCATTCAGATACTCATTTACATATACTCATTCACTCACTCCTTCATAGATACTCATTTATTCACTTACTCACTCAATCTCACATACTCCTTCATACAGCCTCCCTCACCCCCTTACCTGAGCTCATGATGTACGCGCCGCTCGCAGACCTCCGCGGACAACCTGTTCTACTGCACAGGGGAAGCAGACGGGCAGCAGGGTCATGTGACGTACGTGATGTACGTAACGTGACTCCGTTGGATTCCTGCTTCCCCCTGGTGGTAGAAGAGACGCTGCTGACGCGCGTCCCATTTGTTTTTAGACAACAAATTTTATTTCCTGCATTTTCAGTTCGGACAAAATTCAAGGACTTTTTCCATTTACACACAAAATTAGTTGTCGCTCACCGTCACTCACTCTCACAGTCTCTCTCATGCCTTCTTACACTCTCTCACACTTTCATTCACTCTCTCATGCTGTTTCTCAGTGTCTCGATATATTGTCCCCTGACCGACTTTGTGTCCCTGTATCAGTTCCTTGAGCTCTGCTTCTTCCCTTGACTCTTGTTCTTCTTCTCTTCTTTCATTGCCCACTTCTTCCCATGCTACAGGAGGCCTGATTGCCAGAGCTTTACTGGGGAGAAGCAGAAAAAGAAAGACTAAAGAACTAGAAGAGGCAAGGGAAGAAGCAGGGATGTGGAAAAGGAGATAGGAACATACAAGCAGTAGGGAGACATTGTGAGAGTAACAAAAGCAACGAAATGCAAATAATAATTTGTAGCTCTCTGCTTCATTTTTGCTTGTTTCTTATTGTCTCTGCTCATTTTCAGACATATAAAATAACGAACATTGGCAAATTTAGTTAAAAGTACAAATCTGAATGTACTGGTGCCGAAAGAACATGTCTCGATGCCTGTCAAAGTACTGAATGGGTCCATCAGTACCCATGTAACGGCTGGCTCTGCATGTACCCTTATTGTATCCATCTCTCTTCATATCCAGTTCTTTCTCTCTCTCTCTCTCTCTCTTTCCTCATACAGCTGTATACGATTTGGTTCTGATTTAATCTTGTCTCCCAGGTCTTATTGATCTGTCAAAGAAAACATATTTGTCAGCTACATGAACACTGGCCATAGGGGAGAGCAATCATAAGCACACATTCTCAAAAGGACCATTATATCTTCTGTCTATCCTACCTACCATTGCCTGGTCAGATCACATCAGACTTTTCCTGATCAGAAAAAAACAGGAGGTGAACAAGACAAACGGCACTGTACCAGGAAGCAGATTTATTAAGTTGCACCTTACAGTGAAATTTCATTTTGATGACTGCAACGGCGAAAAATAATAACTCAAGCTTTGTGTAAAAGGAATTAACCCCTTCAGGACCAGGTTGTTGTTTTTTTACCATTTTTGCGCTAAATGACGAGAGCAGTTTTTGTGTTTTTGATGTCTCTTTTCAACTCTGATTGCCCACTAACTCATTTAATGCACCCCCACAAAATATATATATTTTTTTTTTTCAGCACAAGGGTTTTTCTTTTGAAATTATATATATATATATATATATATAGATATATATATAATATATAGATATATATAGATATATATATATATATATATATATATAGTAAATTGTGTTTAACACCAATTTATTTAAATCAGCACGGCCAACGTTTCGGACTACCTACGGTCCTTTCTCAAGACGGTCTTTACTATAACATCATGTGAGTGCCCATCTTTCGTACAGATTAGACTGTCAGATTCAGTGCAGTCTTCCCTCCTCCCCACAGACATGTAGGGCATAGAAGCAAAATACTATGCAGATCGCATAGCAAATGAACGGTGCGGGTCTGGCGAGTGACCTGAAATGGAATGCAAGTTGTGATCAGTGCTGCTATAGGTGTTCAGGCACCCTGTGTGGGCCACCCCAGTGGTGCTCCCTCCCCCAGTCATCATCCCTCGAGTTTCTTTGTACCCTGCTTCACTTTGCTACACCTCTCTTTTCCTCCCTCATGTAGTTCAAATATAGATCAAATAAAAAACACATGAAAACACAGCATTGCAGGTACAGAGCAACTAAATAACATACAAACCCAGCCTTGGAGGTATAGATCAAATGAAAAATCACAAGCAATTCAGAATTGAAGCCATAGATCAAATAAATAATTCACGGAAACCCTATGCACACATAGATCAGAGATTGCAAGCCCCAAAGGCCAGCCCTGGCAACCAGATTGCACACATAAGACTTGTCTCAGCACTGGTTGGACACACAGGACTTGCCATCTTTGTACACAATCAGCCTCCCTGTGCCATCTTTGCCCAACACAGCATGCCTGTGCCATCTCTGCCCCCCCACTTACACATCCATGCTATCACACACATACATACTCATTCATTCGCAGATACTCATTCACAAATACTCATTCATTCACTAATTCACAGATACTCATTCATACATCCAACACCACCCCCTTACTTCAACTGCAGATTTCTCTGTGGCACACACACATTTCCTTAGGGGGCGGCAGCTTACCTCTGCTTTGCTCGCACACTTCTTTTTAACCACCCTGGGGAAGAATGAAGGCAACAGGGTGACGTCATGTGATGTAACTTTATGTGACCCTGCTGCATCTCTGCTTCTCTTGGGCGGTATAAGAGAAATTGCTCGCGACACAGAAGTAAGCAGTGTATATGTGTATAACTGAAAAATGATTTTTCTGTCACTGCCAGAGTTGCCCTAAATAATTTGTGTTGTATTATTATTATATATTGTTTTATATAACCCTATCATATTCCATAGTGCTTCACAATGGATAGACAGGACATTACAAGTAGTATATAACATAACAGTTTGACTTACAGAAACAGCAGTTGAGGAAGACCCTTGCTCAAATGATCTTACAATCTAAACAAGATATAACACATGTTATATATGCTCTGTATATTTTGTAGAAATCCACATTACAATTCAGATATTCTGTAAGCAACACGGTTTCCTAATTGTTTAGTTTGTCATGAAGGAGCTGGGTTTCTCTTTGACAGTTAATCTTACACTAGTATTTCTTGAGGCTGTTTATTGAACTATAGGCTACACTTGTATACAATATACATTTTATACACTGGGATAGGCATCAACATTGCTCATGGTGGACATCTACTGGGGTCTGGGGTGGACAATTGTATGATGTTCTATGGACCTTCACAAACCTTGCCAGGGACACTGGTGTCCTTGTGTGGAGACTTTGGTTATCCCTGTTTATACATAAGAGTTGTGCCTATGGTTTAAAACACTCACTTTAATATGTACGTAAACTTATTTTCTGCTATAAAGTTGAGTGGCATATTGGTTCATAAACGTGAAATGCTACTTTTTCACTTTAATAAAACATATTTTCATAATAACTTCAGGATTCAGTGCTTACAAACAAATGACAAACATAATGGGAAATGTGGGAACATTTACTATTAAAGCTAGGCACAAACAACTGATCATCACAGCAACTATGATAGGCTTTTAACATTACATATGTTTATTAGTAAAATTAGTTTAGGTTTTTATTTTTTCTGGCTTTCTTCTCTTTCCACCTCCTCTTTATTACTTTCTTGTGTCTCTCCTTCTCCCTGTTTTACTTTCCATCAGGAAGCTCTTAAATATTAAGGTTTATTCTGAATGTCCTGCTATTCTTAAAAAATATCCAGATCCTTGTTAATGAACAGTGCACTGTTCACTCTTTACATTGGCCCTGCACATATTAATACAATGTTATAATATCCCATCTAAGACACAGTTTTTTTTCTTTTAGTCAATTTTCAATCCAGACATATATTTGCCCCCAAGACCTGTCCTTTACAAAACAATGCTGACTTCTACTAACTATGTTCTGATTCAATATGTATTATTGAATGTTGTGGCGTTAGCAACTCTTCAAATAATTTCCTTACTACAGATGTCAAGCTCACGGGCCAGTAGTTGCCTGGCTGAGATTCTGATCCCTTTTTGAATATGAACATCAACCTCTCCAAAACTGAACTCCTCATCTTCCCTCCCTCCAACTTTCAGATTCCCCCATCTATCTCCCTCAATGTTAATGGTGCCATCATCTCCCCGTCTACTCATGCACGCTGTCTTGGTGTCACCCTTGATTCCGACCTTTCGTTCACACCCCATATTCATTCTGTCTCTAAAAACTGTCGCCTTCATCTTAAAAACATTGCCCGTATCCGTCCCTTCCTAATGCAGCATACCACTAAGGCTCTTGTCCATGCCCTGATTATCTCCCGTCTTGACTACTGTAACTCTATCTTAGCCGGTCTCCCTCTTAACCGTCTCACCCCTCTACAATCTACCATGAATGCTGCTGCCAGACTCATCTTCCTCTCCCATCGCTTTACTAATGTCTCTCCCCTCTGTCAGTCTCTTCACTGGCTGCCTGTGCGCTTCAGGACTCACTTCAAAATCCTCACTCTTACTTTCAAAGCCCTTCACAGCGGTTCCCCTCCCTACATCTCCTCTCTCATCTCTAAATACACACCTAACCGGTCTCTCCGCTCATCCAATGATCTCCTTCTATCCTCTCCTCTGATTTCTAGCTCTCATGCCCGCTTACAAGATTTCTCAAGGGCTGCCCCTATCCTCTGGAATGCCCTCCCCCAGTCTTACCGTCTCTCCCCCTGCCTTTATTCCTTCAAAAAATCCCTCAAGACCCACTTCTTTAAGGATGCTTACAACATAGCACACTGACGGCCTCCCATACTCCCATATTCCTTTAGCTCACCTTTCCTAGTCCCTCTCCTGCAATACTTTTACTAGTGTGGCTGGTAACAACGGCACTTTTGCCTATTGTGTAATACACCCAACTCCCTCTAGACTGTAAACTCTTTTGAGCAGGGCCCTCCTCACCTGTTGTCTCTGTTAGTCAATTTGTAATGTAACATACTACTTGTTATGTCCTGTCTACCCATTGTACAGCGCTACCCAGTTTGAGGGTGCTATATAAAACAATAAATAATAATAATAATAATCTACCTATTGGCACTGAAAGAATCCCTGAAGATCAAAAATAATTGTCGGGCCAAAATTAAGTATAGCTCCTTAAGTACCCTTGGGTATATACCATCCGGCCCTGGGGCCTTGTCTACCTTAACAGTATTTAATTGCTTAAGCAAATTTTCATGTGTCGACCAATCCCATGTTTGTTACAATGCCAGCACGGGGATCAGCCATAAATATTATTTAAAACATCGGCTTTCTCTTAGTCCTTAATAAGCAACATTTTCTACCTTTATTTTTTGCCATTTACATACTTAAAAAAAATTAAAAAAATAAAAACTAGTTTTTCATTTCCTGATTCAGCCATTTTTGCAGGCTTTGTTGGCATTTTTGTACTCTATAAACGATACTGCTGATCCCTCTCTTTTATAATGCTTGAATGCCATTTTGTTGTTTTTTTATTTCCTGTCTTATGTTACTGGTAAGCCACATTGGTTTTAATTTGCTTCTTTTGTCTTTGTTTCCTAAAAGTATACATTGATGTGTGTAATTTTGTAATGTAAGTTTAAAGGTATTCCATCTGAAATTAAATCTTCTGGTGCAGTAGTTACCAATTTATATAGTGCAGAAAGTTGAGGAGAGTAGGAAGCCCACAGCCCCAGCCTTTCTGTCATGGGTTAGGGAGTGTGAGCAAGGTGGAGGCCATAGGAGAGAGCAGTGGAAGAGGCAGCGTTACAAGAGCTAAGCCAGGTTTCAGTTACAGCAAGAAGGTGCATAGAACTAGAGGTGAAGTGGTCATGTAAGGCTGTTAGTTTGTTTGTCAATGATCCCCTACTAAGCTTAACGGCATAATGACAAGACTGTTTTTTACTTGTAGTACACTCTGGGACAAAGGCTGTTTTAACATTTTGCGGTGGTGAAGGACTTTTTCTCACTTTTATTTGAAAAATCTTTTACTCATCCGCAAAAAACAAATAAAAAAACCTGCTAAATTGATTCTAATATTTGTCCTGAGGTTAGTAATGCCCAGTGTTTTTGTGTTTTGTTTGCTTTTTTGCATGTTATAGGGTAATAAGTACAAGTAGCATATTGCTAAAAAAATATTTTTTCAAATATGGTCATACTGCCCTCATGTCCTATTTGGAACATCTTTGAAACTGGCCTCTTAGATTTACCCCATCAAACCACATATGTTTGAAAACTAGACACCCCAGGGTATTTCAAATACTTGCATTTAAACACTTTCCAGGCACTAATTCTACCAGCTGTAGTAAAAGTTTGCGGTAGTAATTTTTTGGTGTTTTTCTTTCACACACATTGTATTTTGGTATGAATTTACCACTCCTGGGATAGGTCACTCAACAACACCCCAATATGTGTTCAGCAACATCTCTTGAGTACAGTAATACCATACATGCATCGGTTCATTGGGTTATTTGGGAGGTAAAAGGGCACAGTGTGTCCTGGGGTGGGTTTTCAGTGACCGGTTTAATCAGTCACTGACCTCATCATCTGGTGGCAAGCTATGTAAAGGCAGACGTTCACATTAATAATCTAATTACTATATTTTGAGTGCAAATAATTTGAAATGTTTCTTTTTATCATAACTGATTATATAATGATTCACACATTTTATGTACTTATTTACTACTTATCCAACATTGCTGTGGAATTTATTTATGACATTTACTACACATAAATAGTCTGGAAAAAGTTTTGCAAAGCAGCCAATGGCCGTCCAAAACAGATGGGGTATGAGTATTTATAAAGATCTGGCAAGGTGTGTATGCATTGTCAGTGCAGTAATTTAGACTTGCATTTTATGGTTTCCCTCAAGGCACCATGAAAAATCTGCTTCCTCAAATACCTACGTACACCCATATAAACAAACACTAAAATTAAATATATTAAAATATATTAAAATATAAATAAGTATTCTGTTTCATGTTAACACAGACAAAAATACAAAAAAAAAATTATATAAATAAAAGAATAATAAAAAGAATGATAAAAATAATAACCTACACACTTCTTTGGCCCTTCTTTAATGCATTCAAAGAAGCCTGTGTAGTATTTTTATTCAAGTACCAATTACAGGTCCTGTGTGGGCCCTCCCCCACCCTGGGACCCTTAAACATATGTTCCACATGATGGTTAATCCAGCCATGCTTATAAAAACTGTCCCTTTTTTGGCTATTTTAAACTCTGGTGGCTTTATCATTTTAATTTCCGCTATTTTTTCACATAAAAGATTAACAGACCATGGCAAATCAATTTAGCTATTTTATATTATTATTTAAAAGGTATTAGACTTTGAAGGCTAGAAGCAGCATGTTGTCTTAGTTATGATTAATGCTTAACAGTCTCTGAGGTAAAATTACAATTAAAAAACTACATGTCTATCAGCATCTGGCAGGGTGTTATAGTATAATTAATAAGCTACCCACTGTTTCATGGTCGTACAGCTTAAAAGGTATATCAAAAACATCTCTGTTTAGACTTGAACGCAGTCATACCTTTGCCTCCCTCCTTGTCGCAGTTAGAGCTGGCCACAGTGGCCAGCAGCTTTAGTTGCCTGCACCGCGCCGGCCTAGGTCAGAGTAGCCCTTTCCAAACTATTTTGAACCAGCTTAGAGAGACAGGAACGTATCAGGGTCATGTTACATCACATTACCCTGCAGGGAAACCGAGGCTGCCTTCACAATGTGCGAGCAGCCAGACAGCAAGCTGCTGGAGAAGTGAGAGGTAAGCAGGGGTTGGTGGGAGAGGTGGTATGTATGTATGTTTGTATTTATGTGGGCAGAAATGTGTATGTATAAATGTATGTGACCATGGATGCGAAATTGTATATATGTGAGGGTGGGGGTGAGATGGAGTGCGTGTTAGTGAATATGACTAAGTGTGTGTAATTTGTGTTAGTGTGTTTACACATATATGTGCAGCAGTGTATTGTAAGGGGTAATGATGGCACGGACAAGCTGTTTGAGGGCAATGATGGCACAGACCAACTATCAGAGGCAAAGTTAGCACAGAAAAGCTGTTTGGGGGCACTGACAAGCTGGGGCAAAGATGGCACAAACAGGCTATTTGGGGGTTAGGATGGCACTAATAAGCTGCTTTTGGGCAAAAGAAGCTCACAAGCCGTTTAGGACAAATGTGGCACTGTGGGACATGTTGCTTGGTGAAGGGGGGGGGCAATTTTCGCACCAGGGCCCTATGGTTTCTAGTTACACCTCTGCACCTTATGGTCTGTGTAGGTCCATTCCGTTAGCCATAAATAATTCAGATCACTGACATCACTCTACTAGGCCCCTCCTGCAAGATGGGCATATATGGCACTGAATAATGTATAGCTAATAATTTCTTGACAGTAATCTCAGGAATACCGTATTGGCTCGGATATAGGCCGCCCCCGTATATAGGCCTAAAAGTTTGGTGCTTTTTTAAAGAAAAAGTTTTTTTCTTTAAAAAAGCACCAAAAAAACATGCTGCCACTCTGTCTCCCCCCCGAGATATGCTGCCACTCTCCCCCCCGAGATATGCTGCCACTGTCCTCCCCCCCGAGATATGCTGCCACTGCCCCCCCCCGAGATATGCTGCCACTGTCCCCCCCCCCGAGATATGCTGCCACTCTGCCCCCCCCGACTTACCAGAGCAGACTCCCGGGTGTCTTGCGGGGCCGGCGGGGGACATCTACGCAATACGCGTATACAACTTCCGGTGTCGGCCCTCAGCGGATGTGCCGGCACCGGAAGTTGTATACGCGTATTGCGTAGATGTCCCCCGCTGGCCCCGCAAGACACCCGGGAGTCTGCTCCGGTAAGTCTTGGGGGCAGAGGTAAAACACAGCGTGCGGACGGTCACCAGCTGCGGCGATGCGGGTAAACAACCTCCGCTGCCGGGACATCTGCACGACGTGCCGGCAGCGGAGGCTGTTAACCCGCATCGACGCAGCCGGTGACCGTCCGCACGATACGCTTAGACAACCTCCCGTGCCGGCACCCCCCCCCCGTGACAGTGCTGGCAGGGGAGGCTGTCTGAGCGTATCGGAGAGTAGGATACAGGTCCCCTGCACTGCTGCGGGGGATCTGTATCCTAACCCCGCTGCCTGCCCGGCGCCCGGAACTGCATGTCCCGGGCGTCGGGCGCTAGACCCCGAATATAGGCCGCACCCCCACTTTAAAAACTTAAAGTGGGGGGAAAAAGTGCGGCCTATATTCGAGCCAATACGGTATATATATATAAGGAGGACCCCTTACTTGTTGCTTAGACCTAAGTGATTACAAGTGAGTCTTTCAAATTGTGGACTCGCTTGTTGTGATTTGTTCTAAATCCTACTCTTATTTATAGGTTAAGTGAAACATGATTGAATAAAATGAATACCCGCTACTGCATAACAGATTGTTGTTTTAAGTGTTTTTTATTTTTTTGTTTTTCACATTGACCTCAATTTTACATTTAAATTAAGTTATTCAAAAAGCATAAAGTACGTTTTACATAGGACAGTGGACTTAAAAAAATGAAATATATAATACTTATATACATGTATATATTAGCTTTAAAGGTCAAACAAACATGTTTGGTTATGTGTAAACGCGTATGTATATATATATATATATATATATATATATATATATATATATACATACACACACACTCACACAAATGTATAGATATATTTAAATTAAGATGCAAGGGAAGCAAACAATGGTAACATATCATATTTTGTCACAGTGACTGCATAGGTTACCATCTTCCAGTCTTCAAATATACTATTTAAAGACAGAATGATTACAACCGCATGATCATTGAAGTTTGTTTTTAAATCATGTGATATAATGAAGGCGTTAGTAGATGTTTTGAAGGCCAAGGAATAGCTTACCATGTAGCCCAGACCCGGGTGTATACAATTACAATATGCTGATAGTATAAGGTTAGCATATGATGTTTTTTTTTTAGCAGGACATTTGCCTTCCCAACAACGTAATAAGTGAGTAACTCATGAAACATACAGTTGGAGCAAACTGCTCTTGTATTGTATGTCAATATGTTTTTTCTATTTCTAGGCTATTTGTACGTGACATGCAGACCCCACACATATCATAGACATGCCTGAGAGTATTCTAATACATACAAAGTCATATAGTTGCACACATATATGCATATATGCATATGGTCATGTACAAAATTTTATGTATATATATATATATATATATACTTTTTAATATGTACATTTTTACACAGATGTATAAGCATACACATATATGTGTGTTTATACATATGAACATACAGTTATAGTTGTGTGTTGATATGCATATAATTTCCTGTATTAGGTAGTAGAGTGTTTGCAGAATAAGTTTCACAGGCTGGGGTATGTTCCCTCGTCACTAGGGACTTCATTTTATATGTGAAAGCTACCATCCTGTATGTTGCTGGCAGCCCACTTTTGCTTTGTATATCAATGCAGCAGTACAGAGAAAGAGGGGTTCGTGTTCAATGGTGACATCAAAAGGTTATGGAGAAGAGGCCGGAGGAGCTTTGAAAAAGGCCATGGACTTCTGGACGATATTGCACTCATGCAATGATTTTGTTCTCCAGGGCAGTGATTCTCTTCGATACTGCTTCAAGTAGATAGTGAGTTAAGGAAATATGAAAATATCTATTCATCTATTCAGTATTTCATCATGGAACATTAAGTCTTGTATGTTTGACCTCAACATATATTTTAGTTTACGTTGTGCTGGTAGTAACATTTATGTTATTGCCGCTGCTTGATATCCATCAGCAAAGCATGGGATAGACAGAAAACTGCTATAAGACAAGAATATGGACCAAATTAAGTTTAGGGTTATATATCAAGTATGCAGACTACATCATCTAAACTGTTTTTATCTTTCTGTTACATCCCAAGCTGTGTGCTAGCCACCTTCTGAAACCAGGCCCCTGCAGGATTCAAGAGCCTTTCTGTTACATCCCCAGATGTGTGCTGGCCACCTTCTGAAACCAGGCCCCTGGAGGATTCAAAAGGTATTCAACTATATTTCAACTACTTTGCCAGATCTGCAAGCAAGTTTGTTTTGTGGCCAAATGTACATTTTTAAAATGTACACTCCTTTGCCCTGGTGCCCTCCCCCACTGGCCTCCTACAAGCCATAACTCTGCGCCTTTTTACCTAAAATAACTTTCTCTTATTTCACCACTCTTCTCTTGTAACTTTTCTGTTGCATCCCAAGCTAGGTGTTAGACCCCTTATGAAACCAAGCACTAAGCCGCCCACTCCTCTGTTCATTTTATTTATACATCCTGAAGCCATTTAGCCATTCACCCCTCCCAATGTTGCAAATAACCATACTATTAATTTGGATTGTAAGCTCACAAGTGGGGCCATCATAAGCCCACCATTCCTGCCAGGAACTTTGTATAAAAGTAGCATAAGGCTAGATGCCAAGCTCATAGGCAGGGTTCTCTACTCCTGATGTATCTGTATGTATTAATGGCTCCATTTAAATTGTACAGCACTGCGGAATTAGTTGCCTCTCAATAAGTAAAAGATAATAATAATAATTCTTGCATCACATTCTATATTTCTAGGGTGACCCCTTTATATTCACAGTCAAAACCTCCACGATTACATCAGCTTTCCCAAAATATATTATGTAAAGGATATTCTTCCTTGTTAGGGACTGGATGAGCTCTTCAACCTTTGTTTGGAACTTGACAATGGCTTCACACTCACATGGGTTTTCCTCTAGGGAAAAAAAACACTAGTTATTAAAACTAATACTTTTTACAATGATTTTTTGTATATCTTTATGCCACCTACCTTTCTACATATACCGACCACTTAACTTTATACCTTTTTTTACAACGCTGTCCCTTTTTGATCCTATGCATTGATTGATTATCTATCTATCTATCTAGTGATCCATGTATCTCTCACACCACCTTTTTGCACCTATTTTTGTTGAATTTTGTTTTTAGCTAATGTTCTTATTTTATTAGTTTTTTGTTTTATGGATTCTTATGTACAGTCTCTGTTTTAAAAATGTACATCCATAAAATGTGAACAAATATAAAATCAAGTAATAGCTTGCTCATACCAACACATATCTTCACTTGCAGTTTCTTGCCAATTTCCTTCATAGCTTTGAAGTCAGCTGTGTAGAAAGAATGCTCAGCCACTGGTTCAGAGGCTATCATCCTCAGCTCATCTTCAACAGCGTTACCTACACCTACAGCGTACATCTTGTATCCTGTGGGAATTAGGAAAAAAGAAAATATGTTATATGACCAAGCTATAGTTAAATGTAAGATATTTAATTGCACAAATGTAACTTCTTAACTGTAAAGATAAATGAATAATTATGTAAGTGTAAATATCTTAAGCATCTTATCCAATCATGAATCAGCTATTGTAGCCGGCCCTTACATTGGACCAGGCAGCACATTGACAGAGGTAATTTGCCTAACCATGTTCTTTGAGGATACATTTGTGGAGGAGAAGCGTTTCTGCACCACTCTTTCTCCACAAATATATTTGCATATTTTGGCCTCACCTGCACTTTTGTGAAAAGGCAAATCGTCGGGGACAGCCTTTCTCCCATTCCTCTTATTGGAGAAGAGGGTATGCCCAGAAACTCTCCCCTTTTTTGAGGAAGTGCACCTGGAGCAGAGGCGTACCAGGGAACCAGGGAGACAGAAAATTAGCAGGGTCACATAACGCGAGGGTATGTGACGCCGCGTTTCAACACAAGGCTGCTCACAGCCAGATGGAAAGCTGCATTTGAGGTAAGGGGGTGGGGGAGTATGTATGTGTAGATGTGAATGCGTGGGAGAATTGATGTGTATGTGTGTTTATGAACATGTTTGTGTGCGAGCATGAATATGTATGTGTGAGCATGGATGTGTGTGAGAAGTAGTATGTGCGTGAGATTGTAAGTCTGTGCAGATGTGAGTATATGTGTAAAAATGTGTGCCAGTCTGTATGTACCAGGGTTTGTGTGTAAGCACGGATGGGTGTTTGAGAATGTATGTGTGTGAGCATAGATGTGTATGTGTGACCATGGATGTGTATGTGTGTGAGCATAGATGTGCATGTGTGTTTATGATAATGAATGAATGATAATGAATGTGTAACAATGAATGTTTGAGCACCGATGTGTATGTGCGTGTATGAGCCTGGATGCATTCAGTGGCCAAGTGCCCCGCTTTGCACTCTTGGGGCCCCGTGGTAAATCACACTCCTGCCAGCAATGTGATCCACCACTGAGCACCTAGAACAGTAGCAAATCTATAGAGAGGGGCAAGCTGTGAGGCCATCTCCCCTGGGCTGGTCTTCAGGGCTGTGCAGAGGCAGGCGCACGATTGGGATCTCCCCAACAAGACCTGCTCATCAGGCACTATGGCCTAGGTAGCAGGTGCCCACAGGAGCAAACGCTCAGTAGGGCCGGATGGGGAGATCACAATCTCCCTATTACCGGCCCAACATTAAGTGAGTTTGTGGTCTCTCACTTCAGGCTTCGGTGTCCATGCTGCCTAATCACTATGCATCAGCAATTGAGTAACAGACCTTGGGGTTTTTTTTGTGGGGGGGTAGGGGCCCCACTGCATTGGTTTTCCCAGGCCCTAAAATGCTGTTAAGACACCCCTGGATGTGTATGCTTAACCAGAGGAAGAAAGAAGACACAAGGGAAATTACACAGACAACAAGAGCAGAGCTGCGGGAAAAAAGTCAGGGACACGAATGCAATCGATTGGTGGAGAAGGAAGACATTGACAGTGAGAGTGTATTTATAAATCATGATATAATGAATGTAGGCGTGGATTTGGTGGGCGTGATTGTGGTGGCGGAGGGCAACATTTTATCCTTAGACCCAGGCAGCACAATGTCTTTGAGCAGCCCTGCGCTCATTGTTATGCTATAGAGAATGTATTTATTTTCCAAAGTATGTGACAATAGAAGCATATATAAAATTATCCAAAGCAATGTATAGGTCTCCTTACCAAGTTCCTTGGCCTTGATTGCTGCATCATTGATGTAATCCTGGGAGCGCCCATCTGTGAAAACTATGCCAACTTTGGCCACACCTGGCCTGCCTCCACTGGAGATAGCAAAACTGTTGTCAATGAGGTATTGAATGGCCTGGCCAGTCATGGTTCCCTTCTCCATGTAATCCATCTTTTTCACTGCTGCCTTAATGTCCTTCTTGCTGTTATATCTTCCCAGAGGAAACTCCTGTCTGACTGAGCTGGAGTACTGAACAAGACCCACATGAGCTTTCTTTTCACCCACATCCACAGAATCTACAATTTGGTTGATGAATTGCTTGACAAGTTCAAAGTTTTCTGGACGCACACTCTTGGAGCCATCAATCAGAAACACTAGGTCAATGGCAGAGGCACCACAGGCTAAAATACATAGAGGAAATAAAAATGCATCAACCTATGTTCTGGACAAAAGAACTACACTGTACCGTTCAAGAAATATTTAGTATTTAACATTATTTTCCAGTTATCCCCTCTACTCCCTTATCATCACTATGAAGAGTTTTATTTAAGCCCAAACATCAATCTAATTTATATGATCACATTTTCTTTATGTTTCCACATAAAATTTGTTAACGTGTTAACTTTGTTAAACTTTGCTAACCATTACAAGTCTTCCCATCTTCATTTAATGTGAAGCCATCCCTGCAGGCACATGTGTAAGATCCTGGAGTGCTGACACAGATTTGTTGGCAGTCATGATCTCCGGAGGAGCAGAGGTCAGCCATTGCTGGAACGACATAGAAGACTTAAAAAATGGCATATAAATTAACATGATATGCTCAAATACAGATACTGTAGATGCCAACACATTCAACATTCACACAGAGTACTTACCACAGAAAGCCTCCTGGAACTTTTTGCTTAGCTTCTCAATTAAACTGTAACTTTCTACATAATCCGCATGCTCATCTAATGGCTCACTGGCAATTTGTCGCAGGGTGGTCATATCCACACGTCCCACTCCAATTGCAAAGATCTCCACTCCGCTCTCTCTAGCGCGTGCAGATATATCCTTCACACCATCCTGAGGGCGTCCGTCTGTAACCACAATTGCGACCTGGGAACCATGACATGATAAAAAGCTGTAATCATGAAGATTACCCAACTCTCATACCTCTACATACATTATCTTATTACTCAGCACTCATTTATTAACATTTAGCTTCTAACTCAAATAATACAGCTGCTTGTTCTCTAATTGCAAGTTTGCTTACTTTGCAAACTAAACTTTGTCAAACATGGTACCAGGTTGAGCCTCCAGACATGGCTCCAGAGTCTTGCAGAACCTGGGTTCTTGTCTGTCCTGCTCTCCTGGAGTTTACCAACATTGCTCAAGCTAAAAATATGATTCCTAGAAAATAACTATTCTCAAGCTGATTCAATCCTTTCAATTCTTATCCTCTTCTATAATTCCTATCAATCCAACTAGCCCTGCATCAACTTTTATTTAACTTCTTCCTAAATGTAATCTCTCAGTAACTTCTGCTTTTGGTAATTATAACATGTAGCTATGACGTAGATTCCTCTGTGTATGTACACTGCCTGTAATTCAGTATCATGCACATACTTCATGATAACTAAAAGGCATTTTGGTTTAACTGTTATGCTATGAAAGCAGTGCTTGTCTGACAATGGCTTGTGTGTTTCTCAATATGTGATGATGCACAAATCACGTTATCCTACACCTTAAGAGAGGCTTGTTCCCGTAGTTTGGAAATCCCAACTGATAACACCTCTGACAGGTCTCTGTTCAGCCTTATCTGAGCTACATTCTTTGGTTAAATGTCCCAGAGATGGTCATAAATAAAGCTTAACTCATTGTAACCCACCAAAACCTACGGGAATGTTGTACCTATACAAAAGGGGGTCTTCTTAACTTATCTGGTCTCCAGTCCCTGACTGTCCCAGTCTAGCAGTGAAGCAATGACGTGTGCCCTGTCACCACATTTTTTTCCTCTCCCTCCTTCCATTGTTTTTCACACATGTAAAAGATGTATAACATTACAGCTGTGTGCCCTAACTCAGTTTTGACCCATAGCCTAGTAAAGAACAGGAGAATAGAGGTTTGTGCTGACAGGGACATGGACATCTCTGCTCCCCCACAAGGCCACCACATACTAGAGTTATAGTTGGTGGAAAAATATTTTACCACTGAGGACCCAGTAGCAGATTCATGTCTTTTTTATGATACTTTTTTAAAATCATATAGCAACACAGGTACAGGGACTGTTCTGTTTCCAGTAGTATACTACCCATAATTCTAGGTGCCTTCTTAGATTGATCACATTACTGTACTAATTATTGTAGGATGATTTTTATATGGTACTGTTAAGGATCAGAGAGAATATGTATATTCAAGATCTCAGTCCTTAATAGATCATTCCCAAATACATGAAAATATTATTTTCCATCATTGAGATATGTATCTGGCATTTCACTAATTTCATCATTTAACTACTTGTTTTCTCACCTTGCTGATATCAGGAGATTTTAACCGTGCTCCCTCTGCTTCGGTGAATGCTTGATTGATGGCATATTGAATGGCAAGCCCTGTCATCGTCCCAGTAGAGAGGGGTTGTACTTTCTTGACAGCTTGAAGAAGGGCAGCTTTGTTCTTGTGGGTTTTGAAGGAGAATTCATTTTTGACAGAACTGGCATAGTTGAGGAGACCAACTCTAGTGGCATTGGCTCCAACATCCAGAGACTCAATAACTTGGGACAAGAAGACCTTAACTTGCTCAAATTCAGACGGACGTACGCTACGAGAACTGTCTATAATGAACAGCAAATCGGTGGGACGGGTCCTACAATTGGGATCTTTTGAGTGAAAGTGAAAAAAAAGATTAGAAGTCAAGCAACTATATTAGACAACATATGTGTCTATTAGACCAATAACAATCTGTAAACCAACAGAGACACCGTACATACTTTATAAGCTGCGATTATAGCGATAACATATAGATTAGTAATACTATAAAAAAAGTTGCCTTTTTACATTTATAATAAATTAAAGATGTAAAAACTACAATGTAAAAGATGGAATTTATTTTTGTGATGGGAGATTGCTTAATGGTAACCTTCATCCCAGTAATGCCGTTTGTCACAATGCTACTCTTTATTATGAGACACTTTAGGTTTTTACACTATCCAATGCTTTGTGTTCTTTTATAATATCGCTAATAAATACTAGAGGGAGATTTAGTATAGCGGCTGTTTCTGTTTAGGATTAAAATCTCAATTGTTCTAGTCATTCTTCCAGTCACGGAAGAAATGCAGCATGCTTCATTCCAGTTTGTGTACCAGTGTGTTTTTAATGATCTCACATTTAAACATTAAGTTTTAAAATGGTTTCATAAAAT
This sequence comes from Sceloporus occidentalis, assembly GCA_023333645.1. NCBI lineage: Eukaryota > Metazoa > Chordata > Lepidosauria > Squamata > Phrynosomatidae > Sceloporus > Sceloporus occidentalis. The sequence continues at coordinate 5,038,493 of JALMGF010000071.1, read as the reverse complement.
GAGAGTTTGCAGGTAAATCTGCAGAAAAGATGCAGTTTTATCTCACCTTTATTAAAGGGGAATTGCTGATGGCCTTCTGCCACAAAATGACCCTGCAATCAGTAGCATACCTATCAAGGAATGTCCCTGAATTAACTGAATGTATTGCACTGGACAATACAAGCTATTCCCGAAAGAGACTCTCCTTTGGGTTGGCCATTCATTAAGACTATTGCAATGGATAAGGTGAAGCTGCAACTCTGTTGCAAGCTTAATTTCAAATTTCTGCTTTAGTGAATATACCCCATCTAAGTTACCAAATAAAGAGAAGTCATTTTAGCAATCAAAACTGAACTAAGCAGCCAGTCAGTTTAAGGGGTATGTTTCTGACTATATCTCTTCCCAAAGCAAAGTTGTAATAAACATTGCAACTATGATATCACTAGTTATCAATTTTAGGTTATTACAGTCTATTGCAACTATCATAGCTCATTGATATGTTCTGAGAAACTAGGTCTGACTTGATCTAGTGTTCTGTAAAAAGTAATTTAGTTATGTGCTGTATAATATAAAATATATCCAGGAATGGGGAAACATAAATTGAGAGGGTGTACACAACATTTACAATATCACTGTCCAGAATGCTGCAATGCAACCAATTGGTTAATATGTATTAATGCAGCCATACGTTTGGATCTTAGTTGTGATACCTTGAGCTAGCAATTAGTATTGATTTTGTGTTAAAAAATGTGGGCATTCTGACTTTTCACAATATGTAGCCTGAACCTTGTCACCCACACATATTTCTTTTATCATTGTCACCCCCCTAGTATCAGTTAAATCTAACTAGATTTTTTTGTAGCCAGATACATGGTGTAGCTTAGTCCTTAATTAACAACCTGTTTTGTATATTTTGTCAGATACACAGTTCCAAGACTCTTAGGTAGACACAGATTTTGGCTAATAGAGACAACCCTAACACAATAATACTAGTGACCATAATGACATAATGTGACAGCTTGCAGTAATATTATCAACTATATATGCTGGATAACTATGAATAGCTAATTTTTTTTATAATTCACCTTACTGATTGAGTATTGAGTTGAGTCTTTATGATGCATACTCTCCTGCAAACGTTATAGTTATTCTCCAACTTATGTTCCATCCCAACCTTCTAGAATGGCCCATAGAGCTTGTGGTGTAATATAAAATATTCAGTAATATCCTCTATTCTTTTGTAATTTAAAGCCCTCTCAATAAAAAGCTGGACAAAAATGACATATCTTCATGCCGTTCAAATTTTCTGCACGCTCCAGTGACTAAAGCCCCCAAAACATTGGCATTATAGTATTCAAATCAATATACCGGTATGTCTATCCATCTAGGGCATGTATGTGTAAATGTCTATATATAATATAATAATTTGCAACCTCAAATGTAATGGAAATATAATGAATGCAATATTTATGGGTTTTAACTTTATTTAATACATGGTATGGTGTGTTGTAAATTTCAGTGCATGTGGGGAAATGCTAACTTTTAGTTTGCATTCCAAGACATGTTTGAAGTTACATACTAGATGTATTTCAATATCGCTAAAAATATTTAAATTGTGTGCAATGTGATCACATTATATATTTAACAACTCTTTTCCTGAAAGTGGCAAAAGTTAAAATCCTTTGTGAGTTTGTGGACTTAAAATGTTGGCAAGAAAGGTTTCACTTACAAGCGACAGGAAAAGTATACATTTCTGGGAATCAAATATAAATGGTTATGCTGCTGTAACTGAAAAAGAAGAGATTGTACTTATTTGTAGCCGCATTGTTAGGGGGCAGCTGCATGGCCACTCTTAACTAACGGAAAAGAAAAATGATCATTGCCATATGAGAAACCTAAAACAGGTGCATTAAATAAGGTAAACTCATCTATTGCGAAGTTGTATGGGGATGAAGGAGTTAGAAGATTACAAAAGTATGTATGTGGCAATAGGGAAATCACTTACCTCTTAGCCGTTGTGGTGGTGCACCCAGTGTGGCATGGTAGTAACAGAGAAGTGTTAAGAGGAGACACAGAGAGGTCTTCATGATGTTCGTAGAGGAGTCAGAAAGCAGAGTGAGGATGATGAAGTGGGGAGTGTATGTTCAAGGTATCTTACCTACACCCCTTCCAGACACACCTCCAAACTGACTGGCAGGAGGGGGCGTGGGAAGGGGAAGTAGGAGTGCTGGAAGGATAGGTGTCCAATTTAAAAGACTGGTTTTCAAAACATCACTGTTAACTCTTTTGAAAGGTATAGAAGAAAGTTCTTCTTTAATGCTGTATTAGAGAGGTTATCCTGAGCAAAATTTAGTAATTACATTACAGAGGGTGCATTATACTAAGAACTGCACTGGAATGATGTATGCGTCAATGCAAGGCTGTTTTAACTTCATAGTGTAAAACATAGTATAAGGTATGCATTTTTATGGGGGATTAGGTTGTACATTTGTTTGAAGTCTGACCTTTTTGATTTAAAAGTTGTTTTTTTTGTGGTGGCTGTCTAGTTTTGTCACCAATATTTTTTTTTTTTGGAAGGTACAGGAGTGCTTCAAATTTTAGAGGTAAGGACTGAGATTGCTAAAAATGAGTTAATCAGGTAGAGGGGCCCTAAATGAGAAGAACCTTTCAGTGTGACTTATAAAAGAGTTCTGTATCTACGAGGAAGACATAAAGGTCTCTGTTCACTTCCACAGCTAAATCAAGTCTGCACAGAAAGAATCGCCATCACACTCTATACCACAGTCTGCTGCCACAGGGCAACAAGGTAGTATGGCAAAGCCTGCAGAAATACCATGTAATATGACTACTATCCTGAAGCACTTACACAGTTAAAGGCTTAATTTCTTTAAATAAAAAAACAGTAATTTTATTATTCTGGATTTGTAATTTAAGTTCACATTTACACCCGTTGTGCAGCCTTGTGAAATGTGTTTGGGCTATATAAATCAATCATTAATAATATGTGTATTGATGCCCGCATTTATCTCCCCACAAGGGAATGCTAACTTTCTGTATACACTATATAATACATTCTTCTTAACTTACCTTGTTGTCTTTATGTATACATGATGCCTTAACAGAAGGTGAAGTAGTCTTATTTATATATAGAAAATCACAAGTAACCAAAAGTCTGTTCTCCAACTCCCAAGATCTTAAACAGACGTTTGCATGGAACAGAAGCTGGTTACATTTCATGGGTTATATGTAACCAACAGCTATATAGCTAGCTAGCTTGTTGTATAACAATTTCTTCACCATAGTCTTTCCCTTTATGTCCTCCTAGCATTAAAACCATTTTGTATATTTATTTCAATGTGAAATTATCTTAGACTTGTACAACAGAAATACCATTAAGAAAAAAACCCACAAAAAGACATATTACCAATTAAGAATGTATCTTTTTTTTATGTAATTTATGTAAGGCAACAGTGACCTGCAATTCTACTAAAAGTAATGCTTGACACTAATGAACCCCCTCTGTTTCTGCACTAGGTATACAGTCGTGTGAAAAAGAAAGTACACCCTCTTTGAATTTTATCATTTTAGATATCAGGCTATAATAACAATCATCTGTTCCTTAGCAGGGCTAAAAATTAGGTGAATACAACCTCAGATGAACAACAACACATGACATTTCACACTATGTCATGATTTATTCAACAAAAATAAAGCAGTATAGAACCACCTTTAGCAGGAATAACTGGAAGTTGTTTTTCCGTATGAAGTCTTTTACAGACTTTATCAGTCTCTCACATCATTGTGGAGGAATTTTGGCCCACTCTTCTTTACAACTTTGTTTCAGTTCATCGGGTTGAGGTCTGAACTTTGATTGGGCCATTGCACCAACTTGATTATTTTGTTTTTCAGCCATTCTATTGTTGATGTACTGATGTGCTTGGGGTCATTGTTGCATGACTCAATTTCAGCCAAGCTTTAGCTGTCAGAAAGATGGCCTTGCATTTGATTCTAGAATACAGTATATACAGTAATTGAGTTCATGGTCGACTCAATGACTGCAAGGTTCCTAGGTCCTGTGGTTGCAAAACAAGCCCAACTCATCATCCCTCCACCACCATGTTTGAGATTTGGTTTTCGCCAAACGTGGCGCTGTGCATTATGTTTGTTTGTTGAATAAATTATGACACAGTGTAATATGTCATGTGTTGTATTTAAGGTTGTATTTACCTAATTGTTAGACCCGCCAAGGAACAGATGATTGTTATTATGTCCTGATATGTTAAACCATAGAAGTCAAAGACGATGTGCTTTCTTTTTCACGCTACTATATATTAAGACTGCCAGGTTTTAAAATGTTAAAACGTAATGGAAAAAAAGAGAGTTCTAATGCTAATTTTGGGTAAATCATGATCAGTGGCATCGCCGGGGGGGGCCAGAGGGGGCCATGGCCCCCCCTACATTATGCTGTGCCCCCCAGTGTGCCCCCCCAATTGAAACGCTATACCATTGACCCGGTGTGCCGGAACACTAAGCTCCAATTGCAGCCGATGCGGCTGACAGTTTCAAAGCGGCTGTAAAACCGCCCCCGCTGGCTGCTTAATGGATTACCGGCATGGCAATCACTGACTGAGGCTCTTCGTCCCGCCCCTTTGAAGGGGGCGGGCTCTTACGGAACAGTTGCTTGTCACTGCCTGACAGGGAGAAGAGCAGTCTGCTGTGTTACAGTGGAAGAATGAAGGCCAGCAAAAAAAAAAAAGTATTTTATTTTAAATAAATAGTGGAGGTGACAGAAGGAGGGACATTAACAAGGGGGGCTGCATTGGGAAAATTAAATAATACAAAAAGATGGTGGCTGGGGACATAATTACACATCAGGGTGGTTAGAAGGATGTTACATATATCAATACACAAACGGGGGAGGGGTTAATACACATGGGTATGGGGGCCACTATATTAACCAGTACAAGGGGTTGGTGCATCAATACACAAGGGAGGGGGGCTGGCTGGGGGCATCAAATAAATCAATACACAAGGGAGGGGGCTGGCTGGGGGCATCAAATAAATGAATACACAAGGGAGGGGGGGCTGGCTGGGGGCATCAAATAAATCAATACACAAGGGAGGGGGGGCTGGCTGGGGGCATCAAATAAATGAATACACAAGGGAGGAGGGGCTGGCTGGGGGCATCAAATAAATCAATACACAAGGGTGTATTGCAAAAATGCACAAAGGGGGATGGCTGGGGGGGGCACAAATACACAAGGGTCAATACACACAAACAGCAAAGCAATGTGGAAGGCATTTTATATGGTTATCCCATCCTGATGTGGGGGTCCATGTGGCAGCAGAGCCTGTCCTGGGGTATGTGTTTGGGTGTCAGTGTGGCAGAGCCTGTCCTGATATGAGTTTGGTCATCTGTTTCCTGTAGAGGGTTAAATAGAACTTTGTAATTTTTATTTATCCAGATTTTGTGGTCACTTCAGAGGACAAAACTTTCTAGGCCTAGAAATCAGAGGAAAAGTAAAGGTTTTGTGTTATTTCAATCTGAAGATATTATTAAAAGTTAGATGTTGGTTCAGAGTTTGTGAAACTCAATTCTTGATTACAGTATACAGGACGCTATTCCCCTTTGGTTTCACAGGCCTTCACACACCAAGTGGTACTCAGCTTAGTTATATGCAGCTGTATGCATTGTGTTATCTGTGATGAGGTGTTCATTTGGTGACGCAGCGCTAAGATGGTTGTGATGCATTAATGGCTAAAAGTTTTGTTGAAGTTTCCATTATGTCTAATCTCCTTAATTTATTTGGGCCTTTTAACTTTTTTGATTTCTGGGATTTTAATAATGTGATAAAAAAGAATGATTTATAGTTGTTTGGATGTCAAATAGTGTGTCAAATTCTGTTGATCTGTATCTGCTATGTTTCCATACATTATTTATGTATACCTGCAAATACAGGTTTTTTTTTTATCTCATTCAGTTGCGTGTGCTGTTTCCATGTGTTGTTTATTTGATCTATACCTGAACTAGAGGGTGTAAGTAAAAGAGCGGTATAGTTTAGTGAATGAGGGGACAAAGGGACTCTGGGGATGATTCCAGGGGAGAGGACCTCTCAATGTCACGGTGCAGTCAGAAGGAGGGAACACTGCACTGACTCTCACTGTCTTCCCCTGATCTGCAGTCAGTGTGGCAAATATATTGGCAGAAGGGTCTAATATTAATATATATTGGCTGCAGGGGCTAATATTAATATATATCGGAAGCTGGGACTAATATTTATATATATCGGCAGCAGGGGCTAATATTAATATATATTGGCTGCAGGGCCTGTTATCAATAAATATTGGCTGCAGGGTCTAATATTTATATATATTGGCTGCAGGGACTAATAATATATATCGGCAGTAGGGGCTAATATTAATATATGTTGGCAGCAGGGTATAATTTCTATGTATATCGGCAGCAGGGTATAATATAAGTATGTATCCGCAGCAGGGGCTAATATTAATATATATCCGCAGCAGGGGTTAATATTAATATATATCGGAAGCAGGGTGTAATATTTCTATATATCTGCAGCAGGGTCTAATATTTATATATATTATCAGCAGGGGCTAATATTAAAGAATGAAAAATAACTGTCACTTTAGCTGTTATTTTGAAATCATATTTTAATCACAGTCTTTACTTCAAAGAGATAAGTGCATATTATGTAGTTAAAAATGCACGTCTAACGTGTGTGTGTGTATATATATATATATATATATATATATATATATAGTGTATATGTACCGTTTTATAATTGGCCCCCCTACTTTGGTCCCTGGCCCCCCATGTGCCCCCCCTAAATATGAAACCTGGAGACGCCACTGATCATGATCACTGCATTCAGGAGCCCTACGTGGACAACAGGCTTTGGTCCCATGCAGTCATGCACCAGGAGGCGTGACTATGTTAATTGCATCCCAATTAGCTGAATATGAGGTTGCACTGGTGAATCTTCTGCTTTTGGTCAGCCAGCTTCTGTTGATGGGCTCACAAGTACTACAGGTAAGTGGTAACAGCCCTATAAAATCCCATCACACCCTCCAGTCAGTGTTTAGTTGTCTGATGCCCTTTTTCCAGTCTGATACTCCAGTGTATTTATTGTTCTGCTGAGGATTATTGTGCTTTGGCTTTGTGGTCTGCCTTGAACTCAGCTTACGCTTCTGGACCTTCACTGCCAGTACAGACCTGTGGACTGTTGACTACGCTTTTGCATGTTCCTTTTATTCCAATAAACTGTGGATTCCTTAGCAATTAAGCATTGATAAAAAGGGGCTATATGACTGAGCATGGGAAAGGCACTGGACTATACATAGTGCAGGAATTATATTTTAAGACTAAGTAAGAGTCCTCAGTGATATAAGAGGTAGTTACGTATTGCACATTCTAGAAAAGCCCTGGTAGTAAGAGGAAATAAAATGGCTGGCTGCTTTATGGAGTATGAAACAGTAATTACATACAGAGCATAGTGTTTAGGTTATTTAAGACTGGATAAAGACCCTCATTATCATGGGGATAGTTGCATATTCAATAACAGCCCTGGCAATAAACATTCATATTGTTTTAGTATAGAAAAGGCATTACCATAAAGAATACAGGTTGGGGTCCATCAAATTTTGGACTTTAGGGAAGAGCTTGTAATTGACGTCATGCTAGGCTATAAAATGAAGCATTAGAAAGGTGCCAGTCTTGGTACAAGGAATTGTTTCCCTCCCTCTCACTCTTTTTTCTCTTTCAGATTAATCTAAGTGGCTGTGGCGTGGGTCCCAGGGGTCTGACATCAGTGCGGCACTAGCAAAATGCAGGACTCTCCATGAATCAAGACGGTGGAGGGTTTTATTGTGGCTACCATGCAGGGGAGGTTGTGTCAATAGCCACAAATAGTGCAAATGGTGCAAAAACAATTCAAACTCATTTTTTGGTTTGTTTTTGGCACATTTGTTTTCGGGCAACAAATGTCATTCACTGCCTATACGGTTCGGCCGACAATTTGGGGTCATTTTTAATTTGAGAACGAATTTGTTGCCTGGTTCCCACACTCACTTTCTCTCATTCATTCTCATTCACTTTCTCACACTATCTAAATGCTTCCGTACTTTCTTTGCCAACCACTTCCACCTCTTTTATTTTCTCCCTTTAATCTGCTATCTTCTTTGTCCACATCTATGTGGACATAGCTAAAAATGGTGGCACTTTAGGTGACATCCTCTCACTGATCCTCCAAAGTGCCATCGAGGGCAATATGACCGCTTCAAGAGACGAAGAAAGAATATAGCTTATTGAAGATTAAAAATAAAAGATTAATTAGATGCAAAGGAAGACACGGAAGCGGAAATAGTTGGCAGAGAAGGTAGGTGAAGCTTTAGAGAGACTGCGAGTAAATCTGGACCTGTGAATTTTGGATAGAAATTCTGAGTTTTTTGCTTTGTTTTCGCCCGATTCGTGTGTGGGGGGGGGGTATATCTGGCCTTGTTTTCAGGGCTTTGTACGAATTGCTGAATTTACCGAAATTCTGTAAATCTGCAATTTGTACAAATCCAAATGCACAAGTCTAGTAGCCACCCAGCAAAATCAATATTACGCCTATGTCAGTACTCTCAAGGAACGCGTATCATAATTTTGATCAGAAGTTAATATGGTTGTATTCGTTTGTTTAATATACATAAAAGTGTGGCACTGTGTTCATTATAATCAAGCATGCCTCTGTGTCTTTATTATAGAGAGGTTAATTACATTTTGACATTGCACAGTCAGGTTTTTTTCAGGTCTTCTGGTGACCTCCCCAGTGTCAGAAACCCTGCCCTTGTGTTCCAGACTGCTTATTAATTCCTACTACTATGGAATGCTCAAACTGTTCCCATATAATTTTTGTGCCTTAAACACTAAAATGTCACGTGACATAAAAGCTACACAACCTTTCTGTATTGTTTTTATTTGATTAAACGTTCAGAGAAAAATTACAGATCAGCTAAAGTGAATTTGCTTAACCTACTAGTGCAAATAATGCTTTGTCTTAGTGGAACAGCACCTTTAATGTGCTTATTTCTGTGACATATCAGGTTTCAAAGATTTGGTCCTCCCTGTGAAATAATTGGACACCAACCAGAGGATAGTTCCCTTGCTCCACATTTGCACCTTGTCTGTGCAATTGTATGACCATGTGAGGAAGGGGTCATGTTCTTTTGTCAAAGAGGGCCTAAGAAAAGTTTCCTAGTAAAAAGCACACAAAGGAATAAAGCATGCAGTGAACTGTCTTAACATTTTAGACCACGAAGTAAGGAGGGGGACAATCATTGACTGATGCTTTTATAGCTTCATCGTAAGATGGTAGAATCACCTGCAACACACAAGGTAGCAAATTAAATAACATTGAAATATAATAAAAACATAGTTCTTATTCTGCTTATATGGTAGCACCACCCTAACAAGTGTTTTTACAGAGTGAAATAATGTGAGGGAGAAGAGCCTAATTGGCAACATTGGTAGGAGAAGAAATTGCAACTAGAACTTGTAAAGAAGTACAATAAAGATAGAGATAATCAAATCAGATTTTCCTTTAATGTTTTCTTACACTTATATTGTATCTTGTAATTCTGTTCAGCTCCATTAGCACCATTCACTTATAGTGAATTCACTTGTAGTATAAATATACCAGTGATTAAGGTTTGTGAAAAAAATGTTCTCTAAATAATGCAGCCTCTCCTCATTTTTATTAGTACATGTATCATTTATATATTTTTTGTTTGTTTTCCCTAACCATAGTTCACACACTGAGAATCCTCACATTTGATATGGCCTTAGGTTGATTGTTTTCATCAGATTTGGGCTTCTTCATATTACGTAAAATCTCAAACAGTTTCCAGATGCTGTAGATCAAAGAGGCCTGTAAAAAAGAACATTTTTGTAGAATACATCTAATAAAGACTAACATTTTGGCATCTGTAGCAAACATCCTATAAACTTTTCACATTCTGTCTCCTTAACCTTGGTCCCGCTCCCTTGATCTCCCCAACCGAGCCTGCTCCTCTAGCCGCCGACATTACTGTCCGTCTCTGGAGGGGTGCCGGTGTGGTGGCACCCCCCTGATGAGCGGCACCCGGGGCGGGCTGCCCCCGCTAGGTACGCTACTGTGTGGAACATTTCAATTTGCATGTGGGAATTCAGCATTTGATTATGTGTGGTTATATTATGTTAACAGACAAGGCTTCATATTTGTACTGTGAGCAAAACATAAGTTAATTAAGTATTGATACTTCTTATACATACCTGGTTAAGTGTGTCCATCACAAGGTCCTCATGTAGACTAAAAGGCCTAGTACTACTATGCACCACTGGAACCATTACTAATTATGGGGATACATTGAAAGAAAAGAAGCTGGCTATAATTCAGTTAGTGTCATAGGCAGACTGGCAATATGAAACATTGGAGTCTCACGCCTCCTTACACAGGATGTCATGCCAAGAATTTCTATGAGGCCTGGAGCTTGGGGATACGTAGCCATCCACTTTCTTACACTGGATGACATAGTGACAAATAAGAACCCTTTGTCCTGCAGGCCTTGTAAACACACTTCCATCCAAGCTGTTTGTACCAATAAGTACACATTTCTGTTTTGAAACAAACTGTAATATTGGATGCTGTAAAGCTTGGAGTAAATATTTAGGGGAACATGTCAACACCAAAAAAATAGTTATCTTTTCATCCTGGTGATGAGTACACACAGCCTCATATGAAGACAACTAAGTAAATGTGTTCATTTTTTAAAAGAAGCAAAGAAAGATTTTTTTTCAGTTCCAAGTACACTATATACTTGGAACCTGATATGTCTACGTCTGATTGTAAGCATTTGATATGGAGACACACTCAATTAATTAAAGTAAAATTTTTAACAAAAACTTACAATGTACATGGTATATTCTGAACATGTCATAGCAAAATATATTCCAGGGAATACTGCAGTTGATGGGACAGCTCAAAAAAATATTTTTTGTAATCCTTTTTTAATTCAAAGTTTCCTTTGATCCCCTATAATTTGAAGAAACGGGAACAGCTCCTTAAATTTTCCACTCCAGTGCCAATCAAAGGTTCACTTGTTAAAGAAATCAGGTTGTATAATATTTTTTACAGGAACTATGGTCAAAACAGAACGACAGCTTATAGCTTTATTAGCATTGCAGCTGGTTTGGTGTACATGGTATAAAAACAGTACAGATGTCCTTCTGTATCCACTTTACAAAAATAAAACTGCATACACATACCACAGAGGTTGCAATGTACTGAAGTGTGTTCTGTTAATCTATATTAGCACCATGGTAAAATAGGAGCGAAAGAGACCATGGAGATTTTAAAAACTTTTACTCAGTGGGAAAATGTGTGCACTGTTTCTATATATATATATATATATATAAAAATGCTCTAGAAAGGTTTTGAGGGGTCATCTATAAACTATTGTATTATAACAAATTCCCAAGTATCAGACTCCCTCTGCCAAGTTAATAAAATCATATTAAAACATATAATAATAATAATACATATGATCCCCGGATAATACCTGTAAATTCCATAGGAATTAAGATGCTAAGTGGCAGACACATGCTGCTAATCAAATGCCCTTGATTAATTGCCCTCTATGAAAGACAAAGTTTTTGTTGGTTTAGAGCATTCAGGTGTGTGTCCAATGTCAAGGAGAAAAGACATTAGCAATGATCTTAAAGAAGCAATTGTTTCTGCCCATCAATCTGGGAAGGGTTATAAGGCCATTTCCAAACAACTTAAAGTCCATCATTATACAGAGAGAAAGATTATTCAAAAGTGGAAAACATTCAAGGCAGTTGCCAATCTCCCCAGAGTGGATGTCCCAGCAAATTAACTCCAAGGCCAGACCATGCTATGCTCGGAGAAATTTCAAACAAGTGTTACATCTCAGACTCCACAGGCCTCAGTTAGCATATTAAATTATAAAGTTCATGACAGTCCAATTAGAGATAGCCTGAACACGCATGGTTTGTTTGGAAGGGTTGTCAGGAGAAAGACTCTTTTCTCGAAAAAGAACATGGCAGTATGTCTTAGGTTTGCAAACTTGCATCTGAACATAAGTTCCCAGGTATGGTCATGACACAGTATAATCATACCTGGGAACTCTCCGGGTTTGACCTGGAGATTGCCTGGTGAGCGCCGCTCCTCCGGTTCAAAACCCAGATCCCGCCCCGTTCCCCGCCCATTTTCCCATTAAATGGGAGTGTTTCACACTGCCGTCAGGGGTGATGCTCCCGACGTCAGCGGGAACGCCCACCGACATCAGAGGGGCCGCCCACTGATGTCAGCGGGACCGCCCACTGACGTCAGTGTGCAGTCTTGGCCGCGTCCCGCAAGGGAAGCCTCTGGGTAGACTGGCAGCATATCTCGGGGGGGCAGAGTGGCAGCATATCTCAGGGAGGGAGAGTGGCAGCATATCTCAGGGAGGGAGAGTGGCAGCATATCAGGGGGAGCAGAGTGGCAGCATATCTGGGGAAGCAGAGTGGCAGTATATCTGGGGGGCAGAGTGACATATCTGCTGGAGCAGAGTGACATATCTGGGGGCAGAGGGGCATATCTGGGGGCAAAGGGGCATATCTATAAGTAAGGTGCATTATAATGGCTATTGGTTTTCTGTTTGTATGTAACATATGTTGACTAACTGCATAATAGATACCAAAAATGTTAAAATACAGTGTGTTAGTTAGAACACTGTTTTACTATTTCACTAATGTGTATTTTTTCTAAAAATCTAAATTCTTCTTTAAAAAAGCACCTAACTTTTAGGGTGCGGCCTATAATCGGGTGCGGCCTATAATCGAGCCAATACGGCATTCAGCTTTTCTTTCGGTGTTTAGAGAAAGAACCCGGAGATGGAAAGGTCTGGAAGTCTACTGGTTAGGGTAAATCAATACAGTGAAAGCTTACCCGATTCCTAAATTAATGTATCTTTTCAGAACTATACCAATGAGGGCTCCATCGAAAGTCTTTATCCAATTTAAAATTTCATTTCATTTTCTTCTACAAAACAATGATTTAAAAAGCCATCTAAAGGCAGAATTTCAATGCCTAACATTGAGCAACTTCATGATGCTTGTATGTTTACCCATTACTTAAGTTGGAGTCGAAAAGGCTCTATGACTCCTAGTTAGTATTCTATTGAGAAGGCTGCCTGCACAAATTTTGCCCCTTCAACCTCTTTTGGAGCAATCCAATTATTGTAGATGTAAATACAATTATTGGTAAAATTAAGAAAATGTTTAAAGTCTCTAAACAGATCCTCTCATCCTCTCTCATGATTAATAGTGTGAGGATAGAGGAAAGTGTTATAGAAAGGTTTTAGGGGAAACTTATTCAATGTTAGTTATGGCCCTAATTGATGGATTTTTCCAGAAGATAAAGATCAGTCTTCAATTACATTCAGTCCCTTACAGGATCCTACCACTTGCACCTAAAAAACATCTTTTGCATCCACCCATTCCTCACCCAAGAATTCACAAAAACACTGGTTTGTTCCCTTATCATTTCCCATCTTGACTATTGCAACACTCTTATGGTTCGTATTCCACTGTCTTGCCCATGCAGTCTATCCTAAATTGTGCTGCTGGCACATGGGGTCACTTACTTTATAGATAATTACAGCCACATGTAGAAAATTAAAGCTTATCAGCTCAGTGATGTATCTCTGAGAAGACGAGGTGACTTCTGGAAAAAAATTCTGAGAATGTACAGAAAATATGTCAATAATTTATACAACTCACTGTAAATAAAGAGAAACGGGTATTATTTCTGCCTAAAGCACTTTGTTCTTGGACACGTTACATCACAATATAAATATATATATATAATGTTACCATTTTGTTTTAGTATTTAGAGCATCATACCTATATTATTTTAAGACACCTAAACTTAATTATCTGTCCTATGAAATCACGAGAGCAAAGGTGCTCTTAACTAACCAGAATTGGGCCGGTGTGTCAATCTATTTGCTTCTATGCACATATGTTAAAATATACTGTGCTGAAATGTTCTGATATTAAGATATTCTGAGGCAAGTAGTGAAATAATTCATAGAATATTCATCAACCAATCAAGATGGTCAGAAAAAAAGCTAGAATTTAACCCAGCATAAAAAAACAGGACATATTCAAATGTCTTAAAATGCCTTTATTACCGTAGTTGTTCGAATATAAGATTTGTTTTTTCTCAGAGCAAATGCCTTATGTTTGAAGGGGGCAGAGACATCAGGGGGGCAGAGTGGCATATAGGGGGATATAATGGATATCTGGGGGCAGAGTGGCATATCAGGGAGGCAGAGTGGCATATCAGGGAGGCAGAGTGGCATATAGGGGGTATTAGGCATATCTGGGAACAGAGTGGCATATCTGGGGGGCAGAGTGGCAAGCCTGAGGGCACATGTGCATAACTGGGGTCAGCTGTGCATAACCGGGGAGCAGGTTGGCAAAAGGAAATAAAAACAAGAAATGCATTTTTCTCAATCATAGTTTTTATTAAATATGAAAAAAAAATTAAGTGAATTAATATTTACTTGTAAAATGTTTTTCCTATATGGTAGTCTTATATTTAGGCTTTTTCTTTTTTCCCCAAAATTAATATTTAAATTGTGAGGGTTGTTTTATAATCAGGATCATCCGCAAATACGGTATATAAATAGTAGCATAACACATTTTTACATGTTTTAGGTTTTAAATGGCATGTTTGTTTTAAGACTGGAAATGTAGATAGTCTATAATCAACATACCATGTGGTTGATAGACTCAAGGTTTAGGTATGCTGGAACTTCCGAATAGGAGCTACATAGAGTTAACAAGCTAAGGAACAAGTTGAAAGCTGAACTCAATGGTAGCTTAGATGTATGAATTGTCTGAAAGAGAGGGACATTGATGATAAGACTAAACGTCAATGAGATTTAGCACTACTTATAGAAAACAACAATTGGTCACGCACCATACTTGCTTTTTCTTTGTTCCTCATGTAAGATGGAACCTCAATGTAAAAGCTGCACAGCACCAAGACACCAAGGACAAAAGCCATCACTTGTAGGGTTAAGAATGGCAAAATCAGAGATGCTTTGTTCTAATGGGAATGAATGAGAGCAAGCAGATTACATTATGAAATCAGCAGCACAGATATAATAGTAACTTTTTAGTGGAATCTATGTTAGTCTCCACGTTGTTTCACAAATCATCCCTTAGTTTGCTTTTTCATTTACCAGTACTCAGTACATACTCTATATATCAGTTTATATATACTGTATATTTAATAACCACTGTGCCTGGCACAGTGTACAAGCAACACAGACGTAAGGTGTGGAAGGCCACAGACAAACCTGCAGTTGAGGTAAGGGTATGGTTGTATCAATGGTTATGTGTGAATGAATAAGTACTTGTGAATGAATATGTATAAATGGAGTATCTGTGAATGAGTATCTGTGAATGAGTGAATGAATGAGTATTTGTAAATGACTGTGAATGAGTGAACAAATAACTATATGTACGAAAGCATGGATGTGTAAGTGGGGAGCAAAGATGGCACAGGCGGGCTGTTTGGGAAAAATATGGCACAGGGAGGCTGTTTGGGGCAAAGATGGCACAGGCATGCTTTTTGGGGAAACATATCACACATATATGCTTGTTGGGGCAAAGATGGCACAGATATGCTGTTTGAGGTCAAAGATGCCAAGTTGTATGTGTCCAGTCTGGGTGTTGGGCAGGTCCTGTGGATGCAATCCAGTGCTGGGACAAGTCCTTTGTGTACAATCTAAGTGTCAGGGCTGGCCTCTGGGGTTTTGCGACCTGTGATCTATGTTTGCAATTTAGGGTTTAAATACATTGTTTATTTGATCTATACATTCAGTTTCATGTGTTATTTATTAATACCTGCAAATACAAGGTTTGTATGTCTTATTCAGTTGATCCATACCTGCAAAGCTGTGTTTTCGTGTGTTTATTTGATCTATACATGAGCTTCATGAGAGATGAAAAGACAGGTGTGGTACAGTGAAGGAGGGGACAAAGTGAGTTGGGGTTGATAACGGGACAGGGGACACCTTGGGAGTGGCCCTCTCAGGGTGCCTGAACACCTAAAGCCAGCCCTGATCATGACTCACACTCATTTCAAGTCACTTTCCGAACCGGCACCATTCATTTTGCTGTGCGATCTGCATAGTATTGTTGTTCTCTGTCCTTCGTATGTAAGGGTGTGAGGGGGGCTGCTCTGATTCGGTCTCCTCCTAATCTGTAGAGTTGGAGTGGCAAGTTTTTTTGTGTGGTTGGAGAGGAGGATGTGATTGTATGGGTGTGATTGGGTATGTGTTGGGTCTAAGAACATGTAGGCCCATAATTTATAATCATGAGGAAATGTTATACCATAACATTATGGTCAATGCCTCACTTGAAGAACCTCCAGAATCCAGTCGAAGGCTGAACTCACCATATAGGTGAACTAAGAAACTGCCTAGAGTACATAGTTACATAGGCTGAAAAAAGACATGCGTCCATCAAGATCAGCCTTTGCCACATCTGTTAATTGCTGTTGATCCAAAAGAAGGCAAAAAATATCCAGTTTGTAGCTCTTTCCAATTTTGTTAAACTAGGAAGAAAAACACTTTTTTAATTTTTTTATTTATTTTATGCTTCAAAGTTACAAGCCTTTTCTTACGTTACAATAGTATTGAACATAGAACATGCATTATTATATGTAGTTACAATACAATTATGCAATAAAACAATTGCTATTATTCTACCGGCCTTAAATGGTATGAATTATTTCTAATAAATTATTACATATATATATATACATACAAACATTGCTCTGTCATTCTATCCCAAACATCCATCAATCGGGCCTAAGGTTTTCTATAGGGGCAAGTTAACTGTCTACTTTGTTATGTTCTTATTTCACCCAGGGAGAAAAAAGAGAGAATAAAGGAGGGAAGGATAAAATGGTATTAAATTTAGTTAATGACTTTCTTCCAATTATATCCTCGTTTCTCCACTGCCTAGCCATACATATCTTAGCCGCAAGAAGGACATGAACAATTAGAATCTTTTGTTTTAACTGAAATTTATCTAGAACCAAATGAAACAGGAACGTCTGAGAGTCCAATTGAAACTGAGATTGGAAAAAGGATCTGAATAAATGCAAAATATTAATTTTGAGATGAAGTAGCTGGGGACACTCCCACCATATATGAGCAAAGGTTCCAATATGGGTAGAACATCGCCAGCACCTATCTGAATTTCTACAGCTGATTTTCTTAAGTGTGCTTGGAACTAGGTACCAGCGATATACAATCTTAATATAAAGCTAATATAAAGCTTTCAGATTTATCGAGTGGACGTGTTTTTTTTGTCAGTACAAAGGCTGGTTGCCACTGTTCTAGTCCTATCTCTATATTCAGATCACTTTCCCACCTAACAATCGGTAAGTCTTTCTCATCATCTTACTTGAGGATTAAAAATTATACCAATCAGGTGAAAATAGAAACAAATTCAGACATAGAACAATGGTTGGCCTTACATAAAAGGCAAAAACAAATTTCAAGTACAAATAAATTATTACAAGGGCTCTATACTGATGAAAAAAATACTTCTTGACCCCAAAATGCCAGACAGATCTCTCCTTGGATCAAGAAGCTGTTTCCCAATTTAAAAATGATATCCCTGAATATTATGTTTTTGCAATTATTCATCCAGTTGCTGTTTAAAAGTCTGTACATATTCTGATAAAACTACCTCTCCAGGCAGAGAATTCCACATCCTTATTGTCCTTACTGTAAAAAAACATTTTCTTTGCCTTAGACTAAATCTCTTTCTTCCAGTCTAAATGCGTGACTCCGTGTCCTATGCATAGTCCTATTCACGATTACGTTTCCAGACAACGGTTTGTACTGGCCCTGAATATATTTATATAATGCTATCATATCCCCTCTGAGGTGCCGTTTTTCTAAACTAAACATATTTAAATTAATTAACCTTTCTTCATAACTAAAGTGTTCCATTGCTTTTATTAATGTTTTAGCCCGCCTCTGCACCCTTTCCAGTGTTATAATATCCTTCTTTAGAGTAGGTGCCCAAATTTGCACAGTATATTCAAGCTGTGGTCTTACCATAGATTTATAAAGAGTTATATTTGTTATCCCGCAAATTGACGCCCCTTTTTATACATGACAATACCTTACTGGCCTTAGCAACTGCTGACTGACATTGCACATTGTTACCTAGTTTGTTGTCTATAACAATTCCCAAATTCTTCTCATTTGTTGTTATCCCTAATTCACTGCCATTTAGGGTGTAAATTGCTTGTGCATTCCTTACCCCGAAGTGAATAACTTTGCAGTTATCTACATTAAATTTCATCTGCCACTTGTGTGTCTAGTCCCCCAGTCTATCTAAATCCCTCTGCAGCAAAGTAATGTCCTGCTCACATTGTACTAGTTTACAGAGTTTAGTGTCATCTGCAAAAACAGAAACATGACTTTCAATGCCTATTGCAAGATCATTTATAAATAATTTGAATAATTTGAATAAAATTGGTCCCAGAACAGAACCCTGAGGGACACCACTTGCCACTTTTGTCAAGCTTGAAAAATTACCATTTATGACAACTCTCTATACTCTAAGCCAATGTTCTACCCAAGAACAAGAATTTCCATCTAGACCAATTTCTTTCAGTTTGAATACTAACCTATTGTGCGGAACCATGTCAAATGCCTTGGCAAAATCCAAGTAGATTACATCCACTGCAACACCTTGAACTACACTTCTACTTACTTCTTCGTAGAATGCAATTAAGTTAGTAAAGTACTCAGCTAATGATGCACTACTATGTTCTGTGGACAAGAGATGGAGAGGATACATGTTCATTAATAGGTAGAGAGTTGGATGAACCAGATGCACAATTTGCCAACTCCAATGATAGCTCTGATCCATGATCACAAGAAAACATAGTGAATTAGAATGTTGAATCTAATAAACACTGACTTGAGTACTTTATTATTTATAAAGGGTAATGACGCAATGCAGTTTAATGTCCATAAAAAGATTTGCATTTCTTTAACAAGACTGGCAACATACCTTTAGATCTCCCCTTAACAGACAGGCACTAATGATGAACAGAATTGTGAGAAGGAGGTAACTAGAACACGCCTCTGCTGGGGAAAAAAGCAGAAATATCATATATTAAATGACTTTTTTTTTTCTCACTATTAAATGAATTTTTTTTTATTGAGCTATGACATTATTTTTTGAGTACCCCCAGATAAACCCTGAAAGGGTTGTTTCTTAAACTTGTACTACACGACTACTTTTTTCAGGACAAGATGACTTCCCTTTCAAACCAAACACACACACTTACTTTTAGGAAGAGCTGCAGCTTTAGAATTGCAGTGCACCTAAGTCATTATATGATTTTCACACCTGTATTGGCAAATCACTGGCAGAAAAGCAGAGGCCCTTTTATGCATGCATTAGGTGGAACTCTTGAGAGGGATAGTGCTGTAGCTGGCTGTTGGTGATTATAGCGTCTGTGCGCACTTGAAAGCAGGGATGTGTTTGGCCAAAAGTATTTCATGCAAACTAAGGAGCTGATGGGCAGGGAATGAAGACAAATACATAGTTTGGACTCTGATGAATCCCCCATGTATCTGCAAGGGGAAAATATATCACAAGGGGACACTAACTATGACATGCATTGATGGCTGGAGTGTGTCTTTAAATTAACAAAATGTGTACACAAAAATCTTTTTCACCTAAAGGAACAAATTCAGATTGCTTGGTTCAATATATTAGTATTAAAAAAGAAGAGCACAATATACAGTAATTCAACATGGGATTTTTTGTTGTATTGTATCCATGTGTCACCCTATTTTCCTCAATCCTACTGTGCTGATCGTTTAATATTCACTCCTTGTCACTGTTACATCCTTTCCCCTATGACTTTCAATTAGTCATGTCTAAAGTTGAAGGTTTTTTTTATGTCTAGTAGACAAATAAAACAGTTAAACAACAGGTTAAAACTATATATTTTAAAAGGAATTTGGTAAACTCTAGAATAAATTAAAATGTTTTCAGTAGGGCAAATGTAAGCACTCACCAATGATGCAATATTTGGTAATCTCTGGGTAGAAGTTCTTTCTCTTCAACATCTCTAGCGAATGCTCAATGAAGAATACAATACACAGTATCTGAAGGGTTTTGAAGTACACAAAATGGATTAACAAATAATTCCCTCACCTTTATTTTTTTGTTAATAAATAAAAATGCTTATGAAACTGGATAACGATGGAAGATTTTTTGCAGAATCAAATCTGTTCACAACATGTCAAAAACAGTTCTGTACTCAAAAGTAATTGCACCTAAGATTGTAATTGTTATACATACATGAAGATGCAACTTCAGCCACATTTTGAAAAATCTGTCAAATTTTTTTTCTCATTTCAACTGGCAGTATTTGGGTGGCAGGGTAAAAGTTGTGTTAACCCCTTCAGTCCCCTACAGATGTTCCAGTACGTCCATAAAATGCATCGCAAGGAATCCTTATGGACATGCCGGTACGTCCTGACCTTCTTGCATGTCTCTATGGAGATCAGAGTGTGATCGGTTCCGGGGGATCACAGGCAGGCAGTGGCGTTATTCCTTGCCCCCCCTGTTGCCCCCCCGCCGAATTTGGAACCAACCAACGGATTGCCCAGGACAGTCCCGCAATGGGACTTTAAGTCCCGGGGAGCCTCAAACGCTTTGTTTTTGACGTGGAGGAGAGAGAGGGGCGCCTAGCAACCGCTCGGCCCCCCTCAGTCTCCTCCACGAGGCCTCTACCTCCGTCGCGGTGCCGGTGTTTCATGCTGAGCGCCGGTATATGATGTCATATCCGGCGCCCAGCAGTGAAGCAGCTCGCGCCGCAGCAGAGCAGGAAGACGGAAGCCTTGTTCTCCGGCCGCAGGACTTAAAGGTGAGTGAACTACAAAGGGAGAGAGGGTAGATAGTGAGTAGGGAAAGAGGAGTGAGAGGGGTTAGAAAGTTATAAGGGAGGCAGAAGGGGTAGAAAGAGATAAGGGAGGGAGAAGGGTAGAAAGTGATAAGGGAGGGAGTGGGGGTAGAAAGTGATAAGGGAGAGAGTGGGGGTAGAAAGTGATAAGGGAGGGAGTGGGGGTACATGGTAAGAAAGAGGGTCATAAGAATATTTAATTGAAGTAAAGTGTGAATGAGTGAGATGAATTGTCTGAATGAGGGAGAGCATGAGTTAATATGTGGATGAATTGTCTGAATGAGGGAGAGCATGAGTTAATGTGTGGATGAATTGTCTGAATGAGGGAGAGCATGAGTTAATGTGTGGATGAATTGTCTGAATGAGGGAGAGCATGAGTTAATGTGTTTGTGTGTATCATAGATGTATAATTGTGGAAGGGCAAAGATGGCACTAGCAGGATGTTTGAGCCTTGGGGACCAAGATGGCACAGGCAGGGTGTATATGGGACAAAGATGGCGCAGGCCAGGCTGTTTGGGGGCAAAGTTGACTTGCGCTGTGCTATGTGGGCAGTGTGGACGCCAGGGCTGACTTTGGGGTGTGCAACCTGTGATCTATGCTTGTAATTTAGGGGGTTTTAAATATACCTTTAATGCCGAGTTTTTATGTGAATTCCAATTGATCTGTACCTGCAAAGCTGGGTTTGTGTGTTATTCTGTAGATCCTTATCTGCTATGCTATGTTTCCATACATTATTTATGTATACCTGCAAATATAGAGTTTGTATGTCTTGTTCAGTTGATTAATACCTACAATGCTGTTTCCATGTACCGTATTTGATCGATTATAAGACGAGGTTTTTTCCAGAGCAAATGCTCTGAAAAATACCCCTCGTCTTATAATCGAGGTCGTCTTCTAATCAGACCTCATTCTGCTGGGGCCAGGCTGCTTACCGGGCTTTGGTCCTAGCAGCAGGAGAACAGGAAGTTAGCACAGTCCTCACATAACTCTATCTCCCCCCTCCTTCCTCTGGGGGCGGGGCCAGAGAAGTTGCTCGCACAGCCGGGCCCCTGCAGAAGTCTTCGAGTGAGAGATCTGCAGTTCAGGTAAGGGGGTGGGGGAGGGTTTTTGAGCAAGTATGTGTGATTAATGGAATGAATGAGTATTTAAATGTTTGTGAATGAGTGTGTGTGTGATAGCATGGATATGTAAGGGGGGTGGTGGTGGTAGCATGGCATAGGGAGGCTGTAATCACACTACTATCATCCCCAGGTTCCAGCATGTACTGGCTGCCTTGGCTTGATAGGAGTGTGATTGCTGTTAGCAGTTATATATATATATACCTCCAGAAATGCATTTTAAAATGTATAAGGCATATCATGGGGCAGAGGGGCATATAGGGGGTTAAAAGGCATATCATGGGGGACAGTGGCATATAGGAGGGTATAAGACATTTATGGAGGCAGAGTGGCATATAGAGGGTTAAAAGGCATATCATGGGGCAGAGTGGCAAATAGGGGGGTATAAGGCATTTCTGGGGGCAGAGTGGCAAGCCTGGGGGCAGATGTGCATAACTGGGGGGGGCAGGTTGGCAAATAAAAGGAAATAAAAAATGTATATATTTTTCTCAATCATAGCTTTTATTAAATATGAAAATTAGTTTACATAAATTAATATTTACTAGTAAAACTTTTTTCCTATAGGGTAGTCTTATATTCAGGCTTTTTGTTTTTTTCCTAAAATAATATTTTGATTTTGGGGGGTCTTATACCCCTATATGTCCCTCTGGCATATAGGGGGTTAAAAGGCATATCATGGGGCAGAGTGGCATATAGGGGGTTAAAAGGCATTTCTGGAGGTATATATATATATATATATATAACTGCTAACAGCAATCACACTCCTATCAAGCCAAGGCAGCCAGTACATGCTGGAACCTGGGGATGATAGGACTGTGATTACAGCCTCCCTATGCCATGCTACCACCACCACCCCCTTACACATCCATGCTATCACACACACTCATTCACAAACATTTAAATACTCATTCATTCCATTAATCACACATACTTGCTCAAAAACCCTCCCTCACCCCCTTACTTGAACTGCACCCGAAGACTTCTGCAGGGGCCCGGCTATGCGAGCAACTTCTCTGGCCCCGCCCCCAGAGGAAGTAGGGGAAGGCAGACTTACGTGACGACAGTGCTAGCTTCCTGTTCTCCTGCTGCTAGTAGAAGAGACGCTGCTCGCGACCAAAGCACCAGTAAGCAGCCTGGCCCCAGCGGACATTTTTTTGAGGTCTGATTATAAGACGACCCCGATTATAAGACGAGGGGTATTTTTCAGAGAATTTGCTCTGGAAAAAACCTCGTCTTATAATTGAGCCAATACGGTATTTGGGGTATTTCCGTAATCAAGAGAAGCAGCTAAACAATTTTGTCTGTGTTTCACTGCCATAAAAAAATCTAAGCAACACTGATGTGTTGGTGAAAAAGGCGCAGGAAATAATTGACAGTGATTGGTGGCCAAATAGCTGCACGAAGAATGCCCAAATACCCCTGATAGGATAGTCTGGGTTGTCTGCTTTACAGAAATATATACTTTTGTGGGTATTTGTGGTTTATTTGTTTAAAATTAGAGTTGCAATCCCATCTACCTAATGTAAAAATTCTACGGCTTTGTAGTATGTTCCCTATAAATGCTGGAAAAGTATGGAAATTCTATGTAAATGAGGTATTTCTGAAATCAGGACACCTGAATTGATTTGAAGGGGATTTTCCATCACTTTACCTAATTTTATGAGGATTCAGAGGGGAAACATATAAAAAAATAGGTTTATTTTTCTAATTTTCGCTAGTTTTTACTAAATTTCTTATCCTAATTTTTCAGCTAATTATCTAACTATAGTATCAAAAGAAAGCCGTCTCTCTTATTGAAAAAACAATATATAGTTTACATGGGTACACTATTCGCAGGAAAGAGGAATAACCACTGAACCAACATATAACAAAAATGGCAAAATTGCTCTGGGACTCGAGGTACCAAAAAACCCCGGAGACTGAAGAGGTTAATTATAAAACATTAATATTTGTTTTAGATTTTTGTTTAAGTTAAAATATTTTCCCATATACAAATATCTGTATTTAAGAGATGAAGTAGGCTTTTGGTGGTATTTGCACTGTACAGGGCAGTTTTTTTTAAACAGGATTTTTAAACAGGATTATTATTGAATATTTCTTGCTGTACTCTACCCAAGGACAGGATGTAGTCAACAAAGTGATTAAGTCTATTCATTTACCTGTGCATTACTAACAAAAAAGTAAGCTCATATTCAATACATGGCAGAGGACTTTGTAACTGCTTACTCGTAAACTTGTAGGCTCCCAGATATTGTTGGGCGGGTGGTATTGGACACATATAGGTTGAGAAATTCTTTGAACATATAGTAGAGGTCACATTTGGATAGTGCTTGTTGAGATAAAGAGGGTTATATAGGTTATATGACTGAATGTAAATAATGGAATGATTTTAGAATATGATTACATGAAGATGTATGAACGACCATAGGGTATTGTCACAACAGGTTGAGTTACAAAGGCATGTTGTATGGAATTGAATTATATAGAAAATTTAGATAGTGAGATTAAATAAATATTTATAAGTAATAGTAAAAATACACCATGTAATAGTTTCTATTTCGTTTGGTTATTGCCCAAGTCCCTACGGATCTTACAGTATCGAGAACGTTTTTCTGACTATGTGTTCAGGCATAAAGACGCAGTTCACAATTAAGTCCTTAGGGAGCTAGAGACGTCACTAGTGACACAAACTGCTTTCCTGTGTGCCTTCACCTGCTCTTAATGTCACATCCAAAGGAATCATTTGCTGCCATAAACATTTTTTCCCTGCAATGATCTTTTATAGTGACTAACACAGCTTTTTCTCACTTTAGTATACAAATTCTTAGGAATCATTCATGCAATATGTGTCTTTAGCACAGGGAGAAAGGGACACGTCTAATGTACTTTTGGGTGGAAAACACTTAAAGAATTAAAACAAAGCTTACAGTTACTTATACAATGTTTTCTGATAACTGATCTACGGGATATATCTAATTACATTTTACACCATGTACTCAGTATGATTTTCTGCTTATGTTAGCGTGACCACGCGGCCAGAGTGGAACCAGAATATCAATGTCTGATATAAGTTTATTTATGAGTGAATTATCCCCTATTTGTGTATATTTATGAATGGAAAACCAGAGCTATTGTACATAGAAAATGGTTCCAGCTCAAATATATTTAACAAGTAACCCTGCACATAGTATACCAAAAAATAATAATAATAATAATAATAATAATAATAAAATAATAATAAAAAAAAAAAATATATATATATACATATATATATATATATATATATATACATATATTAGTCCATAAAAAATGACAGGAGCACTAACAGGACTTTTTTAAACCGCAACAAAATAGTGTACAAAAAATACAAGGAAGAAAAAAGACTACAGGTACAACATATGTGAACGTGGTGTGGAAATAAATATATATATATATATACAGTGAGAGAGAACAAGATAAATGTATCTATAGATCTATCAGCAGTATATATAGACACATCCCATTGCTTAAGGACAAACGCATAATGTGGTTGAAGATTGCGTACTTGAGTTTATTGTATATAGCGCATTTTCTGTATTAAAACTATCTTTAATAAAGATTGAACACGTTTTTCTTGTGGGCTACAATGATCTACTCTGATTAGTAAAAAAGAAATCCATAAAAATACCAATAAACAAGAGTTCTACTTTTACATGTACAATCTGTATTTTTTTATTTTAAAAAGCCCATAGAAATATATCACACAAAATAATAAATAGCTATATGCTGATGAATATTCAGTCAGCACCATACTGTGCTCATGTTGATTATGTATGAAGTAGTAATGGACATCCACAAGTTGATAATGAACATCTACGCCTGGATTATGAACAGTCTGTTCTGCATAATAAAGCTTAATATGGATGAGATGACAATAAACATGATGTGCAGTATATTATTGCTAGACTGCACCTACTTATAATGGACAGTTTATTTAATTTGATAATGATTAGCGTAAGCTTTATTATTTGTTAGCTGAAAGTGACACTGTGTAATAATGGTAAGTAAGTGAACATAACCTACTATGTAATTATATTAAGTCAGTCACTTACCATATGGTATATAGACAAGGCTTTGGCCACAGACCGGACTCTGAAGTAACTGGACTTTTGAGAGTCTTCAGATGATATTGGGACCATGTCTACTGCTTGAATGCGTTCTACAATTGGTGACTGTTGTTAGACAGAAACAGATTTATTGTATAGCTCAGCTTCACTAACTTCCTGATCTGCATCTCCTTTACACATTTATATCTGTCTATGATAAAATTAGAAGTAAATGAGGAAATGCACAAAGGTACATGGGCTTAATATAGACCCATCTCCCCTGGGCCCGCTGCAGCTGCTTTGTATATAGTGGTTAGTGGTAGCAAGGATTACAGTAACAGAGCACTGTATGCACCTGGGACTAATCGCGTAAAAGTTAATACTGATGCTTTGTCATGTATTGAGTAATTCAGCTCTCTAGCTATGAAGTTGCAAAGTTGGCTTAACTGCAAGTGAAAACATGTTTTCAGATATATACCAGTATATAAAAAAATATTAGATTAGTGGCTTCTAATTAAAGTGAAATGAGTTTAAATTGACAGCACAAATGTTTGCTGGTCAGGTCCTGAAACAGAATAAAAACATAGAAACAACTGAACATCAACCCCAAATATCATAGAGCTATTTATTGTGGGCACATATTTCTGGGGTTCTAGCCCTAGTTTATCTCTACACCACCCTTATCATGCCCACAGCATGAACATCATTCACTATCATCTCTTAATAAAATTGCCACACTGACAAATACAGTGACTTTCAGTCAAACACACTGACCGCTCATAGCTTTGCTAACACAATCTGAATCACGTTAGTCCCTCTCAGCCCAACGCAGAAAATATTTTCAACCAATTGACACACAAACTTACACATCACGCACATAGTAAAGGTTACATTGATATTGCACACAAATATGCAGAAATGTTAAACACCAGAATTAAAGTGGTTAAATAAGCACATGTATACGTGCACACATACGCAGCTTACACATATACAAGTATCCTTCGTTTTCCAGTATCTTAAACATAGAATTTGATTAAAGTCAGATAAAAACCATTCGGACCTTCAATAGTGCCCATTTTTCCTGAAGTAAAGACCATAGTCAGTCATTGGCCTTGTCTTAGATTCAGGATAGTCCCCTTTCTGTATTAGTCTCTGCCACTACCAAGAGAAAGAAGCAAAGCAAAAATCCTTCAATTCTGTTTGGCAGTTAGTGTAACAATTTGGAAGATTACATATGTGATATGCGATAAAGACAGCATTATCCAATGAACAGCCTATACTGAAGTTTCAAAGGCTGTCTCCAAACCGGAGGAATAATCATGCAGATATTTAGAACAACAATTGAATACACATTTCCCCATGGGAAATATATAGATATAGCTTATTTTGAAAATGGTTTATTTAAAGGAAAGCCCTGGAATTAAGCATTGATGAAAGGGCTACATAACTGAGCATGGGAAAGGCATTAAACTTTACCTAGTACATGAACTATACTTTAAGACCTCAGTGTTATGAGGGGTAGTTACATATTGCACATTCTAGAAAATTCCTAGTAGTAAGCAATCATAAAATGGCTGCTTTGTGGAACAGTAATGTCATACAGAGGACATGTATTAGGTTATTTAAGACTAGATAAGAATCCTTAATATCATGGTGGGGGGTAGTTGCATATTCAACAGCCCTAGTAGTAAGCATCAATAGGATTGCTTTACTGAGTATAGAAAGGCCTATAACAGAATATAGGTTTGGGATCTTTAAATGTGGGCTAAAGTCTTGGATGGCACATGAGGGGGCAACTTGTAAGTGAGGTCATGCTAGATTATAAAAGGAAGCACTGGGAAGGTGCCAGCCCTCTTTGGATAATTTGCAATAAGGAAATTCCACACTGAACACACACACTTTTTTCTCTTTCAGGTTAATCTATGTGACAATCTGTGTTTTAACATTTCTGCAGTGGTCATGCTTACCTGTGATTTTATTCTCTCTCATTTAGTTCATCCACACAAATTATATATTGTTTTTTCTTTTCAGAGCAAGAAGCTCTTTCTAAGCATGGGTTTGTTGTGTTGTTTGCGGTAAAAGGCCCCATTTGGGATTTTGACATCTGGTCAGTCTGTGCACATGCCCTATCTGGGACATCTTTAAACCTGGGCCAATTCATGGGTTTTTCAACTACCAATATTTTAACGTTTTCCATGCCATGATTTTTGCTAAGATATAGTGCTCATTTTAGGATTGGCCCATAAAAATAAATTATTTTTACATGTTACCACAATTTTTTTTTTTTTTTTTACTATTTTTATTTATTTATTACTTACTTTAGTAATCACATTGTGATTAGTAAGCCGGGCCACATTGACTTGCATGGTTGAATGCATGGGAGCTTAGAGATCTCAGGAAGGTCTGGAGAGGAACTTGTTTACTTTTTAATGGGTGCTGCCATCTTATGAGAAAATCTCTCGCTATAGTGCTTGTGACGGTTCCCCAGAGCGGTCAAAGTGTGACCTCGAGTGGGTTTTCGGTGGCATTTCAGCAACACCATTTAAGCATAGAAGGTGATTACTGATCGCTTCCTAACGTCTTTAAAAGCAGGTGGCTGGCGCCATATTTAATATGGTGCACGTTGACGCTCTGGAGAGCAATCAGATGGGGTCCCTGCTGCAGTTTACTGTGTTGCTGAATGCCTCGACATCTGGTTATTTATATATTACATCCTGAACGCTGGAACCACTCAGCCCTACTTGCAGTTACAAGAGAACTACTACTACCTCTTTTCACCCTCCTTTTGTTTCAATTTCTCATTCTACTGCCTTAGATTGTAAGCTCACGAGCAGTACATTAATACAATAGTTAATAGTTATATATATATATATATATATATATATATATATATATATATATACCCTATCTCACAAAAGTGAGTAAACCCCTCAGTAAAGTAATGAGCCTGTATAACTTTGTATATATACATTTGCTGTCCCCTCAAAATAACTAATCAGTAGACTTGGGCACCAGGGGGCTCTTCGTGTTCGTCTTCGTGCTCGTCTTCGGGGAAAAAAAAATCTTCGTATTCCGCGAATATTCGCCCGTTCCTGTCTTCTCTTCGGGCGAATATTCGCGGACATTCTTCGTGCTCGTTTAATCTTCGTTTTCCTCCTGGTTGCCTAGCAGGGGTTAATACGGGGTTAATAACACATCACAGCAGCAGCAGCTGCCGTGAAGGTACGTGTGTGCAGCTCTATTGGTCGTTTCGGCAGGGGGCTGGTCTGGCATCAACGAGTGAATTGCAGAACTGCAGAATGCACTTCATTCGTTGATGGCAGGCGAGCCCCCTGCCGAAACGACCAATAGAGTTGCACACACATACCGAGGTGTACTGTCCATAGATGTTTAATAAAAGAATAGGGAATATTTTACATTTTTAA
This sequence comes from Sceloporus occidentalis, assembly GCA_023333645.1. NCBI lineage: Eukaryota > Metazoa > Chordata > Lepidosauria > Squamata > Phrynosomatidae > Sceloporus > Sceloporus occidentalis. The sequence goes on along the minus strand of JALMGF010000071.1, from coordinate 5,008,818 downwards.
ATTGATTTTGGACCACTTTACATGCCTAACATTTGCTACCTATTTACAATGGCATACTTTGCAACAACCCAACTTACTTATTGGACAGGACTGGAAAATAGCAGGACTGTCCACCAAAATCTTGGGTGTGTTGGCAGGTATGCTGATGGAAAAATGTTGAACAAGAACTAAAAAATAGCTTAGGGTTAATGTACGGTTATGTTTAAGATTAGTAGCAGTGCACTGGTTTGGTTAAAGATGGATTATGTCTAAATAATAATAATTTAATTTTAATGTTTTTTTTAAAAAAAAAATAGGGGTTTATTTAAATGTATTTTAAAGTTAGATTTATTATTTAGTACTTGATTATATTTATTAAATGTTTATAGTAGCGTTACCTACCGAGCTATAACTACCTATGTGTATTTGCATTTTGCATACCTAGTTTAGCTAAATTAGATGGGACAGGACTGGAAAAAAGCAGGACTGTCCCTGAAAAAGTTGGGTCTGTTGGCAGGTATGTGGATGGAAAAATGTTATAGGGTGAAGTGTGAGTTATAGTGTTAATGTAATGCTATTAGTGAGTGAAGGCCAGGGCAAATAACAAGGAAAAGGTCCTTGTGTTTTGTGCATTGTAAGTGTGTGTGTATGTGTGTTATGTGTGATGTCACTGTGTGTTATATGTGTTATATGTGTTATTGTGTGTGTTATGTTTGGTTGGTTGTGTATCAGAAGGAAAATAATGAAATGGAAAAGGAAATGGGAAAGGCAAATGAGTGGGCAATTGGCGACCCGCTCACCTGTTTCACCCCAGGGCAAAGCGCCCAAACACTGTCAGTCTTAGACGTTTGGCAGCAGACTTCCAGAGCTCAGACACAAGGCCCTAGCGTAAGCTGGCCACTCCGGCGGAGGTAGCAGGCGTTGCCACACCGCAGACAGAGGCAGCCAGGGGGGAGAAACTGCCCTTACAATTAGGGACATTTTGGGCATGACTCTAGCCAGGAAGCGAACTGGCAGAGAAGAGATGCTGGCACCACCACCACCACCACCACCACCAGCAGCATTGAAAAATTGGAAAGGCGAATGAGAGGGCAATTGGCGACCCGCTCACCTGTTTCACCCCAGGGCAAAGCACCCAAACACTGTCAGTCTTAGACGTTTGGCAGCAGACTTCCAGAGCTCAGACACAAGGCCCTAGCGTAAGCTGGCCACTCCGGCGGAGGTAGCAGGCGTTGCCACACCGCAGACAGAGGCAGCCAGGGGGGAGAAACTGCCCTTACAATTAGGGACATTTGAGGCATGACACTAGCCAGGAAGCGAACTGGCAGAGAAGAGATGCTGGCACCACCACCAGCAGCAGCATTGAAAAGGCGAATGAGTGGGCAATTGGCGACCCACTCACCTGTTTCACCCCAGGGCAAAGCACCCAAACACTGTCAGTCTTAGACGTTTGGCAGCAGACTTCCAGAGCTCAGACACAAGGCCCTAGCGTAAGCTGGCCACTCCGGCGGAGGTAGCAGGCGTTGCCACACCGCAAACAGAGGCAGCCAGGGGGGAGAAACTGCCCTTACCATTAGGGACATTTTGGGCATGACTCTAGCCAGGAAGCGAACTGGCAGAGAAGAGATGCTGGCACCACCACCAGCAGCAGCATTGAAAAGGCGAATGAGTGGGCAATTGGCGACCCACTCACCTGTTTCACCCCAGGGCAAAGCACCCAAACACTGTCAGTCTTAGACGTTTGGCAGCAGACTTCCAGAGCTCAGACACAAGGCCCTAGCGTAAGCTGGCCACTCCGGCGGAGGTAGCAGGCGTTGCCACACCGCAGACAGAGGCAGCCAGGGGGGAGAAACTGCCCTTACAATTAGGGACATTTTGGGCATGACTCTAGCCAGGAAGCGAACTGGCAGAGAAGAGATGCTGGCACCACCACCACCACCACCACCACCACCACCAGCAGCATTGAAAAATTGGAAAGGCGAATGAGAGGGCAATTGGCGACCCGCTCACCTGTTTCACCCCAGGGCAAAGCACCCAAACACTGTCAGTCTTAGACGTTTGGCAGCAGACTTCCAGAGCTCAGACACAAGGCCCTAGCGTAAGCTGGCCACTCCGGCGGAGGTAGCAGGCGTTGCCACACCGCAGACAGAGGCAGCCAGGGAGGAGAAACTGCCCTTACAATTAGGGACATTTTGGGCATGACTCTAGCCAGGAAGCGAACTGGCAGAGAAGAGATGCTGGCACCACCACCACCACCACCACCAGCAGCATTGAAAAATTGGAAAGGCGAATGAGAGGGCAATTGGCGACCCGCTCACCTGTTTCACCCCAGGGCAAAGCACCCAAACACTGTCAGTCTTAGACGTTTGGCAGCAGACTTCCAGAGCTCAGACACAAGGCCCTAGCGTAAGCTGGCCACTCCGGCGGAGGTAGCAGGCGTTGCCACACCGCAAACAGACGCAGCCAGAGGGGAGAAACTGCCCTTACCACTAGGGACATTTTGGGCATGACTCTAGCCAGGAAGCGAACTGGCAGAGAAGAGATGCTGGCACCACCACCACCACCAGCAGCAGCATTGAAAAATGGGAAAGGTGAATGAGTGGGCAATTGGCGACCCACTCACCTGTTTCACCCCAGGGCAAAGCACCCAAACACTGTCAGTCTTAGACGTTTGGCAGCAGACTTCCAGAGCTCAGACACTAGGCCCTAGCGTAAGCTGGCCACTCCGGCGGAGGTAGCAGGCGTTGCCACACCGCAGACAGAGGCAGCCAGGGGGGAGAAACTGCCCTTACCATTAGGGACATTTGATTCATGACACTAGCCAGGAAGCGAACTGGCATCGAAGAGACACTGGCACCACCACCAGCAGCAGCAGCAGCAGAATTGGGAAAGGCGAATGAGTGGGCAATTGGCGACCCACTCACCTGTTTCACCCCAGAGCAAAGCATCCAAACACTGTCAGTCCTTGGCGTTTGGGAGCGGACTTCCAGAGCTCAGACACAAGGCCCTAGCGTAAGCTGGCTACATTGGCGGAGGTAGCAGGCGTTGCCACACCGCAGCAAGTGCAACCAGGGGGGAGAAACTGCCCTTACCATAAGGGACATTTGAGGCATGACACTAGCCAGGAAGCGAACTGGCAGAGAAGAGACACTGGCACCACCACCAGCAGCAGCAGCATTGGAAAAGGCGAATGAGTGGGCAATTGACGACCCGCTCACCTGTTTCACCCCAGGGCAAAGCATCCAAGCACTGTCAGTCCTTGGCGTTTGGGAGCAGACCTACAGAACTCAGACACAAGGCCCTAGCGTAAGCTGGCTACACCGGCGGAGGTAGCAGGCGTTGCCACACCGCAGCAAGTGCAACCAGGGGGGAGAAACTACCCTTACCATCAGGGACATTCGAGGCATGACACTAGCCAGGAAGCGAACTGGCATTGAAGAGAGACACTGGCACCACCACCAGCAGCAGCAGAATTGGGAAAGGCGAATGAGTGGGCAATTGACGACCCGCTCACCTGTTTCACCCCAGGGCAAAGCATCCAAGCACTGTCAGTCCTTGGCGTTTGGGAGCAGACCTACAGAACTCAGACACAAGGCCCTAGCATAAGCTAGCTACACCGGCGGAGGTAGCAGGCGTTGCCACACCGCAGCAAGTGCAACCAGGGGGGAGAAACTACCCTTTCCATTAGGGACATCTGAGGCATGATTTCAGCCAGGAAGCGAACTGGCAAAAGATACTGGCACCACCACCAGCAGCAGCGTTGGAAACGGAAAAAGGTGAATGAGTGGGCAATTGACGACCCACTCACCTGTTTCACCCCAGGGCAAAGCATCCAAAGACTGTCAGTCCTAGGCGTTTGGGAGCGGACTTACAGAGCTCAGACACTAGGCCCTAGCGTAAATTGGCTACACCAGCGGAGGTAGCAGGCATTGCCACACCGCAGCAAGTGCAACCAGGGGGAGAAACTACCTTAAACATTAGAGAGAAAAAATTTAACTTTCCAAGCTAAGAGCTGGGTAACCCAATTTGGGCAGATTGAATTTAAGAAAGGCAATCTGCTCCATCAGATGAGGTGCCATGCGTGAGCGCTGTGGACTCAGTATGTTTCCAGTCATAGAAAACACGCGCTCACTTTGAACAGTGGTTGGCGGACATGATAGAAGCTGCTGCGCAACCCATGAGAGTGCAGGCCACAAACTCTTCTTTTCATCCCAGTAGCTAAGAGGATCAACATTAGGAGCAGAAGGAACTTCACAGAGGTAAAGTTTGACCATTTCAGCAGCACTACTCTCCTTTCTGCTGCTAGCTCTGTCAGATGGTCCAACTATACTGCCAAGTGCCTCTTCCCAAAACGCAGCTGCTCCACTCAGCTGTGTTGTGCTGCTTGTGGCACTGCTGCTGATGCTGCTGCTAGGGGTAGCAGACCACATCATCTCTTCCTCCTCCTGCACCTCACCCTCCTCGGACAGCATTCCCATTTTACGCTGCCAGTCACGCACCTTGTTGACCAATTGCTCCCGGTAGCTACTGAGAACATTGAATTTCAAAGCTAGCTTTCCCTTAATTCTTGGATCACAAAGGCACGCTAGCATCATTTCGGGACTCTCTTCCATTCGCTTGCGAAGGTGTACTTTTAGCAGATCCTTCAGCTTCCTGACTATGGCTGCTACGTCAGGATGTAGAGTGCCACCTTGAACAGCCTCACGGTTTCCAAGGAACACATCCATCTTGCTGCCTAGATGGGAGAACACTGGGATTACCTGGGCCAGACTGGCAGTGTTTGAGCTTAAATTTTCTGTGGCGTCCCTGAATGGTTTAAGGACTGCCACTAGCTGGGCGATCACTGTCCAATCCTCCCTATTCAATGGAGAGGTAATCCCAATATTGTGCTCTGAGGCAAGATTATGGATTGCCCTCTGCTGCTCCAAAATCCTCTCTAGCATGTCTAACGTGGAGTTCCACCGTGTACTGACATCCTGACGTAGGCAGTGTACGGGAAGACCTGACCTCTCTTGCTCTTCCCTCAAAAGTTGGCTAGCCTTAACACTATGGTGAAAGTGCCCAGCGATCTTTCTGCAGCGGGACAGAACTACTGCTGCCACATTAGTTCCTTCTGACATTGCTGCCTTCACTACAAGATGGATGATGTGGGCTGCACAGCGCACACCAACAATATGACCATCTCGCAGCGCTTTCACCATATTGGCACCTCCGTCAGTTACCACAAAACCAACTTCAACATTGGTGCCCGCCTCTGCTCCCACCCAAAGGCTAAACATTTTCCTAATCGCATGCAGAATATTTTAGGAAGTGTGCTTTTCATCCATCACTTCTGCATGGAGAAGGAATGATTGGTAGCCTGCTGCAGCAACTTCCTTAGACACACCGGGCTGCCACCAGTGTGCTGTCAAAGAAAGAAAGGCATGCTGGGCGCTAGGTGCACTCCACAAATCTGTAGTGAAATGAACACACTGACCAGCAGCCTTGGAAAGCTCCTCTTTCACTGCTGCAACACAGGACCGATACAGCGAGGGGACAATGTTCCTGCTGAAAGTGGAACGTGACGGAACTGTGTATTGTGGAGCCACAGCCGCCATCAATTGTTTGAAAGGCTCCCCTTCAATCATGGAGAAGGATGCCCCTCCAACAGCAATGAACTGACCAATAAGTCGCGTTACTTTATTGGCCTGCTGTTTGGGCATCGTTCTCTTGGAGTGGAATGCCCCAAATTCTTCCAGGGTGGGCTGGGCATGCAGTGCTCCAACCTGCCTTGGTCTCTGGCTGCCAGCACTAGTTGCTGCTGCTGCTGCTGCTGCTGCTATTGGCTCAGAAGAAGAAGCTGTTGGGGTTTTTCCACGGCCACCAGCTATGCTGCCTGCACTAAGTTTTACCTCTGCATCTTTCCCCAATAGCACAGCGTTGTGTTGAGTGCTGAGGTGATGCTTCATGCTAGCACTGGTAAAATGGCCAGACACTTTCCCTCTGCTTATTAGCTTCCCACAATGTTTGCACTTTCCATAGCGCCCTTCTTCAACATTTTCAAAGTGCTCCCAAATTGGGGCGCGCATAGCCTTGGAGTGTGCCTTGGGTGCTGCTCTTACTGCTCGGGGTGGATGAACAGAGGCAGAACTAGTGGTGGTGGGACTGGTGGTAACAGTACTGGCCATAGTGGGACTGCTAATTGCTTTAGATTTGCTAGGTTTTGCTGCTGCTGCTGGTGGTGGTGATGGTGATGATCGTAGCGGAGAAGGTGGAGGCTCAGGGGAAAATTGTGCACTAGTCATTTGGACACTGCTCCCTGAGGAATCTGATTCCTGACCACTCATCTCCTCTACTTCCTCTGGCTCATAGTCTAGCTCTTCATTAGCCAGATCGAATGGAATTCCTGCTAGGCTGGAGCTAAGACTGATATCGTCGTGAGACTCGTGACTAGTAGTAGTGCGAGCAGGAAGAATAGACTCTGCACTTGGCCTCTCAGTCTCAGGCTCCTCTGCTACCTCGCTAGGTGGAGTTCCACTATGTGTAGCCCTCTCTCTAACTGTCTTTACAAAAATTTTGTAAGGACTTGGTGGCTTGCTAGAGGTACTAGGAGGACATGGCGTGGCGGGTACCAGTGGGAACAGTAGGCGCAGCACTAGTGGTGGTAGAGGCGGGGGTGGTGGTGGTGGTGGTTTTCCCTACAAAGGAATGAGATCGCTTTGGTTTGGGACCCCTCTGAGTCTTGCTGCTAATTTGGCTCTGCTTGGTACCTTGCATGCTGCTGGTGGATGGGGAAGATGCTGCTTGGGGCAAAAGGCACTTCTTTTTAGTCACTGGGCTGGTACTACTTGTGCTACCCTTTAACTTTGAACGTGCTTCTGGTGCTTTAGGCTTTCCGTAAAAAAACATAGAGCTTGTGGGCCTAGCCGCACTACTACTGCCTGCTTTTGGTGCCTTTCCTTTACTTGATGATCCTTCAAGCAATGCTTCCCCAAATGATAAGCGAGAGCTTGGCCTACTTGGCCGACTAGACTGACGCAAAGGCTGCATCTTAGAGCTGGTGGTGGTGCTGGTGGTGGTGCTGGTGGTGGTGGTGGTGGTGGTAGATGGAGCTTGTCCCTCCTTAGTCCCAAAAGGAGGATCCATTTCAAATTTTGTGTTGTGTGTGTAGTGTAGTGTAGTGTAGTGTAGTGTAGTGTTTAAAAAACTATAAAAAAAAAAATAAAAAAATAAAAAAAAGGAAAAACGAATTAAAGACAAAAAAATTAGAGGAAGTTCTCTTCAGTGCTACTGCTTAAAAAGTAAAACTATGCACTACTGCACTGTGCTGTGTGCAATCTGCCAAAATCCTAAAGTTATTGAAATTATTAACTCAAGATTAACTATTTAATAACTAGCAGTATTTTATTTTTAATTTGAATTTACACGGGCCTAAGAGCTTAGCCTACCACTATGCTAGCCTAAAGCTATATTTCCTTACTATAAGTCTACCTCTAGGCAGACGCTCTCAAACCCACTAAGCTAAAGTGAGGTTAAATCAGATTCAGTATATGATTTATTAATTAATATTAAGTTATATAATATTAATAGATTAGAACTAATTTACTTATATATTATGTATTATAGATAGAAGAATATAGATTATGAATTAGAATTAGAATTACTTATATTATAGATTATGAATTAGAATATTATTATTTATAATATATTATAGATTAAGATTAAAGAAGATTAGAATTATTTTAGTACTACAGCTAGTAGCTTGAAGCTTTGCTTAGTACAGCTCGTCACAGTCAATTTTTCTTGAAAAGAATTAGAAATAAAATAAAATGTCACAGCAAAACGGTTATCTTCACTGCTTGCTGCACTCACTAGCCCAACAAGTTCACTTCACTGATGGACTGAGGTGAGCAAAACACTAAGGGTACTTTTAATAAAATTGAAATAAAATGTAAAATAAATGAGAAAATCTTTGCAAAACAGTTAACGTCACTGCTTGCTGATCAAAAAAAAACACAGCACTTATGCGGCTGCACTCACTAGCCCAACAAGTTCACTTCACTGATGGACTGAGGTGAGCAAAACAAATGAAATAAAATGAAAGATTAATTAAGAAAAATTGACTTGGTCTCTTACTGTTGCTAAAACAAAGCACAAACTATAGAGCTGCAGCACCAGTACTAATAAGATTAGCTGAACTATACGCTAGTAGTAATTAATTAATATTATTACTTTTATTTATAGCTAATTTAATTAACTATTAAGATAAGAAAGAATTAGAGAATTATTGATATTACTGATTTTAGATTAGACACTAGTAGATGTTCTGAATGTCTACAGTACACTCTACACTAGTATACTATTACTAACTATAACTGACAAATATATATATAATTTTATAATGAATTCAATTATTAATTATATTAATTAATATTACTGATTTTAAATTAGACACTAGTAGATGAATGTCTACAGTACACTCTACACTAGTATACTATAGTATATATATATATATGACTGACAAATATATATATATATATATATATAATATTATAATGAACTATTAAATTATAGATTCTATTAAATTGTAATTTATAAATTCTATTTAATTTATTTAAGCAGGACAGGCAATAGGCACTAGTGCCAGCCCAGGGCAAGGGCACCCCAGTGCCACTGAGGCACTGGGTGCACTGTCAACTCAACAGCACTTACACTAAAGTTGATGACAAATTAATTTTAAAAAAATTAAATTAATCAAATTATTATTATTAAATATATTAATTAAGTAGCACTGAAGTGAGGATGAAGTACACAGTGAGAAATGGCAGGCTAAGGCTTACCAGTCTCACACAGAACAGAACAATCTCTCTCTGTAACGCTCGGATGCAGCACAGCAGTGTTGCCAAAGCAGTCACAGCGAAAAATGAATGGATCTCTCAGGCAAGCTCTGGTCTTATAAAGGCGCCTTCAGAATTCAAAAAACAGCAGCACAGGCATTGGACGAGACCCTTAGCGTTACGTCACAAGAGTGAGCTGATTGGACAGACGAGGATCAGCTCACTCCTGTTTGAAATTTTGGCGGTTGCGCGGCAAAAACGAAGACGATCACGAAGAATCTTCGATTCTTCGTGATTGTGAGTCTTCGTCTTCGCCTACGGTTTGCCGGCACTGTATTCTGTTCTACGTTCCTTCGGAACGAACAAAAAAACGGCCTCTTCGTGCTCGTTTTCATGTTCGCCCGAAGACGAATGCACAAGTCTACTAATCAGACAGCCATTAATGTCTAAACCTTGGCAACAAAAGTGAGTATACCCCTAAGTGGAAATGTCCAAATTGGACCCAAAGTGTCAATATTTTGTGTGGCCACCATTATTTTACAGCACTACCTTAACCCACTTTGGCATTTAGTTCACCAGAGCGTCACAGGTTGCCACTGGAGTCCTCTTCCACTCCCCCATGACGACATCACGGAGCCGGTGGATGTTAGAGACCTTGCGCTCCCCCCACCTTCCGTTTGAGGATGCCCCACAGATGCTCAATAAGGTTTAGGTCTATATATGCTATATATGCTTGGCCAGTCCATCACCTTTACCCTCAGCTTCTTTAACAAGGCAGTGGTCATCTTGGAGGTGTGTTTGGAGTCGTTATCATGTTGGAATACTGTCCTGCGGCCATGTCTACGAAGGGAGGGGATCATGTCCTGCTTCAGTTTGTCACAGTACATGTTGGCATTCAATGAACTGTAGCTCCCCAGTGCCGGCAGCACTCATGCAGGCCCAGACCCTGACACTCCCACCACCATGCTTTACTGTAGGCAAGACACACTTGTGTTTGTACTCATCACCTGGTTGGCGCCACACACGCTTGACACCATCTGAACCAAATAAGTTTATCTTGGTCTCATGGGACCATAGGACATGGTTCCAGTAATCCATGTCCTTAGTCTGCTTGTCTTCAGCAAACTGTTTGCGGGCTTTCTTGTGCATCATCTTTAGAAGATGCTTCCTTCCTGGACGACAGCCATGCAGACCAATTTGGTGCAGTGTGCGGCGTATGGTCTGAGCACTGACAGGCTGACCCCCCACCCCTTTAACCTCTGCAGCAATGCTGGCAGCAATCATATGTCTATTTTCCAAAGACAGCCTCTGGATATGACGCTGAGCTCTGTTGAGTTATTTTGAGGGGACAGCAAATTTACACTGTTATACAGGCTGTACACTCACTACTTTACATTGTAGCAGAGTGTCATCTCTTCAGTTTTTTCACATGAAAACATATAAGAAGATATTTACAAAAATGTGTACAAAGTATTACAAAATATTTACAAAGGGGTGTACTTACTTTTGTGAGATACTGTATATATATATATATATATATATATATGTATATATATATATAATTAGTCAAAGAAATGGGAGTGAATATAGTGATGCTGATAACAGGATGATAACTAAAAATCTACCACCTGATAACATTGATTATGTGTGTTAGATTTGTGTTCTCAATCTTCTCATGCCATAATCAATGTCAGCATGGCCACCTCTTCCTTGTGTCACAGCTGTACATAGAGGGTTCTTGTGTTCCAGCCACATAGCTCAGGATGCTGAATTACTTGGCTGGATGAGTGAGTTCTCTGTGTCTATGGGTCTGTACATTCCTCAGCACCTGAGGTGGGTAATGGCTGATCAGTGTGTGGTAGGAAATACTGGAGCCCAGGGGACAGTCTCAGTTGTTTGTTTAGGAAAAAGCGTCCATCAGACCTCAGCCACTATTCTCAATCAATGGGTTGTCTTGTAGATGTGAATGAGACGTTTAACCCCTTGTGCTGGCTGTCTTATAGGTAACACACCTATCGTTTATATTCAGGAATTATTTTTTGTTACGTCTGGCAGTCTGGTTCCTGTTTATCCTGCATCCTACACGTCTGAAAAGAGAATAATAGTTACATTTCTAATGTATTGAATTTGGATGGTCTTATTATGTTGGAGGTTATGCTGTTAGTTCTATTATATATTATATAATTATAATGACCACAAATTAGGCAACTGAAAAAGTGGGTGTGGATTATTAATATTTGTTTAAAACATAACACCTCTTACTAATTATTTTTATAATTTTTTTTTTCCAGATGAAATGGGAATGAGAGGCCCAAAACCATTTATTTTACATCTGATTATTATTATTATCTTTTATTTATATAGCACCAACAATTTACGCACAACGTCTTACAATACACGTATTCAAAGGGTATGACATGACTAGAATTGACAGATCAAAACAAACCAATACATTAGGTAGAGAGGGCCCTGCTTGCAAGCTTACAATTTTGAGGTAATGTGGTAACAAACATAAGGCACAGAGAAAGGTGAGAGGTAATGTGAGGATTGTATCAGTGACAGGGAAGTTTGAGCAACTAAGATGGTATGTTTCTCTGAAGAAGTGGGTTTTGAGATTTTTCTTGAATGTTGGGAGGGTGAAAGCTGAAGGTTCGGTGTGTTCCAGAGGTATGGGGCAGCACAAGTGAAATCTTGTAGACTGGAAAAGGTGATAAGTGAGGAGGAGAGCCTTAGCCCATGGGAAGAACTTAAAGATTGAGTAGGGGAGTATTTTTTATGAGGGCAGAACTGTATGGAGGGCAGTGTTATGGAGTGCCTTATATGTTAGTACAATGATTTTAAATTTCATTCTAAAGGTAATAGGGAGCCAGTGGTAGATTTCACAGAGTGGGGAAGCAGAAGAAGAGCGGCGTGCAAGGACGATAAGCCTAGCAGCAGCATTTAGGACAGACTACAGAGGAGAGAGGAGAGACAGTGGAATGCCAACCGAAGAGTATTGCAGTAGTCAAGATGGTAATTGATAAGGGAATGAACCAGAGTTTTTATGGATTCTTGGGTGAGGAATGGGCAGATGTGAGCTATGTTTTTTAGTTGCAAGCAGACATTTTCTGGTGAGTGACTGAATGTGAGGGATGAAGGAGAGGTTTGAGTCAAGGATGATCCCAAGGCATCAGGCCTGGTTAGTAGGAGAGGTAGTCATCTTGTTAATGGTGATAGAGAATTCATGTACTGGGGAGATGGAAGGAGAAAACATAAGAATATGGAATTCTCTGCCTAAGGATGTTGTATTATCTAACTCTGTGGATATTTTAAGAAAGGTCTGGATACTTCTCTGGTTAAGCATAACATAAAGGGCTACAACTGTTAAAAGGACAGTAGCATTAGCAAGTTGATCCAGGGAGTAATCTGATTGCCACTATGCCATCAAGAAGGAATTTTTTTCCCTGTTGTGGCATAATTGGTAATTGCCCCAAGTAGGTTTTTTTTTGCCTTCTTTTGGATCAACTTTAGAACTGGGTATGTGTGAAAGGTTGAACTTGATGGACTGAAGTCTTTTTTGAACCTACTAAACTATACTAAAGATAATGAGTTAAGTTTTAAAAAGATTAAGTTTAAGATAGCGTTGTGACACCCACGCAGAAATAGCAGTCAAGCAGTTGGTGAAACAGGACATTAGAGACGGAGAGAGATATGCAGAAGACAGGTACATTTGGGTATCATCTGCATATAGATGATACTGGAGGTCAAATGAGTTGATTAGTTTGTCAAGATATGAAGTATAAACAGAGAACAGCATAGGGCCAAAGACTGAACCTTGGGGGACTCCAACCGAAAGTGGAAGAGGTGATGATGTCTTGCCAGAGAAACGGACAGAGAAGGAACAGTTAGACAGATATGAGGAGATCCAGGAGAGAGCTGTATCTCGAATGCCTGTAGAGGAAAATGATTCAAGAAGATGGTGATCAACTGTAGAGGGGGAAAAGGAACTCAGAGGAGAGGAAGTTAGTAAGGCGATTGTACACAATCCGTTCAAGCAACTTAGAGGTAAAAGGAGCACCGCTTGTCCGGGTCAACACCTGAATCCTCCAGGTCGCGGGAGCGGGGTCTTCACATGCCCCTCTCCCAGCCCCTTTTCCCCTTTATATGGGGGTATTTTCTGTGATGTCAATGTGAACATCTACTGACATCAGCGGGAATGCCCCTGACATAATCAAGAATGCCCCCCACGTCAGTGGGACCGCCCTCCGACATCACAGGACCACCCGCTGATGCAAGGGAAGGCTCCAGGTAGCCGGAGCTCAGAAGGTCCCAGATATGCAAATGGGTTCTGAGGAAGGAATTTTTAGGATGAGTGTGATTAGCGCATGCTTGAAGGTTGTTGGTATAGTTCCCGATGATAGAGAAAAATTAAATAGGTGGGTAAGTGATGGTCCAAGGGATAAGAATAGAGACTTTGTGAAATATGATAGGGTGGGGTCAAGGGTACAGCTTGTTGGGTGAGAGGAAGAAAGAAGAGTAGCCAGCTTTTCTTCAGTTGTAAGGGGAAAGGCAGTTAGTATGGATCACTGCAACGCACTATACCTAGGCCTCCCAGAAAACAAACTTAAATGCAGCAATGTCCAAAATGCAGCAGCCAGGCTATTTTAAGGTGAGCTTGTTGGCATTTACAGCCTTAAAAAAACATGGCCCGTGTTGCCTGAAAGAGTTATTATCACCCTACATCCCAACTCGCCCCCTTTAATCTACACTTTCACTTCTCTCAGTGCCCAGAGTGCGCACAAAATCATGCGCCAATGCATTCTGCCATGCTTCCCCTACAGTCTGGAACTCTCTGCCACATTCAGGGAAGCAATATCTTTAGAGACATTTAAAAAAAGACTTAAAACACATCTTTTCTCCCAAGCATTCAGCTAATTAACTTTTATTGTTCCACATTTATTAAACAGTTATGTAACTATTTTAAGTTAATATATGTGTTTACCCATGTGAAGCGCTTTGAGTCCCACTGGGAGAAAAGCGCTCTATAAATGCCTGTTGTTGTTCCTGTATGGAATGGACAGGGGAGTGATGATGGGTGGTATAGGAGGGGGTTGCAAAGAAAATAGGTCTTGTCTAATAGTTTCAATCTTGTCCTTGAAGTGGGTAGCAAGATCTTGGGCTGTGGGAGAGGTTTGTGGTGTGGGTATGGAGAGACAGAGAAAGGAGTTGAAGGTAGAAAAAAGGTGTCATGGCTTGGAAAAAAGGGAGGATATAAGAATAGAGAAGGAGAGTTGTTTAGCAAAAGAGAGGGCAGAGTTGCAGGTGTAAAGTATGAATTTGTAGTGAGTGACGTCTTCGCTGGATTTGGATTTTCTGAAGTAGCGTTCAGCAGTGCAGCAGCACTTCTGAAGAAAGCGTGTGATTTTGGTTGGCGTTTTAGTTGTCTGGGTAACATACAGTGACAGAGGCTACACTGTCGAGATATGAGGCAAGTGTGTTTTCTGTTATAAAAAGAGGTTGCTGCGTCCGGACAAGAAAGGGTTAATATGGAAGGTAAGAGAGGTTCCAGTGAGGCTGACAGCTGGGAAAGGGTATTATCTGGTAATGGTCTACAAAGATGAGGTGAGTGCTGCAAAATTGTTTTGTTAGGGGTTAGTACTGGAGAAAATGTTAGAAGGTGGTGGTCAGACGGAGGGAGAAGGATGAGAAGGATAGAGAAGTCTGAAAGGGAGCATGACCTGGAAAAAACCCGATCAAGTGAGTGTCACTCAGTCTGTGTTGGGGAAAAAGGCCACTGAGAAGAGGATCTCAGGGAGAGGAGTTTGGAGCTAGCAGAATTGTTAGATATGTCAAAAGGATTGTTAAAAACACCCATAATAAGAGAGGAGTTCTGACTTGGACGGTGATATATTACAGCAATTTGAAGAGAGAGTGGAGAGAAGAGAGACGGATTGTATGGACCTCAAAGGAACAGAATGAGAAGGAGGGTATATGCTAGAAGGTGCAAAGAGGTGAAAAAAGAATGCCTACACCACCACACTATCTTCCATCAAGCCTAGGAGTCTGGCTGAAGTGTAATCTTCTGAAGGAGAGTGCAGCAGAGGCAATAGTATGGTAGGAGGTGATCCAGGTTTCAGTAAGTGCTAGGAGGTTATAATCATGGGAGAGAAATTGGTCCTGTATACTAGTGAGTTCATGGCATATATCTGATGTGTATAAAAATTCTAATATGAGAATAAATAGTTTCATACCTCCCAAGCTTCTCTGTTTAGGACGGACAGTCCATATTTGCAACTCAAATCCCTCTCTCCTGTCCTCAGTTTTAGAATCTTAGGTGTTTATGAAGGCATCACAATATTGTGCAGTCAAAAACCCACAATAATTTGTACAGAAAATATTGTAAATAAAATGATTCTTCTAAATACCTTAGTCAGATCTACCTATTAACAGGCAAGTCTAATAAAACATTTGACATAAAGCAAGTACCAAAAAAATTCCGTGATCAAGTAAAAATTTGCTTTGCACATATATTTTGCAAGAAACACTTAATTGTCATGTCACACAAAAGCAGGCACTGATACATTATATGGACAAAAGTATTGGGACATCTTACATGGCATGTACTTTTATGACATTGCATTCTAAATACATAGACATTAATATGTAGTTGCCCCCCCTTTCCTATATAACAGCTTCCAGTTTTCTGGGTAAGCTTTTCATAAGATTTTGGAGTGTTTCTGTGGGAATTGTTGTCTATATATCCAGTAGGGCATTTGTGAGGTCAGGCACTGGCTCAAAATCTCTGTTCCAATTCATCCCAAAGGTGCCCGATGGGGCTGAGGTCAGTGCTCTGTCCAGGCCAGTCCTCTGTCCAGGCTAGTCAAGTTCTTCTACACCAAACTCATCCAACCATGTCTTTATGGACCTTGCTTTCGCCATAGGGACATAGTCATGCCTTCCCCAAACTGTTCCCACAAAGCTGGAAGCATATCATTGTCAGAAATGCCTTGGTATGTCACCTTCAGCATTGTTGGTGTAATGGTCAGATGTCTTAATACTTTTGTCCTTATAGTGTATGTTATTGTCAAAAATACTAGAGAATGAAATCGTTGTTTTGTCTAAGAGGCACAGATCCTTTAACCAATTTTCTGTCATGTTTATTATGGTCTTTAGATAGCTGTCTTCAACAAAACAAGTCATAATGACATCTATTATGAATAGGTGTTAATTACATATCACTTTTAATCATGTATACTCTAGCAGATTACAATTAATATTCTAGTTGGATTGTGTCATTGACTGAAACAGAAAGTTATTTTTCATCCTAAAAAATGTACTGTATAAATACTGTTTATTATTTATGCTAATATAGCCGTTGTTGTATTACTTTATGATGCTTTAACCCCTTGATGACAATTGCCGGTCCGGGAACGTCACTGAAAATCAAGTCGTTAACAACAATTGACGTGCCAGGACCGGCACATCTTTAAACGGGTGCAGAAAGCGATCTATTTTCGCTTTCTGCACCGAAACGGTGTTGCTGTATTGCCGCGACCTCGAGGCATTCAGCAACGCCATGATCGGCACAAAGGGGCCATCTCTGGCCCCTCCCCGGGGCGTCAACATCCGCCATACTTTGTATGGCGGCGGACGCCCATTTTAAAAGCGTTTAGGAGGCGATCAACGATCGCCTCCTAAACTTAAATGGTGTCCAGCGACACCAAACACTTATCTTGGGATGGACTGTGACTGCTCCGGAGAGCGGTCACAGCCGCCGCTGCCGGTGATCTTCGCCATCAGCAAGATGGCGGTGGCCCGGGAAAAAAAACAATAAAGACAAAAAAGTTCGCTAGATGGTCTCCAGACCTTCTAGAGAACTCTGGCTCCACTTGCAGGTTGAATACAGGTACTGCATTCAACCATGCAAGTCAATGGAGCTCAGCTTTCTAATCACAGTGTGATTAGTAAAAATAAATTAAAAATAAAATAAAATTAATAATAATTAGAAAAAAATAGTAAAAAACCAGTAAAATGTAAAAATAATTTCCCACTGATGTCACTATCAGGGGAACCTTCAAGTTGAAAAAAAAGTTAAATTTTTTTTTTAAAAAAGGCAAAAATAAATAAATATATATATAAAAAATATATTTTTGTGAGCAAGTCCTAAAATTAGCATATTAGCTTAAAACAATTCTCGCATGGAAAGAGTTAAAATACTGGCATATTAAATGCCCATGGGGTGTCTACTTGATGGGGTAAATTGAATTGGCCAGGTTCAACAAGGTCCCAATTAACACGGGGGGAAGGATGGCCACACATCTAATTTCCAATTAGAAAAATGCACACGTACCAAATGTGGCCTTTTAGTTCCCCCAAAAAATGACAAACCCATGCATGTGGGGTATCACTGTACTCAGGAGATGTTGCTGAACATGTGACATGTGACAGCGGCATATACCAGGAGCTGTAAATTCATACATAAAGTAGGTGTGTGTGGGAAAAATACACACACAAAAATACTACTGCAAACTTTGAAAAAATGCTGGTGGCAAAATGTGTGCATGCAAAGAGTTAAAATACCAGCATTTAAAATACCCTGTGGTGTCTAGTTTTCAAAAATATATGGTTTTGTTGGGCACACTGAAATGGCCCGGCTCAAAGATGTACCAAATAGGGCATGGGCAGTGGATCCCCAAATGCCAAAGTTCAACATTGAAAAATGTGCATGCCCCAAATGTGGCCCTTTTGCCCCCAAACAGCCAGGCAAAATCATTCATGTGAGGTATCGCTGTACTCAGGAGATGTTGCTGAACACATATTGGGGTGTTTTATGATAGTGACATATACCAGAACCTGTTTATTCATACCTGAAGTAAAATGTGTGTGAAAAAACAAATGCAAAAAAAATTACTACCATAAAGTTTGACAAAGGCTGATGGTAGAATAAGTGCTTGGAAAGGGTTAAAAAATATATGACTTGATGGGGTAAATTGCATTGGCCGGGTTCAAAGATACCCGAAATGACACATGGGGGGAAGAATTACCAGATTTGGAAAAAATGGCTTTGAAATAGCAAAACGCTACCTGTACTTATTGCCCCATAATGTGTAGAAAAAAGCAAAAAAACATAAAAACATTGGGTATTTCTAAACTCAGGACAAATAGTAGAATCTATTTAGCAGGTTTTTTTTATTACCTTTTATAGATGAGTAAAAGATTTTTCAACTAAAAGTTAGAAACCATGTTTTATACTTTTTTTAATAGTAAATAATATGATACAATCAAAACAATGTCATCTAAATAAAGCCCTTCTTGTCCTGAAAAAAACAATATCTAATATGTGTGGGTTCAGTAAACGGGAAAGAAGAAAATTACAGCTAAACACGAGCAGCGCAGAAATGTTAAAACGGCCATTGTCACGAAGGGTACAAAAAGTAAAATCAGCCTTTGTCACGAAGGGGTTAAATATTTATTCATAATAATGTGCTTATCGTGCTTATATCTATGCTAAAATCTATGCCCATATGTAGGCACCGTAAATAGTAAAAATACAACTGCTTTGTTTTATTTATAATTGAGGCATTTTTAAGATATTTTTAAAAACATATTTGATAAGGTCTGCATCCCCCCCTCCCACACAAACACGGGGGTTTATTATGCCACTGGACTAAAGAGTCTTAGTATGAGGTCTTAGTATGCACCTCCCTATTACTTTTCATATATGAAGCAGCCAAATGAGTCATGAGTCATAGTCAAGTCCTATGGTTCTGAGATATTGT
This sequence comes from Sceloporus occidentalis, assembly GCA_023333645.1. Taxonomy (NCBI): domain Eukaryota; kingdom Metazoa; phylum Chordata; class Lepidosauria; order Squamata; family Phrynosomatidae; genus Sceloporus; species Sceloporus occidentalis. The sequence continues at coordinate 4,990,265 of JALMGF010000071.1, read as the reverse complement.
CACAGCTCTTTCTGTGGAAGGTCTCTGTCCAGTACTTGCTCATACAACCCCAAACAAGTTTTGTTTTGTGGGTTGCCAATTGTTGAAGAGGCAGACCGGGTGTCGTTTGAGGGGCCCTTAAGGTTAGACTCTTGGTACTGCAACTGCATACTTGAATAAACATATTTATCCATATATGGGGAAACACTGTTTTGGTTTTTTGGATTTTTACCATTATATCTTGATTGGACGCACTGTTTGCTTTACATTAGGTTTCTATACATAACAACATGACTTGTCTTGAATTAAAATAGTTTCTCAAGGTAAAGTGCCACCTAAATCTAACTATAGCAAAACTCTACATATGGCATTAACCCTCAAGCACATCACAACCAATGACAGGCCTAGCACATCATGGTATTAAATGAGCTTAGAAGGCTTAAACACTTAAATTCAGCAACACTGAAAACTGCTGCCTGGAGCGAGAAGGTGTGCCATATACAATATGGTGACTGCCTGCTTTAAAAGAGCTCAAACGGTATTGCTGAAATGTCTTAATATCAAGGCATTCAGTAACACAAAAAACCTAGCCAGGGAGCACTGTGATTAGTAAATTATATATAAAAATATTTTTAACAAAAAAATAATAAATATACATAAAAAAAAACAATTAAACAACAATTAAAAACAATAAATAAAAATGTAGTAACATGTAAAATAATAATTCAGTGATGTCACCATCAGGGGAACCGTTCACTTCCAACAAATAGTAAAACAAGGTCCATATGTTTTTATAAGCAAGTCCTAAAATTAGCACTGTATCTTCCTAAAAAAATGTAAATACTAAAACTTGAAATACCCATGAGGTGTCTAGTTTTCATGTTCTTCTGACTGATGAAAAGAGCCCTCTGTGACAAATTCACTTTAAGTGATTGAAGATTACAATTAAAACCATGTGTTTTACCCACACTAGCATCTTTTTTTCTTTATGAAAATAAAACAGAACTATTTTACTATAGCCTCTCTTTCTTATTTAATTGAGTACATCAACTTAGGAGACAGAATGTAATGGAAATACATGCTTGATCAATATGCTTCTAAGAAACACAGTTTAGTGAATCTTGCTTTTTTATTTTAAGGGGTAATGACAAGGCCCAATAAAAGTTTTTACTCAATTCCTTTACTTTTTTTCTGCAGTGGCTAACGTATTTATATAAGCAGCCTGGACAGCATCTTCCTGACAGCTAGAGAAACAGGAGTATAAGCCAAAGAAGCAATTAGCTCCTGGCATAAAAATACAAAACCTTAACACTTTCACTGATCTCTCTCTGTGCCTTAAAATAATATATTTCCAGAGGTCTGGCTTGGTAAATTATATTTTTTACTTGTGCCCTACTTGAATTTTAATCATTTAACAACACAACAGCGGTAATTCTCTCCAATGCATTGGAAATGGCTGGAAAGGGTGTATGGGGGAATTGCTTCTTGGGCTGCTAATTGTTTTTTTTTTTACTTTTATTTATTTATTTATTTTTAAATTGATACATAATAGTATACATATAGGGAATACAAGTTAACGAAATACCCATCTCATGCACAGTATTGTCAAATAAATGTTATCCCTTTTAACGAAACATAGGCATCTGTTTTAATATGCAACCTTCCCTGCAGTCTTCCTGATCTCGTACAGAGCTACCAGAGTGCCAATTTATCTGTTGAAAAGACAAAAAAATTGGAAATGAAACAGAGAACACCCTAGAAAATAGATCCAATTCAACCAATACATCATTACAGGGGTAATCAAAATTATACAGAAATAATAAAGCAAGTAGATTTCATAATATACAGATTGCACAAAGAGTCAGATTAAGTATTACTGTCGTCATGTCAAAGGGCAAGTTTATAGGCTGTATCACACTGGAACTATGCTAACAATGGCCGTTGCAGTTTGTTGCTACATATTGTAGATCCCTTCAAGGATTTGAGTGAGTTAGACATTTTCTCCATGGTATCAAAACGTTTGGCTAAATAGAAAATACCGGTACTAATAAAATTACCCTGAGTGCTGTCTCCCAGGATGCAGCCTACTTAATCTAATCCTACTAATTTAGGTAAAATAGGGCAAGCCTAATTGCTAAACCTTTTGCATAGAGCTTCACATCTGTGTTCAATAGAGAAATAGTTGGGGCATACAATACGGGGTTTGGTTCAATAGTAATGGCCAGCATCTCCTTGGGCAACCTCACTTCCTGGATTGTAATATAAACCATTTTGACTAAATGTTGCACCCAGGGGCGTAACTAGAAGCCTCAGGGCCCCGGTGCGAGAATCTGTTAAGGGAAATCCCCCACCCCACCTCCAACCCAATCTACCCCCTCTCCCTAACCCCCCATTCTCACTATCTACCCCCTCTCCCCCTTCTCAGGCTATCTACCCCCTACCCCCCCAATCTCACTATCTACCCTCTCCCTACCCCCCTTCTCACTATCTACCCTCTCCCTACCCCCCCTTTCTTAGGATATCTACCCTCTCCCTACCACCCCTTCTCACTATCTACCCTCTCCCTACCCCCCTTTGTAGGTCACTTACCGTGCAGTCCTGTGGTGGGGGCGCGAGGCCTCTATCTCGCTGCTCTGCCGTGGTGCGCACGGCTTCACTGCTGAGCACCGGCATAGGACGTCATCATATTCTGGAACATAAATAATCCTAAAAGTAATAAAAAAAACAAAGCATGAGTGTCTTCTGGACCTCTTATTATACAAAGGTGGCTACTACCGTAGTAAGGGAAAACACTCAAGATAATGAAACAGAGCATCTGAGTCCAGATTACTAAGGCTATGAATGCTGTTTGGGGGAATAATAAGAGGAGGCAGTCATAAAATGATAAGGGCACAGTGGCCCCTGTGTGAGGGAGAGTGGGTGCATGTATGCATGTTGGTATATTCTTGTTTCTGGGGGGCCAAGTGAATACAAAATAATGGTGGCACTAACTCTAGACTAACCCCTAGACCAAAACAAACTTGTATACTGCCACCCTGGAATTGTCAGCCCCCATAATAGACTGTGGGTGATGTTGATGGATTCCCTCCATTCTGTAAGTGTTCTCTAGGAGGTTAAAGCCAGTTGACCTGATCAGGGAGAATATGCTTACATGTTTTTTTCCAATAGTTAGATCTTAGCATAACATGTTTTTTGTAATGTTCATTAAACATTAGTTAAAAATGTTGGTTTTTTTTAGAAATACACTAATATATTCACACAATCACCAAGAACTAGACTTTTTTCGTACAAATGCATTTTCTTGACGATTTTTACCGTTTTGTCCATTTACTTACATCCTGGTTAGTGTGGCGGAGAATTCACTTTTATGTTCTATGATACCAGCATGGAAGCAAACAAGATTATCTCCGGGCTTGGGCTGGTGATGGTCTCCTTTTCATTCCTGGGTGGGAAACGTTCATTTTCAACATGACACGGCTCAATATCCTTACACCATGTGGTATATAATGGGGAAAATACTTGTTGATGGTTTATGGATGGGACCACAAAAACATTCTTAACCTATTTGCAGTGTAAAGAAAAATATAGCGATATAGATATCCTTCTTTTTACGTTTTTTTTCCAAATACACAGCTATATCAATGAACTCTGTACCTACCTTGTTGATACCATTTGGGCCAATCCCTTTGATATGCTCATAAGGAGTATAGGACAAAATTTGCATACCATAGGATGTCTGTTTAGACTACTTAATTCATATTGGGCTAAGAACTTAAGGGTATACTCAATAAATGGTTCACATCCATACCCTGGACTATCAAGCAGCTAATACAGCTGCTACTAGAATCATTAAAAACTCATGGATGCCTCTAATGCAGATATGTACTTAAATCTAATCCACCATGCATATGTATCCCAATTGAGGCAGTGTCATATGTGGTGCAGGAAGATGGATACTTGTCCTAAGTGTTCTGCTGTTGCAGCAGACCGCTTTCATTGTTTTGGAACAGGCCCTGAGGTTGCTCAGTTTTGGATGGATATAGCAGAGCTGAGTGAGCGCCTGTGTGGTGTAGCCATATGCTCTACCACTGAGATGGCGATATTGGGAGGCATGACCAGGTATCCTTATTCAAAGCTCTTGCAAATCCTTTCAGTCGCAGCCCGGAAGGCCATTCTACATTATTGGATCCACCCTACCATGGAAGTAGGAACCCCTAAAAATCTGAGGGGGATAGCATTTTCCCCATCAGATACCCCCTTCTTTCTCCCCATCAGATACCTCCTTCCTCACAATCCCCTACCCCACTTTCTCCCCATCTCTTTTTTTGCAAACAAGTACAATACAAAGCACAATAATATATAACTTAAAACTGGTAAAAATAATGTTTAATACATTAAATATAGGAAAAAAATACAGCTAATCTTTGAAACAAAAACATATTAGAAAATTGGACTTAGGCAAGCATTTTCGTTGGGCCCTATCCACGCTCCCTAGCATGCAATCACTCCCTCTGCTCCCACACCAAAAAAAGTCAGTACAGTCCTTCCTCCTTCTGACCCTGGCTGTGACTTTGAGAGGTCTTCTCCCCCATAATCATCCCCAGAGTCCACACCTCTATTTTACTTACTCTCAGTAGTTCAGGTATAGATAAAATAAACACCACATGTAAACAGCACTTGCATGTATAGATCAACTGAATAAGACATGCAAACCCTATATTTGCAGGTATACATAAATAAGGTATAGATCAACAGAATAACACACAAACCCAGCTTTGCATGTATACATCAACTGAAAATCACATGTGAACTGAGCACTCTAGGTATAGATCAAATAAACAACACATGGAAACAGCACCACAGGCCTGCATCAACTGAATAAGACATACAAACCCTGTATTTACAGGTATACATAAATAATGTATGGATACATCGCATAGCAGGTATAGATCAACAGAATAACACACAAACCAAGCTTTGCAGGTATAGATCAACTGGAATTCACATATAAACTCTGCATTAAAGGTATAGATAAACCCCCCTAAATTACAGGCATAGATCACAAGTTGCACACCCCAAAGCCAGCCCTGGCATCCACATTGCCCACATAAAACCTGACCAGCACCCAGATTACACAAACAGATTACAGTCCCCAAACAGCCCAATGTGAGACAACTTTGTCCCCAAACAGCCCTCTGTCCCATAAACACCCTATATGTGCCATCTTGGTCCCCAAGGCTCAAACATCCCGCTTGTGCCGTCTTTGCCTTTCCCTAAATCACATCCATGATACATATATTCATTAATGCATTCTCAAAAATCATTTAAGCAATTCATCCACACATTAATTCATTCATTCTCTCATTCATTCATTCATTCACACAATTCATCCATACATTAATTCATTCTCCCACTCTTTCACACAATTCATCCACACATTAATTCATTAATTCTATCATTCTCACTCTTTAATTCATTCTTGCTGCCCCCTTTCTTACTATCTATCTCCCCTTTCTCACTATCTACCCCCTCTCACTCCTTCTCACTATCTACCCCCCTTTGTAGTTCGCTTACCTTGATAAAGTCCTGTGGTGGGACCGCAAGGCTTCCGTCTCGCTGCTCTGCCGTTGAGCGCGGCTTCACTGCTGAGCACCGGGATAGGATATCATATTCTGGCACTCAGCATGAAACACCGGCACAGAGACAGACGCCTTGCGCTCCCACCACCACAGTCAGGGCAGCCCTGAGGCAAGTGGCGGCAGGGAGCAGAGGAGACAGAGGGGCGCTGAGCGGTTGCTAAAAACTCTTCCATGAGCAACTGCTTGGCGCCCCTCTCTTTCCTCTGCCTGGGTGCCGTACAGCGTTTCAATTGAGGGGGGCATAGCATGATGCGAGAGGCAAGTTTTTTCTCTTCCTCTGGCCCTGGGAGGGATTGCTTCATTATCGGTCCCCCCCCCCGCATGATTTCCTGGGGGTGATTCATCCTAGTGCTTGGTTTGAGATAGTGGTTTGCAGAGGGCTTGTGATGTTTCAGGAAGGCTACAAGAGGGAAAAAAGAGAGAGAGAGAGAGAGATAGAGATGAATGAATAAGAGAAGATAGTATTTAGGTTAGAAAAAAAGAGCGAGGAAAGCAACATTTGGCCAAAAAAATAAACAATGTCCCCAAAATACATATTTGCCACATATACAGGAAAAACATGCATAATACAAAATATGAAATACCTAATAGACTTGCTTGTAGAACTGTGGTTGGAGGAGAAAAGCAGCTGCTGATCAGTTTGTGACTAACATTTTGATTACATTAAAGTTAAAAAAAAAACAGATATGCAGCAGCCAACCAAAGTTGTTGCTCACTACCATAGTAACCATGAGGCTTAAGAAAAACTGAAAGGGTCAGCATGCTGACAGCTAATCTATTATGAGATCAGCTGGCTAGTTTACTGATCTCTGCTGAAATGCAGGGATTACTAATTACGACACAGGTGCCCCCAGAACTAAAACAAAACACTTCCTCAACATAAAACAAAAGCAAGCAAATTAATTTAACCCCTTCAATCCCAGATTTTTGGTACCTCAAGTCCCAGAGCAATTTTGCCATTTTTGCGGCATGTCGGTTCAGCGATTATTCTCTTTTCCTGTGAATAGTGTACCCTTGTAAACTATATATTGTTTTTTCAAGGAGAGATAGAGCTTTCTTTTGATACCATAGTTAGATGATTAGCTGAAAATTTAGGATGAGAAATTTAGTAAAAACTAGCAAAAATTTTAAAAAACACCAAATTTTTTAGGTAAAATGATGGAAAATCCCCTCCAAGTTTATCAGTTCCAGTGTCCTGATTTCAGAAATACCTTATTTATATAGATTTTCCATACTTTCCCAGCACTTATAGGGAACATACTATAAGGTGTACATTATTCGTAGAATTTTTATGCTTATAGCTTAACGGGTTTGGGGGTTGTGAACGGGGGCAGGAGGGGTATACTGGGTAGATATTGTGTTAGGGCAATAGGATGTAGGGATTTTTTCTTTTTTTAATTATTTTTATATTTTTTTATATTTTTTTGTATTTTTTTTTATATATTTAAAAAAAAAAAATTAGAGGTCCTCTTAGGGACCTCTTGAACATGTTATTAATGCCAGTGATGTCACAATGACATCACTTAGCTCTCTTTATTGTTTTTTAATTATTATTTATTGTATTATTTTAGTGATTTTTTTTTTTTTTTTTTTCAAACCACTAATAATTTTTTTCCTTCGTTTTTGTGTTTCAGCATAGGAGGAGGGTGAGAAACATGGTTTCTCACTCTCCTCCCTGCGATCCCCCTGCACCGATCACACTGTGATCTCTATGCAAGTCCCCACAGACTTGCATAGAGCTCACAGCGTCTGTGCCTCATTGAAGGACAAGATATCCCCTGGTTGTAGAATTAGTGCATGGAAAGAGTTAAAAACTAGCATATGTCTAGTTTTCAAACATATACAGTATGGTTTGATGGGGTAAATTGAAGTGGCTGGCTTCAAAGATGTCCCAAACAGGACATGGAGGCAGTATGACCAAAATAATAACAAAAAGTTTTCAAATACCAATATGCTACTTGTACTTTTTGCCCTTATGTGAAAAAAACCATAAAAACATTAGGTGCACTAAATGAGAATAAAATTACAGCTAAACAGCTACACCACAAATATGTTAAAACAGGCTTTGTCCCAACGTGTAGTACAAGTAAAAAACAGTGTTGTCATTAAGGGGTTAAGGAATGTATTTTACATGGGGAAATAAAAATGTGTTTTTTTCTGTTTGTGTTTTACCACTATCACGATATGAAATGTATGGTTACCCTTAAGTTAGGTATCAGTTAATAGCTTTACTTGTCCATACAACAAATATATGGGCTTCTCTAGTTAAAGTGTAAGCTGTTTGTTATTAAATGTGCACGTCCTCATCTGAAATTAGCTAAACTAAACAAGCAGTCACAAAACAGTCAGATGATGATAAATGAATCAGCATGCTAAAAAAGCAATGCAACTAAACTAACTCAATGGCGGTCGCATGCAACTGTGTACTGTAATATACACGAGATACCAGGAAATTTCCCTGTGAGCCTGCAGGTCCGTGGGCCGGACAGCCGGCAGACCGACATTCAAAACAGCCGCTGAGCGGGATTGAAAGCCGCCTCCTCCAAATGAAATTAAAGGGACTGATGTGCATGCACCGCGCCGCCCAATGGCTGTTCCTCAGCACTTCGCCCCACGTCTTAAAAGGGGTGGGAGGAAGAGCTGAGGCACGGCCATTGGGCGGCGCGGTGCGTGCACGCTGGCCCCTTTAATTTCATGAATGGCCTCCACCCGCTGCCCCCACCAGACACCAGGGAGTCAGAAGCAGTGGTAAGTCGGGGGGGAGTGTTATATGGGGGCATAAGGCTTTTCTGGAGGCAGAGTGCCCAATGATATGCCTATTTTTAACCCCCTATATGCCACTATGCCTCTAGAAATGCCTTTTAATCCCCTATATGCCACCCTGCCTCCAGAAATCCTTATACCTCCCTATATGCCACTCTCTCCCATGATATGCCTTTTAACCCCCTATATGCCAGAGTGGCATATAGGGGTATAAGGCATTTCTGGAGGCAGAGAAATCCAAGTAGGACGGTATGGTCTGCAGTGTAGCCCTAAGTATCAATACACCATCCTTCCACTTCGTTGTGAAGTGTGTTCTATAAACTTCTGCCTAGCCAGCACAAGGACGCCCCTACCAGGGGTGCTGGATCAGTGAGTAAACCTGTGAGCTGATGTAAGGTTAAATGTTTAGATTCTTTATGTTATGCTTTTACATATAATACATACAATGTGTATTTGGGTTGCACATGGAATATTTTCTTGCAAGCTCTCCACCAATTGAACATTTTGGAATGGTGCATAAAAGCAAGTCAGATGGTTAACATAACCATCGGAAGATTGGACTTGCATTTCACGTGCAGACTGCATAATAGAAAATAAATAAAAAAGATCTACTACAATTAATCCTTCCCAGAATTTAGAACACACAGATAAAAGATGATAAAAGTAAATTCTGGAAATAGCATAACTAAGGTTACCCGATTGTGTTGTATAAATGGATTGCTTTTCCTAATTTCTACATTTTACAATTTTATACATTAAATAAACCACAAGCTATGTGTAGATTTAATAAATTCCTTTTTTAAGCATTGGTGATAAGGTGTGCCTTCTCAAAACATCACATCTCATAACATTACATTGATTGAAACCTCAACCAGTTGTAGGGTCATTTTCTAGATTTTTAAGCACCAAAATATGTTTAAAAAAGGAATAGAATTCTTAATGTTTGAATTATGCCTCAAACAATTTAAAATATGTGTTATGAATAAGAATTGTCAAAAAATATGAATCCTAAAAATGAATACATATCCATATTCCTAATGAATTATTGTGCCACAACATAGTAACATAGTAACATAGTTCATAAGGTTGAAAAAAGACCAAAGTCCATCAAGTTCAACCTATATATATATTGTGTCCCTACTGTGTTGATCCAGAGGAAGGCAAAAAACCCTTATGAAGCAGATGCCAATTGCCCCATACCAGGGGGAAAATTCCTTCCCGACTCCAAATATGGCAATCAGAATAAATCCCTGGATCAACGTTCTGTTCCTATTAATCTAATATCCATAACTTGTAATATTATTGCTTTCAAGAAACACGTCCAGGCTCCTTTTGAACTCTTTTATTGAGTTTACCATTACCACTTCCTCTGGCAGAGAGTTCCATAATCTCACCGCTCTTACTGTAAAGAACCCCCGTCTGTGCTGGTGTAGAAACCTTCTTTCCTCCAGCCGTAGAGGATGTCCCCTTGTTATAGATACAGTCCTGGGTATAAATAGGTCCTGGGAGTGATCTCTGTACTGCCCCCTTATATAATTTATACATAGTTATTAAGTCCCCCCTAAGCAGTCTTTTTTCCAAACTAAATAACCCCAATTCTGATAATCTTTCTGGGTACAAGAATGTTGTTCTAGGTTCTAGGTCAATATAGCCTGATAAAGCCACAATCAACACTCGTATTTATTTAATTAAATCTCATTAGAACGTTCAGATAACGTTTATTACTTTGAAATTACAAAATTTAATGAAAAGGTTGATGGAGCAATACTTTGCACTCACACTCATTTTTCTGATATTGCCAATAAGCTATCTTGCTGAAAGGTCTGTGAATATATAAACTTACAGACATAGATTTTTACAGTCGGCTAAAGTTGATTAGCATTTTAAATAAATGCAGTAAGGAGCTCATGGTATTATTACAGACTTTAGTAAGATTAAAATGGATCAATTACAAGAATATATTAAAATATTTGATTCTCAGATTAAGAACAGAACAGTCTGGTATGTAAAACTTATATTTAGAGGCAGGGGCATAACGAGAAACCACCGGGTCCTGATGCGAAAATTCCCCCAGGAGCCCCCAACTTCAACAGCTAGTCTATGCCATCATTGCCTCTTGCTCCCCCTCCTTCCAACATAAAACAGATGTAAATACACAAATTACACACACTTACTCATACTCACTAGCACACACTCTATCTTACCCCACTTACACATCAGTGCTCACACGCACACAATTACACATCCATGCTTTCTCTCACACACACAAGTACACACCCATGCTCACACACACAAGTACACATCCATGCTTTCTCTCACACACACAAGTACACACCCATGCTCACACACACAAGTACACATCCATGCTTTCTCTCACACACACAAGTACACACCCATGCTCACACACACAAGTACACATCCATGTTCACACCCACACACACAAGAACATATCCATGATCACACACACACACACACACACACAAGTACACATCCATGCTAACACCCACACACACAAGAACATATCCATGATCACACATCAATGCTTACATACATATATATATATATATATATATACACACACATACAAACACATATACATACATCCCAGATCCATACCCCCCCCCCCCCCCCCTTACTGCTCACCGCTCCTGCTGCTTGCTATCTGGCTGCTCACACCCTGTGAGAGCAGCCTCTGTTTCACTGCGGGGTCACGTGAGCCCGATACACTCCTGTCTCCCCATGCCGGTTCAATGTATATTAAATGTATATTAAATAAAGCATTAGGTATGTAAGTAATATATAGCTTAAGCCCTCATAATTATCTCATTTTAATTTACCTAAATAAGTACTCCTCTACCCTTGATCCTCTTGTGCTCTTGAAGCTTGTCCATGTGAACTGGAAACCACTGCACCGATTACATCACATGCAACATAGTGTGCAACTTATTTGCAAAATGTAGATGCCACATATGGTGTCTGATGTCTGTCACAGGAACCGGCCATGTTACTGTGTTATTACTGTTGTGTTTTACTGTGTCATGTTGTGTTTGTATTATAGTCCATTGGCAGATGCTTTCCGTGTCCCTGTACTCCCTGTCGCCTGTGTGCTGGGAGTTACCCTTGTAGATACCTGTGTAACTCAAGCACAGACCTTAGTACGATGACATTGCTAAACGGCATTGTTTTTTTTTGCACAGGAACTGGACTTGAATTTCAATTAATGAAACAGAAATCATATTCCAAGCCAGTTCTGTCCAAATAAATTGGTCATCTTCTAACCAGGTCTCCAGGTGAAGAGGGAGAGAAAACAGCTTCGAGACACTTAAAGGTGTGTAAGAGCAACCATGTATCTATTTAAAACCCAATTCGAGAAGGTCTGACAGAATTGGCTGGTGCCAGCCAACAGGCTTAACCCCATTCCCTATTGGTCCTAAGAAGCTTTTCTTGGGGCAAGGTTGCTTGCCTAGAGCAGCTTCGTTGCAAGGATGTCATGGTTGGGGTTACATGTTAGCCTAGATATATGCTGCATTTTTTGAACATTCTGTGCACTGACTACAGTTTAATGCATGACTCAAATCCAACTGTATAAAAAGAAACACGTATAATGGCGTATCCATGTTAGAGAGTCAATTTGATTTAAATTTGAGTGAAAATAAAGAAGCCTCACTTGTCTCGGCTAAACTGAGAGAGCAGAAAAAAGGGGGAACAACTGTTTTGATTTGATGATTATGAGCGACTAGCAATTTTTTTTTTAAGTCTCAAGGGTATCAGGCTTCCATGTTACCATGCATGGGAATTTATGAAAGCTGATGTGGAAGCTCCACATTTTCTGCAATATCTTTTGTTGACCTTCTGTACTGTGACATGGTGTATGGTTTTTAAACAAACATTGGATGTTTCCCTTAAATTAATAAAAAACATTTGCAATGTATGGTACAGTCATAAGTGATGTCTTGAACACTAATAGGCTGACTTTTTAAATCCCTCATAATTCACCTTATTTTAATAAATGCTCAAGAGAGGTTAGAGAATAAGTTGGAAGCGGCTTCCTCTATATAGTTATAGCAAATTTCCAATTTTGTTCCACTCCATAAATATCCATGTTCTAACGAGAGGAAACGAGTGTGTGCCAAAAGGCTGCCTGAAAATCTTATCTGATGCAGACTGCAACATTGACATAACCCAGGTTAACATATCAGAACCTGCAGGGGAAAAACCCTTATACCAGTTTCTTAGGCATAGCAGACAACCTAGACTATCGTATCAGGGGTATTTGGGCACTCTTCATGCAGCTACTGTATTTGGCCACCAATCACTGTCAAAGGTCGCTGCAGAAATTATTTCCTGCGCTTTTTTTCACCAACACTTCTGAGTTGCTTATATTATTTTATGGCAGAGAAACCCAGCCAAAATTGTTTAGCTGCATCTCCTGAGGTGGGTTGGGGATTGTGAACGGAGGCAGGTTATACCTTTTAGATGTTGTGTTAGGGCAATGGGATGTAAGGGTTTTTACTTTTTTTATTATTACCGTATTTGTTCGATTACAAGATGACCATGATTATAAGACAATCCCCAACATTTGAATATTAATAAAAAAGAAAAAAACTGAATACAAGACTACCCTATAAGTAAAAAGTTTTATTAGTAAATATTAATTCACAGGTAAACATTTTTTTCATTTTTAATAAGAACTATGATTGAGAAAAATGCATTTTTGTTTTTATTTCCTTTTATTTGCCAATCTGCCCCACGGTTTGCTACTCTGCCCATCAGATATGCCTTATACCCCCTATATGCCATTATGCCCCCCTGATATGCCTTATACCCCCTAGATATGTCTTATAACCCCCTATATACCACTCTGCCCCTCCCTGATATGCCATTTTGCCCCCTATATGCCACTCTGCCCTCAGATATGCCTTATTCCTCCCTATAGAGTCGCTCGTACAGACTTTAAAAAGTTAACCCCTAATGAAGCAACTTGTCCGGCAGATCCCACTGGTCTCCCTGTTCTATCATTTATTAACTGATAGAACAGGGAGACCAGTGGGATCTGCCGGACAAGTTACGGCACCAGGAGTTTAACTGTCTGTACGAGCGACCCTATTGGCTTGTCTGCCAATAGAATTGCTCATATGGACATTTAAACTCCTGGCGCCAGAGCTGCTGCGGTACGCGTTAACCCCGTATTAACCCCTTAACCGGCAAAAACGAAGAAAAACCGAACACGAAGAATGTCCACGAATATTCGCCCGAAGAGAAGACAGGAACAGGCGAATATTCGTGGAATACGAAGAACTTTTTTTTCATGAAGACGAGCACCAAGACGAACACGAAGAGCCCCCTGGTGCCCAAGTCTAGTCTGTGCTTATCTCTGAGACCAAGGACTGGTTAAGCTTTAGGTCTATAACGTTGGAAAGAAAGGGCTAGCTGGGCCAAGTGGTTCTTACCTGCCATCAAATTTTATGTTTCTGTGTTTCATGTAATCTGTTTCAAATATGAAGATTTCTGACTGTTTTATGTCACATTTTTAAATGATTTTAAATAATATAATATCCACAAACCACCAAAGCAATACTATTATTTATATTCATGAAGCCAAATACACACATATGGAACAAAGTGCTTGCAGACTTTATAACAGTGGGTGAGTTCAAGGGACACATATGATAGCTGAGTGCCCCATGTTCTCCCCTTGCAAGTGAATGAAAGGGATTTAGCATTTGCATTTTTCCCAACCCCAGTTCATTGACTTGCAGGAAATGATGTTTATCTATGTTGGTTATAATTCTTCTGTTTATTGTTACAAGACACACTGCATTTTAAAGAAAAACAGATAACGAGAATAACAGGAAATGTGGAGCAACAAAGTAGCTACTTTGAGGTTTTCAGAAGACAACCAGAATCAGCACCTCAGCTTCCTAGATTGTGTGCAGCAACCTTTGATTTGCTAGCACAGAGGGTGACCAGTGGGGGTCATGGAAACATATGGTAATATTTCTGAAGCCTTCCTGCAAGGGGTATGTTTACTAAGACAGATATCCAGAATCTATTTTTTACTGTCACAGACACAGCATGATAACTGAGATATGTATTAAAAGCTTATAGATGCATACAAAATATCATGTTATGGTATATGTGTTTTGAAGACACAGTAAGCAGCCAGAAGATGATCTGACCCTACAATGTTTCTTGTGTTACTTTTGAAGGACCATAATTTCTGTAGGTAGATATAATCATTGTATTTGATGTGCAATAGAATAGGCTGTAAGCTCGCAAAAGCAGGCCCCCTATGCTTTCTGTACCATTATGTTTTAAGATCTTAAGAGTATTAAGAGTCATCCTTCACTTTGGTGGAAAGAATGGGAATGTGAGTTTGGCGTGTTCAGTTTGGAGACACATACACTATACATGAAAAAGAAAAGTGCACCCCCCTAAAATCCCTCAGAGCTTCTCCACCTGGTTGTAAGGAGCACTGATCTATATGATCAACATTATGTGGACACCTGGCGATCACACCTATGTGAGCTTGCTGGACCAAAATCATCGGCATTACTATGGAGTTGCCACCCCCAATCCCCTTTGTTGATAAGATTTTGGAGTGTGTCTGTGGTAATTTGTGCCCATTCAGCTAAAAGAGCATTTGTGAGGTCAGGCACTGATGTTAGACAAGAAGGCATGGCTCAAAATCACCGTTCCAATTCATCCCAAAGGCGTTCAAAGGTCAGGGCTCTGTGCAGGCCACTCATGTTCCCCCACAACAAACTTGTCTTTATGGACTTTGCTTTTTGAAAGGTTCATAGTCATGCTTGAACAGGAAACTGGTGCCATACTGGTTGATAACATACGATTGTATAAAATGTCTTTGTATGCTATAGCATTAACATTACCCTTCACTGAAACCAAGGTGCTTAGCCCAAACCCTGAAAAACTGTTGCAGACATTACATTAGGCACTACTTATTCTGGTAGGTAGCGTTCTAAGTTGGCATCAGCCAAACCAGGATTCGTTAATCAGACTTCCAGATAGAGAATATATTTCCACTGCTCCAGAGCAGTCGTCAACCCCGTTGGTCTACCACTTTGTGGTTGAGCTGTTGTTACTCCTAGACACTTATAAAATAGCAAGCTCACTTGTTGCAAAGGTGCCATCCTTTGGCAGTGCCACATTTAAAGTCGCTGAGTTCTTCAGCATAACAAACGTTCTTGCCCATCTGCTTGATTTTATATACCTGTTAGCAAAGGTTGTGGCTGAAGCACCTGTGTCCACATACTTTTGGTCACTATACTATATACCTTATCCTATGGGTAGATGAATGAGTATACACTATTGTTAATAATCAGGACCAGGATTTTTTTTAAACATGTTTACAGTAAAGGACCAGACCAGTTTTTGCAATGTTTTTATTCAAGAAATTCTTTTAAAAATAATAACTATATCTATAAACCTCCATTTAGTATGGAAAAATTAAGAAAAAAGTCAAAATGTTCACACTTTAAATAGCCAGTGTAAATGTATTTTTGGTATTTGTTCTGATTTTGAAAATACTTCATATGCCTGGTTTTTGCATTTATTTTGGTAGTTACAGGGTTAAATATAAATAAACTAGGAGTTGGGGCCCAATAGCGACTGGACAAAAGCAGAACTGCAAAAGTATACATTTTTAAATGTTGACACCCCACAGTATTTTACTAGGGTATTTAGCACTTATTATTTAACCATTTCATCACCAATCTGCCCCAAACATTGCAGTAAAATCCAGTTGTTTAAATTTTTAACAAACACATTATATACAAACACAGTATTTAAGTACATTACTTGGGTTTGTAAAATTAACGAATTGCATGGGTAGGGCATGTTTTTGTGATGCTGCAGGTTAAAAATAGGAACATGTGTATTACAGGTCTCATATTTCAATTTAACCTCATAAAACTATATATTCCTTAAAGTGCACCCCTTTAGATTTCAAAGACACTCTTCTTACCCTTTAAGGTGGTCCACTGCAACAACAAATGTAAAGGGAACACAGAATTTTGAAGGTTTTTGTTGTACCTTTTTACATTTTGGGATAGATGTTTCACATTTGGCTACATGGAACAAAGAAAGAAAACACAAAAAATTAATTCTACACCGAGCAAGTAGATAACACATATGTGTGGTATATGTGCATTACAAAAGAGACCCCCAAATCATGCAAGTGCGAAGTGGTTTTAGCTTTCTTACAGCTGAACCTTGAAGGGAGGTCTCATGCTTTTGGCTGGGGCGTGATCACTGGTTTTAAAGGGTTGAGTCTGTATGATCACTCCTGTAGAAGTGATAAAAGGCTGAGGGTGGCTGTTTGTTGCTTTTGCTGTATTGCCCAGACAGCAGCAGTTCCACTGTGATTGCCATAATTGTGGCAACGTGGAGGCATTTATTTTAAACATGATGAACCAGGTACGTCACTAGCCTGCCCCGCCTCCTACCATACATCACAGACGCGCCTCCTAGTGTACATCACTGGCGCTCCTCTAGTGTTCCCTTGTCAGCGTAATCACCCAGACAGCTGAGAGCAGGCAAAATGTTGGTAACTATGTTATAAAAATAATTAGATTTGCTTATTCCGATTCGTACAAATAGCAAATTTACCAAATTTTAACTTAAGATTTGTACAAAGCCCTAAAAGTGAACCCCCCCCACAAATCGGACGAAAACAAAGCAAAATGCTCAGAATTTTTGTCTCAAATTTGTGGGTCAGCATTCACTCGCATTCTGATTCTTGTTCACTCTTTCATGCTCTCTAAATGTTTCCCTACCTTCTCTACCTAACACTTCTGCTGACCACTTCCTCATCTTCTTTTTCAACTATTTTCTCTTTTCTATGTTCAATCCTTAATCTGCTATCTTCTTTTTCGTCCGCATCTCCATGGATATAACCCACCAAAATGGCGGCACTGTGGTGACCCCCCCCAATCCTCCAATCGGGAAAGAAGAAGGCAGAAAAAGTAGGGAAACATTTAGTGAATGAGAAGGAGTGAACGAGATTGAGTGTGAAAGAGTGAGTGTGTGTGTCACGTACTGGGTCCATACAGACGACTGTAATGACCCAGAGCACCCGATGATGGTATTGCAGGAGTCACCGTGCAAGAGCGGAGACACAGAAACAGATGCAGAGTAACCACACTTCCCTGTGTGTTGGGCCATCAGGATTGTGTGGCCACATACCAGGACCGTGAAATAGCAGCGAGAGGAATGCAGTACAGATAACAGGATATAGAGATATCTGAAGCTAAGAACAGAAAAGGCAGGACAGAGTTAGAGGAGTAAAAGCACGTTGCAGAATGAAGAATACAGCTTACAGGGACAGGCTACACACAATAAATACAGGACTAGCCTAGGACTATATGATAACAATTGGAGATTTAGTCACATCTTATGGCGATAGTATGCTTAGCCCACCACTACGCCAAAGTACTCCAATATTCGGTGGGTCCTTGCACTAAACGCTGCCTACTGAAGTACTAAACAAACTAAACACATATCAGAGAAACATACCTGTAGACTGCTAACTGAGACAAACATAACAGGTGGGGCACACCTTATAAAGGGAACAGAGGTGAAGCAAAGAGCAGAACTGGAATCAAAGAATCAGAAGCACAGAACAGAGCATAAGAAAATCCAGGAATGGATTACAGCGAAGGGGGAACAGTAGCAAGACAAGGGAAACTAAAGACATGCAGCTCTGCAGCCTGGATTGATTGTGTGAGAATGTGGGCACTGATCAACAAATTTTATTCCCAAATCAAAAATGCCCCTAATTTTCAGTGGAAACAAATTGGTAACCAACGAAATTTTTTTGCCCACAAACAAATGGGCCAAAAATGAACCCAAAACTTTTTCCCAGTCGTTTTTTGGCCTATTTGCACTGGTTCCTACAGCCTAACTCTCCTTTTCAATAGGTTATTGGATTTTGGCCTGGAGTATGTATGTTTGTCTTGAGACTGACCTTTAGCCTGAATACTAACTATGAACCTTTGCTTGTGAGATCAACCCTTGAAGTGACTACCTCCTCTGTTTATTATAGGTTTCTGAATCACTGGCTATCACAGGTCAGTTCTGTACCTTTAAAACTGTGCTTGTCTCACCACTGAGACTATCCAGAAACTCTGCTCTATGTGTAAACTTTGAGGAGCATAATTTGCCATCACCCTAAGGGGACTATTTTTGGATTTCATGGGACAAAATAAATTAACCCTTGGCAAGACTTTGCAAGTCTATGCAACAATTGGTTTCAGTTTACATCTCCTGAACACCCGTTGTTAGTATTTTCATTTATTTTGTCCTATTTTATCCTGTATGTATCATATTCATAACCAGATCACCTTTATAACCAGATCAGCTTTATGTTTGTGAAGTGAATAGTCTGTGTACTCCTTTAGATTTGGTTACCCTAACAACAGACAATGTCCAATTCTTAAATTGTTTGAATGGCTCCCTCCTACTCTCCACACTTGATGAAAACAACACACATCAATGTGTTTTATCTGCTTCAGAAGAAGAATAACATGACATAAAAATATGTCAGAAATAAAAACTGAAACAAGGTAGCTCTGAAAGCACAGGCGTGCCTACCAAAGCAAGGTTTTTATATTAAGGACTGGGCTCATTTTGTCACAATACGCCACAAAAACAAACAATTAGAAAATAGCGTGCATATGTTATCCCAGAAAATTACCCCGCAAGAACAACAAATCAGTCATTTGGATCAAGCATTAATTTGCACATGAATCAATGCCAAGTCACCTGTTAACAGAATCATCACTAAAAATAGCACCAAATCCTTTTGCCCTCATGAGATGCACACCTCTCAGCAGAGTTATGATGTCTGAAACTAAACAGGATCAAAAGCACCTAGCCGTAACAAAACATTGATATAGTGGTAATCTAAAACATATTTCTAGTGTTCATATGTTTACAGTTACTTGAGACAGATAAATCATTCACGTCTCCAGAACTGTCCCCGACTGCCTTCATTCTAGCTAGATAATGCTAGTAATTATATTGATATTAAATGTTAAGCTTTACTATCATCATCTGTCTAAAGCAGCTTACCCTTGTTTATGGAGAGTAGTGCAAATATTGCCAAGGTTATTCATTTAATCATTAAACATGCCTTCTTTTTTATTGTCCACATTTGGTAGTCTTGATCCAAATTATGTTCCTTCTAGATCACAGTAATACAATCAGTTTGTGAGGTAGCAGACCCATAGCCTTTCCTGCTGCAGTATTGCTGCACCATACTCTACCATTAGCAAAAAAATCCTACACACTATACATCCTTAATGACGTGATCTCTCAAATAAAAGTCAGTAGTTTGTGAATGTATTTAAAAATATATATTTCATTTGTGGTGTAGAGGAAATGATCCAGTCAGGAAAATAAAGAGAATATAATGTGCAAGAGACCTGCCTTACTACTGTGGCCTAACTCCCCATCTCAACTTCTGTTGTTTTTGTTCCATATAGCAGCACTGTATTATGACAAAAAAAACTAAAAGTAAAAAAGAGATCTATGTAAACTGTAAGGGTCCTGTGGTCATGATTCTGGTTTAAGAACAAGAGAATTCTAACTTTGTTAATTGTTGTATGATTTTGTTCAAAACACTTGCTTTAGACAGAGACTTGTTTTG
Organism: Sceloporus occidentalis; assembly: GCA_023333645.1. Taxonomy (NCBI): domain Eukaryota; kingdom Metazoa; phylum Chordata; class Lepidosauria; order Squamata; family Phrynosomatidae; genus Sceloporus; species Sceloporus occidentalis. The sequence continues at coordinate 4,970,216 of JALMGF010000071.1, read as the reverse complement.
ATTGGGCACAGTCCAGCTACCCTCAGGACTTACCATGGCCACCGTACTCTCCATTGACATAATTTCCAGGCATCTTCAGAAATATGTGAGGCACCTGATACAGACCTGTATGATTGACTGGTCCAATAGTTTTGAATAAGAAGCTGAATAGACATTGTCTAGACTTGTATAAATTACCATAGTCTTGAGTGGGGCTGAATAGAATGAGTTGCATGTACATCTAAATAACGATTGTAAGAATAATTTTTAAAGACAAGCCAAAAAATGTGTTTATCCCATTTTATATACTGTGTATTATATATATATGCATCTTGAACTAATTACCATTTTGGACAATGTTCCTTCCAAACATTTATTATAAGTATTCTAAAAAATGCCATTATTTTTCCAATATTGTTAGAAATATTTGCTTTTTTCTATAAGATGGCCTGAATTATTGAAGTAGCTTGGAGCTAATACCTTTTGGCTATTTGTAATAAGGTAAATTATATTGCTAGTGAGCAGGTAATGACAGAAGCATATTTTCAACACTCATACATAAATGACTAATGAGAAGCGAGCATTCACTAAGGTTTCCACCAGCTGAACCTGTCACCTGTCTTGGCTCAAGCTTGAGCTTTAAATTTTAAAGAAATACACTTATAGAAGTAGAAGCAACTGTACAGATCAAGAGAAAAGTATGGTTAATATTCAGAATTCAGGCTGATGATGCTTCATTACAATTATAAAACTGACCTATTAAAGGGATTACTTCTCAGGGTCAAAAAAACTTTTTGTGTGAAGTGTGGTTAATGATGTCCTACAGAGGGCTGGAATATAAGTTTAAAAGCAATTCTACACAAGACTGAAAAATGAGGGCATTTTTTTTCCGAAGGGTAATAGCGTGCCCATAAGTTTGCAGCAAAGAAAAAAAATCAATGTTCCTATCTCTAAAATTAGGAGTAAGTGAGAAAAAAAGAGTAAAAGAGAAAATGATGCGTCATCCTAGTTTCCATTGTCAGTATGTTTGCACACCGTTTTTTGTCTAAGTAGAATAATAATAGAATTGTGCATTCAAATTCATACTAATTGCAGATTTAACGAAATTTGCAGATTTCGTCAGTTCATACTAATCCCTGAAAACAAAGCCAACAGAAAGCTCAGAATTTTCCTCTGGAATCCATGAGCTCTTTCACTCCCACTCTCTGAATGTCTCCCTTCCTCCTCTGTTGGCCTCTTCTTTCTTCATCCACATCTACGCCTACATGACCTACTGGGAAACTTCCACCAAAATGGTGGAGCTTACGGTGACATCCTGTTCCCCATTAGGATGGACGGGTGAGAGGACGTCACTGGAATCACCACCATTTTGCCCTATGATAACCTTATGTGAACTTCCCCTCAAATGGCAGAGCTTCCTGTGGCATCCTCTCCCCCAATTGGAATAAAGAAGAGAGAAGATGGAAGATAGGAGAACAAGAAGATGCAAGACATGGAAGCAGAGCTGTGAGATGCAGAAGTGGTCAGCAGAGAAGGTAAGTAGACATTCAGAGAGTGAGAGAGAGTGAACCAAAATTAGTGTGTGAGAGTCTGAGAGAATGAGTAATTGTTGGCGTTAGACAACAAATTTCACTTCCAAATCTAAAATGCCCCCCCCCCCGATTTTTGTCTGAAACAAATGGTCCAAAAACAAACACCCCAGAAATTGAATAGTTTTGGTGCTGTCTATTGGTTATTCACTTGTTTGCACTTTGTCTTACTTTTATCTCAATGAGTCATCTCATTGTTTAAATATACACACAAGACTTTTTGTAAGGTTGCATTTGTAAGGTTGGAATGTTGCCCGTGTTGCTGAATTAAATATACCTCACTGAACTACTGGAGTGCTGAGCGACTTTATTTGTGATATTTTGGGGTAATGGAGGAGCCCAGTTCAAGCACCAGAAATATTGGAGTGCTGTTTTGCTATTTATATATTGGTATCTGATCCTAATGTGACTCACACCACACATGCATGGTAGGAGAGGCGCAAAAAACTATCCCAATCGCATAGCAAATGAATGGTGTGGGACTGGCGAGTGACCTGAAACAGAGTGCAAGTCATGATCATGGTTGTTCTCCCTCTACATCACCCCAGCATTAAAGGTAAAGCTCAACTAAATAATGCATGTAAACCCTAAATTGCAGACATACCGTATTGGCTCGAATATAGGCCACACTTCCCCCCCCCCACTTTAAGTCTTTAAAGTGGGGGTGCGGCCTATATTCGGGGTCTAGTGCCCGACTCCCGGGACATGCAGTTCCGGGCACCGGGCAGGCAGCAGGGTTAGGATACAGATCCTCCGCAGCGGTGCAGGGGACCTGTATTCTACTTTCCGATACGCTGAGACAGCCTCCCCTGCCAGCACTTTCAATGGGTGGAGTGCCGGCACGGGAGGTTGTCTAAGCCCATCGCGCAGACGTTCACCGCAGCGGCGATGTGCGTAAACAGCCCCCGCTGCCGGCACATCTGCACGATGTGCTTTAACAATCTCCCTTGTCAGGAATTCCCACGGGGAATTGCCAGCAGCGAGAGGTTGTTAACGCTTGCATCGCCGCAGCCGGTGAACGTCTGCGCGATGTACGCTAACAATCTTCCTTGCCGGCACTTCCCACGGCGGAAGTGCCAGCACCGGAAGTTGAATACGCGTACTGCGTAGCTGTCCCCCGCTGGCCCTGCAAGACCCCGGGGAGTCTATGGGGGGACCTCTTGGGGGCAGAGTGGCAGCATATCTCAGGGGGGGATAGAGTGGCAGCATATCTCAGGGGGGGCACATCTCGGGGGCAGAGTGGCAACATATCTCGGGGGGCAGAGTGGCAGCATATCTGGGGAGGGCAGAGTGGCAGCATGTCTGGGGAGGGCAGAGTAGCAGCATATCTCGCGGGGGCAGAGTGGCAGCATATCTGTTCCACTAAGTGGTTTTTTTTGTTACTAAGAAATTTTTTTCTTTAAAAAAGCACCTAACTTTTAGGTGCGGCCTATATCCGAGCCAATACGATATATCACATGTGACACCCCACAAAGGCCAGCCCTGGCAAACAGACTGCACACATAGGACTTGGCCCAGCACCCAGATAGCATCCACAGGTCCTGCACAGCACCCAGATTGGATGTGTAGGACTTGCCATCTTTGTCACCAAACAGCCTTCCTGTGCCATCTTTGCCCCAAACACCCTACCCGTGACATATTTGCCCCAATCAGTCTGCCTGTGCCATATGTGCCCCAAACACCCTCTCTGTGCCATCTTTGCCCCAAACAGCCTTACTGTGCCATGCATGCCCAAAGCAGCATGCCTGTGCAGTACCTGTATTCAACCTGAAAGGGGAGCCAGAGTCTGGAGAGACCCTCTTGCGAACTTTCACAACTTGGTTATTTTGGTTATCATTGATCACCTCCTAAACGCTTTTAAAACGGGCATCCGCAGTGTATGGTGGACGTTGACGCACCGGGGAGGGGCCAGATATGCCCCTTGATGCCGATCTCGGTGTTGCTGAATGCCTCGACATCGTAGATCACGTCATTGGTCGTTACCTGACCGTTTTTGTGCCTGAACCGTCATTAAACATCAATTAAATAAAACCTGTCTTGAAAAGTGAAGTAGACTAAAAGGTCTAAAAGGTGCACCACGAAGAGAGCCATTAGCTACAAATGGATGAAAATTTGGAGGAGTGGTGAACTTTCTCAGGAGTGGCCAGCCTACCAAGAGTGCATCGGCAACTTATCCAGGAGATTACAAAAGAACCCAGACTAACATGGAAAGAACTGCAGGCCACCAGATCATTAATTTATTCTTGTAAATGTGATTCTGATTGGCATCTTTCAAGAGAAATGTTTACCAGTAGAGGAAATGGTACTAGGTAAATGTCTCTGTTCCCAACCACTGATATTTTATTACTTAATTAAAAAAAGGGGTGAGAATAAGAAGAGCTGGAAAGAAATGGTTGTATATGTGTTTTGAGATTCCTTTTTAAAATAGGCAGGTAAGCAGACTTTTTCTTTAACAAATTAATGAAAAGTTTTCATATCTCACTGAAACTTTGAATAGTAAATTCTACTTTTCAATATGTTTTTCTTTTCATCCTCCCATTGCCATACCCATTGCATATACTGTATTCAAGATAGACACTAATCATTTTCTAAAATAGTTTAACTCTAATACTGTATTTTTTTATACAGAAAATACAGAAAAATACCCCTCGTCCTAAATTCAAGGTCAAATAGAGGTCTGACTATAAGACTAAGATCCGGATGCCACGGCTCAAAAATGAATAGTATCTGCCAGGCTCAAAAATGATTAGTAAACTTCCATAGTTCAAAATTCTCTAGTATGTGCCAACTAAAGTAAAGAATATCATATTTTGTAACACACAACTAATTGTTATTCCGTGGCATACTTCAGGAGACGGCTAAAGATCTAGCTGGAAACATTTGATCTAGAAAACAGGTTGTGTCAAAATAATCTATATATCATCTGCCCTCCAAGGTCAAAAGAAAATATGGTTTTCTAAGGCTTTATTAACAGAGTTTTGTACAAAATTCCACTTTAAGATGCTGTACACATAAGTTGCTGAACATAAAACGCTGTAAAAAATAATGTCAGTGGCTAAGGTTTGGTTTGAAAAGCTTAAGATAGTGTAATGAGTGTTAGAAGCTTTAGCGACATAAGGGAAGGGTCTTGTAAGCAATGACCATGGAAAGCTACAAAGAGAAAGTATGTGCTGGCTCAGCCCTCTTTCTTTAAATCTGCTACTACCCCCCTTCTCTTTTGCTCAGTGTAAGATGTAAGGATTAGCATTGGCACTTGAAGTCTGGCATCAAAGCAGGAGTTAACAGAAGCCTAAGGAGCAGTGATTCCCTTGAAATCACTTTAAAAAGTAAGATACCAAACCTTTGAAGAAGAGCCACAGCAGACCACCAATCTTTGTTTTGTAGTGCCCCCTCCATTAAAGGGGCACAATTTACTCAAGTGGCATTACCAAAATTAAGTTTACCACTGTAGTTTCCACTGTGTATATATATATATATATATATATATTTATATATAAAAGGGACAAGCTTTCAAGAGTTATCCTCTCTTCTCCAGGTCTGAAGCAATAGTTATCAACATGACAGAGGTTACCACTTAAAACAAGTGATGGTGTTAGGGGGGGGTAGAGTGGGGTGTCATAAATGATTGGCCTGGAGGTGAAAAATGCAGAGTGGTTGAGAGATAACCAAAAGCCAGAACAAATAAACATAGGAAACCCATTAACACATCAGAGACAATTATAACAATTAGACACACGTTGGATATTAAGATGTATGTTCATATAGAGTTCTGGTAGTGTGTCACTCCTTTTTGGTGAAATATGTTATAATTTTTGCCTCAAATGTTTTCCTTTCCTGGGAGTCTTAAAAATTCCTTTTGAGCACTTTAATATTCAGGTTTTGGATGGAGTGGCTCCCACTTTACCTCATCAAGAGCACCAAAACATCTTGTAATGGTGCCAAAACAGCTTGTAATAGCAGTGGCTACACAGGCCCACGGTACGTGTATAGGAGGGTACGTATCAATGACTGAAAATTGAGGGGTGGTCTCATTGATGATAATGGCTGTGATTGATGGGTCCAACAATCTGTGGAAAATGTTCTTTACTTTTTTCACTCTGGCCAATCAGCATTTACAAGGGGAAGGGACAAGCATTAGATATATAAATGTGCTGATGCCATTTTAACTTGCCAGCAGAAGTGATGGGAAGTTCGGATCAGTAAAGTGAATCGTTCACTTTGTCCATTGAGTCGTTCATTGAAATAAACCGATTCATGATCCGATTTATCAGATAGCTTGATGTCACTCACAGCAGTTACTACTTCCCAGTCCCTCCCTGCAGTCACACTGATGGTTGGCCCCACCCCTTTTTGCTTCCCAGTCCATTCCTGCCGTCACACTGATGATTGGCCCCGCCCCTTCCCTTATAGAGTTCACACTGCTAACAGTAAGTATAACATTAATATTTGGGCTGCTGAAAGTTATGGGAGGTGGGGGTTAATTTAGAGGCAATTATGTTTAATGGGGTGTTTAGGGTTAATTTAGGGGCAGTTATGGTTGATGGGGTCTTTAGGGTTAATTTAGGGGCAGTTATGGTTGATGGGGTGTTTAGGGTTAATTTAGGGGAATGGACTGCAGCAGACATTTTTCCCCTGTTCCTGAGTAGAGTTTAACGGTGTTGAACATAGCATAATAACTGCCACTCAATGTCACATGACAGGCGACTTTGTTAGGCATGAAAGTTATATTTGCAACTGATTACTTTGCCTAGTGATACTGGAAGCAATAAACAATATGCATAGGAGATGAGTATCTTTGAAGCAAATATGAAAATCTACTTTGAGCATAGTATTAGTCCTATGGAACAACCATAACACTCCTCACTTAAGGTATCCATCTTTGTAATAAAGCATTACATAAAGCGCTATCAATGGGTCACAAAGTCACATAACATTATTGGGAAAGCCCTCCATATAGCCATACTAACCATTTAAAATGTTGGGTGCTACCTATTTGGCAGCCTGTCTACAACCTTGTGGCAGCTTAAATGGTTGTGCCTGAATAGCAATATCTAGGATTTTTGCCTTCAAGATTGACAAATACCCAAAATACTATTATTTGTTCTGCTGAAATTTGTCCATTGCAGAAAACCATCACTTTAGCTAAATAATGTCAGGCACAGATGATAAATGTATTGCACCATCCCCTGGTGATATTAAGATCACAAATATGTCCCATCACTAGTCTAATCAGTTATAGCCAACAGATTTAATTTTAAATAGAATATAATTTTAGTCAAAGACATCATCAATCAAAAACTTATGCCAGGCCCTATGCCAGGTTCTATTGCTTTATTAGCAAAAAAAATATAATTCATATTCTCTGCTGTACCATTCACAAGTTTCTGTTTTTATTTGTACAGTGGCATTACAAGAAGATATGTTCCACCCTCATGATTGTGAAGCGTGAAAACAATATCAATTGTGAGTTCCGCTTATGTGCATTTTTAATTGCCTTTCCTGGCATATGACAACTATCATAAACATTTAATTTTACTACTCAGCATTTCTAGCACAATATTTCTCTCTTTTGTTTTTTTCTTTAAAGCTCACCATCTGCCCCCATGGTAGATCTTTACTCTGTATATGCTGTATGGCACACAGTAAATGGTTTAACAGCAAGAAATTTATCTTAAATGCCAATGTATAGAATATGACCAAACCTCACAAGGAAATTAATTAAATATATTATCACTAATCTCTATCCAAAGCATCCACTTACTGCACCTATCAAGATGTCAGGGACAGAGCCTTGCTGAGCCCACAGTGGTCACTGTAAGTCCATATAAATATGTTTCTTAGTTTATTATTATCTTATGCCAGGGGTGTACACGTTTTTTCTGCATTGGGCCACTTCATCAGAAATGTATGTGTGTGGGGGCTGCACACATTTTTCACTGAGAGAAAATGTGGCCTTTTAGCTTTATAATGCATATTAATACAGGGTTAATTTGGCAAAATGTAATTCTATCAATACTAAATTACTTAAACAGTAAAGAAAAGTCAGTCCACAATTTAAAACAAGTTTAGCCAACTAAAACTGCACAAGGCTGAAGCACACTGTGGGTACAAGCTGGATTTAAGATGGTTGACGCACACTGGAAGCAGAGCCAGATTACGAGCATCACGGGCCGGGTGCCGAGGATTTTGGTGGCCATTTTATGGAAATAAATAAAATAGACAGAATCTTAACTCATCTGCATCGATGTATACTGGATAAAGATAACATTAGTGCTCGGCAGAAGCATAGAATCTTATGTGATGGATTGGGAGTAATCAGTACACTAAAAAAGTAATCATACATGGGGTGCCTGAAGCCACAATTTCGTACCACTGAACCTTTTTGATAAAATATGCAGATTGAAATAGAGTAAATAACACAAAACATTTACTTTTCCTCCCACTGATTTCTGGGCCTTGAAAGTTTTGTCCTCTGAGGTGGATAAGTAAAAATTAAATAGCTCTATTTATTCCTGCAGTAAGTAAAGTGCCAGGAAACAGATGACCAAACACACACCAGGACAGGCTCTACCACACCAACACCCAAACACACACACACACACCAGGACAGGCTCTGCTATGACGACACCCAAACACACGTCAGGACAGGCTCTGCCACACTGACACCCAAACACACACACCAGGACAGGCTCTCCCGCACAGACACCCAAACACACACACCAGGACAGACTCTGCCACGCTACCAACACCCATACACACCAGGACAGGCTCTGCCGCACAAAAACCCACGCCCATACACACACCAGGACAGGCTCTGCCACACAGACACCCGCATCAGGATGGGTTAAGCTACACAAAGCATAAAAAATGCTTTCCACACGGCTTTGTTATTTGTGTGTTTGCCCCCTTGTGTATTGATGCCCCAGCCAGGCCCCCCTTTAGTATTAATGTACTCCCCCCACACCCTTGTGTATTGCCCAATGTGTATTTGTGCCCCCAGCCAGCTCCCCCTCACACCCCTGTGTATTGATTTTTATGTAATGCCCCCAGCCAGCCTCTTTCCCTTGTTTATTTGATGCCCCCACCACCTGCTTAATGTAATGCTCCCCATACCCATGTGTAAACAGCCATCTCCCAACCTTTTTGTATTGATTTATATGTGATGCCCCAACCACCCTGTTGTGTGCTTATAACCCTCAGCCACCCCCTTTTTGTATTGAATTGTTGCCCCCTTCCATCTATCACCCTAAGTATTTTTTTTTAAATACTTTTTTTGCTGGTTTCCTTCCCCTGCAGACTGCTCTCCTCCGACATGCTCTTCTCACCATAAGGAGGAACTCTTCCATGTGAGCCCAAGGTGTGCATGCTGACTGGTGCTGGAAGTGATTTTGGGGACAACAGGAGGATACATGTGGGTGATCTCTAGGAGTTACTACAGCTCTCTTGGTGAACCTGTTACATTAGCGGCAGCGGCGGGATCCTCCTTGCAAGCGTCCCAGCGGAGTACCAGCGGGTATACCAGCAGCAAGCTAAAGATGGTTCCAGCACTACAGGACGTGTTGGTGAACTGCAGAGTCGCGAGTTACATAAATGCCTGGATGGAGGCTCTCAGAGTGGGCCAGGGTGTCTGGGAAATAGTCCTCCCATCTATTGGTACGTGCTACAACTAGATTGGCGAATGCAGTACCTGGGAGAACAGCCCCAAGAGAACTTGGTGGCTGAGTTGGAGAAGTTGCTTCCACTTGAAATGACTGTGGATTGTGGATACCGGGCCCTGTATTGGCAGGCCGCGCAGTGGTGTCCAGAGCTGAAGGATGACTACATGCCAGAGGACGATGACTTTGGCGGCCCGGGATTGATAATGGAAAGCCTACAGGAGGACCGAGAATTTGTGAGCCCATCGAAATATCGGTGCGAGGAGATCCGGGAGTTCAGGGAAGGGATTCTTGCAGATGTGCCCTGTTACCTGCCCGACTTGTGGGCTGATTTCGATTATTTGGTTTACCAAGAATGGATCCTGGAGCAGGCCTACCGAGAACTCTTTGACCATGCTTAGCAGTGTGCCCCAGCGGATCCTGTGAGTATTGTGCCTCCACCAGAAGCACAAACAGCCGAGCAGAGCGCAACTGGCCTCTGCCCACTCCCTTTTCTCACCCCAGACACTTTGCCCTATTCCCCACAATATGGCCAGAAACTGACCGAGACCTCCCCTGCATGTCCCAGCCAGATCCCCCAGCTGAACTGCTGGCATCGAGGCAGAGCACTGCTGGCCTCTGCCCACCCCTTCCCCGTTGGGGTCTGGCCCCAGTTCAGTCTTCTTTTTAAAAGGGGAGATATGTGACAGAAGGGCCCCAAGGTAGTCAGAGATGGCTTCAGCCTGGCTGTCAAACAAAGATAGCACAGGTAGGAACTCCATTGTTTAATTAATCCAATCAATAGGATTGCTGTCAGGGGATTAAGGGTTGGATTGTCTACATCCAACTCCAAAATAATGACCCAGCGGGGACAAGGGTAAATTACAACTACAACCAACCAATCCCGTTCCCGGGATCAAAAATACCCTTATTATTACCCCACCCTAAAACATCACTTTTATTAATGTGTTTGTTAATAGCCCAGACCTCTGTTGATGCTTTGAGGAGCGAAACATGTCAGGGGGGCTATTTGTTTGAGTTTTTAATAAGCCAGTGTCACTGGTCATAATTCTATTATTCTTGTTGTTAGGACTGCAGCCGTCAACAGTATATATGATGTGATACTATTAGTGTTATACGACTGTGGGCATATGCCCCCATGTAACAATAACATATACCTTTTACGGTAGGACTGGTGACACTGGTGTTTTTAAACATCTTTTTTGGTTATACCTTTTAACAAACACGTTAATAAAAGTGATGTTTTAGGGGTAATAATAAGGGTATTTTTGATCCCGGGAACGGGATTGGTTGGTTGGGGTTGTCTACATGTACCTGTTTATCAATGTTAATTTATGTTAATGAAGTTCTGTGGATATATGAGTCTATTTTTTACATCAATAGACTGTTCATTCCTGCTGTAATCAATTCAAAGTAGTTGTACTTATTGGGTACACATAGCAGGGTTCCAAGTTGTGCATGCTGACTGGTGCTGGAAGTGATTTTGGGGACAACAGGAGGATACATGTGGGTGATCTCTGGGATTTACTACAGCTGTCACGCACGTACCGGCATGCAGGGTCGGCGCTAGCTTGCTCCCAAATCCCTGGTCCCGGCGTCGTCTTGGTCGGCTGCTTCTTCACTCCACGCGGGGAGCTGGGGAAGATGGCAACGGAGTGGCGTCGGGTTCCAAGAGAGGGGCGGCGCTTCTTCCTTCTTCTGCCGTCTGTGTGCAGGAGAGGGTGGGAGGTGCCGCCGAGGAGGCTGTTGCTAGAGGGGCGGCTCTTCCAACGCCGTCTCCCTCTAGAGACTGTGTGAGGGGCAGTACTAGGACTGGATCTACAGGCGTGACGTCATACGTCACACCTGTGATCCCTATAAATGCCCCAAGCTCCCTCTCAGCAGTGCTCAGATATTCTGAGACGCTCTGTGTGCTACATAGCGTCCCAAGTGCTGTGCTCCTGACCCTATTTTTAACCTGTGCCTGTACCGTTACCTGCACCTGTGCCTATACCTGTGCCTGCACCTGTACCGTTACCTGCACCTGTGCCTATACCTGTACCGTTACCTGCACCTATACCTGTGCCTGCACCTGTACCGTTACCTGCACCTGTGCCTACGTCTATACCTGTACCTGTGCTTGATTCTGACCCTGGACTGTTACCTAGTAAAGTGAGTCTGGACTTTACCTGTTTTGCTTCTCCGTTCCTCCGGTCGTCCTGCATGTTGGGCTCCTTCTCTTAACGGAACACAGACACCTAGTGGTGTCTGACAACAGCTCTCTTGGTGAACCCGTTACAGATACATTAGGTGAAGAGAGCCCTGCTCGCAAGTTTACAATCTTGAGGGAATGGGGTGAGGACAAACATAAGGAACAGAGAAAGGTGAAAGGTAGTGTGGGGTTGTATCAGTGACAGGGAAGTTCTAGCAGCTAAGATGGTATGCTTCTCTGAAGAAGTGGGTTTTGAGATGTTTCTTGAATGTTTTGAGGGAGCGTAAAAGCTGAAGATTCGGTGGAAGTAGGTTTCAGGTACATGGGGCAGCACAAGTGAAATCTTGTAGACGGGAAAAGGAAGAGGTGATAAGTGAGGAGGAGAGCCTTAGCCCATTGTGAAGAACATAAAGATTGAGTATGGGAGTATTTGTTTATGAGTGCAGAAATGTATGGAGAAGCAGTGTTAAGGAGCCAGTAGAGGATTTCCAGAGTAGGGAAGCAGAAGAGGAGTGGCGTGCAAGAAAGACAAGTCTAGCAGCAACATTTTGGACAGACTGTAGAGGAGAGAGTCAAGACAGTGTAATGCCAACCAGTAGCCAAGACGGGAAATGATAAATGAATGAACCAGAGTTTTTGTGGATTCTTGGGTGAGAAATGGGCGGATGCAAGAGATGTTTTTAGGTGCAAGTGGGAGGATCTGGCAAGGATCTTGAATGTGAGGGATGAAGGAGAGGTCTGAGGCATCGGGCCTGGTTAGTAGGATAGATAATCGATGGAAGGAGGGAAGATAATTAGTTCTGTTTTAGAAAGATTACGTTTTGAATAGCGTTGTGACTTCCATGAAGAAATAGCAGACAAGCAATTGGTAATATGGGACATGTGACCTCCATGTGACCTCCATAGCATGCCTAGTATTTTTTTAGCACCCTAGGTTCCCAGAATCTGCTCCTGCACGCACTTGATTGATAATATTGGAGAAACCCTGGTAGTGGTGCCTCATCTAGCTAGACAGCTTCCTAAATTGTGTCTATGGCAGGGCTAGTCATGGTGCAAATTTCTGCAATCTTCATAGACAAGTAAATGGGTATGTTATATAGAATAACATTAATTTCCAATATCTGTTTCACTTTATGGTAAACATGTGTCTTTTAATAAGGTGAGCAGATATCCATCTCTTTAACTGGAGACATAAGAAAATTCCTCATGACAGGCAATTAGTGTTTTCAAGCACCCCTGCAAAATCTTATCTCATCAATGGGCTGAAAAACGCATGTCATATTTATAACATAAATAAAAAGAGAGCTTATTCTCTAAAATGGAAACTGCCAAAGTGTGACGGTTTTTAAATGCAACTTTCAAAATATCATAATTAATAGTAACTTTGAGTATTACCCTAAAAGCACAGGATATATGTACGTGCAACAAGTAAACACAGAGCTTCTGGCAGAGAGAAATGAGATTTAGTAGAAAGGTAATAATCAGACCAAAGCATGAAAGCAAGTTAAAATAGAGAAAAAAAAATGCATCATACTCATTATAAATGCAGTTATGTCGCAATATAAAAATAGTACTAGATGTATGAAAAAGAGCAATATAGTTGTCAAAATCAGAATGACAGAATAAAAGGCTTAACCACATTTGCCCCTGGAGAGGAAATCAGAGAGAGATACCTAATTGCCTTGAAGGGCATATTTTATATGTGAGTGAGCCAATGAAACTGGATTCATTGAACTCTTGAGTCACATGTATTATTACCCTGTTAAGGGTGTGATATTTAGTTTTTCTGTGATTGATGTTTGTTCTCTCTCATTATGCTAGGGATGAGCTAGCTTGTTTGGCCTTAATTAGATTTATTCTCACAGTTATGAGCTGGCCTTTGAGGCAATTAGAATTTTTTTAACTTGCATATATATATATATACACCGTACTGTATCTGACACTCAGTACATCACTACCAATGCTAGAATTTCTCCTATAGCCTGGGGTAGGAGGTTTAACTATAATTACATTTCCCCATTGCTGAGATTTTATTATAAGCCATTATGAACCACACAGAAAAAATATATAGTTAATTATTTTTTTTATTTTTTAATGTAATGTTTGTTTAAAATGCCTTAGAGTACTTGTTTAATTCCTTTACTCAGGTTATATGAGGTAGCAACACAAAATTGTCTTTGGTCTAATTGACAGAAACATTCTGAAGTGTTATCTTTCCTGTCCATATAGACTGTTCCACAGCCCCTGCTGGCTCAGTTTATTACAATTGAATGGTTATTCTGTAAACCCCATAAAGCATGAAATTCACTCTTGTGAGATTATAATGGTAATAATTACTTCTTCTTCAAATCTGAAATGATTTTCCATAATATTATTTTCCACGTCTTGAAATACAGTGACATTAGACTCAATGGCAAATGAAATTTAAAAAAAATCAGAAAACTTCAACATAGTGTTAAAGAAGGATAATTTTCACTACAATCCACATTTGTCATTTCTACTGGATATAGAGCTGGATTAAGATTTTACTGGACCCTTGCTAGGGTAACCACATGTCCCAGACTGCCCGGGACAGTCCTGCAATGGGGGTTTATGTCCCGGGTCCTCCGTCTGGGACTGAGAGCTCTGAGTGAGGTCTCAGGCAATCACAAGAGACTTCTCAACTCTTCCAAATGGCTCCTGAGTCCCTCGTTCACACAGAATTTAGTGTAAACTGGAGCCAGCACAAGGTAAGAAACCCACTGTGTGTTATATGTGTATGTGACTGTGTTTGTCTGTTTGTGTGACTGTGTGTGTCATGTTTGGTAATCAAATCCTCAAGGCTCAGTTCCTGGGCCTCTGCTATTCTCCATCTACACTTCTTCCCTCAGACAACGTATTTCTTAATTTGGTTTCCAGTACCATCTATATGCAGATGACACCCTAATCTATATTTCTGCCCTTTCCCCCCTCTCTTCTAACTCGCCTCACTGACTGTCTATCAGGAATTGCATCATGAATGGCATCCCGTTACCTAAAGTTCAACATCTCTAAGACCGAACTCATGGTAATCCCGCCCTCTGCTCTGTCCACTTTTCCTGATATCTCTATTACTGCTGACAACTCCACTATCCAACCAACAGACCAGGTTCGCTGCCTTGGTGTCACCCTTGACTCTGCTCTCTCCTTTATGCCTCACATCCAGTCCCTCACCAAATCCTGCCGCCTCCACGTGAGAAACATCTACCGAATCCGCCCTTTTATCACACAAGAAACCATCAAGTCACTAATCCACTCCCTTGTGATATCCCATCTGGATTATTGCAACTCCCTACTAACTGGTCTCCCCCTCTCCCGCCTTTCACCGCTTCAATCCATCCTCAGCACTGCAGCCAGATTCATTTTTTTCTGCCGCCGTTCCTCATCGGCTGCCCCACTATGCCAATCACTTCATTGGCTCCTCATACCCTCTAGAATCAAATTTAAACTTCTGACCCTGACCTACAGAGCCCTCAACAACTCTGCACCACCTTACATCCTCCTATCCAAATACCCCCCCTACCCGCCCCCTTCGCTCCTTTCACGACGCTATCTTCTACTGTTGTTACCTCTTCCCACTCCCGTATTCAGGATTATACCCGCACCCCTCCTGTGGAATTCCCTTCCCCGTTCCCTCAGACATTTTGCCTCATACGCAACTTTCAAAACCTCTCTGAAAACCCACCTGTTCAGGGAAGCATACAACATTCCTTCCCAGTACTCCCAACCATCAACATAATCAAGCCATCTGAATAATCAACAGCTTCAACACATCATCGGAACCAACTCATCCCCATCCAAGCTGTCCTCTCCTATTGTCTCACTTCCCCCTCAACCACCGACTAGATTGTAAGCTCGCAAGAGCAGAGCCCTCTTCCCCTTTGCACCAGTTTGTTGTTGTATGTGTTGTTGTATGTGTTTGTGTTTCTAAATTGTTCTTCTGGCTGTAACAGTGCTGCAGAATCTGCCGGCGCTTTATAAATAAATGTAATGTAATGGTAATAGAGGGGTTAATTCTCTGAAACTGCTTATGGTTGGTAATAGATGGTGGTCAAAGACCCACTCACTAGTTTGAATATTGAGTGCTGGGTAGCCTAATTTGGGAAGGTTGTGATTTAAGAAAGCCATCTGCTCAACCAGGTGTGAAGAGAGCTGTGTTCTCTGGGGGTTGAGTATATTGTCTTTGACCATCCTTACTCTGGGGGAACCTTTGTCCAAAGTGATTTTGCTTGTTTTGCACAAGTCTACCCTCTATTACCACACATACGCAGTTTCAGAATTAACTCCTTTATAATCAGATATGAGCTGTTTCAGAGAATTAACCCCAGTTTGAATAGCTGCCCTTACCATCAGGTGTAGTATATGTGCCCCTCTCTAACAGCTTTCATTATGTTTGCCGCCCTATCAGTAACCACCATTCCCATTTCTACTCCTGTGCCTGACTGTGGTCCAATCCACTGCACCAGAATCTGCCAAAATGTGAGCTGATATGTGGTGCTCCATAACCTCAGATCTATAGGATATAGGAAGGATCTATAACCCTGCTGCCCCTTTTGTCCCAGTTATGTCCCTCCTTTTACTTCGTGTGCCTCTGCCTATGCTGGCTACAGTGGTCCTGTCCTTGTCCATTAAATACTTGGCCAGCCACCAATGTGTCATCAGTCAAAGAAAGGCATTTTGTGAACTAGTGGCGCTCCATATGTCCGAGGTGAAGTGAATGTTTTGTCCAGCTGCTTTGGACACCTCAGCCTCCAAAAAGACACACAAGACTGGTAAAGGGAGGGCACTGGAGTCCTGCTGACAGAAGAAGCAACAGTGGGGAGTGAGAGCCTCTAGCAGCTGCCTGAAGGGCTCCCTCTTTAATCATGGAGAAGGAAGCACCTCCAACAGTGATTAGCTGACCAAGCAGCCATGTCACTTTATTATTTATTGTTTTATATAGTACCGTCAGATTCCACAGGGCTGTACAAAGGGTAGACAGGACATAATTAGTATATAATATAACAAGATGACATACAGAAACAACTGGTGAGGAAGGCCCTGCTCAAATAAGCTTACAAGCTAGACGGATTTGAATCAGGGCCGGCCTTTGGGGTGTAAGAACTGTGCACAGTACCCAGGCGGCAGGTAGAGGAGGAGAGAGAGGGGCGTCGAGGGGTCGCACATGAAAAAGTTTTCAGCAACCACTCGGCCCCCTTTGTCTCCTCTGCTCCCTACCGCTGCCATGACTGCGGTGGTGGGAGCGACATCATATCCCAACGCTCAGCGGTGAAGCTGCGTGCGCCGTGGCACGGCAGCGAGACTGAGGCCTTGCGCTCCCACCACAGGTCCTCACCAGGGTAACTGCAAAGGGGGGGTAGATAGTGAGAAGGGAGGGAGAGGGGATACATAGTGAGAAGGCAGAAAGGGGGTAGATAGTGAGTAGGGGGAGAGGAAGTAGATAGTGAGAGGGGAAGGAGAGGGAGTAGATAGTGAGAAGGGGGAAGAGATTGTGAAAAAGGGAGGAGAGGGGGTTGATAAAGGGAGTAGATAGTAAGAAAGGGGAAGAGGGCGCAGTAAGAATCTTGAAATAAAGAATGAGAATGAGTAACATAATGAATTAAGTAATGTGTGGGTGAATGGGTGAGAGAATGAATGAATTATTGTGTGGATGAATTGTGTGAATGCATGAGAGAATGAATGCACTAATGTATGGATGAATTGTGAGAATGAATTGTGAGACTGCATTAATGAAAATGTGTAAATGGTTTGTGTGAATGAGTGAGAGAATGAATAATTGTGTGAAGGAATCGTGTAAATGAGTGAATGGGTGAGTGACTGTATAAGTGTTTTGTGTATATCATAGATGTATAAGTGATTTGGGGAAAGGCAAAGATGGCACAGGCAGGGTGTTTATGGGACAAATAGGGCACAGGGCAGGCTATTTGGGGACAAAGATGTCTTAAGCTGGGCTGTTTGGGGACAAAAATGGCTCACGCTGGGCTGTTTGGGGACAAAGATGGCTCAGGCTGGGCTGTAATGTGTGTAATCTGGGTGCTGGTCAAGTTCTATGTGGACACCAGGGCTGGCCTTTGGGGTGTGCAACCTGTAATCTATGCCTGTAATTTAGTTTTTTTTAACTATACCTTTAATGCTGAGTTTATATGTGATTTCCAGTTGATCTGCAAAGCCGTATTTGTGTGTTATTCTGTTGATCTATATCTGCTATGCTATGCTTCCATACATTTTTTATTTATACCTGCAAATACAGGGTTTAGTTGATCTATACCTGCAGTGCTGTTTCCATGTGTTGTTTATTTGATCTATACCTTCAGTGCTGAGTTTACATGTGATCCCCAGTTGATATATACCTGCAAAGCTGGCTTTGTGTGTTATTCTGTTGGACTATACATGCAATGCTATACACACAAGTGTTGTTTACATGTGTTGCTTTTTTTTATCTATACCTAAACTACAGGAAGGAAGGAAAATAAAGTTGTGGCTTAGTGAATGAGGGGACAAAGGGACTCTGGGGAAGAGTACAGGAGAGAGAGGGCCTTACAAAGTCACGCTAGGGTCAGAAGGAGGGAATACTGCACTGGGGGGGGGGGAAATAATTGCCTAGGTTCCAATTTTTACAATATTTAATTTTTTTGTTATAAAGCTGTCTTTTTCCTATATTTAATGTATTTAAGTTACATTATTGTTACCAGTGTTTCCAGTTATATTAAGATTTTTTCCCTTTCTTTTTTGTCGAGGGGGCGCCAGAAAAGTAGTCTGCACAGGGTGCCTTAACACCTAAGGCCGGCCCTGATTTGAATAATTTGACTGCTGCTTTGACATGCCCCTCGAATGGAAAGCCCCAAAGTATTCTAGGGTAGGCTGGAGCAGTGGATGTCTGTGCCCTATCTGTCTGTGGGAATCAGTCACACCCCTCAAGAAAGCTGAGGCCTCCCCACACCCTTTGCTCTGGCAGCAGCTGCTGGTGGTGGCTGTTGTAAAAGGATACTTATCCATGAAGAATAATACATGATATGATAGAAACATAATAAAAATAACTTGTCCACAAATTACAGGTTTATTAAACTCTGCGCAGGAACAGGAAAAAAATGTCTGCTGCAGTCCCTGTAATACACTAAAGTAGTAAACTACAGCTTCTCCATCCAAACCTGCAACAGTAAATAATCTGCATTAAAATAAACTATTTATTAACTTGCAGTATGTTCAAACAATTAACCCTTAGGCTAGGTTTCCACTTGGGTATTTTTCCTGCGTTATTTTCTTGATGAAAAACGCCAGGAAAACTGCCACTGCATTTTCCTGCGTTTTGGTGTTTTTTCTGGCGTTTTAGCCTTTCTGTGGAAATTGCTTTTTTTACCTTAGGCAGTTTTGCCAGCCTTTACAAGTTAGAATTTTCACCCAGCTAAAAGGGATTAGGATAAATGGCAAGTATCTGCCCCCTCCTGATGTCATTTCCTTAAATTAAGTAGAGTTCTACTTAAACATGCCCCGGCGGACCCTTTTTTCTCTTTTCTGTGGTTTGTAAGGCATGCTTTATTCCGAATGTCTGCTGCTAGGAAGATTGGCCCCAAATGATGGTGCAAATTGCAAGGGATACTCACTAGTTGAATAAGCTTGGACACATCAAAGACAATTATGGGTGCCATGCTGCTAATAAATTACACAGAGACAGCACACAGTGTACAAGCAGATAAAAGTTTTACCACAGTACTGGGAAAATGGCAGCTCTTCCTCTTCCTGGGTCCTGCCCCTTTTTTGTAACTGTGGAAAAAAACGCCATAAAAAACGCCAAGGCAAAACCCACATGGCGTTTTTCTCTCCCATAGACTTCTATTGGAGAAAAACGCCAAGATTTTGTTGCAAAAAACAACAGAGTGTCAACATGCTGCGATTTTGAAAAACTGCCACAGAGCCCAAAAAAGCAGTAGAGCCCAAAAAAGCCAAAGAGGACTGAAAAAACGCCAAACAGAAAAACTCCAAGTGGATATGGCATTGTGCGATTTCCTATTGAAGAACAGCTAACATCTGGCCGCAGCGTTTTTTCACTAATAAAACGCTGTGTGGCTGAATTGGCGTTATTATGGGCATTTTTGCAAAAAATACCCAAGTGGAAACCTAGCCTAAAGGTGCCCTCCAAGTGCCGTTACACACAATCGGTCAGCAGGAAGCAACCGGTGCAGACTTCTGCTGACAGGGGAGAGTCACAGCTGCCAGAGATGTCCCTGCCACCACAACAAAGTCAGGAAGAACCACTATGTCCTAAGTTAAAGTAGGCAGTCCTTTGGTTTTTTGATTGAGGATGTCTGGAGCATTAAACTCTGCCTTTCATACCAGGTTTAGTGAAATGTCCACACCAAATGCTACAGCATACTTGAATGGCAATAAAGAGGACATGAAAAAAAGTTAATAACAGCTTCCTATACATAGCAACAATGAAAATGTTTCAGAAATTCTAAATGGGTTATAGAATCATCCTTGCATAATGAATAGCTAGGGAACATATTGTGGAGAAATGGTCCATGAAGCAATTAAATGGAATTTAGTACCTACAAGGGATAATTTGTGAAATATTGCAGAGCTGTCAGTTTTTGATACAGAAATATGTTTTTGTTATGTTAAATTATGTTCTACAAACTTTAAAAACTGTCTTCTTATAAAGGGCTGTGTGGGGAATTGGGAAGGGGTCTCAGTGTTTCAATCTGTCCTCAACTGTTATTTTTCTATTATTTGTCAAATATTGTCAGGTTTTAATATGTGCTATTACATTAACATAAGTAATATATCATTGGAAGTTTGAAAAAGTAATGTTGTTGACAGGGCCGGCCCTACCATGGAGCAGAGTGGGGCAATTGCTCCAGGCGGCACTTTGCTGCCCCAAGCGCCTTTTTTTTTTTTTTTTTTTTTTTTTTTTTTTTTTAGCGGAAGAGAGAGAGGGGCGCAGAGTGGTTTTCGCTTACCAAGTTGTCAGTGTCCGCTTGGCGCCCCTCTCACTCCTCTGCGAACCCTCTAGCTTGGTGCCGGCTTGTAATGCTAAGCGCTGGAAGATGATGTAATTTCCGGCGCTCAGCAGTAAAGCAGCGCGCACCGTGGCAGAGCAGGGAGACTCTGCACAGGACTGTTGCAAGGTAAGTGATGTACAAAGGGGGGGGTAGATGCCCCAGGCGGCATTATGTCTTGGGCCGGCCCTGGTTGTTGATTTTAACTAAGCCATACAACAGAAAATCAGAAAAGACCACAGCAATCAGAAATGACCACAGCAACACAATCTTGGGAACCAGTTCAAATGTATTAAAGTGCCATGACTTTACGGAAACAGACCTGGAGGCAATATTGCAAACTCCTACCCTTAACAAACATAACCCCTTTAACCACACCCATATTGTACTTAACCTCTTTGAGCCCCCAGACGTATAACATGTCACTCACTTTCCACAGCGCCAGTTTTGCTCCCAAACATTTTGCCAGTGCCATCGTTGTCCCCAAACAGCTTGTCAGTGCCATTTTGGGAACAAACATGTCATCAGTGACCTATTTGCCCGTCAAACAGCATGACACTAAATGTGTCAGTAAAATTTGGTGCACTGATTTTAAATAAGCCGCTAAGCAAGCTGTAGCTAGGTCTTTTGGCGCCTGAGGCAATAACAGAAAATTGTGCCCATTATATCTTTACAGAGGTTATTTTGAGGAGAGTAGATAAATAAATAACAAGGGAATTCATGATATTAGAACTGCCAGCAAGTCTGTGGAAGTGTGATTTGGGCACATATATTGCATATTATATTGGCATAATCATTCTGCTGCAATGAAAACAAAAGGGTTATCTTGTCTGCAATTTTCAAAACCCAGATGGCAAAAGTCTATAGGAAGAGCTCATATATGTAGCAACCAGAACCACACTCAACCAAAACCATTAATTTGTCATCAGTGTTATATCATATTATAATAAGAAATTTTTTTATGCTCGCTGAACAGACCCATTTTATTAATCATTCCCATCCACACCATCAACTGCTGTAGTCCTGAGGAGAAACAGCATATAACATCATACCCTGGCGCTCAGTGTCTTTATGGCAAATGGGCCAGATGGAGATATCAGATATCTCCCTTATTACTTGCCTACTGAGCAGCAGCTTTCAGGGTTTTCACACTTCCGCTGCTCCTCTTGCTTCTCACACTCAGCCACACCTCGGCTGTGAAATTAGCTCCTTATTACTTCCCTGGTTTCCTGCTGATTAGCCAGCCCCTCCCTGCTAGAGTCTGGCTATTTAAACAGCACACTTCAGTCTCTCATTGTCCATGTGTTGGTTCCTGCAGTTTCCTGTGTATGGCTCCTGGCCTGGCCTGGCCTGGCCTGGCCTGGCCTGGCCGATTTCCTCTCCGGTTCCAGAATCCTGCTTACATCCCTGACTCCATTTGACCTCTTGTATCCTGACCTCGGCTTGTTTGACTTCCTGATTTGGCTCTTGATCCTTGGCTTGGATTTTTTACTACGTCTTATGGACATTATTTTCTCTGCACTTTTTATTTTTTCAATAATTCAATAAAGGTGATTGCACTGCCTTTCTATCTCCATCTGGTTTGTGGTTCCTGACAGCAGCACAGCGGTGGGGAAGATCACCTAAGAGGAGATCCATCCTCACTTTTGCGGCAGGGGAGCTACTGCCTGCCTGGATGTGTCACTGTAGGCCTAATTAGCCTAGTCCAGAATATGTCAGTGCTCCTGAAACTTCCTTAATACATCAACTGGTGCTACATCCCATCAAACCTACTGCCTTCAGGTAGAATAGTTTTGAACATGAGGAGCCATTGCTGTTAGCAATCGCACGCATATCATGCCAAGTCAGCCAGTATATGCTGGATTCTGGATACGCCTGGACTTCGCTGGGTTCCTGCGTCCCCTCGACGGAGCAAGACACGCTGCTGAGCAATACAGAGGGAAGCGGCAGGGCCCCTGCGGATGATTATTTTCGGGGGGGGGGGTTTGTTTCGGCATTTTGCCAAATTAACCCTGTATTAATATGTATCATAAAGCTAAAAGGCCATATTTTCTCTCAGTGAAAAATGAGTGCGGCTCACGCACACATACATTTCTGATGAAGTGGCCCACTACAGAAAAGACTTGGACACCCCTGGATTATATGATCAAAAAATGGTATCTGCAGGAATCCATTCTTGTCCTGAAAAGAAATATATATATATATATATATATATATATATGCCTTGTATGGGTGCACTAAATGGGACAGGAGAAAATTACAGCTAAACACATGAAGAGTACAAAAATAAAAAACAGCTTAGTCCTTAAGGGGTTAAAGAAATGTAATACAAAATATACCACTTGCATACATAATCAATAATATTTTACATCTCTTATACTTACTCACTTGAACCAAAGTACTGTATCTATTAAATACATGCAAAATCAAACTTCTAATGTTCCCTACAAATTTTAGAAACAGATAAGTTATGGCAGGGGTGTTCAAGTTTTTTCTGCAGTGGGCCACTTCATCAGAAATGTATGTGTGCGTGGGGTGCACTAATTTTGGCTAAATATGGCCTTTTAGCTTTCTAATGCATATTAATACAGGGTTAATTTGGCAAAATGCAGAAACAAAAAAAACCCCACCAAAAATAAACATCCGCAGGGGCCCTGCTGCTCCCCTCTGTGTTGCTCAGCAGCGTGTCTTGCTCCGTCGAGGGGACGCAGGAACCCAGCGGAGTCACGTGAATGCGAGTCACCTCACGTTACTCCGCTCCGTTCCTCTTCCCCTGGGCAGGTCAAGAGAAATTCAAACACACTGCGCGCAACGCAGATGGAGACAGCACCCCTGCGTAAGTCTGCGAGCGGCATCGGAAGATCTGCAGTTCAGGTAAGAGTGGGGAAGGGTGTATGAATGAGTATACGTGAATCAGGGAATGAATGTTTGTGATGAATGAATATGCATGTAATAGCATGGATGTGTAGGTAGGGGAGCAGGGCACAGGGAGGCTGTAGGTTATGTGCATGTATTGGCTGCTTGTGCATGATAGGAGTTTCATTAATATGTTTAATATGTATGATTACTAACAGCAATCACACTCCTATCATACCCAGGCATACCCAGATTCCAGTATGTACTGGCTGACTTGGCATGATAGGAGTGTGGTTGCTAACAGCAATCACACTTCTATTATGCCCAGGATCCAGCCTCTACTGGCTGCCTGGGCATGAAAGGAGTGTGATTGCTGTTAGTAATCATATATATTTAATATAGCAATGACACTCCTTTCATGCACAAGCAGCCACAGTAGCAAAAGCTAGCAGAAAAAACCCTGCCCCCTTGAACTTTTATCATGTACATTGGTAATACTTACATTTTTGTTTTTTGCTGCTCTCCTCCGATGTGATGACCCTCTCCTTGCCACGAGGAACACCTTCTGTGGGCCCGCCCCCTTGAACATCACATGTTCAAAGCCGCACAACAGCTGCTTTGAACTTCACAGCCGGGCGGCCGCTTTGAATGTGGTCTGCCGGCCCACGGACCGGCAAACCACCGTGTGAGTGAGCAGGACTGTCCACACGTTGGACGCCCCTGAGTTATGGTAAGCTTGTTATAGACTGAACCTCCTGAAACACAAATGTAATGAATAATTTTGCTTAAAAATTACCTTGGGTTTTGTGTCATATTTCTGTTTCGTTCCTGGAAGTGGAAACAAAAACTCTTGTATTTCTAAAGGTAGGTTGTGTTGTGAAAGAACACTGTACAGTGTTTTTCAACTCTTCACAGCTAACAGTTGGCACTAAAAAATAACCCTATGCGGGTCCCTTATAAATACCGCATGTCATGCCACGGCATGAGTAACTGGAGCTTGGCACTGAATGGGTTAAGGCATTTGACTGATGCTAAGTCCAGTAACATTTGTTCACACCTTTCCTTTTGGAGCCAGAACCCAAAATAAAACTTGATTACCCCATGCTGGGTATTGTCACCTGGGACAGGAAGGGATTCCTGTGGAAGAGTGAAAGGCCAGACATCCTGGCAACATCTCCCTGGGGTGTGGAGACAGGGTATCAATAGACACAGGGTACAATTATTAAATGTATAATGTCTAAAATATGATGGGTACATAACTTTTGGGCCCCATCGTACACCTTATGCCTGCGACGTGCTGGTTTCAGGGAGACCAAACACGCCATGCAGGCATGACCATAACCAGTGTTATGCGAACGTGTCCTTGTGCCAACTGATACAGGTGTGGAGTTTGGTATGAAAATGATCACTAGGACCAGAGAATTATGATGATCCTAGTGTCATAATTATGCCAAGCTCAGCCGGCTTCATATTACATATTTTGTGATCCCAGACCAAAGATGAGAAGATATAACCCCGCCTTCAGAAGGTCATAGTTCTGAACCCCCTACTCCCATCCCCTTGCTCAGGTAACAGGAAAAGGGCGGTCTTGGGGGGGGAATAAAAAGGTGGGCAATTGGTAATGGAGGGAGAGCCTGTTTTTACCATCACAGAGACAACATCAAGGCTCCGAGGAAGTATGGTATGATACTCTGTTTTATCCCTTTTATTTTATACTGTTTTGTACTATCTAAGTCTATGTCTCTTTTTATATGCATTTTTATGTAACAGCACTGTGACCCATTTTATACTCTGATTAAACATTTTTAATCAGTTCTGTCTTTGTTCTCTAATCGAATTCAGCCTGGAGATAGCCTTTTGTATACATATAAATACGTCACGTTACTAAGCGGTTAACTATATAGATATCAGTTTGGGGATTGTGTAGTTATCGCGGTCTGATTGTTTTTGGGTAACCTAAGACGCCCGGTTTTAAAGTTCTTGGTGGTGGCAGCGTGGTTTACACTGGGAGTTTTGGGGTGACTGGTTGGGGTTGGTGGTGGTTGCTTGGTGCCCTGCGGGGAAAGTGACCAAACGCGCCGGAAGTCTGGTTGGCGTTTAACCCTTGGTACACCCATACTCCCACGTCGCGGCTCGGCCGATAGCCCTGCCCGTGACAAACTGGTGGCATAGCGGTGGGATAGATATATTGATATATATATATATTTTTTTAGAGGTTTTTAGTGCTGACTGGATTTGCCTGAAGCACTAGAAGAAATTGCATATCTTTTTGTGTAATTTCCAAAGACAGAGCTCAGTGCTGATTTAAAAAGACATACAAAGTACAAAACAGTTTCCCCTCCCTACTCTGGTTTTTCTTTCTCTATACCATTTCCGAATATGGAGGCCTATCGCAAACAACCCAAAGAGGCCCTGGAATTGATGTGCCAAGCAAGGGATATACAAACTTTTGGCAAAAGCAAGGAACAACTTATTGCTGACCTTATGGAGACCGACAGGCACACTGTACAGCCAGAGACGGACACCGAAAGCGTGACAGAGCTCCCTACTACTGCAGGAGCGCTCATTGGAATGCCTAGTGGTTGTACCCCTCAAAGTGCTATGGACATTTGCACAACGGAGTTATTTCGGCAACTGATGGCTTCAAATCCTCGGGAGGCCATGCAGGTGATGATTCAACAGCAGGCAGCAGAGAGACAAGAAAGGCAGGCAGAAAGAGAGGCACAAAGAAGACATGAGCTGGAAATGGCCAAGCTGCAGTCTACTGTTCAGTACTCCCTGAACAGCAATGCATCAGATCCCAGCACACGTAGGCTCCGCAAGGATGATTTTCCCTCCCTGGAAGAAGGGACTGATTTGGATGTATTCTTAAAAAGTTTTGAAAAAGTGTGCAGGCAGCACCAACTACCCTCAGACCAGTGGGGGAGATATTTAACCCCACAACTGAAAGGAAAAGCCTTGGATGTGTTTGTGTCCCTTCCCTCAGAGACTGATAACGATTATGAGGCAATCAAATCTGCCTTGCAAAAAACTTTTAACCTTACTTACTGAGGCTTACAGGAAAAAGTTTAGGAGCATGCAGCAGAGTGCGTCATCCAGCTGCATTCTATATGTTGCACAATTGGAAACCGCGTACAAGCAATGGGTTACTGGGGTACAAGTTACTACCTATGAAGCTGTTAATGACTTAATGGTCCTGGAACAGTTCTTACAGACCCGGAGCCCCGATGTACGAGAATGGATTTTAGAAAGAAAACCGAAAACAGCTAGGCATGCCGCAGAGCTGGCAGATGACTACGCCGACATCCGTGCATCCAGGAATGGAGCTGTGTCAGCTGGTACTTCCACCTGGAGAGGGGCTCCAGTTCCATCATCGTCCACAAGATCAGTAGTGAGGACTTCACCACCAACTGCCAATGGGGTAAGGGCTAGGTCTGGTGAGTCACATGCCCGCCGTTGTTTTCAATGCAACCAGATTGGGCATCTGAGCTTTAATTGCCCTACTAGAAATCCACCCCAACCTGCTCATGGGGTTGGGAGCGCCACTGAAGAGGCACCATCAGTTTTGCTTGTGGGTGGGCCTGCGGGGAGAAAGGAGGATAACCTGCAGAGTGTAACTGTGGGTGACCGGGTGACCATGGGACTGAGAGATTCTGGAGCTTCATTCACCTTGGTGCGCCCTGAAGTGGTGAATACGGAGGACATAATCCCTGGAAGAACCATGTCCATCAAAGGAATTGGGGGTGTGCGCCCTGCTGTGCCCATGGCACGTGTGTACCTGGATTGGGGAGCGGGGAAAGGTTTGCGGGAAGTGGGTGTTTCTGAGGATATCCCTGTTAATGTTCTGTTGGGGAATGATTTGGGCCGAATGCTCTGTCACTATGCTCCAGAGGACACTGCTTGCGAGCCAGAAGGGCTGACTGACAGCCCTGCTTCACCTAAAGTTCTGTGTGAAACTTTGGGGGACATTGTGAAATGTGATCACTGGGAGGGAGGGCAGAGCGAATCTGTGCCAGAACCAGGGGTGTCTGAGGTGCCGTGTGAGAAGGTAGAGGTTTTGCACCACTGGGAGGGAGGGCAGCGCAAATCTGTGCCAGAAACAGGGGTGTCTGAGGTGCTGCATGAGAATGTGGAGGTTTCGCATCACTGGGAGGGAGGGCAGAACGAATCTGTGCCAGAACCAGGGATGTCTGAGGTGCTTTGTGAAAGTGTGAGAGGACCACCCGACTGTGCAGCAGGGCAGAGGGTGAGTGAGTGTTGCTCTGTGGCAAGATTAGCTGGTTCCCAGGGTCCTGTATGTATGCCTCCTTTGAGTGGAACAGGTGGAGTGACAGATGTTTCAACCATAGCTGTGGTAACCTGGCAGCAGTCTTCCCAGAATAGGGGGCAGAGAGTGCAAGAATACCTGTCTGTGCCTGAACCAGCAGTGTCAAACCAAAGGGACACCGGGCATATTGTAAAAAGTGATTCCACTAAAGGCCAAAAGCCAGACTCTATTTCTGAGGGGGAGGGGGGAGGCTTTAGTGTATCCCTTAGAATGGTAGAGGGTGGGGGACGGAGAGAGGGCTCTGGTGCACCTGTGCCCATATTCTGTGGGACTATGAAGTCAGGACACAAGGGAGAGGGTGAAACTGGTGACCATTCTGTTATCTCTCACGTAGTGCCTACTTGGTTTGGGAACCCAGGGCGGGACACCCTAGCTACCCATCAAGTAGATTTGTTGGGGCTTGTAGCTATACCGAGCTGCATGAAGAAACAATCTGTTATTAAGGGGTTGGACTATGCCCCTGGGTACCCTGAGACCATGGCCTTATCCTGTAGCAGAGCAGATAAGGTAGCTGATGCTTTGCTCAGTATATTCTGCAGGGTGGGTTTTCCCAAAGAAATACTTTATCTAAGCCGGAAACTGTTACCCAGGGAAAGAGTAGGTTGGCGCAGAGATAAGCTTGTGGCTTAATCTCTGGGCCACCATTTTAAAGGGGGAGGTGTCATGCCACGGCATGAGTAACTGGAGCTTGGCACTGAATGGGTTAAGGCATTTGACTGATGCTAAGTCCAGTAACATTTGTTCACACCTTTCCTTTTGGAGCCAGAACCCAAAATAAAACTTGATTACCCCATGCTGGGTATTGTCACCTGGGACAGGAAGGGATTCCTGTGGAAGAGTGAAAGGCCAGACATCCTGGCAACATCTCCCTGGGGTGTGGAGACAGGGTATCAATAGACACAGGGTACAATTATTAAATGTATAATGTCTAAAATATGATGGGTACATAACTTTTGGGCCCCATCGTACATTGCATCCTTATGCCTGCGACGTGCTGGTTTCAGGGAGACCAAACACGCCATGCAGGCATGACCATAACCAGTGTTATGCGAACGTGTCCTTGTGCCAACTGATACAGGTGTGGAGTTTGGTATGAAAATGATCACTAGGACCAGAGAATTATGATGATCCTAGTGTCATAATTATGCCAAGCTCAGCCGGCTTCATATTACATATTTTGTGATCCCAGACCAAAGATGAGAAGATATAACCCCGCCTTCAGAAGGTCATAGTTCTGAACCCCCTACTCCCATCCCCTTGCTCAGGTAACAGGAAAAGGGCGGTCTTGGGGGGGGAATAAAAAGGTGGGCAATTGGTAATGGAGGGAGAGCCTGTTTTTACCATCACAAAGACAACATCAAGGCTCCGAGGAAGTATGGTATGATACTCTGTTTTATCCCTTTTATTTTATACTGTTTTGTACTATCTAAGTCTATGTCTCTTTTTATATGCATTTTTATGTAACAGCACTGTGACCCATTTTATACTCAGACTAAACATTTTTAATCAGTTCTGTCTTTGTTCTCTAATCGAATTCAGCCTGGAGATAGCCTTTTGTATACATATAAATACGTCACGTTACTAAGCGGTTAACTATATAGATATCAGTTTGGGGATTGTGTAGTTATCGCGGTCTGATTGTTTTTGGGTAACCTAAGACGCCCGGTTTCTTGGTGGTGGCAGCGTGGTTTACACTGGGAGTTTTGGGGTGACTGGTTGGGGTTGGTGGTGGTTGCTTGGTGCCCTGCGGGGAAAGTGACCAAACGCGCCGGAAGTCTGGTTGGCGTTTAACCCTTGGTACACCCATACTCCCACGTCGCGGCTCGGCCGATAGCCCTGCCCGTGACACCGCACCTTTATTGGAAATGGCACCAGTGTTGTAAAAGGCTTACAAACATTATTAATATAGTTCTATTCTGCATAGAATTAAGAAAGGCAATAATACTACCTATATTAAGAGACATTGCTTTACCTACTTCTGTCAATAGTGACTGGGTACAGAGCCGGCCTTAGGTGTTCTGGCGCCCTGTGCGGACTACTCCTCTGGTGCCCCCCCATCCCAAAAAAAGAAAGGAATAAAAACTTGTAACAAAACCACTTCATTGTCTGGCTTAGTAGTAGGGATGCACCGAAACGAATTCTGGACTGAAACCGAAAGTGCAGCATTTACCTGGCCAAAACCGAATATGACCCCCCACACCATAAAAAAATCTAACACTTTTTTTTTTGTAACACACCAAAATAGGACAAAACAATTAAATTATATTATATATATATATATATATATATATATATATGATTAACAGCAATCACATTCCTATCATGCCCAGGCATACCCAGATTCCAGGATTTACTCACAGACTTGGCATGATAGGAGTATGATTGCCTATCTACCCCTTCTCACTCTCTTCGTCCCTATCTACCCCCTTTCCCCTGTCTCACTCCCTTCTCCCTATCTACCCCCTCCTAACTATCTACCCTTTCCCTCTTTGAAGTTCACTTACCTTTCAGGAGTCCTGCGGTGGGGGTGCAAGGCCTCTGCCTCCCAGCTCTGTATGGAACAGTATAGAATGATGGGAGTTATGATGTACTTTTAGAGCATAATTAGATCATGAAAAAGACATTGGAAATGGTACAGCATAACACCCATCACTCTCACACATTTACCAATCCACACATATACTAATCCACACATATACCACTCCACACGCATACCAATCCACACGTATACCAATCTACACATATACACCAATCCACACATATATACCAATCCACACTTACCAATCCACACACATACCAATCCACACATACTAATCCACACATATATACTAATCCACACTCATACCAATCCACACACATACCAATCCACACATATACCAATCCACACGTATACCAATCCACACCTATACCAATCCACACGTATACCAATCCACACGTATATACCAATCCACACATATATACCAATCCACACATATATACCAATCCACACTTACCAATCCACACATATACACTAATCCACACATATATACCAATCCACACATATACACTAATCCACACATATATACCAATCCACATTTACCAATCCACACATATACACTAATCCACACATATATACCAATCCACACATATACACTAATCCACACACATACCAATCCACACACATCCCAATCCACACACATACCAATCCACACATACACTAATCCACACATATACCAATCCACTCTCACTCTCACTGAATGCTTTCCTACCTTTCATCTTTTCTCCTTACAGCTCCTTTTCCTTCTCTTCGCTCCTCTTCTTCAGTTCTTCTGTCTTCTTCCAGGTCAGAGGGCACGGACAGCGGTGGGCGCAGCTTCAGTGTTGTGCGCCGGGATCTCACAACAAACCCCGGCGCACAGCAGCTGTTGCCGCGCGGATCACAAGGGAGCGGTATCGGAGGTCTGTTAAAGACCTCCGATACCGCTCCCTTGCGAGCCTGCTCCTCCAGCGGCGGACATTACTGTCCGTCTCTGGAGGGGTGCCGGGTGCCCCCCTGATGAGCGGCACCCGGTGCGGACCGCCCCCCCCACTAGGTACGCTGCTGGCGGCAGCGGTACGCTACGGTGGCGGCGTCGGACCCCGCGGCGGCATCGGACCCCGCGGCGGCGCCCCCTGAAGTGTGGCGCCCTGTGCAGTCGCACAGGTCGCACACCCCAAAGGCCGGCCCTGACTGGGTAAATAAGATTGCTAATGATTTTGGCCGGACACTCTGAAGCACTTGTAATAAACCATCAGGTCCCATGAGTTTGTCTGTTTTTACTTTGGAGAGTTCCAGTAACATTTGTACCTGTAACATGTTTTACATGTGTCTCTGATTCTCTTTTTTTTTTTAGGTCCCTTCCCTTCACCTTAATCTATAAAAACCTGAACAAAAGTGTTTATTTAAGCAATTCTCTGTTTGTGCTTTGATGCATCTAATGTTTTATGCCTTCTTTAAGTGTAGGTTTAAATTTGCTCTCATCTTCCTCATTCTGAGTCTGCTTATAGTTCCTAAATGCTGCCTTCTCCTCCATTAATATATGTACCATATCTGTGGAGTACCACTATACACTTGACTGGAGGGGAGTCATGTTGATACAAGGTAAAAAAATAATAATCAATAAACTGACTCATTCATTAACCTGTAAATTGTTTAAGCATTCCTGAGGTCAACACCACCCCAACACATTTTTTTAAAAATATATAGAAAGTTTAAAAAAACTGTAAAAACTAAAATTTATGTACCCAGAACCATTCTTAACCAAGATATGGGGGAGGGTATCTAAATGGTCTCAGAAGCCTATAAAATCCATGCAATCCTCCTATGTCCAGTGAGGCAGAGGGGATTAAAAGTCATTTTGAAAACATTGGTTGGTTATAAGGGGGTCCTGGACAATGGGGAATTCTGTAGAAAAGTCAAAATGCTGCCCAATCCTGTCAACTCACCTACATACCCCAAAATACACTAATGTCCTGATGCATAGGAGATCTGACATGTATGTGGATATCTGCACACCACTCATTGCCCCTTTCCCTTCCCACTCCCACACAAATTTAATGTGTTTTGGGCTAGCCATGCTCACATATATGGCTAGCTCCATCTCTTGTGAAGCTGCTCCCTGGAGCATCGAATTTCCCAGTTAAGGGTATATCGCCCAACAGGAGATACTCAGATGCCCAGAGACACATTCTGGGTCAGTGGATAGATATAGATTTATTTCTATTTTAAACATTTTTACTAAACATTAATTTCCAATTATTTAGCAATTTTATGTTTTTGCCCTCATTTCTTGTATGTTCATTTGTAAAAATGTAAAGTCTGTGATAAATTTGCAGTAATATTGCATTTTAATAATCCTCCAAGTTCTAACTAGAGGGTGTTAACCTCAATTCAACACTGCCAGAACTGAATTACCCCTGAGGCAGCAAACACTTTTAATTATCTCCAGTATACGCTATAAGTGGGGTTTGTCAGTTACTGCTGAAATAATTTTCAGAATCAGCAGAAACAGTTAATAACGCATTACAATTACATCCTCCTTTTATATTACTTATCTAGCTTCTGCATATAAGTTCCTTTATTTCTCCATAAACTTGGCCTAATTCTCTATCTTCCCGGCCCGTGTAATGCTTCCAATAACATGTATACTTACCTATAAATTTTCCTATTACTTTATACCCTCTTACCGGAGCCAGATGCGTCCACCTGTAGAGTATAAGGCCTATTAGGATCCAGAAGTGCCAAAACGGGAGAAGATATTTATCTTTTCTTGAGTGTTTCAAATGCTACTTGCGCTGCTTTGGACCATTTAAACATAGGCTTTTTTGCTATGAGAGCTGTAATTGGTTGAATGATTTTAGAAAAGTCACAAATAACTTTACGATAAAAATTAGGAATATTACACTCAAGCAATAGCACAGAGACAAGTAATAATTGATTAATTAATTAATTGGTGGTCCCTCCCACACATACCCTATAAAACCCGTTACCCAACAACGGACACCTGTATTTTTTCTCTTCTAGGAACAGAAGAAGAGATAGAGACAGGTAGCCTCTATACTGGGCGTTCGCTTAGTCCCTGGGGCAGGAGAGTGTTTGTGCGGCCGTAAACCGGGAGTTTTCCTGGTCCCTCAGCCAGTCCACCACCCGGTTACCTATAACAGAGTTATCGACATCGGGTGTGCCAAGGATCCCTTCTCCTGTTCAGGAGGTAGGTCAGTCCCCTCATGTCTGAGCTTCCCGGTGACTGTTATGCGCAGATGCAAAGCTCCATCTGCGGGTGGGAGATTAACATTCCGCAGCCATTCTGAGCTCACAGTCAGCCGGGGCAGCAGATCCGAGGGTGTTGGCAGGTACTGGGACTTGGAGTCCCTCTCTTTCCCTTATCACTTTGTGTTTTTTCACTCTAATTGTGATTTGCTGTCTCCTCTTTCCTCTTAGGATGTCCAGTCCAGGGGGAAAAAGGAAGAGAAAGTCCAGGCATACTGCCTGTTTGAAGTGCTCCCAGCCCTTGCCTGAATCCTGGGCTCAGGATAAATGTGCAGGATGCATGTCTACGGAACAACCAGCCCAGATGGAGCCTGGGATGTTCTTAGACTGGTTTTAAGAGCAACTGACTAGTACTTTCCAAGAAGTGGTGTCCTCCATGACAGGAAAGAAGAAAAACAAGCCTTCCGTTAGTCACAGATCTACGGAATCTAGTGCCACTGTGCGATCAGACTCTGAGGATTCAGATGACGAAGCCCCGGATGACCTTTACCTACTGCATAAGGACAAAGTGCCTAAGCTTATCTCGGCTATTAAGGGCTGATAGAGACGTGTCTAACAAGCCTGTTAGAGAACAGCTATTTTATTTTCCCCGTAACAAAGGTAAAGAGTTTCCTGCGCATCACTTAATCTCTAGTTGGTGTGAAAAGGATTGGGAGAAACCCGAGAAAAGAACAGATCCGGGGGCGAAATTCAAGTCCATCGATAAATTGAATCCAGAGGCATGTTCGCACTGGGAGAACCCACCGAAAGTGGATATTGCAGCAGCGAAACTGGCTAAAAAGTCTTTCTTTCCCTCTGACGAGTCATGCATGCTTCCAGACCCAATGGAGAGGAAGGCAGACTCGCTATGCAAGAAAACCTATATGGCAGCAGCATCCTCTGCCAAGGTGGCTGAAGCCTCTATACCAGTGGCCAGGGCACTCCGTATATGGCTAACCCATCTTGCCCAGGATATGGAAGAGGGGATGCCAAGTCAAGAAATCATGAGTAATATCATGAAGACAGCTGCTGATTTTCTTTGTGATGCCCCCTTGGATGTCCTTAAATTTTCATCTAGGTCCATGGCCCTGGCCAATGCAACGAGGAGATCCCTTTGGATCAAACAGTGGGAAGGAGACATTCCATCAAAGAACAACTTTGTGTCTCTTCCTTTTCATCCCTCATCTTTATTTGGGCCACAGCTCAAAGACATATTAAAGTCTCTAAGTGAAGAGAAGGGTACATCTTTCCCCCAATCACGAAAGAAACCCACTTTCAAGCCTTTCAGGGGAAGATTTCAGAGATCACCCAGAAGGCAGTATCCCTTTCGTCAGTCAGACAGGAAAAGGCAGACCAAGGGAAGACAAGCTCAAGGGGGTGCTTCCAGAAAGAAACAGTTCACCCCTAAAACCTCGGGTCAATGACGCCAGGCCACCGGTGGGTGCCAGGCTGCAGAGTTTTATTGCCATTTGGTCTCAAACATCCTCAGATGCCTGGGTCACGACCACGATAAGAAAAGGATATTCTCAGGAATTAAGAGAAAAACCTCCAGACAGGTTTCTAATCAGCAGAACTGCCAATCCTGTTATTCCGCATCTCATCGATCAGTTTGTGCTGAAAAACGCATTGGAGGAAGTACCATATCACGAGAGAGGCAAAGGTCACTATTCACCGTATTCGCTGTTCCAAAGTCAGGAGGGGATTGGAGGCTGGTCATCGACCTGTCATACCTCAATCTATCCAATTGGCAGTTCTCAGCATCCAGCAAGGAGACTACCTAGCCTCCATAGACTTACAGGACGCATACCTCCATGTTCCAGTACTGAGAAGATCGGAGATTACTTTGCCTGGCAGTCAGAGATCATCAGCGAATTCGTCACCTCCAATTTACGTGCCTTCCCTTTGGGATTACATCGGCTCCGAGGATTTTCACGAAGATAGCGGTGTTCCTGTCAGCTGCCCTCAGAGTTCAGGGGGTACACGTGACCCCATACCTCGAGGACTGGCTGATAAAAGCCCCAACGAAGTAAACGCTAGATCTCTATTTGCAGCTTACTATTCAGGTTCTGCAGGATCACGGATTTCTAATAAATTACAAGAAATCGCAACTCCTTCCCACAACAAAGATAATTTACCTAGGCTTTGTCATAAATTCTCAGTCTATGAGGCTTCTTCTCTCCAGCGAAAGAAGCACGAATATCAGGCAGTCTGTGAACCACCTTATATTCCTCAACGAATGTACTATCAGAGAGGCGATGAGAGTCCTCGGCCTTCTCATGTCAGCACTGGAAGCAGTACCATGGGGAAGAGTGCACATCAGGTTGCTACAAGATCATATCCTGAGATCATGGAATAGGGAGCAGGACACGCTGGATGGCATGATGGTAATCCCTGTCCATCTGAAGAAGGATCTTGGATGGTGGTTGACACCAGAAAGATTTCTAAACGGCAGGTCTCTCGCTTACTCCCAACCTATAGTCCTGACTACCGATGCCTCGGCGAAAGGCTGGGGAGCCCACACTATGGAAGCCTGGGTCCAACAGAAATGGAAACCGTCGGAAACAAGACTCTCATCCAACTTGAGAGAGTTGAAAGCTATCAAGCTAGCAATGTTTCATTTCAAAGACCTTCCCTTTCACAGGGCAGTCCAAGTCCAGACGGACAATTTACCGGCAGCATACTACATAAACAAACAAGGCGGAACAAGGAGCAGGTTGCTGCAGAAAGAGGGTGCCCAGATCACGGAGTGGGCAGAAATCAATCTTCTCTCCCTCTCAGCTGTCCACATCAAGGGGTCTTTGAACGTGGCAGCAGACTGGTTAAGCAGAAATACTATGCTCCCAGGCGAATGGGAACTGAATTCCAGAGTTTTCTCCCTTATAACATCCAGATGGGGCACGCCAGAGCTAGACACGATGGCCAATCGCCAGAACTCGAAGCTGTCCCGCTTCTGCTCACTATCAAGGAAAGACAGTCCGACCTTCATAGACGGTCTGTCAATCAGCTGGAATCTAATCTTCATTTATGTATTCCCTCCTATCCCTCTCATTCCAAAGGTACTGAAGAAGATTCAGACCGAGAACGCCAGAGCAATCGCTATTCTCCCATACTGGCCCCGTCGGGCATGGTTTCAGCTCTCATTGACGCTTTCGAGCGGGGTGTTGTGGAAGCTGCCGATTTCCAAGGATCTGCTTCTTCAATCAGGGATGTTCCACCCAGACCTGAACAGACTGCAATTGACGGCATGGTACATGAGAGGTCAGCCTTGATCGAGGGCTTTCTAATGAAGTCGTTAACACTCTGCTAGAGTCCAGGAAACCAGCCACAAGGAGAGTGTATTCTAGAGTTTGGAAACTATACTCAGATTGGTGTACGAGAAAAGAAATGTCTCCTACACATATACCTACTCTGCTATAGTTTCTTCAAGAGGGCTTTGACAAAGGGTTAAAGCCGAACACATTGAAGGTCCAGGTGACGGCAATTAATGCACAACTGAATAGAGCATTTGTTGGCTCCCCCCTGGTTTCTAGGTATTTTAAGGCGGTTAACAAGTTGAGGCCATATCATATCCCTACTCTGCGATCAACCTTTTGAACCGATGGACTTGGCCTCTCTAAAGTTAATTTTGTTTAAAACCATTTTCTTAGTTGCCATCACATCAGCTAGATGAGTCAGTGAACTCCACACGTTATCTAGCAGGGAACCTTATCTAAGGTTACTGTTACCTCCTCCGTCGCGTTGCCGCCGGCAGGGACGCCGAGACGCAGCCCGCGTGGTCGGCTCCCTGCTCGTTCCGTTGCGGTGAGCTGCCGCCTCCACGTCGTGAGAGCCGTTAGGTTGTCTTTGGGAAATAGACCTATGAGTGCTGCCAGCATTGCTGCAGAGGTTGAAGGGGTGGGGGGTCAGCCTGTCAGTGCTCAGACCATACGCGCGCACATTGCATCAAATTGGTCTGTATGGCTTTTGTTCCAGAAGGAAGCCTCTTCTAAAGATAATGCACAAGAAAGCCCGCAAACAATTTGCTGAAGACAAGCAGACTAAGGACATGGATTACTGGAACCATGTCCTGTTGTCCGATGAGACCAAGATAAATTTATTTAGTTCAGATGGTGTAAAGCATGTGTGGCGGCAACCAGGTGAGGAGTACAAAGAAAAGTTATACACTGTTATACAGGCTGTACACTAACTAATTTACATTGTAGCAGAGTGTAATTTCTTCAGTGTTATCACATGAAAAGATATAATAAAATATTTACAAAAATGTGAGGGGTGTGCTCACTTTTGTGAGATACTGTAGATGATGTTGTCTGGATAGTTATGTTCTCTGTGGGAGATTAGAGAGGGAGAATAAACGAGGATGTCATCCAATAAATCTCAAAAGATGTTGTTATTAAAGTGTTTGATGGTGGCAGGGGCGTTGCACAAACCGAAAGGCATCACAAAATTTTCATAATGCCAGTAGTGTGATCTGAAGCCAGTCTTCCATTCGTCTCCCTTGCGTATCCTTACTAAATTATAGGCTCCACTGATGTGGATTTTGGTAAAACCTTAAGCAGACCGGGCCTGGTCAAGGAGTTCAGAGATTAGTGGTAAAGGGTACCTGTTCTTTACAGTTACATTATTTAGTTCCCAGTAATCCACACATGGACGTAATTTCCCATTGTAATCTTTTTTACAAAAAAGATGCTTGCTCCTGCAGGGGAAATAGAAGGACGAATAAA
Source organism: Sceloporus occidentalis (assembly GCA_023333645.1). Taxonomy (NCBI): domain Eukaryota; kingdom Metazoa; phylum Chordata; class Lepidosauria; order Squamata; family Phrynosomatidae; genus Sceloporus; species Sceloporus occidentalis. The sequence continues at coordinate 4,932,117 of JALMGF010000071.1, read as the reverse complement.
TCATTTAGTAGATGACGGTGGGGTGGTAAAACATCAGCCCCTTTCTTTTTTAATACGTTGATAGACTGTTGGGATCGTGGGAAAGGAGTAGTCCATGATATAGACACACAAGGCTGGAGAAGATAGGCATTTTTAAACACAGCGGGTAGAGGACAAAATAGTCCCTTTCTTCCAATCAATAGTTGGGTTATGTTTATAGAGCCAGAGAAGCCTGAAAATAACCTAGAATATGGGTGCAGGCACAATATCAAATTAGAGGAGTTCCTGGTATTTATTTCCAGTGGTAACAAGGGTATAGTTTCATGGGTAATGGGTCCAGACTTAAGTGAACTCCTAGCCACTAATTGAATGTGCAGAGGCAAAGTCTTTTTACATGTAGGAATGGCTAGATCTGAGGCAAGTTCTGCATTCAAAAAACATCTTCTGGGTCCTGAGTCCACCAATGCAGAAAAGGCAATAGGGCCATCAGTCTACTGCAGAGAAAGAGATAAGCATAGGTATAGGGTACGGGCTGGTGTAGAGTCTTGCTTCTTCGTATTAAAAATTGGGTCTTACCCAAGGTCTTACCCTGAGCAAGAACGAAGTCTTGCTCTACAGTCTTTAAACATATGCTCACAGTACAGACACAGGTTCAGGGATCTACGGCGGGCCTTCTCTTCAGGTGTCAGAGGGCCTCTTATCATACCAATTTGCATGGGTTCCTCAGTATTATTAGCAGATGCAGTAGGTGCTTGGAGAGATGGTAGGGTGAATGCTCTGGATGGGGTAGCGGTGGTAGGTAATCTCTCAAGTCTTCTTTCCCTTAGCCTGCAGTCGAAATTCAGTGATGTATTCCTCCACAGGTCGACGGCCTAGTTTAAGGGTACAAAAAGTAGAGGTGGCTGAGGAAACCCTGAAGGGATCTCTATACAGTAAATCCAGAGCTAGGTGGAAGAAGTCCAAAAAGTAAAGGATAGTGTGAATAAGGTGGTGGGCCCATATTTGAGGTTCATTTGATAGTAGTGATATTATAGTATGCACCTCAATATAATCTGGAGAATAAATCCTCAGATTAAATAATATCTGGCAAGAAGTAATGAATATTTTTTGCGATCACCATTACATTTGTCAGGTAGAACAACAAGACATGCAGTAGCTCCCTCCAGAGGGTTTGAAACAGAGAAAGATACCCATACACCAAGAATAGAAAATACAAAGTCATCATATGTCTATGATGAAATTATACTATTCCAGGAACCCTCTGGATTTAACCCAGAGTTTCTTGGCACCCTGTCTCTCTCTCTCCCTCTAGGCAGGGGAAACAGTGTTTAGCCATGTCAACCCCCCACACACTTTGCCTCTAGCTCAAGGCTAGCCCTGCCCCTTACATGAAGCTATTCCCGTCCAATGCAGGGCTAATGCCACCCATATGACTGATCAGCTCTGGTCCCTCAAAAAGGCACTCCCTCGGAAGAGGGAAATCCCAGGGTTATAGGAAGTTCACATAAAGTTCCACTAGTATTAGTCACTGCTCTCTTCTTTTTCTTGTTGTGTGTATGTTTATCAACTTGGCGTATGAATATCTTCATAGATGAAGCATTGTTGCTGTGTGTTAGTGGTCTCATGCTGTTATCTGTGGACACTCAGAAAGAGCTGATTTGGAGGACTCTTGGGAATCTATGTAGCTCGTATCTTTTGATATAATTATTCAAAAAAACTGTCCCCATAATTCTTTATTTTGAATAACATGTCTCTTTACCATGTCCTATTTGTATGTGTAACTTTGTGCAAGTCTTATATATCTTATATAAATATTCATTAAAACATTTCCTATCCCTGGATATAGTTGGTCTACATAACACCTGCAGATGCTGTGTACCACATTACCACATGAGTACATCTGATTTTCATTTTTACATAAATGGTTTTACTAGAGCACAGTATCTTCTTTGGAGGTCTTCATTTCTGTCATTAGCAGATGACTTCCAATGACTGTGTTTAGTTTACAAGCTAGTTGCGAAAAAGCTGCCACATAGGAGAGAATTCCTGTGGTAAGTCTACAACCTAATTAGGACATATCTTCTCTGTATCTTTTCTTGCCTGGTTACACGTTATGAGATTTATGAATCAGCCAGATCACTGACATTCTTGGGTGTGCACAAATAAGAAAAAACAACCCTAAATGGTGTCTACATATTTGTTTATTATACTTGTGGATTATAAAACAGAATGTGTTAGATATTTAGTGAAAAGTTTAGTTTGCCGCATAACAAGGCACCATTCGCACATTTCACTCTACCCCCAGCTGCCTTCCCTATAGCATTGTGGTATGCTTCTTGCACATGCTCAGTAGAACACGCCTGAAATTAATGGATTAAAGACTTTACGCTATCTAGAAACTGACATTTTGCTAACATAGGTGTGATTAGCTCCCGTTTCATTGATTTCAATGGAAATGCTACTGAACACGTGCAAGAAGTCAAATGCTAATGCTTCCTGGTTTCAGCAAACCAGGACTTCAAAGATACTTTGTGTAACAGGATACTGTTACTATGTGATCATTGTTGTTAAACCCGTTATTATACAATGGATATAAAAAGTCTATACACAACTTAAAATGCCAGATTCTTGTGATGTTAAAGAATGAAACAAAGATAAAGCATGTCAGAACTTTTTCCACCTTTAATGTGACCTATAACGTGAACAATTCAATTGCACAACAAACTGAAATCTTTGAGGGGAAAAAAACCTCACAATAACCTGGTAGCATAAGTGTGCACACCCTCTTATAACTGGGGCTGTGTTCAGAATTAACCAATCACATTCAAACTCATGTTAAATAGAAGTCATTACACACCTGCCATCATTTAAAGTGACTCTGATTAATCACAAATAAAATTCTAGTAGGATTTACCTGACATTTGCTTAGTTGCATCTCAGAGCAAAAGCCATGGTCCACAGAGAGCTCCCAAAGCATTAGAGGCATCTCATTGTCGAAAGGAGAAGGGTACAAAATAATTTCAAAAGCATTAGATATACCATGGAACACAGTGAAGACAGTCATCATCAAGTGGACACAATATGGCATTTTGACAGTGACATTACCAAGAACTGGACGTCCCTCCAAAATTGATGAAAAGACGAAAAGAAAACTGGTCAGGGAGGCTTACAAGAGGACTACTGCAAGGAACTGCAGGAATTTCTGGCAAGTACTGGCAGTGTGCTTCATGTGACAACAATATCCCGTATTCTTCATACGAATTGTATACGTGCGAGGGCCGTACTCATTTCTCACTGTGAGAAAATATGGCCTTTAATAAAATATGCAGATTAAAATAAAGTAAATGACACAAAACCTTTACTTTTGCTCTCACTGATTTCTGGGCCTAGAACGTTTTGTGACTACAAATTCAGGATTCAGGGTAATTAAAAATAAAATAGTTCTATTTATTCTAGGGATGCACCAAAATTTATATTCTGGACCAAAACCGAAAATTCAGGGTTCACTCAGCCGAAACCGAAAAATAATAAAAAAAACCCAAACTTTTATTAAAACTTAGTAACACACCACAATTGGACAAAAAAATTCAACAATATGACTTGGCATGATAGGAGTGTAATTGCTAACAGCAATCACACTCCTATCATATCCAGGCAACCGGTAAATGCTGGAACCTAGGCATGATGGGACTGTGATTGCTGTTAGCAATCAGACTCCTATCATGCCAAGTCAGCCAGTACATGCTGGTACAGGGGGCTGTAAGTGATGTGCAGACCCCATACTGCTGACAGCATCAATACACAAGGGGGACAGCTAGCCAGGTTTCAGCATGTACTGGCTGACTTGGCATGATAGGAATGTGATTGCTAACAGCAATCACAGCCCCATCATGCCTAGGTTCCAGCACTTCAACACATCCATGCTATTATACACACACTCATTCATTCATATACTCATTCATTCACAGATTCATTCCCTCAATCACGCACACTCATTCAAACAACCTCCCCCACCCTCTTACATGCACTGCTGCTCTCTCGATGCCGCTCACAGACTTCAGCAGGGGGCGTGGCCTCCCTCTGCGTTCTCTTGCACTGCACAGAGGAAGCAGGACTGGAGAAAAGTCATGTGATATCACGTACATTCACGTGACTCTGCTGGGTTCCGCTTCCTCTGTGCAGTACAAAAGACCCTCCCACAGGTAAGCAGCCCGGTTGTACTGGCTGCCGATCTCCCACGGGCCGCATCTCGAGGTCTCGCATGCCGCTTGTTGGACGCCCCTGGTCTATGCGGTAGAGTGGCAAGACAGAAGCCTTTTCTTACAAAGAAAAGCACCCAAACCCGGCTGAAGTTTGCAAAAACAAACACCAAGTCCCGCAAAAGGACGTTGGAAAATGTTGAACTTGGTTGAACTTTTTGGCCATAATTTCAAAAGGTATGTTTGGCGCAAAAACAACACTGCAGATCATCCAAAGAACACCATACCCACAGTGAAACATGGTGGTGGCAGCATCATGCTTTGGGCCTGTTTTTCTTCAGCTGGAACCGGGGCCTTAGTCAGGGTGGAGAAAATTATTAACAGTTCCAAATACTAGGCAATTTTGGCACAAAACCTTCAGGCTTCCGTAAGGAAGCTGAAGATGAAGAGGAACTGTACCTTTCAGCACGACAATGACCCAAAGCACACATCCAAATCCACAAAAGTATGGCTTCACCAGAAGAAGATTAACGTTTTGGAATGGCCCAGCCAGAAGCCAGACCTGAATCCATTTGAACATCTGTGGGGTGATATGAAGAGGGCTATACACAGGAGATGTCCTCGCAATCTGACAGATTTGGAGCGCTTTTGCAAAGAAGAGTGGACAAATATTGCCACCATTCTAATAGACTCCTACCCAAAAAGACTGATTGCTGTAATAAAATCAAAAGGTGCTTCAACAAAGTATTAGTTTAAGGGTGTGCACACTTATGCCACCAGGTTATTTCAGTAAAGATTTCAGTTTGTTTTGCAATTGAATTGTTCACATTATAGGTCACATTAAAGGTGGAAACATTTCTGGCATGATTTATCTTTGTCTCATTCTTTAACATAACAAGAACCTGGCATTTTAACAGGGGTGTATAGACTTTTTATATCCACTGTATTTTTACTATTATCTTCACCTTAGTAGAAGAAGAAGAGAAGGCCATCCCAAGCAGCCATGCCCTAAAAACGGAGATCCTGCTCCTGTACCAAGCCCCCATCACCTACAAGGGGCTTAGCAGGAGGGCAGGCACGCTGGTTTGGAATTGTATTTCCTAAACATTTTAACTCCTACAAGTTAGCTCCTTATAAGCCATAGTAAAGATAAAAGAGCTGAAATGCTGAACTCATCAGAAAACTCTTGTTTTTTTAATGAATAAGTAAATTATTATTATTATAAGTAAAAATATAAAATTAGAATATGATTAATAGTAAATGTAATATTGTTCCATTTTGGAGGCCTATATTCAGAGTTTTTAATTAATTTAATCAATCCTTATCTGTGTACTTATGGGTCATTGTCAAAAAAGGAAATTGATTTCAATGCTGCCTTCCTAACAGCCAGACATTAAATAATAAAGTATATAAAAATAATAATAATAAAGTACACCAATTTGGAATTTTTTAATTGATTTTGGTAGATATTTGGTAGATTCCAAATTTCAGTTGAGGGGGGGCCAACCCGTATGTATTCCCATCCCCCGCACACAAATACCGCCTCCTGCATGATAGATCTAACAAAAAAAACCAGTTGATTTTACCCGATCTAACAAATTTCAGTTTCATTATATCATTAATTAGATCTAACAAAAATTAGATCAAACCTGATCTAACGCAGAGCTATCATAATCAATAACAGTTTTGTTGAGGGGGGCTGGCTACGGGTTAGCCCCCTGAAAAATATTGTTAATATTGCATATTTTAGAGTAGATCTAACGAAAAAAACAGTTGATCTAATAAAGATCTTACAAATGGAACGATCTTTTGTTAAAATTCTTAATATGGGGTGCTAACCCGGGGGAGGTCACAAGGTACTATTTTGGGAATATTTGTAGAAATAGGTATGATTACATGCAGCAGTGTTAGCAAAAGAGGATGTATAAAAGTTGAATCTTAATAGATTAAACCAAGAATGACTTGTGTTAGAGAATTCTTAATATAGTGTTAATAAAATGCCTGTGCCATTGTAGAATCTTATTTATCTTAGAATGAATTAGAAAATGCTACATTTTACTTGCTCCAGGCACACACATAAATTTACAGTACAAAACAAATTGCATAAATCCTGAGAACAAATCAAATATCTTAAGTATTTTATTGAGCTTATTTTACAAAAGTAATATTATTAAAGTTGATAGCCTGGAATTAAAATATATTAGTAGCCTTCAGCAAAATACATTTCTTCAACTTTTAATAGACGTTTCTTAATTTAAAATAAGATTTTTAATGCTTACAGTATAGTTGAAAACATTTGCCACAACACATGCAATTATATATTTATATCCTGTTAATAAAGAATACTTATATATTAATGAAAGCATGAAAAGATATATTACATACACTGTAGGATGGAAATGTAGCTACAGTAGCCTCATCCCACGTGGCCTTTTTATAAGTAGACAAATAAGCGTTACACTGGACTATCCAGACATCCATCCCTGGTCTTTACGCTTTCATCCAACTACTCACCTGGTTGTATTAATCTCAACCATCTTGCATCTGATCTACCCCTGAGCCCCCCTTCTCCTGTCGTAACCCCTTTGTTTTCAGCTGGTATGGTTATCTCATTGCATTTGATTCACCACTAAACTCCTCATCTCCAGTTTTCACCTGGTATGTTACTAGTATGTCTCTATCCTGCCTGTCTCCATGCCCTGCAGAGGATTAACTGTTGTGGGAACATGTACAATTATTCAGTTATGACCAGGAGACTGCCGGGTGAAGCACCGCTGCGGCAATGTTGCGGCAGACCAGCAACATCGAAGAAGGCAGCCCAGCCACAGCCCCCAAAAGCCCTTTGATCACTCCTTCATCCTGTGGTGCTCCACCATAGAAGCCCTGACGGAAGTGCCGGCAGCGGAGATTGTCTACGCGCATCGTGCAGACGTCCACGGCTGCCGGGGAGGAAGATTGGTATGGTATATGTAACACAGTATTTCACTCAAATAATCTATATATATATATAGTTATTGTGCAGTATTTTGCCAGCTATGCTAGTTGTTGGGGGAATATGTACCGTATTTGCTCGATTATAAGAAAAAGCCTGAATATAAGACGACCCTATAGGAAAAAAGTTTTACCAGTAAATGTTAATTCATGTAAACTGTGAGCATTTTTTTTTTAATAAAAGCTATGATTGAGAAAAATATTTTGTTTTTATTTCCTTTTTTTCAACCTGCCCCCCAGTTATGCACATCTGCCCCTTGGCTTGCCACTCTGTCCCAGAAATGCCTTATACCTCCTAAATGCCACTGTGCCCCATGATATGCCTTTTAACCCTCTAAATGCCACTGTGCCCCATGATATGCCTTTTGACCCCCTATGTGCCACTCTGCCTCCAGAATTGCCTTATACCCCTATATGCCACTCTGGCATTTAGGGGGTTAAAAGGCATATTATGGGGCAGAGTGGCATATAGGGAGGTATAAGGCATTTCAGGAGGCAGAGTGGCATATAGAGGGTTAAAAGGCATTTCAGGAGGCAGAGTGGCATTAAAGGGGTTAAAAGGCATTTCACAGAGCACTCTGCCTCCAGAAATGCCTTATGCCCCCCATTTAACACTCCCTCCCCCTCCCTCCTCCAAGCTTACCGGAGCTTCTGAGTCCCCGGTGCGTAGTCCGGGCAGCGTGTAGAGCTCTACGTGATTCGCGTAGACAACTTCCGCTGCAGCCGGGAGGAGGTGCGGCTAGCAGCGGGGGTTGTCTGCGTCCATCGCGTAGACCTTCCCCGGCTGTCAGAGATCACGGAGAACTCTGATCTCTGACAGCCGGGGAAGGTCTGCTGGATGGACGCAGACAACCCCTGCTGCCAACCGCACCTCCTCCCGGCTGCAGCGGAAGTTGTGTACGCAAATCGCGTAGAGTTCTACACGCTGCCCGGACTAAACACCGGGGACTCAGAAGTACCGGTAAGTGTGGGGGAGGGGGGGGGACAGGAGGATCCAGATTCTACTATTCTACTATTTGTCCATAGTTTTGAAATACCCAATGTTTTTATCTGAAAATTATTGGGCAATAAGTAGAAGTAGCATTTCAAAATCATTTTTTCCCCCAAATCTGGTCATTCTGCCCAAGGTATTTCAAATGCTGGTATTTTAACCCTTCCAATCCACTAATTCTGCTACCACCATTTGTCAAACTTAGTAATTTATTGTGTGTTTTTTATCACACAAATTGCTGGGACTGGATGGTTCCTCTGATGGTGACATCACTGTATAATTATTTTAAATGTAACCACATTTTTTTAGCTATTTTTATTTGTTCCATATTTTTTTATTATTTTTTCATATTTTACTAATCACATTGTTAAATGCAGTACCTGTATTCAACCTGCAAAGTCCTCTTGGAAGCTTTTTTATTTATTTAAAGGATGCTGCCATCCCGCTAATAAACTTGATTTGAATTTTTTTAAAATATTTTATTATTTTTTGACTTTTTTTTACATTTTGTTGGAACGGGATTTTTCCCCTGATGGTGACATCACTGTAAAATTATTTTTAAATGTTACCACATTTTAACAATTTTTTTTTAGCTATTTTTATTTTCTGCCATAATTTTTTATTATTATTTTAATGTTTTGCTAATCACATTGTGATTAGAAAGCTGGGCTCCATTGACTTGCATGGTTGAATGCAGTACCTGTAAAAAAAGTTCTTAGGAGGGTCTGGAGAGACCCTCTTGGAAACTTGTTTCTTTTTTTAAAGGACACCACCATCTTGCAAGTGGCAAAATCTCTTGCAATGGCGGTTCTGACCGCTCTCTGGAGCAGTCACAGTGCATCCTGGGGTGGGTGTTTGGTGTCACTGGTCATTTCAGAGACGCCATTGAAGCTTAGTGATCGTTAATTGCCTCCTAAAATCTTTTAAAATGGGTGTCCGTGCTGTGCATGGCGGATGTTGACACCTGGTGAGGGGCAAGACATGGCCCCTGATGCCGATCACGGTGTTGCTGAATGCCTCAACACTGAGGCATTACAGCAACATTATTTAAGCAAAGAAAGCACAGGATTTCTACTGAGAAGAGGGGGGAAAGGGGGCAGATAGTGAGAAGGTGGAGGAGAAGGGGAGATAGTGAGAAGGGAGAGAGGAAGTAGATAGTGAGAAGGGGGAGAGGAGGTAGATAGTGAGAAAAAGGGGTGAGAGGGGGTAGATAGTGAGAAAAGGGGGTACAGGGTAGATAGTGAGAAAAGGGGGTACAGGGTAGATAGTGAGAAAGGAAGGTAGCGTGTTTATGGGACAAAGATGGCACAGGGTGGGCTGTTTAGAAAACAAGAATGTCGTTCGCTGGGGTGTTTGGGGACAACGATGACACATCCTATGTGTGTAGTTTCGGTGCTGGTCAGGTTCTATGTTGGCAATGTGGATGCCAAGGCTGACCTTTGGGGTGTTCAACCTGGGATCTATGCCTGTAATTTAGGGGGTTTTATCTATACCTTTAATGCTGAGTTATTATGTGAATTCCAGTTGATCTATACCTGCAAAGATGGGTTTGTGTGTTATTCTGTTGATCTATGACTGCTATGCTATGTTTCCATACATTATTTATGTATACCTGCAAATACAAGGTTTTTATGTCTTATTCAGTTGACCTATACATGCAAGTGCTGTTTACATGTGTTGTTTATCTGATCTATACCTGAACCACAGGGAGTAAGTAAAAGGGAGGTGTGGTTTAGTGACTAAAGGGAAAAAAGGGACTCTGGGGATGATTACGGGGGGAGAGGACCTCTCAATGTCACGGTAGGGTCAGACGGAGGGAAGACTGCACTGACTCTCACAGTCTTCCCCTAATCTGCGCTCAGTGTGGCAAATGTTTGTTTTTTGCTGTTGTAGCAGAGGGAGTGATTGCATGCTAGGGAGCGTGGAGCGGGGCCCAAGGAAATGCTTTCCTTGGGTCCATTTTTTCAATATATTGGCAACAGGGTCTAATATTTATAAATATTTGCAGCAGGGGCTAATATTAAAGAATGAAAAAAAAACTGCCAGTTCAGCTGTTATTTTGAAATCATATTTCAATCACAGTCTTTACTTCAGAGAGACGTTATCGCAAGCACCACTACTTTGGCTGAAGTTCCTCCGAGTTGTGACTGCGGAGATGTGGTAGATTGAAACGAGAAGATAAGTGAGAAGATAGGGAAACATTTAGAGAGAGTGAGAGAGAGAGAACCAGAAGTCCTAAAACCCCTGTCATATAATTAACAAAACTGGGGATTTAGCAGTAAGGTAGAGTAAGATATCTTTTACTTAAATTATTATTTTCTTTTACAGTGATGGTCAGAATCCCCTCCATCCCACATGGTTTATGGAGAGGGTGAACTTTGTGCCTCTTCTAATAATAACTTTGAAGTTAATACCACCCAAAGGTTAAGTAACTGTCACCCTCTGCACACCTTCTCCTGCAAATTGCAAAACTGTAACTGTGACAAGTGACTGCATTAAGGAAATGGCTCAATATTTAGCCATTTATGGATATTTTCACCTTGACACATTCATTTTAAGGGATTCTATTCAGAACGTGTATTCAAACTTCAGAGAATTCAGTATTAACATGGACAGATATGAGAGCAGTGGGGGATGTGGGAATATCGTCCGAAGTACTGATGGGATCGTTCCGCACCCAGAGGGAGAGAAAAATATGGGAGATCAAACTAATATACCGTTTTAATACCCTTCTCACTGGCCTCAATAGAGACAGATAATTCATCTCCCATTATAACATTACAAACCATTAATCCTCTCAGAATTCGAATTAACTACAAACAACTTATTCCTGGGAACATTTGACACCTTCATGGATCTGGCATATGTCAAATGGTTTTATGGCCCCTCTAACCAGGGAGTAAACTGACCAAGGATGCTTTGATTGAACCATATCTGTCCATTGGATCTCTGCTAGTCCAACTAATTTACTGCTGAACAAATTCCCCAATACCTCTGTGTTTATCTAAAGTCTTTGTTAACGTATGAATTGTGCTTTTGTATTTAGAAAAGTCTGTGTTAGTTTCATTAATGCCTGAGGAAGGGACCTAACAACTTGGTCTTGAAAGCTTGCAATTAAACTCTCAGTTAGCCAATAAATGGTAACATTTTAACTATACTTTTCTCTTGTTGTATACTTGGAATAAAAATTAGCATGTCACAGTAGTGTTCTTACTATGTACTAATAAGGTAATATGACTTGTAATAAGTTTATGATTTTGCTTGAGTAATTTATAGAATTACTTCAACTCCTGTGGTTTTATGACTTTTTAGAGACTGATTAATATCTCCTCTGGTGTTTATATATGTATCTTATGTTCATTAGAGATTTAACACACTTTACATTTACTGAAGTATATTTTGTTCCACCTAATCTAATGAATTGAGTTTATGTAGTCTAGTTTGTAATATTTCTTAAAAGCTGCCATGTTTTCAAATTAATTCTATTACGTGAGAGATCGTTAAGAAGACAGATTATATTGCTTAGTTACATAGCTTTTTCCCAGCTTTGCTACTATGGAGTCAGAGTCTTGTTTTCTGATAAATTCCACTTCACATTATCTGTCTCTTGTGTAAATAATTCTAAACATTTCACAGAATTAAAGAACACACATTTACGTTATAAAATGTGGAATTTTTAAGTTAATGGTGGATTTACTTTTCCATCCTTAATTATTTCTGCTTGTAACACAATAAATATGCACAACACTCATGATGCCAGAGGAACTTTAATAGGTCAGTGAGAAAACTCCCAAAAATATTGATAATTGATAATTCACTGAGGGTGGGATCTGTTATTACCGTATTTGCTCGATTTTAAGATGACCCTGATTATAAGACGACCCCCCAAAATCTAAATATTAATTTAGGAAAAGAACAAAAAGCCTGAATATAAGACTACCCTATAGAAAAAAAAGTTTTATTAGTAAATATTAATGCATGTAAACAATTTTTTCATATCTAATAAAAGCTATGATTGAGAAAAATATATATTTTTTTTATTTCCTTTTATTTGCCAACCTGCCCCCCCAGTTATGCACATCTGCCCCCAGGGTTGCCACTCTGCCCCCAGAAATGCCTTATACCCCCTATTTGCCACTCTGCCCCATGATGTGCATTTTAAAGGCATATCATGGGGCAGAGTGGCATATAGGGGGTTAAAAGGCATTTGTGGAGGTATATATATATATATATATATATATATATAACTGTTAACAGCAATCACACTCCTATCAAGCCAAGGCAGCCAGTACATGCTGGAACCTGGGGATGATAGGAGTGTGAGTACAGCCTCCCTATGCCATGCTACCACCACCACCCACCTTATACATCCATGCTATCATACACACACTCATTCACAAACATTTAAATACTCATTCATTCCATTAATCACACATACTTCACACATTAATAACAAAAACCCTCCCCCACCCCCTTACCTGAACTGCAGATCTCTCACTCGAAGACTTCTGCAGGAGCCCGGCTGTGCCAGCAACTTCTCTGGCCCCGCCCCCAGAGGAAGGAGGGGGGAGGCAGAGTTATGTGACACTCTTCTAGCTTCCTGTTCTCCTGCTGCTAGAAGAAGAGACGCTGCTCACGACCAAAGCACCGGTAAGCAGCCTGGCAACCTAATCGAGGTCTGATTAGAAGATTGTAAAACAAGTTAGTTTCCTAAAAAGCAAAGGTAGATATGGTTGCCTTGCCATTTAGACCCCATAAAATGTAATTTCTGGTGTACTTTTTTTCAATTCTAACAGTAGCACATTACCTTACAGTTATTTATGATAATCATTATTACATCACTTGGTCAAATACTAGGGCATAATTTAAAATAAAAAAAACTATGCTCCTTGTATTCTACTGTATATACTCAATTGTGCAATTATTAGATTCAGTTTCATATTTGAGGGGAAGAATAGGAAAACATGGATTTTGATATACTGTTGTGTTTGGAGTGATGCATTTTCTTTGTTTTTGGTTTGTTAACCAGTTTTTGTTTAGCATGTTGACTAAATTTAATGTCCTGTTTCAGACACTGGTTCCCCAAGTATCTGCATTTCTTATTTACTGTAACTTTGGTTCCAAATGTTACCATTCATACCAGCTAAATGCCAGGTCAATGGATTTTTTTTTCAATGCTGGTGTTAGATGGTCATGAGCAGTGTTCCCTCTAAGCTGTGCACTTGTGCACACGCACATAGCTTTTAGCCTGGGGGTCCGCCCCAGGTGCCACTCATCAGGGAGGTGCCACCACGCCGGCACCCATCCAGAGACGGACAGTAATGTCTGACACAAGAGGAGCAGGCTTGGTTGGGGAGATCAAAGATCTCCCTCTAACCGACTTAAAGACAATCAAGGGAGCAGGAGGTCTGTTAATGCAGACCTCTTATCCTGCTCCCTTGCGATGCTCGCGGCAACTGATGCTGTGCGTCGGGATTTGATGTCATATCCCAACGCACAACACAGAAGCCGCGCCCACCGCCTTCCGCACTCGCTGCACCAGAAGGACAGGACACAGAAGAAGAAGAAGCGCCAAGAGGAAGAACGAAGAGGAGGAGGAAAAGTGACAGAGGAAAGGTAGGAAAACATTCAGTGAGAATGGATTAGCAAGTGTGTGAGAGTGATGGGTGTTATGCTATAGTTTATGCTGAATGTTTGTGAATGAGTGTGTGTGTGGTATAGCATGGATGTGTAAGGGAGGCTTTGGGAGGGACCCAAACGAAAATTTAGCATTCACTTGACTGAAACTGAAAATGACCCCCCTACACCTTTAAAAAAAACAACACACTTTTGTAATCAAATACCTATCATGCCCAGGTTTCAGCATATACTGGCTGCCTGGGCATGATAGGAGTGTGATTGCTGTTAGAAATTATATATATATATATATAATATTGTTGTTGATTTTTTTTGTCCAATTTTGGTGTTAACCACCCTTTTATTAAAAGTAAGTAACACACCAAAATTGGAAAAATTCAATAACAATATTAATATATATATATATGATTGCTAACAGAAATCACACTCCTATCATGCCCAGGTAACCAGTACATGCTAGAACCTGGGCATGATAGGAGTGTGATTGCTGTTAATTATATATATATATATATATATATATATATATATATATATATTGTTACTTATTTTTTGTCTAATTTTGGTGTGTTACTTACTTTTAATAAATGCGTGGTTAACACCAAAATTGGACAAAAAAAATCAACAACAATATTATATATATATATATATATATATATATAATTGCTAACAGCAATCACACTCCTATCATGCAGCCAGTATATGCTGAAACCTGGGCATGATACGTATTTGATTACAAAAGTGTGTTGTTTTTTTTAAAGGTGTAGGGGGGTCATTTTCAGTTTCAGTCAAGTGAATGCTAAATTTTCGTTTGGGTCCAGAATTTTCATTTCGGTGCATCCCTACTATACACTGAGCCAGACACTGAAGTGGTAGGCCTACACCACATCACTGTTTGGCTTAATATATAGTGATATGGGTTATGCTGCATTATTGTCAATGTTTGGCTCAATGTATAGTGATAGGTGTTATGCTGTACCACCGTCATTGTGTGCCTCAGTATATAGCGATAGGTGTTATGCTGTACCACCGTCAGTGCTTGCCTCAGTATATCATGATAACAATTATGCTGTACCACCGTGAATGTTTGCCTCAGTATATCATGATAACAGTTATGCTGTACCGCCGTGAATGTTTGCCTCAGTATATAATGGTAGTTATACTGTACCACCGTGAATGTTTGCCTCAGTATATAATGATAACAGTTATGCTGTACCACCGTGAATGTTTGCCTCAGTATATAATGTTATGCTGTACTACCGTCAATGTTTGCCTCTGTATATAATGATAGCAGTTACGCTGTACCACCATCAATGTCTGCCTCAGTATATAGTGATAAGTGTTATGCTGTACCCCAGTCAATGTGTGCCTCAGTATATTGTGATAGGTGTTATGCTGTACCACCGTCAATGTCTGCCTTAGTATATAAAGATAACAGTTATGCTGTACCCCTGTCAATGTCAATAGAAGCTATGTAGTTTTAAAGTTTGTGTGTGGGGGGGTGCCACATACAGGATCCGCCCTGGTTTTTTTTTGTTTATCCTTTATGCGGCCCGGAGCCTCCGCTCTTGAATCGCTCATAATTTACTTATGCAGTGAGACAGGCTGACATTACAGTAAGTAATACTGTTGTGTAACTTATACTATATTTTCACACTATAATGTAGTGTCAATAACCATGAGCGAGCTGTACCAAAAATATAGAATAACAATTTAAATGTAACATTTGCAGAAGCATGTTGTGCGCACAAAATTTTGGCTCTGGATACATTTTTGCACATCTGCGCACACCACCCCTCTAAGAAAAATTTGAGGGAACATTGGTCATGTCAATGTTACAATACTTATAAAACCCAAATTGATTGTATTTAGAAGACATTGTGAATCCTCTACTTTGAAAGGCAGGAAAACAAACAGCAGAAAGGCACAGAATAGTGGTTAGGATGTATTGTTAGGGTTAAGTTAACATGGAACAGAAAAGCAAAAGAAAAAGAATTAAAACAAAATATTTTTGTGGTGTTAAGTTTATAAAATTGTTCTTATCAAGCAAGGAAATATCCCCACTGGCTTAATCATCAAATTGATTACTGAATTTTAAAATGTTTGCTCCGGGATTATTTTTTATCCATAATTCACAAAAATATTGTCACACAAGTACCGTATTTGCTCGATTCCCTTCGTCTTATATTCAAGGTCGTCTTATAATCGGACCTCACATAGAGGTCTGTGATGGACCGACCAGGGACCTCAGGTTGTCCCTCTCCGCCAAGAAACAACTTATCCCGCTAGGACGACAAACGACCGCAATCCGTCGGCAATATCCCCAAGCAAAGTAAAGGGAGTTGCTATCCAGTACCCAAATAAACAGGCAAGACTAGTCTTTAGGTACAACAGGAGGAAAACTGATTTATTTTGTACACACAGGGCTGGATATATCCAGCAAAACACACATTAACATAAAACAAGATATTGGGATACAAACCGCCCCCTTAATCTGCCTCCCAGAGACAACAGGGGCAGTAAAGGGATTAACAATACAATAGGGTCCCAACCTCCACTATCTATTACTGGCCCAAATCAGTTCCAGGGATGGCCGGGGTAAATGTCTGTAGTGGTGGAACTGGGGGAGGGGGACTGATTTATACAACATTAAAATAAAACAATGGTGGTCTCTCCCTGGTTGCAGATCCTGGCTGTCTGCCAGAGATAATCCCCTCAGCAAGTGATGGGATGATATACTGCTGGGGGTAGCCACAGAAGTCTTTGCAAAGTCAGGGCCCATAGTCAATAGTGAGGAGGCTGGCTATCAGGCCTCTCCAGTGGCCCCAGCAATGGAGGGTTCCGTCACACTCTGCTGCTGCCGGGGCTTCTATGACGGATCGCCTGTGTGACAAGACCTTCCGGTTCTCCATCATAGAAGGCCCAGCGAAGTAGCGGCCAGCAGCAGCGGAGGTTGTCTACACACATCTTGCAGACATTCGCTGGCTGCCAGAGCGGAGTACGGTGCTCAGTCAAAGAAGCCCCGTCGGAAGTCCCTGGTGGTGGAGGTTGTTTACACGCTGCAAGAGAGGAGGATACAGGTCTCCTGCAGCACTGCGGGAAATCCTCCTCTCTGGCAGTCGGTGAACGCCTGCACATAGACAACCTCCGCTGCTGCTGCCTGGTATTTCTATGGTGGAGCACAGGAAGGTCATGTCACACCGGCTGCCCCCACTTGACACCAAGGAGTCTGGAGCATGGGGGACAAGTCTAGGGATGCATATAGGGGTGTATAAGGCATATCGGGGGCAGATTGGCAAATAGAGGGAATAAGGCATATCTGGGGACCAGAGTGGTAAATAGGGGGTATAAGGTATATTGGGGGGGCAATTGGCATATCAAGCAAGCCAGAGTGGCATATAGGGGGTATAAGGCATATCTGGGGGACAGAGTAGCATATAGGGGGGGTATGCAGAGTGGCATATCAGGGAGGCAGAGTGGCATACCTGGGGGGGGAGAGTAGCAAGCCATGGGGCAGATGTGCATAACTGGGGGGCAGGTTGGTAACTAAAAGGAAATAAAAACAAAAAAAATATTTTTCTCAATCAGTTTTTATTAAATATGAAAAAAATAGTTCACATGTGAATTAATATTTACTAGTAAAACTTTTTTCCTATAGGGTAGTCTTATATTCAGGCTTTTTTTTTCTAAAGTAATCTTCAAATTTTGGGAGGTCGTCTTATAACCAGGGTCATTTTATAATCGAGCAAATACAGTAATTTTTTAGAGACAGCCTTCAGTTGATACAGTGACTGTGGCAATAGGATTTATTCACTGTAGCAGGAGTTTGCAGGCTAACGTATGTCCCTATCAGGGCCGGATTGGCCCATCGGGAAACCGGAAAATTTATTCAGTGTATGGATATACTCCCAATCCCATCACATAAAATTCTATTCATCTTTATCCAGCACACATGGATGCCGAGGAGTTAAGATTCTGTCAATTCCCAGGTAGACTTTTGGTTAATGGGATTTTAATAATAATGTGGTATTCTGTTATCGTAAAGGAACAATTTAATATAGTTTTAAAAAGAATGATTTATAGCTATTTGGATGGTAAATAGTGCAGCTCAGATAGGGTTGTGTAAGGGGTGGGGTGTGTGGGCACAAGAGCTCGACCACACGATACAATACATGGGGCTGGTGCAGTAGCGAACCTAGCGGGGGACGGGGGGGTCGGTCCGCCCTGGGTGCCGCTAGTCAGGGGGTAGCCATGGGCTAGGGTGACCACAGGTCCGGATTCCCGGCAGCATCATCACTTTTTTTTTTACACGTAGGAGAGAGAGGGGCGACGAGTGGTTGCTAGGTTGTGCTCCCACCACAGGACTTCTGAACGGTAAGTCCAAAACCTTTAACTACAAAGGGGGAGGGGGTAGATAGTGGGGAGAGAGAGGGGGTAGATAGTGGGGAGGGAGAGGGGGGTAGATAATGGGGAGGGAGGGGATAGAGGGGGGTAGATAGTGGGGAGGGAGGGTAGATAGTGAGGAATGAGAGTAAATAGTAAGTAGGGAGGGGGGTAGATAGTGAGGAGGGAGGGGGTAGATAGTGAGAAGGGAGGAAGAGGGGGTAGATAGTGAGAAGGGGTAGAAAAGGGGGAAAGGTAGATAGTGAGAATGAGTGAGAGAATGAATAAATGTGTGGATGATTTGTCTGAATAAGGGAGATAATTAATGAGTTGGTGAGAATGCATTAATGAATGTGTAAATTTGTGTGAATGAGAGACAGAATAAATGATTGTGTGAATTATGTGAATGAAAGTGTGAATTAGTGAGTGACTGTGACTGTTTGTATGTACAGAAGTGTTTGTGTGATAGATGTATAATTGATGTAGAGCAGGATGTTTTAGCCTTGGGGACCAAGATGACACAGGCAGGGTGTTTATGGGACAAAGATGGCACAGGCTGGGCTGTTTGGGGACAAAGTTGACTCATGCTGGGCTGTTTGGGTGCTGGTCAGGTTCTATGTGGGCAGTGTGGCCACCAGAGCTGGCTTTGGGTTGTGCAACCTATCATCTATGCCTGTAGTTTTATCTCTTGCTATGTTTCCATACATTATTATTGTATACCTGCAAATACGGGATTTGTATGTCTGATTCTATGCCTCTAGTGCTGAGTTCACAAGTCCGGCCTTGGACCCTATGCATGACATACCACCCAGACATTCAACTGCAACTGCTTAGAATGCATATATTAATACATAGATACATATAAATTATGCAGGACCATTTTTTACCATCTTTAATAAAACAAGTATTAGTACTAGCCTCTATATAATAAATTGTAAAGTCGGTGAGTTGAATCTGCAGCTCTCCTGCAACCTCACTTGCAAACGCCTGCTTCAGTTAGTTTACCACACCGTTTGCAATCAGCTTTAAGAGCAGTGTACATACATTGTCATACAGTGTCTTTCTAGAGGCAGATATCAGAAAGAGCAAAAATTGTTTTCCCTGAAAAAGAGGTTTTATGATTTCAAATATTTCAAGGGGATTTTAAATTCTTAATGTTTATGGGCTCATTAAAGGTCTGAAGCTGTCTGAGGTATTTATTAATTGCTCAGAGAAAGCTTGTGCCAGTGCTGGATACCTTTGTGGGTAATAGAATACTGTGCATGTTTTCGTATCCAAGCGATTGTTAGTACTGTAAGGTATCTCGGCACATCGCTCAATTATGTTTTATTAGTCCCTGTGGTCTCTTAGCAACATCTTGCTCTGCTTGATGTTCTGTCATGCAGCCGTCTTCATTTACGAAAATAAAGTTTGCAGGATAAAACTTTCTTGTTCCAGAGAAATATAGGCTGTCATTTTTTTTTTTTACTTTGTCTCCTGGATGGGGTCTATATGATTGTAATAGCTGTTTAAAGAAGATAATTCTAGAGGGACATGTCCAGAAACAACAACAAAACACTAATAATTGTATTTTAAATACATATTGTATAGAATGTACATATTGAAAATCTTGGTGGTATTTACATTCAGAGTGAAGTTAAGAATTAGATTAATTAGATTGATAAAATTATCAATCTACCATATAAGGCTATGTTAAATAAAATAATGAAATAGTAGACAGCCACAAATGTCTTTATGCTGAGATACAAATCTCATCACTTATAATGTATATCCTCCATTTTCCCTCGTTATCAGGATTCGTGTTCATGTTTTTTTACACGGAAATAACATTCTGGGGAGGTCCCTGACACATTCGGTACCCACTTTTCAGCTGCAGCAGCACCATCCCCATAGTTCAGCTCTACCGAATATGATAGCCCTATATAAAACAATAAATAATAATAATCCCAAGGATTAGGAAGATATCTAGCCTTGATTTTGCACTACATGAATAGTAGACAGACAAAAATGCCTTTATGCTGAGATAGAAATCTCATTACCCATAATGTAATCATCTATTATCCCCCGATATCAGGATTTGCGTTAATTTTCGACCAACAAATTCAGTTTGGATTAAATTTAAAGGTTTTTTTTCACATGGAAAGCATTTGGGGGAGGTCCCTGACACCTTCTGGACTCACTTTTCACCTGGAGCAGCAATGCTGGTGTTATATAAAACAATAAATAATATTATTAATCTCAAGGTTTAGAAAGATATCCTGACTAGATTTTGCACTGCAACACTGCACCAATGGATACACACATCCAGTAGCATGCCATGGGACTACATTTCTCCAAATAATAGACCATTTTGCAGGGCAGGCCCAGGCAGACAGACACTTGCAGCCCCTTGGTGTGGGACTGAACATACCAAAAATTAAGAAAATTCATCCCCCAGAGTAAGGGAGGCGACAAGAGCAGCAGCAGTAGGGTACTGGGCTGAGGCAAACAGGGACATTCAGCCACCTACTACAGGAATGAATTTCTACAATATACAAAGAAAATAGTTAATTCTCCAGTGTAAGGAAGGGGACAGAGCAGCTGTACAGTACTGAGCCAGAGAAGGCACCATGCAGCCTCTTAGTGCAGGACTAAATATCCACAATACACAAAAAAATTAAAAAAAAAATAAAAATGGATTCCCTATAGCAAAGGAGACAGAGGAGCACCAGATGGGCACTAGGCTGGGGCACATCCAGCCACTTATTTCTTTAGGCCCTTTCTCTAGGTCTAGGTACACCTCTGACCCATCAGATTTTAAGGTTAATCCCCTACCACAAATGAAATCATAATTTAACCCCTTAATGACAAGCCTGATTTTACTTGTAGTTTACTTGTTTAGCTGTAATTTTCTTCTTTCCCATTTAGTGCATCCACGCACATTATCTATTGTTGTTTTTTTCCGGACAAGCAGGGCTTTCTTTAGATACCATTATTTTAAATATATAAAATATGTTGATTTTGTTTTTTTAAAAAAGGACTTTTTCTCACGTTTATTTGAAGAATCTTTTACTCATCTAATGAAAAAAACCTGCTAAGTAGATTGTAATATTTGTCCTGAGTTTAGAAATACCCAATGTTTTTATGTTTTTTTTGCACGTTTACAAGGTAATAAGTACAAGTAGCATATTGCTAATTCAAAACTTCTTCAAATATGGTCATACTGCCCCATGTCCTATTTGGTACATCTTTGAAGCCAACTACTACAATTTTACAACTATTCTCTCTTTACTGACTCCCAACAGCTGCAAACAAACAGTTAATAAAACAACCAATCAGGAAAAAACTGTGAAAGTCTATAAATGCTCCTGCCTCCCAAGCCACTTCCTCTTTCTTTGCTGCTCCTGACAGCTACAGGTTAGAGTTTTGATTTGTGTGGATTATCTATTTGAATGTGCATTTACTTTATTGTGCTTTATGGTATTCTTTTATTTGGATGGCTAAATTGCCACCTTAAACAGTGTTTTCTCCCCCCCACACACACTTTTTTCCCTGTTTTTGGCCTGCTGCCACGTTTTTTCTTTTGTATTATATTAGGTTTCAGTTTCGTTTTTTCTTCCTGCCCTGCTTTTACTTTTTTTTTGGCAGTCCTACCTTGCTTCCTGTAATCTTCTCTGTGGCTAGTTTGGTCTCTGAAGTAGGGCTGAAACAACTAATCGATAAAATCGATAATGAAAATCGTTGTCAACGATTTTCATTATCGATTAATCAAATCGATTTTTATCGATTATAAAGAGGTTTTTTTCCTCTCCTTATATAATCCGACCTCAAACAGAGATCGGATTATAATACTAGAATCCAGATCCCCCGCAACGCTGCAGGGGACCTGGATTCCCCTCACTGTCGGCCGGTCTCTCACTTCTGTCTCTCTCCCCCCTCCCATACACCCCTCTGACTCCTCCCCCCTCCCATACATCACTCTGCCTCTCTCCCGACTCCGTTACTGACAGGCACTTTCACTGCAGCTTCATAGAAGCCTCAGCGTAAGTGAACGGCAGTAACGGAGGCTGTCTGTGCGCATTGTGCAGACCCCCCCCGGCTGACAGAGAATCATCCTCTCTGTCAGCCGGTGAGGGTCTGCATCGCACAGACAGCCTCCGTTACTCACCTTCACTTACGCTGAGGCTTCTATGAAGCTGCAGTGAAAGTGCCTAACGGAGCCGGGTAGAGAGGCTCCACTCTGGCTCCTCCCCCTCCCATACGCCACTCTGCCTCTCTACCCGGCTCCCTGGTGTCTTGTGAACCTCCGTTGCTGACAGGAGGCAGAGTGGAGTATGGGAGGGGGGAGGAGGCAGAGTGGAGTATGGGAGGGGGAGGAGGCAAAGTGATATATGGGAGGGGGAGGAGGCAAAGTGATGTATGGGAGGGGGAGGAGCCAAAGTGATGTATGAGAGAGGGAGGAGGCAGAGTGGTGTATGGGAGGGGGGAGGATGCAGAGTGGAGTATGGGAGGGGGAGGAGCCAGAGTGTTGTATGGGGGAGGAGCCATAGTGTTGTATGGGAGGGGGAGGAGCCAGAGTGGAGTATGGGAGGGGGAGGAGCCAGAGTGGTGTATGGGAGGGGGAGGAGCCAGAGTGGTATATGGGAGGGGGAGGAGCCAGAGTGGTGTATGGGTGAGTTATAGTGGTGTATGGGGGGTATTATGAATTTCAGGGCATATAGGGGGTATAAGGCATATCAGGGGGGCATAAAACATATCTGGGGGTAAAAGGTATATCAGGGGGCTCAGTGGCATATAGGGGGTATAAGGTATATCGATATTAGGCATATCAGGGGGGCATAAAACATATCTGGGGGTAAAAGGTACATTAGGGGGCTCAGTTGCATATAAGGAGTATAAGGCATATCAGGCTCACAGTGGCATATCAGGGGGCACAGTGGAATCTGGCATATAAGAGGTATAAGGCATATATGGGGGCAGAGTGGCAAGCTGGGGGTCAGATGTGCATAACCAGGGTCAGTTTGGTAAATAAAAAAATTTAAACAAGGCTTTTTTCTCATAGTTTTTATTAAATATGAAAAATAGTTACCATATGAATTAATATTTACTAATAACTTTGTATTAAAACCTAGTTTGAGAAACACCGTGTTTGGGTTCTTGTAGCTTTTATTATTATGTCAGTAAAATAAGAAGGTGAATAGAGAGAGGCCATTGCAATAAAGAGATGAAAGTGTAAATTGTAGGTTTTTTATTACATTATTTTAAATTGAAAAAAAATTGCATTTTTTTATCGATTAATTAAAAAAATAATCGGCCAACTAATCGATTATTAAAATAATCCTTAGTTGCAGCCCTACTCTGAAGCATTATGGTTAAGGTGTTGACAGGGTGTCTTGAAGTTCTGGGTTCAATTCTGTGGGGCTTCATCTTCACCTTTACCTGGATCTGTTCTGTTTAAAACTTCTTTCTCCTTCTAGGTGATGTTTTTTTGTATAGTTTTCTGCTGCAATTCAGTGGTGCAGTGATCTTTTCTTTAGCGTTTTTTTGTGACAGGAACGCACCTGTTCACGATCTTAGGTTAGGTTTGGCTTTTTTGTCCTGTTTCAGATTTGTTTTTGCCACTTTGCTGTTTTGTGCTCTAGTCCCAATACTAACCACTTCTAGTTACTGTGATCTTGATTTTCTATCAATGTGTTAGTTTAAGTTTTTTGTCTTTGCTACGCCCTGGATATTCTTCTGTATTGCTTTTCCTTCGGGATTAGCTGTATGTGGCTGGCGTCAGACCCCAGGTAAGGGGCATTTCCATCGCACTATAAATTACTCGGGCCTTTACATTTACACTATATGTTATTGGGCTGTTGCGTAGCTTGTTTCTTTTCTGGGTGAGCCCCAGGTGCGATTGGTGGAGGTATCCTGCTATAGCTACTGATATTTTTATATTATTTCCCCCACTGATTTTACGTATATTTCTCATTGATCAGGTGTTTTAATCTCTCAGCCGCGATGGAGAATTTCTCTGGGCAACCCTAGGACCTACAAGAGATGATTAACGCCACCGTAGAGGCGTCAGTAGAGAGGGCCTTGGCCAAATTGATCCCGCAGACCTCGACAGAACGACCACTTAGTCGACCTCAGGGCAGTCAGGCTTTAGGGGTCGTGGACAGCGGAGAGTCAGGTGAATCAGGTGACGAATGCCCCGCACCCAAACGCTAGTACTGGAAGAGAAACAATGGCACTACCTTCAAGCCTAAGGGCAAGGAGCCGGCTAAGAAAGCCAAATGTGTCCCTGACTCAGAGCCTATGGCCCATTATGTCTCACCTGCGGAGAAGGAGGCGAACTGCTCTGAACCACTGTCGGTCCTTGACGCCTGGCAGGCGGTTGATTATGCGGATTCCGATGCGGAACACGGGGAGGGTTCCCCACAGGAGGAGTTTGGCTTCCAGGAGGGTGAGGACAGCCCTTTAGATTCGGAAGCTATGCTAGACGCGAATGGCCACCCTCTGTTTGACCCTCGCAATATCAGACATCCAATGGCCACTACCAGAGCACCTTACACAATATGTGC
This sequence comes from Sceloporus occidentalis, assembly GCA_023333645.1. NCBI lineage: Eukaryota > Metazoa > Chordata > Lepidosauria > Squamata > Phrynosomatidae > Sceloporus > Sceloporus occidentalis. Next base: position 4,907,395 of record JALMGF010000071.1, on the reverse strand, counting down.
ACTGCTGGGGGCGTAAAGTCTTGGACAGCGAGGTGAGGAGTCAACTGAGAGCAGAGTGCCCTAGACCTGTAGTCCCAGATAATGCTGTGGGCGTATTTATGGCCCCATAAGGGTATTGAAAAAGGTTTAAAGGCGGTCCAGGACAAACTCCTAGATGTGTTTGTCTCTTTGTCCCGTATACTAATGTTGGCGGACGAGGCTTTGACTCAAGGTTCCCAATTGGATCCGTCTGCTGTGAGAGAATGGGCCCTTCGTTCTGTTTGTTTTATGGGGAACGCGAACACGGCTTTATCTTCAGAGAGACGCAAGGCGGCACTGCTCAGGGTGGATCCGAAGCTTACAGACCTAGCTTCCAAGGATCTGGGTCCCCTGGCTGACCGGGCTTTGTTCGGAGAACCATTCCTTAAAGAACCTCAAAAGCACGTCAACCTATATACGACACTCAACAAAGCTCAAGTGTCTCTACGCAAGGTGTTTCGTCAACTCGCCACCAAGGGGGTTTTTGGCAGCGCTGGTCGACAGAGGGGTCGTTTCGCCAGCCAGTTTTGGCTCTCAGGCCCCAGATACACTCGACCCCAGAATTTCTTCCCAGGAGCCCAGAGCCGTGGACCATTTCTCCAAGGCCAACGTGGTGCCTTTAGAGGTACAGGGGCCCGCGGAAGATATTCTACAGGTAGGCCCTTCTTATCCTTATCTTTGCCTTCGTTTTACTGCCGGTCGTCTTGCTTTTTTCCCTCAGGCTTGGGCCAGCCTTACCACAGATGCCTGGGTTCTTCAGACGGTCCAGGGTTACCGGATAGACTTCACTATGGTTCCGCTGCAGAGGTCAAGACCCTGTCTGATGGTGGTGTCTTTCAATCAGCAGAGGCTTGTCGACGCAGAAATTCAGACCTTTTTCGACAAGGGCGCTGTCCAGTGGGTGCCGTGGGACGAGGGTTTCTTCAGCAACATCTTTCTGGTTCAAAAGAAGTCCGGGGAGTTCCGGCCGGTCATCAATCTGCGACAACTCAATGCGTTTGTGGTATACAGACACTTCAAGATGGAAGGCATACATCTATTGCGAGATTGTCTCCAAAAGGGCGATTGGTTTACAAGACTGGATCTGAAGGACGCTTACCTGTTGGTTCCCATAGCTCAAGAATGTCGACGGTTCCTCCGGTTTTTCTGGAAAAATCGACCATGCCAATTCACCTGTCTTCCTTTCGGCCTGAGCTCTGCCCCTTGGTGCTTCACCAAGCTACTGAAACCGGTCATGGCCCACCTAAGAGGAAGAGGGTACAGATGCATAGTGTACCTGGATGATATACTTCTTTTTTGAGAAGGAGCGCCTAGACTACACTTACAGACAAGATATGCAGTGCGCTTGTTGGAATCCTTGGGCTTCGTGGTAAATCTCGACAAGTCAGCCCTGAAGCCCTCCCGTGTGATCCAGTTCTTGGGGTTCAACATCGACTCCACCCAGTGCACTCTTCACTTACCTCAAAAGAAGATTGTCTCCATTCGGAAGGAGCTCAGGAGGACTCTACGTCGATAGCAGATCCCTCTTCGTCAGTTGGCCAGGCTAGTGGGTGTGCTGTCATCCTCTATTCAAGCGATCTTTCCCTGTCCACTCCATTATCAGGCCATGCAGCGCTTGAAGGCTTCCTTCCTCAGACAACGCCCGTCTTATGACCAGCTTATTCCTCCGACGGAGCAGGTGAGGACGGAGATCCGTTGGTGGATCAGGCATATGGAAGCATGGAACGGCACGGCCATTTTCGGACCAGAGTCAGACTTCGTGATGGAATCAGACGCCAGCCTTTGGGGTTGGGGTGCATCGTGTGCGGGGATCGCTACGGGAGGCCCATGGTTAAGAACCGAGGAAGGCTTGCACATCAATTGTTTTGAACTAATTGCTGGTTCCTTCACGATTCGGAGTCTGGCGAAAGACATGTCGAATTGTTGTGTATTGCTGCGCATGGACAATATCTCAGCGGTTCAATACATAAATGGGGGGAGCGCACTCTCAAGTTCTGTCTGAGGTTACCAAGGACATTTTCCAATTTTGTTTTCGCCGCAATATCTCTCTTGAGGCGGCCTATCTTCCTGGGAAGAGCAATCTCACGGCGGTTTGGTTCTCCTGTCATTGGTCAGATGCCAGCGACTGGACGTTGGACGATTCGATTTTCCTCATGCTGCAGGACCAACGCGGCCCGTTGGATTTGGCTCTCTTTGCTTCGCGGACAAACTGCAGGGGGCCTCAGTTCTTCAGTTGGCTTCCGGATCTGGAGGCGCTGGACGCTTTTCTGCAACAGTGGCCTCCTCAGGGGGCTTATGCTTTCCCTCCATTCGCAATGTTGCTACGTGTTCTTCATCAGGTCCAGTGTCAAGGGGTGTCGTTCCTGTTGATCACTCCGTTCTGGCAGAGCTTTTGGACCTGACGTTTCGGGATCCCCTGATGCTTCCTTCTTTTCCACTTCTGCTTCGGGATCCCAGCGGTCAACCGCACCCACTTCTGGTAGAAAATCGCCTCACCTTGGTTTCCTGGGCGATTTCAGGGGATCCTGGGATGTCCATGGTTTACCTTTGGGATTTGTGGGCCCCAGGTACCCGCAGGTGCTATGTCGCCGCCTGGAGTTGTTGGAGTGACTGGTGTTTGGAAAGGAATATCGATCCCTTTACGGCTCCTATATCAACCATAATTTTTTTTTCCATTTTTCTCAAGGCAAGTCTTTCCGCAACGTCTTTGAACGTTATGCGCTCTGCTATTTTGGCTGCCCACGTTCCAGTTCAGGGTATGCCAGGTTGGACAGCAACTTTGGTGTGTAGGCTTCTGAGGGGCATTAAGTTAGCGAGAGCAACAGGCCCCAAATATACCCGGCTTTGGGATGTCGACATGGTGTTTTCGTTTCTCATGAACTGGCCGGACAATGATGTTTTGTCTCTCCGGCAGCTTTCGGCTAAGTTGACCTTACTTTTGTGTTTGGTGTCTTTTAGGGGAGTTGCTGACGTTAATGCTTTTGATGTTGATATTTCTCTTCGTACTAAATGCAATTCTGTGACTGTCTTTTATACTTTTTTACGTGATTCTCCTAGGCTGTGCGTGGCTTCCGCTTTACGCAGCTATGTGGACAGGACATCGTCTTTAAGATTTTCCAGGTCTGGGCAGCTGTTGGTATCTTATGTCAAGCCCCACAAGCCGGTGTCTACAATGACTCTGGCCAGATGGGTCAGATGGATCCTACCTTTGGAGGGGGTGGAGGATTCATTTGGCGCTCATTCAGTTAGAGGCGCTGCAGCCTCTCGGCTTTTTTAGCTGGTGCATCGATGTCGGAAGTTTTACATGCGGCTCATTGGTCGAGAGAGGAAACGTTTCGTACGTTTTATTTCCACCCGGGTGATCATGCGTCTTTTGCTTTTATTCGTTAGCGTTGAAACAGCAAAATATGAAGCCTCCTGTCATGTTGTAAAATTGAAGATTATGTTAGCTTTAGTGTAGTTATAATCTTAATTTTAATAATGACAGGAGGCTAATATTTTCCCTCCTGTTCCCATCCCCGGGTTTGAGGGTGTTTTTTCTGTGTTTCGGTACAGTTCTTGTTATTTCCTTTTATTCTTTTCTTCTTATTGTTGTTATTATGGTTATTTATTATTATTATTATTATTTATTTTTATCTGGTGGGATCTGTGTCTATTAGTTATGTTCACTCTTGATTAGTGACTATGTTGTTCTTGGAGATACCTTTCACGATTTCTTTTATTTTTCAGCGTAATCGCATCTGGTTGCTGTTCTCCTGTTCGGAGAGTTGAAGTTTCTTCATTTTGAAGACCATTCGTTTTTTACAGATGTTTCGGACTGCTGTTCCCTTTGGGTTTTGGAATTGACTCCTGTGATTATCGCTCGCTGCAAAGAAAAAAGAAGTGGCTTGGGAGGCAGGAGCATTTATAGACTTTCACTGTTTTTTCCTGATTGGTTGTTTTATTAACTGTTTTTTTGGTGCTGTTGGGAGTCAGTAAAGAGAGGGATAGCAAAATATTCTCCTCCTGTCATTAAAATTAAGATTATACGTACACTAAAGCTAACATAATCTTCAATTATCCCATCAAACAATATGTTTTTGAAAACACCACAGGGTATTTCAAATGCTAGTATTTAACTCTTTCATGCACCAAACTCACGTGAGTTTTCGCGGCTTTGCTGTTACGGACGTCGGTGTGGTGACTTACCGGTCTCCCTGCTCTCCTCCATGCCTTCCTTGGGTTAATCAACCCTCGTTTTTTTGTGTGTCTTTAGTTTCCTTCTGCATTACTCTTTATTTTAGTTCTTGCTGGTTTTACCTTTTGGCTCAGCATGGATCCTCATGGAGACCATTTTGAGTCAGGTGCATCTATTGTCAATCAACTTGAGGACTCTCACCCTCTGTCATCAGAGGATTTTCAGTCTATGCTAGATGCCACTATGTTACATTCTATTTCCAAGGCTCTCTTTTCAGCTATGGGTGTCATGTCCCATTCCATAAGCCACTCTATTCAGCAGGCTTTGCTGCAGGTCCCTTTACCTTCACCCGCTGTCACTACTGTTACAGCTCCAGTGCCTTCAGCCAAGAAGGCCCTATGTAAATCTAAACATATCACATCCCTCCTGGGTGACAGTCATACAACTGTCAGGATGGACAAGGTTTCTAATCCTGTCTCAGAGAGCGCTGGTTTACCGCGCAAAAGAGTCACTGGCCGGAAAAGAGCTAAAGCTCAACAGGATTCGTCAGCATCTGACGAGAGTGATGGAGACCTGGATTCCTATAGAGAATTGGAATGAGATATGTCTGCTGGTGAGGACTCTCCTGGGCCCTCTCTTTCCTCTCCTGGGGATGAGGCAGACCCGGCCCTTCTAGCCGTCGGGGGGGATTACGGTGTCAGGGACTCTCAGGGTAATCCCCTGTTTGACCCTGATGACTTACGCCATCCCCGGTCAGCTGAATGGGATCTTCCAGCCCACATTGTACAATACTTGGCACTTCGTGTGCGCAAAGCCCTCTCTAAGGAGACTAGATGCAAATTTAGGGGCGAATGCCCTCGACCCCTAGTGCCGGATGGAGTCTGTAAAACTCCTGAGGTTGACCCTCAGATTATACAATTCCTTTCCAGAAAGGGTTTAGAATTTTCCCTACGTCATTGTCAGGACAAGCTTTTGGATACCCTTGGTCCTGTTACTAAGCTGTTTGAGTTGCTAGAAGCAGGAAAAGCTTCCCCAGCTGCTTTTAATTTTGATGAGGCCCTAGGTTGGCTTCAGCGCCTGGTCTGCTTGACAGGCAATGCTAATTCTGCTCTCTGTGCCGAACGGCGCAAGTCTTAATTAAAATGAGCCCAAACTGGTGAACATGGCTACTAAAAAACCTGGCCAGGCAGCTAAAGGCTTATTAATTTGCTATTCATTCGTTAAGGATGTTGGTTCCTTTGTTAAAACCTTCACAGCCCTAGACATGGCTCAGTCCTCCATGAAATGGGTTTTTGCCCCTAAGGTTTTCACAGGGGCTCGACGAAGCAGGGGCCGTTCTTCCGGCCGTGGTACCAGGTTTCACGGAACCTACAGAGGCTCCTTCACCCAGCGCCAAGGCTTTGCCGAGCAACGTCCCACTCCTTTCTTCACGACACGGGGAAGACCTGGCCCCTCTCGAGGTTCACGGGGATTCACCGCTTCCAGACGTCCTTACGGTAAGTACCTCGTTCCCTTATTCTCCTTTTCCAAAAGTGGGTGGTCGTCAAGCTCATTTTTATCAGGCCTGGGCTTGTATTACTTCAGACGCCTGGGTCTTGAACACTATCAGGGGTTATCAGATAGAACTAACTGCTTTGCCTCTTCAGAATCAGAGATTCCCTCTCACTACTCATTTTCAGTTTCCCCAAACTCTCCTGATCTCCAAAGAGATTCAATCACTTTCAGAGAAAAGAGCCATTCTCAGCATCCCCAGGGACTCTCCAGGTTTTGTCAGCTCTCTCTTCCTAGTACCAAAGAAGGGAGGAGGTGTCCGCCCAGTCATCAATCTGCCTCTCAACGCTTTTGTGGTATATCACCATTTCAAAATGGAGGGTATCCATTGCCGGAGGATTGGATGGTGAAACTAGACCTTCAGGATGCCTATTTCACCATTCCTATTGCAGTAGATCATCAGAACCTTTTACAGTTCCTTTGGGAGGATAAAAAATTGAGATTTACGTGCCTTCCATTCGGCCTCTCTTCAGCCCCATGGTGCTTTACCAAGGTCATGAAACCGGTGGTGGCATTTCTTCGTGCCCGAGGAGTTCGTCTGATCATTTATCTGGACGACATGCTCATTATGGCTCAGTCTCCTCTGCTCCTGCAAACTCACCTCGACTGGACTCTACACCTCCTTAAGTCTCTAGGTTTCTTAATCAATTGGGACAAATCTTGTCTTACTCCTTCTCAATCCATGGAGTTCCCTGGGTTTCCAGATAGACTCCATTCAACAGTCTCTTTGCCTTCCTCAGCCGAAGATAGTGGCAATTAAGAAGGAAATCAGGAAATTGCTGCATCTAGAGGTCTTAACCATTCACCAGGTCGCAAGGATGATAGGTCTATTGTCCTTCTCCATCCAGGCCATATTTCCAGGCCCCCTACACTACAGAGCACTTCAAAGGCTAAGAAATTCCGCGCTCTCTTCTACTCATTCTTACGAAACGTGCATAACTCTCGACGACGAATCCAGAGACGAAATGACCTGGTGGTTGTCCCACATGAAGGCATGGAACGGCTTACACGGTTGGGGCATTGCGGGACCGTCTCTACAGGTGGCAGATGGTCCACAGAGGACAACGTAACCGCAGTACATTATATCAATCACCTGGGTGGCACGAAATCGAAAACGCTGGCTTGTCTCGCCAGGGATTTTTGGAAATACTGCCTTCTTCACGGGATTTCAGTCACTACTGTTCATATTCCCGGTCTATCCAACTACACAGCGGATTGGAACGCACGCTTCCTCAGGGACTCCGGGGACTGCGTCTTCATCCATCCATCTTTCTCAAGCTCCAACGTCTGTGGGGACCGATGGTTCTGGATTTATTTGCGTCACGTTATCAACGTTACGCAACACTCAACTGCCGAAGTTTTTCAGTTGGAGACCAGATCCAGAGGCAGTGGCCACAGATGCCTTTCTTCAACAATGGACGCCGCTCTGCTTTATGCATTCCCTCCTTTCAACATGATTGCCAGGACGATTTTACAGATGCTTCATTTCCAGACGTCATTAGTTCTGATAACGCCACTGTGGAAGTCCCAATCTTGGTTCCCCAGACCACTGGAAATATCGGTGGACTTCCCCAGGATCATCCCTACCTTTCAGGATCTCTTACTCAAGACCCAGACTTTCGCCCTCACGACCTGATACTTCAAGGCAAGCTTCAGCTGATAGCATGGCGCATTTCTGGGGTCCCTGGTCTGTCGAGGGAGTTTCACAACAGACAAGCCTATTCTTCAGCATGGCGATCCTGGTCTCGCTGGTGCCTGGACAGATCATTGGATCCCGTTTCGGCCCCTCTGAATTCGGTTTTATCTTTTCTTACCGATCTCTTTGAAAATCAAAAAGCATATCGTACGGTTAACTTATATCTTTCTGCTATTTCTGCTGGTCACAATCACATGGACGGGGTTGTCAGGAACCAATTTTTCGCATGCCTGAACCATGGCTTTTTTATACCTGTGGTGTTTACATCTGCAACCACTAGTGGCCACCCTCCACCCTCTGGAGCACTCAGAACTCAGGTGTGCCTTGTTACCTGGGTTGAGCCCTAGTCTACATCCAGCTGGGCCTTGTTACCTGGATTGCCCTGCCTTTATGAACCTGCCCTGCCCTTCAGTGAGGGCCTTTGTATTGAAGTCTATGGACCTTCCTGCTGTGGCTCTGCACCTGTACTGTTCCTGGTTCCCTGCTATTGTATCCTTCCAAGTGGACTCCCTGCTATTGTGTCCTTCCAAGTGGACTCCCTGCTATTGTGTCCTTCCAACTGGACTCCCTGCTATTGTGTCCTTCCAAGTGGACTCCCTGCTGTTGTGTCCTTCCAAGTGGACTCCCTGCTATTGTGTCCTTCCAAGTGGACTCCCTGCTATTGTGTCCTTCCACGTGGACTCCCTGCTATTGTGTCCTTCCACGTGGACTCCCTGCTATTGTGTCCTTCCAAGTGGACTCCCTGCTATTGTGTCCTTCCAAGTGGACTCCCTGCTATTGTGTCCTTCCAAGTGGACTCCCTGCTATTGTGTCCTTCCAATTGGACTCCCTGCTTTGTGTCCTTCCAAGTGGGCTGTGTGCCTTTCCGTGCCCTTCCAAGTGGGCTCCCTGTCAAAAGACTTATTACCGGTATTTATTTTGCCATACGTCCGGTTTCTTGCTTTGACTGTATTACCCTTATTTGCTGGTCCTGTTATACATATAATACACTACATTACCTGGAATTCTGCTTGTGGTGTCTTTGTTTGCATAATCATGCACCGTGGGTTACATACTGAACCCCAAGTATCCCCTGCGCATGGGCTCCTACCCGACCTGATCACCCGAGTCCTGACAGGGGTTCCGATTGGTCAACATCCATTGGTCTGTAGACTCCTTAGGGGTATTCGGTTGTCCAGACCCCCCTTACCCCGCTACTCTTCCACGTGGGATGTTAATGTAGTCTTACGTTTTCTGGAGCGATGGTCTCCCAATCAGGCTTTATCGCTCAAGGAATTGTCCTCGAAGCTCTTACTCCTGTTATGTGTCTTATCATGTAAGCGGGTTTCAGATGTCAGGGTTTTATGCTAAAGTCTACAGGCCTGATTGGGTCTTATTCGATATTTCTAGGAGAACGAAAACCAACATTAAATCTGTTTTTTACCCAGCTTTTCCTCATAGACCTCTCTTATGTCCTGTTCTTTGTCTCAGAGAATATGAGCTCCGCACTCAGTCTCTGCGGGATCCCTTATCCCCTCCTTTGTTCATCTCCTTCAGACAACCACATCGTCCAGTTTCAACTTCCACTCTTTCCAGATGGCTTAAATGGATTCTTCAGCAGGCAGGCATTGATATGTCCATTTTCTCCCCACACTCTGTTCGTGGTGCCTCGGCGTCCAAGGCTTCTTCTATTGGTTGCCATATGGAAGATATTCTCAAAGCAGCCGATTGGCCGTCAGATTCCACGTTTACCTCCATTCTATTCAACATTTCTCTGCACGTCTGGTCGATCAGCTTTAAAATTGCAAAATAGGAGCCTCCGGGTCATTAATAAAATTTAAAGATTTTACTATTATCATGACGTAAAGTCATGATTTTATTAATGACACGGAGGCGAGTATTATTCCCTCCCTTTTCCCCCCCCTGGGGCGAGAGAAATGTTTTCCTTTTTCGGTTTACGGTAAGGATGTGTAATTCTCGTATTCATTTTAGTATGTTCTTCTGCTTTATTTGGCATTCTGTTTTCTTGTGTTATTTGTCTGATATCCCTATATATATACGATTTATGCGATATATGCGATTTATGGCCTTATTTTGTATGATGTATTTCATAGTCACTACTGTTACCTCTTCTTTTGTTTTTCTAGTTTGATCTCCTCTGCATGGTTTGTTGAGAGTGCTACAGGATGACTTGGATTTCGGTGTCCTTTACGTCTGTTCTTGATTCGGTTTCGCCTGGTTCCGCAAAGAAAGATTCCGCAGGATTACACTCCCTTTGATGTTGATGAGACCTGTTCATTGGTTGGCCTATCTCTAAGCAGATTCATATTTTTTTCGTTTGATTTGTTTAACTCTTTCAGTCAAATGTTTTTTCCCTCAATCTTTGCTGCTGAGGGAGTAATAAAGAAAGAGGTTGCATAATACTCGCCTCCATGTCATTAATAAAATCATGACTTTACGTCATGATAATAGTAAAATCTTTAAATTTTCACATGTTAGAAATTCTGCACCATGTCCAATTCATCTTTGAAGCTGGCCACTTCAATTTACCCCATCAAATCATATATTTTTGAAAAAAACATCGCTGGGCATTTCAAATGCTGATATATGAACTTACAGCTCCTGGTATGTGTCACTGCCAAACACCCCAATATGTGATCAGCAACATCCCCCTAGTACAGTGATACCACCTCTGCAGGGGTTTGTTGGGTTATTTGGGGGCTAAAAGGACACATTTGGGAAGTGGGCATTTTTAAAATTGACCTTTGACATGTGGTCATTGTGACGGAACCCCTTGATACCCTGACTGGGTACTTCCATCAACAGCTGCTTCCTAGCTCTTACAAGAACTGTATGTGGGCACACTCCAAAGCACCGACTCTCCAGTGACCTAACACACTAACCAAAGCTTAATGCAGGGTGAAGTACAAGAGCTGTTTATTCAGAGTCACACACAGGGTTTTTATACAGACATAAATGATTTATCAACATAGTGGAATACAATGGAGAAGGACGGGGAAAGACTGACTTAAACAACATATTAGTGCACTGACATTAAACAGATTAACTGAAACAATGGCTTGTCACTCCCTGGTTGCATATCCTGGCTGTCTGCCAAAAATAATCCCCTCAGCAAGTAATGAAACAATATACTTCTGGGGGTAGCTGAAAACATGGAGAGACACAGGGAAAAGTTATAAAATACAATAAGTAATTGCAAAACATCATCTGTGTTGGCAAGGTACAGGACCAATCCCAAATCAATATCAGCGCTCCACAGTCCTCAGAGTATCTAATATTTAGGAAATATGGTAAAACCTGTAAAAACTGACCTCCTGTACCTACACACAGAGGTCTTTGCAAGGCCAGGGCTCATAATCGCTAGTGAGGAGGCTGGCTCTCAGGCCTCTCCAGCTGTCTTAGAAAATCATTCAATCGGTAGAGAGGAGGCTGGCTCTCAGGCCTCTCCAGTTGTCTTAGAAAATCATTAATAAAATAAAGTACTATTGGATATTTTATTGTATACAATTATAATAAAGAGCTAGTGATTATCTCTAATTTACTTAGTCATACTGTAATGGTAGACTATTGCAATGATCATATCTGAGAGATAAATATTTTCCATAATAGTCATCAAAATCTCACAGCATCATACTTAGGATTTCCCCTTACACATTTGCCCAGAGCAAAGGAAGACAAACATAAACCAAATACTCATTTACATTTATTGAAACTGTCACTTACCAGAATAATTCATTACCACAAAACACATTTTAGATCACATCTGTCACAATGAGATATCTAGCTGTTAGCTCTGAAATAGTATGCTGAATATTTCAATGTTTGTGCAGACTTGTTGTACAGATATAAATGAAAATTAAAATACATAGACATCACACCTGGTAAGAGCTGTTACCAGTATCCTGCATGTTCACACAGCTAAAATTAAATGCAACTGGCTAAAAAAGAGGAAGAAACCAAAATGTCTATGAACCCCTTGCTCCAAAATAAAAGTCTGGTATTTTACACAGACACTGAACAGCCCTGTGTTTTGTTGGATTTTTGTTCACGTAGCATATGCAAATTAAGTGTATAGGTCCAGGGGTAGAGCATCTTGAGAGCAATGAGGGACAATGCTCCAACTCCAACAGTTATGCAACAGACTGGATGTCCAATCATGATCTTGTCCGGAAATTCTGAAACAGGTGCAGGAAGTGGACATTTAAACTCCTGGGGCAAGGAGAGGCCCTGAAAAAGAAGATTCCTGAGTCAAGTGTGTCACCACCTGACCCAAAACCCAGTGGTTTATTCACCGTTTCTGCTGGTCAGGGCCTGAGCAAGTGTTTTGTACGAGCTTCATGGGACATTAAGGACCAGAGGCGTATCTACTGAAAATAGCGCCTATGGCAAGCACTGAAATTGCGCCCCTGTCCAAATAAAAACCCATTTACTAGCCCCTGCTGCCTATATATATATATATATATATATATATATATATATATATATATATATATTAGTCCCTGCTGCCGATAGCGGGTATAGATCAACACGCAAACCCAGATCAATTGAAATTCACTTGTGATCTCAGCACTGAAGGTATATATCAAATAAACAGAATCAGACATACAAGTCCTGTATTTGCAGGTATACAATAATAATATATGAAACGTAGCATCGCAGGTATAGATCAACTGAATAAGACATATTAACCCTGTATTTGCAGGTACACATAAATAATGTATGGAAACATAGCATAGCAGATATGGATCTACAGAATAACACAAAAACCCAGCTTTGCAGGTAAAGATCAATTGGAATTCACATAAAAACACGGCATTAAAGGTATATTTAAAACCCCCTAAATTACAGGCATAGATCACAGGTTGCACACCGCAAAGCCAGCCCTGGCGTCCACACTGCCGACATAGAACCTGACCAGCACCCAGATTACACACATAAGATTTGCCATCTTTGTCCCCAAATAGCCCACCACAAGTCAACTTTGTCCCCAAACAGTCCGGCCAGTGCCATCTTTGTCCCATATACACCCTGCCTGTGCCATCTCGGTCCCCAAGGCTCAAACCTCCTGCTAGTGCCATCTTTGCCCTTCCACAATTATACATCTGTGATACACAAACACTTTTACAGTCACTCACTAATTCACACTTTAATTCAGAGAACTCATCCACACATTAACTCATGCTCTCCCTCATTCACTCAATGCATCCACGCATTAACTCATGCTCTCCCTCATTCAGACAATACATTCACATATTAACTCATGCTCGCCCTCATTCAGACAACTCATCCACACATTAACTCATGCTCTCTCTCATTCACTCAATGCATCCACACATTAATGCACTCTTTACTTATATCTACCCCCTCCCTTATCACTTTTTAACCCCCTCCCTCATCACTTTTTAACCCACCCCCTCCCTTCCTTCCTTATCACTTTTTAACTCCCTCCCTCCCTTATCACTTTTTAACTCCCTCCCTTCCTTACCACTTTTTAACCCCCTCCCTTCCTTATCACTTTTTAACTCCCTCCCTCCCTTATCACTTTTTAACCCCCTCCCTGCCTTATCACTTTTTAACCCCCTCCCTCCCTTATCACTTTTTAACCCCCTCCCTGCCTTATCACTTTTTAACCCCCTCCCTCCCTTATCACTTTTTAACCCCCTCCCTCCCTGCCTTATCACTTTTTAACCCCCTCCCTCCCTTATCACTTTTTAACCCCCTCCCTCCCTGCCTTATCACTTTTTAACCCCCTCCCTCCCTGCCTTATCACTTTTTAACCCCTTCCCTCCCTGCCTTATCACTTTTTAACCCCCTCTCACCTTGAAGTCCAGCGACGGGAGCACGATGTTGCTCTCTTCCTGCACCGCTCGCTGGTGCCCGCTGCTTCACTGCTGAGCGCCGTAATATGACGTCATATTTCGGCGCCCAGCAGTGAAGCAGCGGGCACCAGCGAGCGGCTTTTAAACACTGATGCGGAGGAGATAGAGGGGCGCCTAGCAACCGCCCGGTGCCCCTCTATCTCCTCCGCATCAGTGTTTAAAAGCCACTCGCTGGTGCCGGCATTTCATGCAGAGCGCCGCAATATGCCGGCATATTGCGGCGCTCTGCATGAAATGCCGGCACCGGGATGGGGGTAGAGGGCTCGTGGAGGAGAATGAGGGGCGCCGAGCGGTTGCTAGGCGCCCCTCTCCTCCGCATCAAAAAAAAATTAAAAATGCCGGTGAGCGGCATTTAAAAGCCGCTCACCGGCGCCCCCCTTGAGATGGCGCCCATGGCACGTGCCATGGCTGCCATACCCTATATACGCCTCTGTTAAGGACAGTAGCATAGTAACGTAACCTTTGGTACTCTGGATGTTGTTTAGGTTGTGCATGTGTTATAGCGTAGCCCTTATCAGTAATCAGTTACCCAGACATAGATATGATGCAGTGCAGCTTATAGTGAGCATAAGCACATAGTGAGCCTGACAATTGTGGTACAGCATAAATTCCATTATTATATATTGAGCCAGATGCTGATGGTTGTCCTGCATAACTCACTCCATTATATAGCAAGCCAGACACGGATGAAGGTACAGCATAACTCCCACTATTGTATAGTGATACAGACACTAACAGGGTACAGTCTGACACCAATCATGTCTGACTGATTATGCAAAAAAGCTGTCTTTTATTTAAGGCTAGTGATCATATGAAGCCAATTGTCATCACATAGTTGTTGGGCTCATTTTAAAATCATAATGATAACAGATAACACCAAAATGGCCCTGATCAAAAGTTTACATACCTTGAATGTTTGGCCTTGTTACAGACACACAAGGTGACACACATAGGATTAAATGGCAATTAAAGGTTGCATAGTTACATAGTTACAAAAGACATGCGTCTATCAAGTTCCGCCTTTGCCACATCTGTTAATTGCTGTTGATCCAAAAGAAGGCAAAAAAATCCAGTTTGTAGCTCTTTCCAATTTTGTAATAAACTAGGGGGAGAAAATCCTTCTTCATCCTAGAATGGCAGTCAGATCTCTCCTTGGATCAAGAAGCTGTTTCCTCATAATTTAAAAATGATATCCCTGAATATTATGTTTTTGCAAGTATTCATCCAGTTGCTGTTTAAATGTCTGTAAAGACTCTGATAAAACTACATCTGCAGGCAGAAAATTCCACATCCTTATTGTCCTTACTGTAAAAAACCCTTTCCTTTCCTAAATCTCCTTTCTTCCAGTCCAGTGACCACATGTCCTATGCATAGTCCTGTTTAGGAATAGATTTCCAGACAATGGTTTGTATTGGCCCTGAATATATTTATATAATGCTATCATATCCCCTCTGACGCACCGTTTTTCTAAACTAAACAGATTCAAATTTGTTAACCTTTCTTCATAACTTAAGTGTTCCATTCCTTTTATTAATTTTGTAGCCCAGCTCTCTGCACCTTTTCCAGTGCTATAATATCCTTTGCAATAGATGTCTAAAATTGCACAGCATATTCAAGGTGTGGTCTTACCATTGATTTATAAAGGGGCAAAATTATATTTTTATCCCGCAAATTGATGCCCCTTTTTATACATGACATTACCTTACTGGCCTTAGCAACTGCTGACATTGCACATTGTTGCCTAGTTTGTTGTCTATAACAATTCCCAAATCCTTCATTTGTTGTTATTCCTAATTCACTACCATTTAGGGTGTGAGTTGCTTGTGCATTCCTTACCCCGAAGTGCATAACTTTGCATTTATCTACATTAAATGTCATCTGCCATTTGTGGGCCCAGTCCCCCAGTCTATCTAAATCCCTTTGCAGCAAAGTAATATCCTGCTCACATTGTATTACTTTATAGAGTTTAGCGTCATCCGCAAACACGGAAACATCACTTTCAACGCCTATTGCAAGATGATTTGTAAATATGTTGAATAAAATTGGTCCCAGAACAGAACCCTGAGGGATAGCACTTACCACTTTTGTCCAGCTTGAAAAATTACCATTTATGACAACTCTCTGAACTATATCACTAAGCTAATGTTCCACCCAAGAACAAGAATTTCCATCTAGACCAATTTCTTTCCATTTGAATACTAACCTATTTTGTGAAACCGTGTCAAAGCCTTGGCAAAATCCAAGTAGATTACATGTACTGCAACATCTTGATCTACACTTCTACTTACTTCTTCATAGAATGCAATTAAGTTAGTTTGACATGACCTATGTTTCATAAAACTGTGCTGATTTTTGCTAACACACTAATTCTTCCCAATAATTCTTGAATAGTATCCCTTAATAACCCTTCAAATACTTTCCCAGCCACAGAAGTTAAGCTCACAGGTCTATAATTTCCAGGCAAAGAGTTTGAACCCTTTTTGAATATATGAACTACATCTGCCTTCCTCCAATCTTCTGGTACAGTTCCTGAAAAAAAGAATCCTGGAAAATTAAAAACAGAGGTTCACTTATTTCCACACTTAGCTTCTTAAGTACTCGTGGGTAAATACAGTCAGGGCCCAAAGCTTTGTTGACGTTAACTTTCTTTAGTTGCTGCAGCACCTTGTCAACTCATCACAATTTGTCTGCAAGTTTTTTGCAATAATCATTTGCATATCCATTGCCATAGGTTCCTCCTTAACCCCTTAACTTCCATTGACGGGTCAGGCACGTCACAAAAAATGGGTCGGTCAGGCACGGTTACTTTATGACCTATGACGTGCCTGACACGTCATTTCATTAAGCAAGCTAAAAAAGAGATCTACGGTCACTTTCTTCACTTAAATGGTGTTGCTGTACTACCTCGATGTCGAGGCATTCAGCAACACCGAGATCGGCATCATGGGCCACACCCCGTGGGTGTCAACATCCGCCATACACTGTATTGGGGTCTTGTTTGAAAGTGACATACACAAGGAGCTGTAAATCCATACCTGAAGCGCAATTTTGGTGATAAAAAACACAAAATAAATTACTACCACAAAGTTTGACAAAGGGTGGTAGTAGAGGTAGTAGAATTAGTGCATGGAAAGGGTTAAAATACCATCATTTGAAATACCTTGGGGAGTCTAGTTTTCAAAAATATATGGTTTGATGCGGTAAATTGCATTGGCAGGCTTCATAGATACCCGATATAGCACATGGGGCAGATTGACCAGATTTGGGGGGAAAATGGTTTTAAAATAGCAAAACGCTACTTGCACTGATTTCCCAATAACTTGCAGAAAAAAGCAAAAAAACATAAAAACATTGGGTATTTCTAAACTCAGGACAAATAGTAGAATCTATTTAGCAGGTTTTTTCATTAGCTTTTTGGATGAGTAAAAGATTTTTCGGGTAAAAGTCACAAAATATGTTTTTTTTCATATTTTATTATTTTTTTTAATGGAAAAAAAATAATAACAGCCTTGGTCCCAAAGGGTACAAAAGGTAAAATGCAGCCTGGTCCTTAAGGGGTTAATATATACTGAGGAAAAATAGTTATTTAAAGTTTCTAGGTTTTCCTGGTCCTCATTAACAAACACACCCATCTCTGTTTTCTGTGTACCTACACTTTTTTTTTTTTAATTTATGTACTTAAATAATTTTGTGGAGGTTGGTTTTGCTGTCTTTCTCATTTTCTAGCACCTTTTTGCATTATTGGCTTCCTTATATCTGTTATAGGATGGCTGTGATTTGTCTGATTTAAATGCTTTAAAAGCCCTTTTCTTATTTTTAATTTCTTGGTTTACTTCCCCACTAAGGCACATTGTTTTCAATCTGTTTCTTTTATATTTATTACCAAATGGTACATACTGAGAAGTGTACCTTTCTAATATTTCTTTGTTTACATTTTTCCACAGTTTTTTTTCACTAAAGAGTTTATGCCAGTCAATATGTTATAAAGCTGCGTGTGTGTGTATGTGTATATGTGTGTGTGTAAGGGCAGTGTAAATGTATGTGTGTGTGTAAGGGCAGTGTACATGTATATGTGTGTGTAAGGGTAGTGTACATGTATATGTGTGTGTGTAAGGGCAGTGTACGTGTGTGTAAGGGCAGTGTATATGTGTGTGTGTAAGGGCAGTGTACATGTATATGTGTGTGTAAGGGCAGTGTACGTGTATATGTGTGTGTAAGGGCAGTGTATGTGTATATGTGTGTGTAAAGGCAGTGTATGTGTATATGTGTGTTTATGGGCAAGTGTGTGTAAGGGCAGTGTATATGTGTGTGTGTAAAGGCAGTGTATGTGTATATGTGTGTTTATGGACAGGTGTGTGTAAAGACAGTGTGTAAGGGTCCTAACATTAGCCTTTTTTAATTTAAAAAAAATTCTGCTGCTGTGGACTACTCTTCCAATGATGCTCAGCCAGCATTATGGTGGACACCTGGCTGGCTGAGAATCATGGGAATTTTAGTTCACAGCTAGCATCTGCAGCTCAGCCAGCATCATGGAAGTAGTATGTCTGGCTGAGCCTCATGGGTCAATGTGTTGGTTATTTTTAATATGCATGACTGTGCTGACAAAAACGAAGCGTGTTTTAAGTGGCAATGCAAGCGCGACATTGTAAAGTGCAATTGTTTGTGTCCCTCTTTCACATTTTGAAATGTTGGGAGGTATGTTAACGTGTTACCCAGATGTGCAGCTTTCCCAATTTGCTCTAACAGCTGTTCTTCCTCATCAGCATTAACATTAGGTGGTTTATAACATGTCTCAACCAATAGTTGATTTCCATTTTTTTGCCCCAAGCAGATACCTACCCATAAAGCTTCCACTTTTTCCACGTCAAATTATTTGCTTAATATTTCACTTTTGCTCATTGTTGACATACAAACATACCCCACCACCTTTCCTGCTTTTTCTATCCTTCCTAAATAATGTGTAACCATTAAAGTTAGCTGCCCAGTCATGCCTCTCACCCCACCATGTTTCCCATTATGTCATATTCCCATTATGTCATATTGCTTAGTGTATGCTATTGCCTCTAGTGCCCCCATTTTGTTATTTAGGCTCCTTGCATTAGTAAGCATGCATTTAAAATTATCATGAGTCTCGTATTTTATGTGAATTTTTATTATTACATACCTCCTCTGTTCTGATCTTGTCCCTCCCCCTTCTCCGCCCCCCTAGTTCTGATCTAAAGCCCCTCTCCTTTCTGTGCTATCTCCATTTTCTAGATTTTCATGTGTCCCCCCCACCACCACTAGTTTAATTTCCCTTCCAACCTTCTAGCCATCCTGCCCCCCAGCACTGCAAACGCTCTTCCGTTTAGATGGAATCCATCACGGTTAAAAAGAATGTACCCAAGCACAAAATCAGCCCAGTGCTCTAAAAAGCCAAAACCCTCCTTCCTACACCATGACTTTAGCCACGCATTAGCCTCCCTAATCTCCCGCTGCCTTCCTACTGTTGCGCGCAGCATAGGTTTCTGAGAATACTACTTTGTTTGGAGAGGATTCAACAAGGCTTATAGCAAAAAGAATACCATCCCCACTGTGAAGCATGGTGGTGGTTCACTGATGTTTACTTAGGGGGGTGAACTCTAAAGGCACAGGGAATCTTGCGAAATTGATGGCAAGAGGAATGCAGCATGTTATCAGAAAATACTGGCTGACAATTTGCATTCTGCATGAAAGCTATACATGGGATGCTCTTGGACTTTACAGCACAGCAATGACCTTGAGCACAAGGTCAAGTTGACCCTCCAGTGGTTACAGCAGAAAAAGGTCAATGTTCTGGATTGGCCATCACTGTCTCCTGACCTTAATATCCTCTAGCCACTCTGGGGAGATCTTAAATGTGCAAGTCAACCAAAAACTTTGCATGACCTGGAGGCATTTTTCCATGACCAGTGGGCAGCTGTACCACCTGCAAGAATTTGGGGCCTCATAGATAACTATTACAAAAGACTGCTCAAAGTCATTGATGATAAAGGGGGCAATATACAGTATTAAGAACTAAGGGTATGCAGACTTTTGAACAGGGGTCATTTCATTCTTTTCTTTGTTGCCATGTTTTGGTTTTTGATTGTGCCATTCTGTTATAACCTACAGCTGAATATGTGTTCTGCTCACTCAATGTTTTCTTTAAAAATGGTACATATATTACCAATTCTCCAAGGGTATGCAAACTTTTGATTACAACTGTGTATAGTTTTCCACACACATCTCTAATACACTAGTCTAATACACTAAATT
The DNA here is from genome assembly GCA_023333645.1 of Sceloporus occidentalis. Classification (NCBI taxonomy): domain Eukaryota; kingdom Metazoa; phylum Chordata; class Lepidosauria; order Squamata; family Phrynosomatidae; genus Sceloporus; species Sceloporus occidentalis. Next base: position 4,887,798 of record JALMGF010000071.1, on the reverse strand, counting down.
ATGGAGGACCATGCCAGCAAATCCTTCATAGTGAATTTATTTGATGCCCGGCACCTACTAAATAAAGCTCCACATAGATGACAATGGTTGTGGAGTTAATTTGGAGGGTGGCTGGGCACTGGTTTGGGTTCAGCTGAAAGGGCTGATGCTTGAGCTAGCTCAATCCCAGTGTTACAAGGCTCCTGAGAGTATTATTTGAAGAACAGCTATGTAGTCTAATTCCCCAAGAAGACTCCTTATATCATAGAAATGTCTGGTCTGCTCTTTGTTCATGGTTTGGTCTTGTTTTAGATTAAGGATAGCCATATGCTTATAGCATAATCCATATTCTAAAATTACATTTCCATTCAGCTGTTGGACTATGAATTATAAACTCCATGCATTTGTCATATGCAGTGATATAACGTAAGCAATGACTAATACATTATGTATAATTGCATTTTAAATAGGAGGCAATTGTTTTTTTTAAATTTAATTAATGGAAATGTAGACTTGCCTCACACCTTATCTGTTAATATAATCGCCTCAATGATTCATGAAGAAGAGGCATATTTTGGACTGTATTATCTTATTTGCTTTTGTGCATTTGAATGAAGAACATTCACTCCTTCAAAAATCTTATTTTTACTCAAGTTAAATCATCCATGTAATTATAATGATGGAAAATCAGAGAAACATTAATCTACAGATTTACTACGCTAAATACTCAAACCTCTACTCAATAAAACTCATTTTGGCACCAAAAGATGCATGCTATGCTTGAAATGGGATAATCACTGCCAAACACACATAGGAAAGAGTCAAGAGGACTAGTCTCCAGGCGCCAGGTATATTAAAAACATATTGCATATGCAAGTGTGATAATTCAAATATTTATTACCTGATGGCTATGTCTTTATGCCACGTTATCTGTCTGTGGAAACAAATATGCCAACTGTGCTCACCTTTGGAGTTTGGCCACTGGATTTGCATTAATATCCTTGTAACTAATTAGTGTATAAATCAATTAAACAGAGCATGTGGCATCTTCTCCAATACTATGAGAACATTATTTCTACCAAGTAAGATACATACTTATAATGCTTTATGAACAGAGATACACTCTTATTTTTAGTTATGTTTTTTTTATATATCTTAAAAGCAGATGACCATTTGCAATGTTTGGTATGTTGCAGCCTTATAGTAAATAACATTGTGTTGGTGGACTTCCAGTTGGACGAGCTTAGATCAAGGTAGCCTTGGCTGAACTCTGGGCAACCATATCTGTCTCTTTTTTAGAGGGCCAGGAAGCTGCTGGGATGAACAAGAACATTGGGTCCAAAGAGCATGCAATATAACACAGATGGCTGATAGTTATTACATTTACAGTATGTTAGACAATAGGTTAACTGTGATCTTTGAGATCAATTATGATCACACAGCAGCTCCATAGCTACTTAGTATGCATTGATTCTATTTTGAAGAAGCTTAGGGAATGTTGATTAATTTGGGATTAAAAATAGCAAGACTGTTCATTGCTTCTGATAACTGGCTCCATTGTGATTCTGTTGAACCAAAAAGCAAAGCCTGGTAAAACTGATATGTATTCACTATGGGCTGCAGACTTTAAACTTTGCTTGAACACCACAAGCCTACACAGTCTTTCTACTATGCCATGCATTCCTGAGTGGCGGTTTAAATATTTACAGAGCAAACAAATTATCCACATGGGTTTGCTGGGCCAAGGCCCATTCGTGCAGACAGCTGTTGCCATTCAGAACATACCATCCACATTCAGAGCACGGAGTAGACATCAAAAGTCTGTTTACCTGACGGAGGGAATAGGGGGAAATCCTGTAAACGGGAACAGAGATTATGTACGTGGAAATGTTGCGTATCAAAGGTTCAGTCTTCACTGGCATTATGTTATCAAAATGTCAAAATCAAATGAATACATAATTGCATGTCAGTGGATAGACATCTGCAGTCTTGATAGGTTCTTAAGACTGATTGACATCTCATATAATGGGACAAAAATGTGAACTTTACTCAAAATGTTCCTATATATGAATTTATAAAGAATTCATACTGCTCATGTAAGCATTTCAATAATTTATTGAGATTTTATATGACACGACAAATTATATTTACACAGACAATGGCACAGCTTGACTCCTATAATTATATAGTGAACCTGACACAGATGGTGGTTCAGCATGACTCCTATCATTATAGAGCAACCCAGACACAGACAGTGATAAAGCTTAATTGCTATCACTATATTCTGAGCCAGACAGTGATGGTGGTACAGCATAAGTCCCGTTACTATATACTCAGCCAGACATTGATGGTGCTAGAACATGACTCGCATCTCCCATCACCATCATGTTCGTTTGCATTTCACTCGCTCTTACTTACACTCTCTATAGTATAGAATATTTTATACTGTATATTTTATACTGTCCCAATTTCAACATGTGAGGAAAGGGATTTAGGTGTAATTATTTCAGAAGACAATGCAATAGAGCAGCAGAGAATGCTAGCAGAATGCTTGGTTGTATAGAGAGAGGCATTGGCAGTGGAAATAGGGAAGTGCTCATGACATTGTACAGAGCACTGATGAGACACTGATGAGACCCGAGGTATTGTACTGAAGACGGCATCTCCAGAAGGATATAGATATCTTTCAGAGAATGGCTATTAAATGGTTCATGGATTACAGGATAAAAGTTACCAGGAAAGGTTAAAGGATTTCAACATATACAGCCTGGAAGAAAGACATGAAAGGGAGGAAATATTTAAATACTTAAAGTGGGTCAACATGATAAAGTAAGAGCGTTTATTTAAAAGAAGAAATACTACCACAACAAGAGGACATAGTCTTAAGCTAGAGGGGCAAAGGTTTAAAAGTAGTATCAGGAAATATGACTTTACTGAATGGGTAGTGGATGCATGGAATAGCCCTCCAGCATAAGTGGTAGATGTTAATACAGTGAAGGTGTTAATATAGTGAAGGTGTTTAAGCAAGCACAAGACACAAGGCTAAGCTAGGTATAAGATAAGGCAAGGAACTAAGGAAAGTACTCAGATATTGGGCAGAATAGATGGGCCTGAATGGTTCTTATGTTGTCCCTTTCTATGTTTCTGTGCTGGCTCGCAATTTGCATATACGCAAGTGTAAGAGGGTTGATCATCAACCTGCAAGTTCTAACACCCACATGAAAGCATGTAAGATGTGATTGTCCCCCCCCCCCAAACACAGAGCACAACTATACCCCCTCATCCTGATCTCCTCTTCAGGGTTCATTTATAATAATATATCTAGGAGGTATGGACTATATTAAAAGTAACATTACAATACTTGAAAATGCCCACCCTGCTGGCTCCCAAGGACTCACCTCCCCTACCTGGGGGACCTAGAGACAGGGGATAGACAATTAAATGTATTTAATTGTTTAATACCCAAGGGTTTTTTATTTATTTTGAATGGTGGCTCATGACGGAACATTTGCCTCTCATAAGTTATTTACTAAGTTTATTTATTTTACCATAAATTACCTCAACCCCACCATTTTTTCTGAGCTAAAAAAAGGCTGTGAGCTTAGAAGAGCAGGGGCCTGTACTAGTGTTGTTCGTAGATAACATTGTAATTTGTAAGTAACTAATATGTTATCTATAGTAAGATAGGGAGAGTTATAGAACAGAGTGAGATGCATTATAAAAAACAAGAAGGAATTATATTAAATGAATAGTTAAGTAAATGTGTTTTAAAAAAAGACATAGATGCTGAAACTGAAATAAAGTTCATCTTTTGACTGTCACTAGAGGACAAGGTAGTTAATCAGTGCCTCAGTGTGATGTTACGAGAGTCTGCGGGATACTTATACCACACTGCCTTAAATCAATGTGTCTTCATCTCTTCAGCCTGGGAAAAATAAACCAGCAGCAAGAGCTTTGGGGTAAGGAAGAAGAGTCTCTGCATCTGCTGAGAACTCACCACAGGGATCTAGGGATATGTCTAGTCTAGTTCCACCGCAGGCTGGTACTCTGAAAGACAAATAGGTTCCAACCAAATGGCAACCAGATGAAGGCAGTAGGGGGTTACCACTGAAACCCTATAATTGCAGGGCTGCTTGCTTTTAAAATAAGGGTTTAGATAGGAGAGTAATTTACAAAGAAATAGGATGGATCCACTTTTCATTTTTGTGTCAGAAAGGTTAGTGGAACAGATTCATTAAAATAAAGCATGCATAGGTGTTGTGTCTTTTACATTTTTGGAGAGTTAATAGGGCAGAAATTGAAAAAACTGAATACACAGTGCATATTAATGCTTATGTAGCTGTGTGCTTGGGAAAAAAAGGAGCATGCGATTTTTCTGAAGATGTAGAACAGGTGCATTCATGGGAAATACATGTTATACCCAGACTCCCCCCTGAGGTTGAATTTTGTGCACAGCTTGAAGTGTTTCTTATCTGGAAACAGTATAGAAAACACACAAACATATCATTACTCAATGACCAAACATGAGTCTGTGAAAAAGACGCAAACATTTACTTATATCGGATTACTGCCAATTCCACAAAATAATTACCAGATATGCTTTAAAGAAAGATAGAGCTTGCCTATTTTTTTGAAAATCAACATTACTTCCGTAAATGGGAATGAAGTTCACAGCATTGGATGGGTACATTGACCTTTTTTGTATATAAATAGTAATATCAATTTACCTCAGCATTTATAACTCTAGTATAATCTAGTTCTAGAGTACAGTGTCCGTTTTAGGACATCTGCACTCCATCCCTTCAAACTTCATCTTCCCTCCTCCCAAACTATTTCATCCATCCTGCCAAACCCCTTCCTCCCTTCCCTCAAACTTCCTCCTTCCTGCTCCATTCACATTCCCCTGTCCTTCATCCCTCCTTCATCATCCCTCCTTCATCATCCCTCCCTGTCCTACCTGCTCCACCATCTGTCCTTCCTGCCATGCTGTGTCAGCCTTCCTACATCATCTGTCCTCCCTGCTCTATGCTACATCAATCTTTCTACACCATCTGATGAAAATTGAGAAAAAAGGAATTTTTTTTACATGAAAAATCTTTTACTCATATATAAAGCTATTAAAAAAACCTGATAAATAGGTTATACTATTTGTCATGAATTAAGAAATACCGATTGTTTTATGTTTTTTTTTATTATTTTCTTAGGAAATTATAGGACATGTTAATTCGGGTATGAATTTACTGCTCCTGGTATATGTCACTGTCAAACAACACCCCAATATGTGTTCCACGACATCTAATGATTAAAGTGCATTTAGGTTATTTGGGAGGCAAAAGGCCATATTTGGGAAGTGCACATTTTTCAACTTTCAACTGGTCCTACTGCCCCCATGTCTAAAGTGGGACATCTTTGAAACTGGCTAGTTCATTATTCCCTTATCAAACCAAATATTTTTTAAACTATACAACCCAGGGTATTTCAAATGGTGGTAGTTAACCCTTTCCATGCACATGATTCTATCACCAGCCTTTGTGATAATAATTTTGCTTCCTTAGAAGCTTTCTCAAATGTCCTTCTATTCTCCTGATCCTCGTGACAAACCTTGACATAGCAACAATAAGTTTTCTCATGCAGTGCTTAAGGCCTTAGGGTTTGGTGACTCCCTCTATGCCGGCCAGGACACAACCTGAGACCATACTTGTGGCTTGTGGGAGTCTTGTTTGCTTTTCTAGTTAAACAGAGCTGGAAGGTGAATCCTGAGCCTTGGTGATCCTGACAAGTGCAAAACTGGCAAGTGTGGAGTAAACTGCCAGTAAGGCATTCTACTTAACGTCACCGCTGTAACTCTCTTGTATGCTGTTTTTTCTTTTTTGCGATGAGAGTAAAGTTTTGAGATTAACCCCTTAATGACAATTGCCATCTGGTTAGTGACAATTGACGTGCCAGGGCCATCATGGCTTTAAACGGGTGCAGAAAGCGATCTACATTCCCTTTCTGCACCCAAACCGTGTTGCTGTAATACCTTGATGTCATTCAGCAACACCGAGATCGGCATCAGGGGCCATGTCTGGAGTCTCCCTGGGGCATCAACACTGTATGGCGGCGGACGCCCGTATCAATATTGTCGGCACCGACAATATCAGCGGCACCAAACTCCCACCCCAGGATGCGCCGTGACCGTTCCGGAGAGAAGTCTCTTTGCCACTCGCAAGATGGAGGCGTCCTTTAAAAAAAGGCCCTCCTGAGAATCTAGCTCCACTTGCAGGTTGAATACAGGTATTGCATTCAATCATGCAAGTCAATGGAGCCCAGCTTTCTAATCACTATGTGATTAGTAAAATAAATGAAAAAGAAATATATATTAAAAAAAAATGGTAACATTTAAAAATAATTTTCCACTGATGTCACCATCAGGGGAACCTTCCAGTTCCAAAAAATGTAAAAAAAAAGGCCAAAAAGTATATATATATAAAAAATCCTAAAAAAAAAAGTCCTAAAATTTGTGCTTTATCTTAAAACAATTCTCGCATAAAAAGGGCTAAAATACTGGCATGTTAAATTGAATTGGCCGGGTTCAACAATGTCCCAATTAACACCATAGGAAGGATGACCATATGTCTAATTTGCAATTTAAAAAAGGCACACGTCCCAAATCTGGCCTTTCAGCCCCCAAACAATCCAGCAAACCCACGCATGTGGGGTATCATTGTACTCAGGAGATGTTGCTGAACACATACTGTTGTGTGACAGTGACATATACCAGGACCTGTAAATTCATACCTAAAGTACAAGTTGTGTGGGAAAAATACATACAAAAAATACTACTGCTAACTTTGACAAAGGCTGGTGGTAGAATAAGTGCAGGGAAAGTGTTAAAATACCAGCATCTGAAATACCCTGGGGTGTCTATTTTTCTAAAATATACAGTTTTATTGGGTACACTGAATTGGCCGGGCTCAAAGATGTACCAAATAGGGCATTGGCACAGGATCACCAAATGTTGAAGTTCAAGATTGAAAAATGCATATACCCCAAATGTGGCCCTTTGCCCCCAAACAGTCAGACAAACCCATGCATGGGGGTATCACTGTACGCGGGAGATGTTACTGAACACATATTGGGGTGTTGTGTGACATTGGCAAATACCAGGATCTAGAGATTAATACCTAAAGTACAATGTGTGTGGCGAAAATACACACAAAAAATACTACTGCTAACTTTGACAAAGGCTGGTAGTAGAATGGAAAGAGTTAAAATACCAGCAATTGAAATACCCTGGGTGTCTAGTTTTAAAAAATATATGGTTTTATTGGGCACATTGAATTGTCCAGACTCAAAGATGTACCAATAGGGGATGGGCACAGGATGACCAAATAAAGTTCAACATTGAAATATGTGCATTCCTCAAATATGGCCCTTTTGCCCTAAAACAGCCAGGCAAACTCATACATGAAGTAAAATATGTCTGAAAAAAACGCAAAACAATGACTACCACAAAGTTTGACAAAGACTGGTGGTAGAATCAGTCCATGGAAAGAGTTAAAATACTAACATTTGAAATATCCTGGGGCGTCTAGTCTTCAAAAATATATGGTTTGATGGGGTAAATTGTATTGGCCGGCTTCAAAGATACCTGAAATTACCAGATGTGGAAAAAATGGTTTTGAAATAGCAAAACGCTACTTGTATTTATTGCCCCATATTGTGTATTTCTAAACTCAGGACAATTAGTAGAACCTATTTAGCAGGTTTTTTCATTAGCTTTTATAGATGAGTAAAAAAGTTTTCAAGTAAAAGTCAGAAAACCTAATTCACCAGCAGTCTAGTGAAAAGCTAGGGAAGCTAGACAGGTTGTAGTGGTAGGGCATTCAATTATTAGGAAAGTAGTAGAAAGTAATCTGCCGCCAAGACCCAGAATGCAGAACAGTATGTGGTCTCCCGAGTGCTCGGTTCGTCATGTTCTGGACCGATTGGACAGAATGTTGGGAGGGGCTGGTGATGATCTAGTGGTCATAGTCTATGTTAGGACTAATGACAAAGTCAATGGCAGGTGGGGCATCCTTAAAAAGATTTTATGGCACTAGGTGACAGCAGAACATTGTATTAAACTCATTAGCAAGTACGTAAGAGAAAAGGGAAGCCGCTGTGGTACTCTGCAGTGGCAAATATATTGAATGAGAAGAAGCAAGCTTTGTAAAACAGATCTGACGTGTCCTGGCAAAACCATTGGCAGATCTATTTAACCAGTCACTAATGACGGGAGTAGTTCCAGAAAACTGGAAGTTGGCAACCGTAGTACCACTGCACAAAAAAGGTAGAAGACCAGTAAGCCTTATATCAGTAGTTGGCAAATGAATGTATAATGCTAAAGGATAGGATTGTTAAATATCTAGAAGTAAATTGTTTGCATGGTCAGAAACAGCACAGGTTTACTACAGGAAGATTTTGTCAAACTAACTTAATTTGGTTTTTTTGGACTGGGAACCTAAGATAATAAACCAGGGAGGAGCTGTTGATATAGCCTATCTAGATTTTAATAAGGCATTTGACACTGTCCCTCATAGAACACTTATAAAAAAAATTGCAGTCTATGTGTATGGATGCCAGAATAGTTGAATGGATAAGCCAATGGTTGAGTGATAGGAGACAGAAGGTTTTAGTTAATGGTGTAAGTTAAGGACTTGTCACTTGTATCAATTTGGACCTCAAAGAAAGGTATGACAGGATCCCAAACTCACTGGCTACTGCTTTAAAACTATCCAACAAATTCTGACAATTGCCACTACCTGCTGGGCCAACAAACAGAAAATCGTTCAGGTAATGTAACAGGGGTGATTGAGACGTCAACTGAGAAACTACCCACTCCACAAACATCGCAAAATAGTAACAAGATATTGAAAATATGGGATATGGGAAAACGCGTTGTAAAATAACTTCCCATTAGAGTGAATACCCAATAAGTGGAAGTGGTTCAGATGCATAGACAACAGCCGAAAGGCCTACTCCATGTCTGCTTTTGCTACCAAAAACGAGTTCCCAGCTGACCTGACCAAAAGGCTGTTACAGGGTCACTGTACCCAAGGCTGGGTACCCCTGTTTGAGGGCTGAGGAATCACCAGTCAGTCCCTCATACGGATAGCACTCAGCTATCCACGGATCAGTCAGACCACCATTCGTAGTAAAAAAAAAGAACTCTCTTTATTGAAAAACACACCAAATTTATATAGATCCTTAATTCAATGTGCACCGAACCCAACGCCCAATCCCATCAGCCACATCCCATCACAAATCCCATCAGTATACAGGGGATGTATCAAGTGAGGGGATTAAGGAATACAATGGGTTTCCCCCACCTGTGTTATCCCCCCCTGTAGTGTGGGTGCCGCCTGGGCAGATAGGGCTGTGCTGGCTGATTAAGAGCCGCATCTGGGTTACTTGATTGTCTCTTTGAAGGCTGGAGCTGCAGCCACATTCAGTCTCTGGGCCAGTTACACAATAAAACACAATATAAAATAATACCGGTTCACGGTATCACAAACTGGACACAAAAGTGCTCCATGACCCGGCTTAACTTTACACCAACATATGAGCCAGCTAGCCTGGCCCAGTCACAAAGGCGTGTACTGCATCTTAGAGATAGCCTTATCTATTCAATTATTTACTGATGAACCAGCTGGGTACAATAAATGGTGTCTGGAAGTCTATACTTCCCAGCCTCCTTCTTATGTATCACCCCTAATGGGTAGACACCGAGATTAGGAGATGTAGATGGTACATAAAGGGCAACCCAGCCTGCCCTTTTTTATTTTTTTTGGTTTTGACAGCAAGTTTTATTTGCAGCTTCAAAGGACTGCAATGGGTGCACGTTTTGCACCTTTATACGCTAATCTCTACATGAATTTTGGGAGGAACAATTTTTGTTTAGTTCTGCAAATCCATTTTCAGGTAACGTAACATATTTTGGTCCCTATATTGATGATTTGTTATTTATTTGGCAAGGTGACCTTAATTCTATACATTCATTATGTTAATGCCAATGATTTAAATCTTGTTTTTACATTTGTTACACATCCAGACACTACCGTATTTGCTCGATTATAAGACGACCCTGATTATAAGACGACCCCCCTCAAAATCTGAATCTTAATTTAGGAAAAAAAGAAAAAGCCTGAATATAAGACGACCCTATAGGAAAAAAGTTTTACTAGTAAATGTTAATTCATGTAAACTATTTTTTTTAAATAAAAGCTATGATTGAGAATTTTTTTTTGTTTTGTTTTTATTTCCTTTTATTTTCCAACCTGCCCCCCAGTTATGCACATCTGCCCCCAGGCTTGCCCCTCTGCCCCAGAAATGCCTTATACCCCCTATATGCCACTGTGCCCCATGATATGCCTTTTAACCCTCTATATGCCACTGTGCCCCATGATATGCCTTTTGACCCCCTATGTGCCCCCCTGCCTCCAGAAATGCCTTATACCCCTATATGCCACTCTAACATTTAGGGGGTTAAAAGGCATATTATGGGGCAGAGTGGCATATAGGGAGGTATAAGGCATTTCAGGAGGCAGAGTGGCGTATAGAGGGTTAAAAGGCATTTCTGGAGGCAGAATGGCATAAAGGGGGTTAAAAGGCATATCATAGAGCACTCTTCCTACATAAATGCCTTATGCCCCCCACTTAACACCCCTCCACAAACTTACCGGTGTGTCTGACCCCCCGGTGTGTTGTCCGGGCAGCGGGTAGACGTCTACGCGATTCGCGTAGGCAACTTTCGCTGCTGCCGGAAGGAGGTGCTGTTAGCAGCGGGGGTTGTCTGCGTCCATCGCGCATACAAGCAGCGGTGTGGGGAACTCTCCTCTCTGACAGTCATAGATGCCATCTATGATAAAATTCTGTCTAAAGGGGTTAAATATGTTCCCAAAAAAACCCGAAAACACTAGGCAATATTCTATGTCCAACCAAGTTTATTAGCCAGCGTTGCCAGCCTAAGGTATCCACTTTGAATCGCTCTGGTATGTCTCCTTGCGGTCATAATGTGTGCAAGTGTTGTCCCTATGTTAATAAGGATGTTTCTTTCACATCCACCTCTAATAACCGTACCTTTAACATTAGGCTGTTTATTAATTGCACCGCACGTAATGTTTATTAAATTATGTGTAAAAAATGTTGTATTCAATACGTTGGACGTGCTACACAAAGACTTAAGGACAGGATTAGGGAACATATTTTAAGTGTTGAGTCAGGTGTTTATTCTTCACCCATAGGTGTTTGATTAACATGACTATAATAGGGTTGGTTTTGTCTTGTGGGATTAGCTTTTTTAGTTTAAGGTGCGAAACGCGTCAAGTGGTTTCTTTTTCTCTGTGACTGGTATGATATTGATTGTACTCTTTTTTGTTTGTTTATTTCTTTTTTTTGTATTTCTTATATTAATTTTGGATATATATTTTTCTACATCATATTTATATACCGGTATATATGGGATCAAGCATCCAAATAAAATATATTTTTTACACTATACTGTATATATAGTAATGAAAATGTGTTTCTTGCTCTCCTCTCAAAACCCACTTACCCAGAAAGAACCGCTGTGAAGAGTTGTATATTTAATATATTAGCCCATGTTCCGATGACAGCAAATGATCTTAACTAGAATAGATGTGTAACTTGATTCACAATACAAATAACAACAGAACTCAGTGGTCCTTTCAAATGGAATGAGACCATCAAGCTCATCCAATAGTAACTGGTGGAGTTAAGTGTATCTCTTTCCAAACTGCTGACAGATTTAAACAGAGGAGGGGGAATAATTTATACTCTTGCCAGCTGATGGTTTTATTCTCAATGACACTGTGTTAATCACCATTATCAAAGCATTTTATAATTGGATTCTCCTGGCACAGACAGCTGTCACTTCTGTATGGAACCTGTCACTGTAACTTGACACATTTTCAGGATTTAAAGTGGGAGAGAAAGTATCTCACTTATGTTTACCCTACATTAATCAACATTGCTCTTTGTATACCCTTGGGAGCGAGTAAAAAGATTGATTAATACACAGAGTAAACACTCATTACATCATACCTACAGATTGTCCCTGTCTTACCATTTTATCCCTCTAGTTTCTTTCCTGAAACATTAAACATTTACAAAAAACTGCAGAGAACATTATACAGCAAACTACACATGGTATGATATTGTGTATGTGACTGCACTGTAACATACATTGTGTCATCAATAGACATGCTATAGGGGACACTTCATATTTTATTGTGCTACAGCGCACGTGAAGAAAGATTCTTGATTTCAAGTCTTATTTCCTACTCATTTCCACACAGCATAATGCATTGTTGGGGGCAGGCTAGTCCACGGGACGGGGGCATTGGCCTTCTGGGGACATCCAAAATTCCTTAAATTGAGTAAGACCATGGTAATGCCACGCTTCCATACAGGGTATGACAGGGTAGACACCTTTCAGACCTACACCACCTCCCACGAACATCTCAGACAACTCACAGTCTTACCCTGTAATAGCTTGTAGAACCACCTTTAGCAGCAATAACTTGAAGTACCGTATTTGCTCGATTATAAGACAAGATTTTTTTCAGAAAAATACCCCTCATCTTATAATCAGGGTCGTCTTATAATCAGACCTCAAATAGGTCTGACTACGAGACTAAGATCCAGATCCCCCGAAGCGCTGCAGGGGACCTAGATCCTCCTGTCTGGTAAACCCCCCTCAAACCTTACCGGTGCTTCTGACTCCTTGGTGTGTAGTCGGGGCAGCGGGTAGACGTCTACGCGATCCGCGTAGGCAACTTCCTCTGCAGCCGGAAGGAGGTGCCGTTAGCAGCGGGGGTTGTCTGCGTCCGTTGCGCAGACCTTCCCCAGCTGTCAGAGATTAGAGTTCCCCGCACCGCTGCGGGCAATTCTCTCTTATAGCCGGAGAGTGTATGCGCGATGGACACAGACAACCGCCGCTGCTAACGGCACCTCCTTCCAGCTGCAGCGGATCGCGTAGATGTCTACCCGCTGCCCCGACTACACAGCAGGGAGTCAGAAGCACCGGTAAGTGTAGGGGGGGGGGTGTTAAATGGGGGCATAAGGCATTTCTGTAGCCAGAGTGCTGTGATATGGCTTTTAACCCCCTTAATGCCACTCTGCCTCCAGAAATGTCTTTTAACCCTCTATACGCCACTCTGCCTCCTGAAATGCCTTATACCTCCCTATATGCCACTGTGCCCCATAATATGCCTTTTAACCCCTAAATGCCAGAGTGGCATATAGGGCTATAAGGCATTTCTGGAGGCAGAGTGGCACATAGGGGGTCAAAAGGCATATCATGGGGCACAGTGGCATATAGAGGGTTAAAAGCCATATCATAAGGCACAGTGGCATTTAGAGGGTTAAAAGGCATACCATGGGGCACAGTGGCATAAAGGGGGTATAAGGCATTTCTGGGGCAGAGTGGCAAGCCTGAGCAGGTTGGAAAATGAAAGGAAATAAAAAAATATTTTTCTTAATCATAGCTTTTATTAAAAAAAAATAGTTTACATGAATTAACATTTACTAGTAAAAAAATGTCTCCTATAGGGTCGTCTTATATTCAGGCTTTTTCTTTTTTCCTAAATTAATATTCAGATTTTGGGGGGTCGTCTTATAATCAAATAAGCAAATACGGTAATAATTTTCTGTATGACTTTATCCTAGCTTAGCCTAGACCAGTCAATGCTAAATATATTTACTGTGGTATGTCTTTACCTGTGACATATTTCAGACTTGTCTTATTAGGCCATGGCCTAGGACAGCAGACCAAGCCCGGTCTTAGTTCTTGCTGCCAAACTGATCTTCCCAACCGGCCCATTTAAAATAGGCCTCTATAGAATCTGTTCAAGATATAGACATGGTCTCCATTTTAAGACAAGGAGTACTGGGGTATGATGTCATATACCAGAGCTACATTAGGGGATGGATAATGCAGAGAAGACAGCTGAGGACGCTGCTCTGGGTCGGGCCTAGTGCAGCACTAGTGGTAAATATATCTCTGGTCTTGTGTGCCAACCTTTCACTCATTTGTTCCATTAAAGAGGAAATATCAGAGTGATCCCATGGCACATCCCAATATACAAGTAAAATATGTGCCTAGTTTATGTTTTATAAAAGGAACAACAATCTCTTATGTACAGGACCACTTTTCTAAGGTGCAGTTGGTAGCATGTAACTACATAGAAATCTATATCTGAACTACCTTCAGTATCTCTGAAACCCTTAGAATTTTCAAAACAATGCAACTGAGACATGAGAAGTTCTAAAGCTATTAAGTGTAATCAGTTACTGATTGAGTTAGTCTCAGACCCATTTGAATTAGGGACTCTCCCTAAGAATTGATAATGTGCTTACTATAAGGTGAAGGAAATTTGCGCTGCATTTTTTGTTTTGGACTACCTTTGCAGGAGTCATTCTGATATCATGATGAAGATGAAGAACATTTATTTATGGAATGACAGAAGTATACATGGAGTTAGCATGGAGCAAGCTATCTGAAGACTTGTTGGTATAATTATATAAAATCTGCTGAAATGCAGTACAAAAACTTCTATTATATTTACCTAACAAATTTCCAGATAATCCAGCAAATGGGTAATTACAAGCTTTTAATAGTCTGCCATCTGACACGCTAGTGCTGTAGCTTGTTGGCATCTCAATTACATTAATAATCAGTGACTCATTTTTGACTCATAAAACATATCAATTTTTGGCAGATATGAACTGTGTGGTTTGTCTCACGGTCCATTTTATTTGCTGTAACCCTAAACCTTGGGAGATATCCATCCAAGCTTCTAAAAAACATTGCTTTAGACTACAACCGCTCCTCATTGCATTTTCTTCTCCTTTGCCCAAAATGCATTTAAGTGTTTCTAACATAATCCTTCTGTTCAGTGTTATATATATGGAAAAGATGGCACATGCAGGCTGTTTGGGGGCACAGATGAGCTGTTTGAGAGAAGAGATGGCACAGAAAAAACTGAGGGCACTGTCAGACATGTTGCTTGGTAAAAGCTTCAAGCCTTTTGGGGCCATGGGGCAATTGTTCACACCAGGGCCCTGTGGTTTCTAGTTATGCCCCTACCTCCTTCCTCAAGACGGTGATCTCCAGTTCAGCAGCTGTGTTGCATACTTGCTGGTCTGTGTGCCTTTTCTGCTGAGCAATGGGCTCCATCTGTGTGGCAAGTCTATGCTGACCCCGTGGAGTGACACCAATGTTGATACCTATTTCATGACTGCCTCATTCCCCGCTGACTGTGCACCTGCTGCCAAAAGTTCCTTGTTATCAGCTCCGACCACACTAGTCTGACCTCTGGAAACACTAATATCCTTGCCATAACGCGATTCACAATGTTCCCTAATGACTTTACTGGGATAAGACTAACGGACATGGGGAACCCTAAAGCCTAGAAAGCTGCACCAAATCGTGAAGAAGCTGGACCCACCGCATTCCTTTCTTCCCAAACCAGTGCACCTCAGCTGCCATCAGAGAGACCCCCAGTCACTCTCCGTTCAGCCAAACTGCCACCTGCCTCCTGGCCCAGAGAATGTATGACTGACTAATGAGCTAAATCTGATGGGGAAATGACCTGAAAAGCAACGCAGACTCACATTAACACAACTCAGAGCGAATATAAAATAAAAAAAGCCTGGACTGCTACCGCCCAATCCGCCAAACAGGCAGGCCTAATTTTCAAGCATCTGTTGCTGCTCCAATCCTAAATGAAAGATACTCGTAGGCCCTGCTTGGACCAGCAGTTACATTATGGACACCAGGGATAGATACAGCCTTGCAAGTCACGTTCAAATGCAAGCACTGCAACTTCCAGCGGTGCAAAAGGCGGACTACTAGAGAGGGTGATGCAGCCAAGATATTTATGGCCTGCACAACTGATAAGTTGTTGCAGTGGAACATCACTCTCTGGTCCCGAATGTGAACACCCCAGAGAACCACTGTGACTACCATAAGAAAAAGCTTGAGGAATGCCAGGTTCCTTGTTAAACTGGTCTCCCTCCAGGATTTTGGCCAGCTATCTGCACACCAGTGTGTTCCCAATAAGGCGCCTAATCCCACTGACCCTGCTGTGTCTGTATATAAATGCAACTGTGCATTGGAGACCTCTGAGGCCTGCCAGTAAGACCTCCCATTATAGGAGTCCTGCTAAACACTCATCTGCATTATCCAGCAGGCAAAGTTAAACTTACCCAGCACCGACTGCAGCTGACAAAGCTGATTTTTTTAAGGCTGCATGTCCTTGCCACTGATCACTTAAGGTCAGCCAATTTACCCACTGGCATTCAACACTTCCTAGACATTAAATCTTTTTTGATCCCCTTGATGTGTGTCGGGCCGGGTCATAATGGACAGCCACAAGCCTATGACACTGGCAAAGCCCCTTATCAATTCCAAAAGGTCTCAGGAATCCTCATATACCTGTAGTTTTCCTTCTCTTTCTCCTTATTCGAACCTTCTTAAGGTGGAGGATGGGCTTCCTCCAGGGCAAGAAAGGAAAATATCTCCAGAAATTCCTCTTTCCAGTGGTCCAGAGCAACACAAGTAAGCCGCCCCCCATTCCACATCAGCCACCCCTGCTGGGGGCTGCACTGCCAACTCAAGCATGACTGTCCCAGACAATGCCATCCCTGGGATACCCAGTGCTTCCCCAGGCCAACCAATACTGCCGCCCCAAACCTCCATAACCTCCGAAGCTACAAAAGGGGCCCCTTGCTCCCCTGATGGCAGGGCCGACTGATCGCAATTGCCCATTTAAATCTACCCCTTGTGCCCTGTGCTGCCCTTGCCACACTCCTTGCACCCAGCTCTCTAAGAATTCCCTCAAACTGTGCAGGAAATCCCCTACTGAGGAACCTGAAGGGGGTCCCCCACCCCCCAACTCCACTAAATCTCAAGTAGGAGACGGCTTCGCTGTGGTGCCATCACAACCACCGTGTTATAGGTCCCTGCACAGTGTGATGAGCCTGTGTCTGTTTTAAATGCATTTCCCTTGATGACAAACGGCAGCTGCGGGGGACTCAGAAGACTCAGCCTGCAGCATGGAAAGTGGTGAGGAGTCTAGCCACCTAGCAGAACCATTGGGTACGATGGAGACCCCTAAGAATGCTGAGCTATTAAGCTACCCACCAGTGCTGTCACCTTGAAGACAGGGGGAGTTTTGTAAGCCTCCTCACCCAAGGTTTCAACATATGGCTCTCATCTGTCCCTGTGTAGGTAAACACGTCCTGTGGGAAAGGGAAGCACCATTTGTGTCCCCAGAGGACCCCACAGTGTCTCCCCTCCCACTGTGTCTTCTCTCCCTCTGCCCTTGCTTCTGTTATGTTCTCTTTGGGCAGGCAGACTTTGGGCAGTTCATGGCATAATGGGTCCCACAGCCAGCTCGGCCATGTTGCGAGACCCACAAGACGCCTCCATGCTTCACCGGCACCATTTTGGTGTGCTGGCTGCACAGGAGAAGGCCACCTGTCCCGAGTAGATGCTTCCGGACCAGTGAGGCTTCCGCGGACCCACTAGACCCCTGGCTACCAGATTGTGCCTCTGCTGACCCAAAAGGCCCCCAAAGCACCGCAGCCTGGGATTGAAAACGAGCAAAATACTCATAAATGGCCCTGCCACCATCTCTCTCCGGAGCAGCCCTAAGAGCACTGATGATAGCATCCAATTCCATGCTCTCAGGTTGAATCCTAAGCTCAGCAACACCAGGTAAGGAAGTGACTGCTGACCGTCTATCAAATGGCACTAACTTGGTTCACCAGAAGGGACATTTTTTTTCCCTTTGGGGACCCCCCCCAGGGACCCACTCCATCCCCAACATGCATACAGACAATCAAACCACACTCATCCACACTCATGCTCTGTTCATTAACCAACGCTAACTCCCAGGGGCCTTGCAAACACTACATTTTATGTGGTGTGTTTTTGTACTTTTAATATTCTCTCGTTATCCTAATTATAAACAATACGTAAAGAGAAAGTAGGATAGGGGTAGCACTGAAATATTTCTAGTAATCATCTTTATTTGGGCAGGTAGGGAGATACAACCCCATAAGGCAACAACATGTTGCCTTGTGCAACTAATGAGCAAATTGTGTTACTGTCAGCAATACTTTACCTCGGTGCCTTGTGGTCCAGCTGCTGATTTAGTACAGACCTACAGCACATCAATTGTTTCTCTGATATCTATCCTGTGTATGTCCCTTTTGATTACTGGCTGACCAAAATTGACACCTGACCTCAACGAGAAAAATTACTCCAATCATTAAAAATCAGTGCTGCAATTTCTATACTGGTGTTGTAGGAAGACGATTGCTTTTTAAAGTTAGCTAGTCTTACCTTTCTTAACAAACAACAGGAATACATGGATGCTTCAAAATTAATCAGTACCTGCACCCTCTTCCAGTACCTCTGCTATTATAACCCATTGTATCAGCACAATTAATAAATTGTTTTATTAAGATAAATGATGTTTTTGTTTTAAAAATAAATGCATTCATAAAAAAGGTGAACTAGCCCTGGTTGTAGTTAATTTCTGTTCATTCGATTTTCTATGCGTTCTTAATTGTGCAATTTATGCAAATGTATAATTATATTTCCTAATGCAATCTATATTAAAGTATATGGAAGTCAGTGTACTTTTTTGGAGGGAACTTAGCTTTTTATTATATTGAAAACTAATGAAGGTATTCAAATGTGCCTCTTTTTTATACCTAATACTTGCCTCTTTGATGACTGCAACCTGGGTAGCCGGTAGACCTCTGTGAATGCCCTACTTTTAAAATAGAATTCAACCTGGTGAGGGATATAAACAGTTTTAAATTACCGTAAATCCAGCTGCACTATATTGAATCGAGCCATACTATACTGTTTATACTCTGCAAAGCATGCCTTAAAGATTACAGTGTCTATATTTTTAAGATAGCTCTAGTAATCGTCTGAAGAAGCCTCTTGAGGGCCTAACACGTCAGGTCACTGGCATTTGTGTATTTGTATATTATATAAATTGTTTTCTATATGTTCAATTATTTATTTTAATTATTGATGCAGTAAGCATCTATTAAATATATTATTTATTTTTTTTAATTTATAAACATTTCTAAACATATAAATACATTTATAACAACATAAATACATAAATAAACATAGTACTTGATACGTAAGATTTTCCACTTCTTATATTTGTAGCATTCATATATATATATATATATATATATATATATATTTTCCCTTCAATGGTTACCATTTAACTTATTTCTATTATATATTGGTTTCTATAGAGTGTATCTGTTACTCACCTGTTCCCGGTTCCCACGCTGCCGCAACAGCCGCAACAGCCACCGCGTAGGAGAGGGAAACCCCCCTCCACCGCACGGCCACCTCTGCAGCAGCCGCCACGAAGGAGAGGGAGACCCCCCTGCACCGCACGGTCACCTCCGCAGCAGCCGCCACGAAGGAGCGGGAGACCCCTAAGACATTTGCCCCTAAGCCTATTTCTGTTAATTTATAGAGTAGCCTTTTATGCGGAACCGTATCAAATGCCTTGGCAAAGTCCAGATAAATCACATCTACAGCCAACCCCAGGTCTATATTTTTACTAACTTCTTCATAGAATGCTAATAGGTTGGTTTGACAAGACCGGGCTTTCACAAATCCATGTTGACATTCTACTAATTGGATTATGGATCAAGATATGATCTTGAATGTATACCTTTAGCAACCCTTCATATAATTTCCCCACTACCGATGTTAAGCTTACTGGCCTGTAATTGCCCGACTGAGATTTTGATCCCTTTTTAAATATGGGCACAACATCTGCCTTGCGCCAATCTGATGGAACTATGCCTGAGCTGAAAGAATCCCTAAAGATTAGTAATAAGGGTTAGCTCCTTCAGTACCCTTGGGTGTATACCATCCGGTCCAGGGGCCTTGTCTACCTTAACAGTATTTAATTGCTTGAGCACTTTTTCTTGTGTCAGCCAATCCCATGTTTGCTGCAACGGTTCCTTAGAATTAGCCAGCAGGGGCTCCGTCATTGGTTCTTCCTTGGTATAAACAGAAGAAAAAAAAGCATTTAAGATGTCGGCTTTCTCTCTGTCCTCACTAACCAAATTTCCAGTTTCAGATAATAACGTACCAACATTCTCTACCTTTAACTTTTAGCCATTTACATACAAATTTCTTGGGATTGGTTTTACTTTCCTTGGCAAAAAGTTTCTCATTTTCTAGTTTAGCCATTTTAATCTCCTTTTTGCAGGCTTTGTTGGCATCTTTGTATGCCATAAATGATACTACCGACCCCTCGCTTTTATAATGCTTAAATGCCAATTGTTTATTCCTTGTTTCCTGTTTTACTTTCCAGGTAAGCCACATTGGTTTTGATTTGTTTCTTTTGTATTTGTTTCCCATAGGTATATATTGGGATGTGTAACTTTACAATGTGTGCTTAAAGGTATTCCATTTGTCCTCTGTGTTTAACCTAGAGAACAATCCATCCCAGTCTATATATTCCATGGTGGGCCTTAGCCTGTCAAAGTTTGCCCTTCTGAAATTAAGTGTTTTGGTAGAGCAGTTACCCATTTGCTTTTTGGAATTAATCTCAAATGAAACCATGTTATGGTCACTATTTCCCAAGTGTTCTCTTACTTTAATGTTTGAGATAAGTTCCTCATTGTTATTTACTACCAGATCTAGACAGGCATCCATTCTGCTTGGGGTCTCTACTAATTGCGACATAAATTGGTCATTAAGCAGGTTCAGAAACTTGCTGCCACTATTCCAATCTATATCTGGGTAATTAAAATCTCCCATGATTAAAACTTCATTCCTATTTGCAGCCTTTTCAATTTGAAATAGCAGCGGATCTTCCCCCTCACTTGAACTTCCTTGTCATCGATACAACCACCACTCTACCTCTCACCCTTTCTCTATGCCTTATGTTTGTCACCCCATTTCCCTCTAGATTGTAAACTTGCGAGCAGGGCTCTCTCCACCAAATGTATCGGTTTGTCTTAGTCTGTCAATTCTTGTCTTGTCATATCCCTTGAATTTATGTATTGTATTAAGCGCTGCGTAAACTGTTGGCGCTATATAAATAAAGGATAATAATAATAATAATGTTGGGTGGCTTGTAGCATACACCCACAAGTAGTGTGTGACTCTTTCTACTATCTAGGTTAATCTCCACCCACAGTGTCTCCACATTACTACTGTCATCATGCACATCTTCCTTAATACTGGGCTTTATTTGCATATAAACCAATCCCTCCCCCTTTTCTATTTACTCTGTTCCTTCTAAAAAGTGAATATCCTTGTAAGTTTACTGACCAGTCATGTGTATCATCCCACCACGTTTCCGTTATACTGATCAAGTCATATTGTTCATTACTTGCCAATATTTCCAGCTCACCCATTTTGTTTGCTAAGCTTCTCGCATTTGCTAAAAGACATTTAAGGTTACTACTAGACTTGGGCACCAGGGGGCTCTTCGCGTTCGTCTTCGGGAAAAAAAAAATCTTCGGTGTCCGCGAATAATCGCCCGTTGCGTTCGAGCTGTGAAGGTACGTGTGTGCGACTCTATTGGTCTCCGGAAGGGGGCTGGTCTGGCATCAACAAATGAATTGCAGAACTGCAGAATGCACCTCATTCGTTGATGGCAGGTGAGCCCCCTGTGGAGTTGCACACACGTACCGAGGTGTACTGTACACAAAATGACCTAGAAAAATGCTCCAAGGAACTTGGCCTCCTTTTTATCATACACAGTCACACATCCATGGATGTTTAATAAAAGAATAGGGATTATTTTACATTTTTAAATTGATTTTGGACCACTTGTAATACATGCCTAACATTTGCTACCTATTTATAATGGCATACTTTGCAACAACCCAACTTTTACTGGACAGGACTGGAAAAAAGCAGGACTGTCCACAAAAATGTTGGGTGTGTTGGCAGGTATGCGAATGGAAAAATGTTGGACAAGAACTAAAAAATAGCTTAGGGTTAATGTACGGTTAATTTTAAGATTATTAGCAGTGCACTGTTTTGGTTAAAGATGTATTATGTCTAAATAATAATTTAATTTTAATTTTAATGGGTTTATTAAATTTTATTTTAAAGTTATATTTATTATTAATTTACTTTATTATATTTATTTAATGTTGTAGTGCTACCCTACCCAGCTATACCTATGTGCACTAGCATACCTAGTTTAGCTAAATTTGATGGGACAGGAAAAAAGCAGGACTGTCCCTGAAAAAGTTGGGTCTGTTGGCAGCTATGTGGATGGAAAAATGTTATAGGGTGAAGTGTGAGTTATAGCGTTAATGCTAGTGAGTGTAGAAGTGAAGGCCAGGGCAAATAACAGGAGGAAAGGGCCTTGTGATTTGTGAATTGTACATGTGTGTGTTATGTGTTATTTGTGTTATTGTGTGTGTTATGTTTGGTAGGTTGTGTATCAGACGGAAAAAAATGAAATGGAAATGGAAATGGCGAATGAGTGGGCAATTGGCGACCCACACACCTGTTTCACCCCAGGGCAAAGCATCCAAACAACTGTCAGTCCTAGACGTTTGGCAGCGGACTTCCAGAGCTCAGACACAAGGCCCTAGCGTAAGCTAGCTACTCCGGCGGAGGTAGCAGGCGTTGCCACACCACAAACAGACGCAGCCAGGGGGAAGAAACTACCCTTACCATTAGGGAAATTTTGGGCATGACTCTAGCCAGGAAGCGAACTGGCAGAAAAGAGACGTTGGTACCACCACCACCACCAGCATTGAAAAATGGAAAAGGCGAATGAGTGGGCAATTGGCGACCCACTCACCTGTTTCACCCCAGGGCAAAGCATCCAAACAACTGTCAGTCCTAGACGTTTGGCAGCGGACTTCCAGAGCTCAGACACAAGGCCCTAGCGTAAGCTGGCTAGTACACCGGCGGAGGTAGCAGGCGTTGCCACACCGCAAACAGACGCAGCCAGGGGGGAGAAACTGCCCTTACCATTAGGGACATTTTAGGCATGACTCTAGCCAGGAAGGGAACTGGCATTAAAGAGACACTGGCACCACTACCAACAGCAGCAGCATTGGGAAAGGCGAATGAGTGGGCAATTGACGACCCGCTCACCTGTTCCACCCCAGAGCAAAGCATCCAAAGACTGTCAGTTCTAGGCGTTTGGGAGCGGACTTACAGAACTCAGACACTAGGCCCTAGCGTAAATTGGCTACACCGGCGGAGGTAGCAGGCGTTGCCACACCGCAAACAGACACAGCCAGGGGGAGAACCTACCAGCAGCAGCAGCTTTGGGAAAGTTGAATGAGTAGGCAATTGACGACCCGCTCACCTGTTCCACCCCAGGGCAAAGCATCCAAAAACTGTCAGTCCATGGCGTTTGGGAGCGGACTTCCAGAACTCAGACACTAGGCCCTAGCGTAAATTGGCTACACCGGCGGAGGTAGCAGACGTTGCCACACCACAAACACGTGCAGCCAGGGGGAGAAACTACCTTAAACATTTTGGACATTTGAGGCATGACACTAGCCAGGAAGTGAACTGGCAGAAAAAAGATGCTGGCACCACCACCAGCAGCAGCAGCATTGGGAAAGTTGAATGAGTGGGCAATTGACGACCCGCTCACCTGTTTTACCCCAGGGCAAAGCATGAAAGTCTGTCAGTCCATGGCGTTTGGGAGTGGACTTCCAGAACTCAGACACTAGGCCCTAGCGTAAATTGGCTACACCGGCGGAGGTAGCAGACGTTGCCACACCACAAACACGTGCAACCAGGGGGAGAAACTACCTTAAACATTAGAGAAAGAAAATTAACTTTCCAAGTTAAGAGCTGGGCAACCCAACTTGGGCAGATTGAATTTAAGAAAAAAAGAATTTAAGAGGTGCCATGCGTGAGCGCTGTGGACTCAGTATGTTTCCAGTCATAGAAAACACGCGCTCACTTTGAACAGTGGTTGGCGGACATGATAGAAGCTGCTGCGCAACCCATGAGAGTGCAGGCCACACACTCTTCTTTTCATCCCAGTAGCTAAGAGGATCAACATTAGGTGCAGAAGGAACTTCACAGAGGTAAAGTTTGACCATTTCAGCAGCACTACTCTCCTTTCTGCTGCTAGCTCTGTCAGATGGTCCAACTATACTCCCAAGTGCCTCTTCCCAAAACGCAGCTGCTCCACTCAGCTGTGTTGTTGTGATGCTTGTGGCACTGCTGCTGATGCTGCTGCTAGGAGTAGCAGACCACATCATCTCTTCCTCCTCCTGCACCTCTCCCTCCTCGGACAGCATTCCCATTTTACGCTGCCAGTCACGCACCTTGTCGACCGATTGCTCCCGGTAGCTACTGAGAACATTGAATTTCAAAGCTAGCTTTCCCTTAATTCTTGGATCGCAAAGGTACGCTAGCATCATTTCGGGACTCTCTTCCATGCGTTTGCGAAGGTGTACTTTTAGCAGATCCTTCAGCTTCCTGACTATGGCTGCTACATCAGGATGTAGAGTGCCACCTTGAACAGCCTCACGGTTTTCAAGGAACACATCCATCTTGCTGCCTAGATGGGAGAACACTGGGATCACCTGGGCCAGACTGGCAGTGTTTGAGCTTAAATTTTCAGTGGCATCCCTGAATGGTTTAAGGACTGCCACTAGCTGGGTGATCACTGTCCAATCCTCCCTATTCAATGGAGATGTTATCCCAATATTATGCTCTGAGGCAAGATTATGGATTGCCCTCTGCTGCTCCATGTCTAACGTGGAGTTCCACCGTGTACAGCCTGATGTAGGCTGTGTACGGAAAGACCTGACCTCTCTTGCTCTTCCCTCAAAAGTTGGCTAGCCTTAACACTATGGTGAAAGTGCCCAGCGATCTTCCTGCAGCGGGACAGAACTACTGCTGCCACATTAGTTCCTTCAGACATTGCTGCCTTCACTACAAGATGGATGATGTGGGTTGCACAGCGCACACCAACAATATGACCATCTCGCAGCGCTTTCACCATATTGGCACCTCCGTCAGTTACCACAAAACCAATTTCAACATTGGTGCCTGCCTCTGCTCCCACCCAAAGGCTAAACATTTTCCTCATCGCATGCAGAATATTTTGGGAAGTGTGCTTTTCATCCATCACTTCTGCATGGAGAAGGAATGATCGGTAGCCTGCTGCAGCAGCTTCCTTGGGCACACCGGGCTGCTACCAGTGTGCTGTCAAAAAAAGAAAGGCATGCTGCCCACTAGGTGCACTCCACAAATCTGTTGTGAAATAAACAGACTGCCCAGCAGCCTTGGAAAGCTCCTCTTTCACTGCTGCAACACAGGACCGATACGAGGGGACAATGTTCCAGCTATGCTGCCTGCACTAAGTTTTACTTCTGCATCTTTCCCCAATAGCACAGCGTTGTGTTGAGTGCTGAGGTGATGCTTCATGCTAGCACTGGTAAAATGGCCAGACACTTTCCGTCTGTGTCATGACCCAGGTAAGCAGGTCGGGTAGGAGCTCAGTAGCAGGGGATACAAAGGGTTCCGTTTGTACCCCACGATGCATGACGGTAAGTTGGGTGGTACGGACCGGCGCAATAAAACACAGTACAAACAGAAGACGTGGAAAGGTACTGTATTACTATAGGTGATATGACCAGCAAGTAAAGGCAGAAAGTTTCTAGGCAGGATGCCCACTGGCAGGGCTGACGGGTACGGAGGCCCACTGGCAGGGCTGACGGGTACGGAGGCCCACTGGCAGGGCTGACAGCAGGTACAGGCAGGTAGCTCACGATATAAGCAGGTAGCTCACGATATAGGCAGGTAGCTCACGGTACAGGCCGGTAGCTCACGGTACAGGCCGGTAGCTCACGGTACAGGCAGGATGCTCACGGTACAGGCAGGATGCTCACGGTACAGGCAGGATGCTCACGGTACAGGCAGGATGCTCACGGTACAGGCAGGATGCTCACGGTACAGGCAGGATGCTCACGGTACAGGCAGGTTGCAGGTACAAGGCCAAAGCAGAGCGGTCATAACACTACAATGCAAAGGCCCTGACTGCAGGGCTAGGCAGGCTTATCAAGGCTGAGATAATTAGATAGCAAGGTGCACCTGGACATGATAATCAGCCAGAGAGGTCCTGAGTGGCAAGGGCGGCCACTAGTGGTTGACAACGGGAATGAGCCACACAAAGTAAGAACAAGTCCAGCCAGCGAAGGGTGAAAACGTGACACTCTGCTTATTAGCTTCCCACAATGTTTGCACTTTCCATAGCGCCCTTCTTCAACATTTTCAAAGTGCTCCCAAATTGGGGCGCGGATAGCCTTGGAGTGTGCCTTGGGTGCTGCTCCTACTGCTCGGGGTGGATGAACAGAGGCAGAACTAGTGGTGGTGGGACTGGTGGTAACAGTACTGGCCATAGTGGGACTGCTAATTGCTTTAACTTTAGATTTGGTAGGTTTTGCTGCTGCTGGTGGTGGTGATGGTGATGATCGTAGCGGAGAAGGTGGAGGCTCAGGGGAAAATTGTGCACTAGTCATTTGGACACTGCTCCCTGAGGAATCTGATTCCTGACCACTCATCTCCTCTACTTCCTCTGGCTCATAGTCTAGTTCTTCATTAGCCAGATCGAATGGAATTCCTGCTAGGCTGGAGCTAAGACTGATATCGTCGTGAGACTCGTGACTAGTAGTAGTGCGAGCAGGAAGAACAGACTCTGCACTTGGCTTCTCAGTCTCAGGCTCCTCTGCTACCTCGCTAGGTGGAGTTCCACTATGTGTAGCCCTCTCTCTAACTGTCTTTACAAAAATATTGTAAGGACTTGGTGGCTTGCTAGAGGTACTAGGTGGACATGGCGTGGCGGTACTGATGGGAACAGTAGGCGCAGCACTAGTGGTAGAGGCGGTAGAGGTGGGGGTGGTGGTTTTCCCTACGAAGGAATGAGATCGCTTTGGTTTGGGACCCCTCTGAGTCTTGCTGCTAATTTGGCTCTGCTTGGTACCTTGCATGCTGCTTGTGGATGGGGAAGATGCTGCTTGGGGCAAAAGGCACTTCTTTTTACTCACTGGGCTAGTAGAAGTACTAGTTGTGCTACCCTTTAACTTTGAACGTGCTTCTGGTGCTTTAGGCTTTCCGTAAAAAACCATAGAGCTTGTGGGCCTAGCCGCACTACTACTACTGCCTGCTTTTGGTGCCTTTCCTTTACTTGATGATCCTTCAAGCAATGCTTCCCCAAATGATAAGCAAGAGCTTGGCCTACTTGGCCGACTAGACTGACGCAAAGGCTGGATCTTAGAACTGGTGGTGGTGCTGGTGGTGCTGATGGTGGTGGGTGGTAGATGGAGCTTGTCCCTCCTTAGTCCCAAAAGGAGGATCCATTTCAAATTTAGAAATTTTGAAATTTTGAATTTTGTTGTGTGTGTAGTGTAGTGTTTAAAAAAACTTTAAAAATAAAATAAAAAAAGGGGGATAAAAAAATTAAAGACTTTGAATTTACACGGGCCTAAGAGCCTATCCTACTACTATGCTAAACCTAAAGCTATATTAGTATTCTAGTCTAACTCTAGGCAGACGCTCTCAAACACACTAAGCTAAAGTGAGGTTAAATTATATATAATATATTATTAATAGATTAGAATTACTTATATATATTATAAATTATGAATTAGAATTTATTATATTATGTTATATAATAAATATTGGAAGAATTACTTATATTATAGATTATAGATAGAAGAATATAGATTATGAATTAGAATTTAGAATTACTTATATTATAGATTATGAATTAGAATTTATATTATATTATTGTTACTCACCTGTCCTCGGCAGCAGCCACCGCGGAGGAGAGGGAGACCCCCCTCCAACGCACGGCCACCTCCACAGCAGCCGCCACAGAGGAGAGGGAGACCCCCCTCCAACGCACGGCTACCTCCACAGGAGCCACCATGGAGGAAAGGGAGACCCCCCTCCAACGCACAGCCACCTCCACAGCAGCCGCCACGGAGGAGAGGGAGACCCCCCTCCAACGTACGGTCACCTTCACAGCAGCCGCCACGAAGGAGAGGGAGACCCCCCTCCAACGCACGGCCACCTCCGCAGCAGCCGCCACGAGGGAGAGGGAGACCCCCCCTCCACCGCACGGCCACTTCCGCTGACGTCCTCCGAGGTGCCGCGCAGGAGAGGCAGACCTCCTGGCTCACAGCGTCCGGCTACTGCCCTCCCTAACTGCAGGCCTTTATGAAGGGAGACTTCGCCACACTCAAGACACCGGAAGTGATATCATGAGGGGCTGATGGGAGATTCTGACTTCCTCCGTGGTTCTCTATTTAAACCTCTCAGACCTGTTACACCTTGCCTTCTGATGGTTGTCTATGCCTTGTGCTAGCACCCAGATAGCGTTTACCTTCCTGATTCCTCGGCTTGCCTGTGTCACGTTTCACCATGCGCTAGCTGGACTTGTTCAAACTTTGTTTTTCCATTTTCATTTGCCGACCACTAGTGGCCGCCCTGGCCATTCAGGAGCTCTCAGACCAATTATCAGGCCCAGCTGCAGTGGCTTACCTGATCAAGTCAGCCTTGATAAACCTGCCCAGCCCTGCAGTCTGGGCCTTGACATTGAAGTTGGAGGACTACCTGTTTGGTTCCTGCCTTGTTCCAGTACCTGCCTTGTTCCAGTACCTGCCTTGTTCCAGTACCTGCCTTGTTCCAGTACCTGCCTTGTTCCAGTACCTGCCTTGTTCCAGTACCTGCCGTGTTCCTGAGTTGCGGCCTGCGCCCCACTAAGTGGACTCCCAAGAGGAGTGCCCTGCATCGCGACTCCCAGGATGACTGCCCGCTAGCGGACTACCCTGGTTGAGTGCCCTGCAAGTGGGCAACCTGCCGTGTGCCCTGCAAGTGGGCAACCTGCCGTGTGCCCTGGAAGAGGGCTTCAAGTCGTGTGCCCCGCAAGTGGGCTTATCTGCCGTGTGCCCCGCAAGTGGGCTTATCTGCCGTGTGCCCCGCAAGTGGGCTTATCTGCCGTGTGCCCCGCAAGTGGGCTTATCTGCCGTGTGCCCCGCAAGTGGGCTTATCTGCCGTGTGCCCCGCAAGTGGGCTTATCTGCCGTGTGCCCCGCAAGTGGGCTTATCTGCCGTGTGCCCCGCAAGTGGGCTTCCAGCCGTGTGCCCCGCAAGTGGGCTTCCTGCCAAGTCGAGTGACTCTTTGTATATATTGTTGTACCACCGCATTCAATACAACTCTTAATCCAGATCTGTTGTCTGTGGTTTATTCCTGCGCCTGTCTGTAACAACCCCAGACCATAATGCATCGTGGGGTACAGACAGAGCCCCTCGTATCCCCTGCACCTGGGCTCCTTATCAACCTGTGTCCTCGGTTCGTGACAGCCTGACTACGTTGTTTTCCTGTATCCTGACGTCGGCTTGTTTATTATTTATCCTGATCTGAATCCTGACCTCGACTATCCTACTCTCCGGAATCCTGACCTCGGCTTGTATGAACTGTTCTGTCCTGGAGTCCTACCTGACCACGGTGTCTCCTTACTACTTGTACGTGACAGAATCAGAAGGCCATCATGAGACCCGCTTCGGTGGGACTTCAAGGTCCGTGTGAGGCTCGGCTGGATGAGATGGATCATCGTCTGGATCAGTTTACCCAGGCATTCCAGATCCTCCTTCAGCGCACTGATCCCGGATTACCAGCGCATTCTCCAGTAGTAGCACCTCCGCCAGCGTCCCTTCCGGCTCCAGTCTCCATGGTTCATGCTCCTACGAACCTTCCGCCGCCACAACGTTATGGAGGAGATCCTACTACTTGTCGTGGTTTCCTTAACCAATGCGAAATTCATTTTGAACTTTCTCCTTATGCCTTTGCTTCTGACCGGGCTAAGGTGGGATACGTAATTTCGCTCCTGACCGGCAAGGCCCTGGCATGGGCTTCACCTCTGTGGGAGAGAGACATTTCGGTGGTTCGTTCCTACTCCGAATTTGTGTCTGCACTACGTTCTGTATTCGACGTTCCAGGCAGGAGTTCAACTGCTTCGTCCTCTCTTTTCAATATTCGCCAAGGGGAACGTTCTCTGATGGACTATGCTATAGAATGTCGCACCCTAATGGCTGAAGTGGATTGGACTAATGAAGCACTGATTGCAGCCTTTTTGCACGGGCTATCAGAGACTTTAAAAGACGAGATTGCTGCTCGAGATCTACCGTCTGACCTAGACTCTGTAATAGCTTACGTCACACAGATTGATCTTCGACTCCGCGAGCGACAGGCACAGCGGGACGGCTTGAAAGCACGTGACAGAGGAGTTCGTCATCTTGTGCGTGCTGTTCCCCAGCCCATACCACCACCTATGAATTCCTCCGCCTTTGAGGAATCCATGCAACTGGGGGTTACCCATTTGTCGGAGCATGAGAGGTCCAGGAGACACAGAGAGGGGCTCTGTTTGTACTGCGGCACGGCAGGACATTGGGCAAGTTCTTGTCCTAAGAAGTCGGGAAACGCCAGCACCTAGAGTGGTTCAGAGGACCTGCTTTGGGTGTGCTGGGTATGTCCTCTGACACAAGTAACACTCGGATGACTGTTCCGATTCGGGTGTCCTGGTCTGCGGGGTCTGTTTGCACAGAGGCCTTCCTGGATTCGGGTGCTGCTGGGAACTTTATCGATGCCGGTTTCTGTGACCAACAGCGTATTCCCACAACGCTCAAGGACATTCCTGTGAGACTCGAGGCCATTGACGGCAGACCTCTTCATCCTGCCCAGGTCACCCATATCACTACACCGGTGACACTCTCCGTGGGCATGATTCATAATGAGACGCTTCAGTTCCTGGTTATCTGCTCTCCCTCTACTCCAGTCATTCTGGGCTTTCCGTGGCTACAGACGCACAATCCCACCATCGATTGGACTACTAGAGAGATTACCTCTTGGAGTCGAACGTGTGAGGAGCATTGCATCAAACCAGTCAAACTGGCCAGTATGTCCTCTGACTCGGAGACCGTTACTACAGCTCTTCCCAGACAATACCAGGAGTTTGCGGATGTCTTTGACAAGAGGGAGGCAGAGAAGTTGCCCCCACACAGACCGTATGATTGCCCGATTGATCTCCTTCCAGGTACTATGCCACCCAGAGGCCGGGTCTATCCGCTATCCATTCCTGAGACCAAGGCTATGGAGACCTACATCGAGGAGAATCTCAAGCGTGGCTTCATCCGTCGGTCTACATCTCCTGCTGGTGCCGGGTTCTTTTTTGTTAAGAAGAAGAATGGAGAGTTGAGACCGTGCATTGATTACAGAGGGTTGAATAAGATCACAAGAAGTAACTCCTACCCGATTCCCCTCATCTCCGAACTATTCGACAGGTTATGAGGGGCTACGATCTTTACTAAACTGGATCTTCATGGGGCCTATAACCTTGTCCGTATCTGTGCCGGTCATGAGTGGAGAACTGCGTTCAATACGCGCTCCGGACACTATGAGTATCTAGTTATGCCGTTCGGATTATGCAACGCCGGGCGGTGTTTCAGGACTTTATCAATGACTGTCTCAGAGATTTCCTCCAGCAGTTTGTCATGGTCTATTTAGACGACATCCTCATTTACTCTACAGACTTGCCTTCTCATCGCGAACAGGTCCGTCGTGTACTGTCCCGTCTTCGGCAACACGGACTGTTTGCTAAATTAGAGAAGTGCGTCTTCAAGACTCGCAAAGTGACGTTTTTGGGGTACATTATCACTCCTGAGGGGTTCGACATGGATCCATCTAAAGTTCAAGCAATCAAGGACTGGCCGCAGCCTGTGAGCCTCAAGGCTCTTCAACGTTTCCTTGGATTTGCCAACTATTATCGGCGTTTTATTCGTAACTACTCCAAGATCGTTGCACCCTTAACGGACTTGACAAAGAAAGGTGCCAAAGTCATGGAGTGGTCTTCGGAGGCAGTGTCTGCATTCACTATTCTCAAGGAGAGATTCACGTCTGCCCCGGTGCTACGGCATCCCGACCCGCATCTACCGTTTGTCCTGGAAGTAGATGCTTCGGAATCTGGGGTTGGTGCCGTTCTCTCTCAACGCGCATCATACAGCGGACCGCTGCACCCTTGTGGGTACTTCTCTCGGCACTTTTCTGCGGCTGAGAGGAACTATGACATCGGGAATAAGGAGTTATTGGCTGTCATCCTGGCTTTGGAGGAGTGGCGTCACCTGCTGGAGGGAGCCTCTTTACCTACCTTAATTTTGACTGATCATAAGAACCTCCAGTACATGGAATCTGCTAAATGCCTCAATCCGCGCCAGGTTAGATGGGCCTTGTTTCTCTCCCGATTTCCGTTTGTGTTGACGTATCGTCCAGGCTCTAAGAACACCAAGGCGGATGCATTGTCCCGTATGCACACGCGACCAGAGGAGGAGAATGGGGAACCTGAACCCATTATTCCCCCTGCCAAGGTCATCGCTGCCATTCATCTACACGGGTATACTCCCCTGCTGGATCGTATTTCTTGCTCTCAAGGACAAGCTCCGCCCTCCTTACCTCCTGGGAAACTATTTGTGCCTCCTAGCTTACACACCCTTGTGCTACGCACGCTTCACGGCGCTAGAACCTCGGGATATTCTGGAGTGGCGCACACCAAGGACCTGATTTCTCGAGCTTTTTGGTGGCCCCACTGGGGCAGGGACACTACAGCCTTCATCCATTCATGCACCAAATGCGCTGTCCTGTGAGCTGATTGGAGAGACGAGGATCAGCTCACTCCTGTTTGAAATTTTGTCGGCTGCGCGGCAAAAACGAAGATTCTTCGATTCTTCGTGGTTGTGAGTCTTCGTCTTCTCCTACGTTTTGCCGGCACTATATTCTCTTCGGCGTGTCTTCGGAACGAACAAAAAAATGGCCTCTTAGTGCTCGTTTACATGTTCGCCCGAAGACGAATGCGCAAGTCTAGTTACTACCCATTTCTGGTGTAACAGTTGACAAATAATTCTTGACAGCAGGTTTTGTACTATGCAACACCATATTGTCTGTGCTAACCCCACCAGTGCTCTCACCCCCTTTTCCCATAGCTAGACCCCCTTCCCAGTCTACTCTAGCTAGCACTTCATTTCTATCTTTATCCTCCCCCCAGAACCTAGTTTAAAAGATCCTCAATTCCCCTAGCCATCCTCTCCCCTAGCACTGCAGCCCCCTCCTCATTGAGGTGAAGTCCATCTCTGCTGTAGAGTCTGTAGCCGACTGCAAAGTCTGCCCATTTCTCCAAAAACCCAAATCCCTCTTTCTTACACCACGCTCTTAGCCATGCATTGATCTCCCTAAGCTCCCGCTGTCTCCCTGAAGTAGCGCGTGGTACTGGTAATATTCCAGAGAACATTACCTTGGAGGTCCTTTGCCTAAGTTTCTGACCTAGTGCCCTAAAATAATTTTTAACGACCCCCCACCTGCCCTTAACTATGTTGTTTGTACCCACATGTACTACGACCGCTGGATCATCTCCAGTCCCTCCCAAAAATCTGTCTACCCGGTCCACAATATGTCGAACCCAAGCAGCCGGGAGACAGCATACTGTTCGGCATCTGGGCTCCTGGCGACAGATTACCCTATCAACCTTCCTTATAATTGAATCCCCTATCACCAGCACCTGTCTAGCTTTCCTAGCCTTCTGGCTCCCCACTATGCTGGAGAGGCTACTCTCCTGGCTGCTAGGAGAGTCAGCCTGCCCCAGAAATGCTTCCTCTGAGCTGGTCTCCCCTGAGGTTAGAGCTCCATTTCAGGGTGAGGACTTTGTCTATCTATCTATCCCCTAGTTTCGGAGTAGACAGAGAGGTAGCAATTGTGGATTTGTTTTGACATGGTTTCCTTTGGAGTTTGTTTACAAACTTCTCCTTAATGGGAGACAGCAGAAATGGTGGTGCACCAGGGAACAACAATTGTATCACAGGGTCATTCCAATTAAAAATAACTTAAAACCAAAATTCAAAACAGTCTCAGAAGCAGCAGGATAGACAGCTAAATTGTACTCATTAGCCAGGGCTGTAGGCTACTATTGTTATGAGATCTTTCCACATTCAGAGGATTACGCAGCATTCTGCACCATCAGCAAAGAGAGATGGCTCCAGACCCCTTACACAGGCAGTCTCTTTAGTATGTAACAATATTATAGGGTGCAGAGTCAGCTAGGTATCACATTCAGACGTAGCAAAATATAATATTTCTTGACAAAAGCACTAAAACGGGAACTGCAGCAACTAGAATTCACCACTATACCAGAGGAAAATAAGGATCAGTGATGATTTCAATTAATTCGATGCGGCATATGAAAGGACCTTCAAGAGAAAGCAGCCAGCCAAAAAAACAGAAAACAGAGAAATGAAAACAGTCCAGCTCTAGGATCCGCTCCACTTTTCGTTTTGACAAATACAAACAGTGGACACAATCATACCACACAGCTGTACCTGGTCCTGTCTGCTTAAATGGTTTCTGCAGGGGCCAGATGGCAGTAAGGTCACGGCAAGAGTTTTAGGACCCCCCACGCCACCTCTCTCCGTGCGTCGCTCCGCTATGCCAGTGAGGGTCTGATTAGCTATGGAGAGGGCCATGGCAGGTACACTCAGCGTTGTTTCTCCAGGCTGGTATGTCCCACACCCAGAGAGCTCATGTAAAACACGTGGATCATAATCAGAGATAAGAATATTTAAACATTTTGTGTGCTTGGTGCAAAGACATTAATCCGAAGCATTCTAATCAAATTCAGGGTAAGTTCTAGGGTCGAGCATAGTAGAATGAATATGTAAGTCTGCATTTGTGTAACAATATGGCTACCCCCTGGCTTTCTATGACATGTGTATCCAATAATCCTTTAATGTAAAATCAGAGTTTGTCTTCTAGTGGGGTTTTTGTAACATTATGGTCTGGGGTTCTGGTGTACGCAGGTAGCTTAGGATTTAAGCCCCACAATGTTCCGAGATAATAACTGTATTTATTTTTGTATTAGGGTGGGAGGTGGGACAGTATTCTTGTGGTCACCCATCCCATGTATCTGTTAGAATACCGGCATGGTGACAGTGACAATATATCCCAGCTTCTCAGGAAGAAAATTTGAAATGTGCAGACATATACATCAGCAGTGTCGCCCATGTGGAGTAAACTAAACTAACCCTGTAGTACAGTAGTAAGGACAAATTAAAAAACTTTGGTAATGAAAATCGAACATAAGGATGATTTAAAAGTCACTCAAGTCTCGAAATTTGGCATGGGTGAAGAACTCTTCCCGTTGCTAGAATGTTCCTCTGGAGGATGACTATCCTCATGGTTTGTTGAAGAAATATAATATGTCTAGTTGCCGGAGGTGACATTAAGCTTAGCCGGTTAGAGCATGATAAAGCAACTCTTGTAATCCACCAACTGTCTGCATACCGTAAGAATTCCTTCCGTTTGGTGGCCACCATGGCAGAAAAGTCCTGGAAAATCAAGATTTGTATTTGTTCATAGTACATTGCTGATTTGTTCTATTATGCCTAAAGTTGAGTAATTTCAGTATAATTGGTCGTGGATAATTGTTTGTAGAGGATCTTTCTGGACCCATTCTGTGTGCTTTCTCTATTTGAATTTAGTTGTAATGCTTCTGATATTCATTTTATAACATAGTGATCAAGTGTTGTGATTTGACAGATTCGGAAATTCCTATTATCTGCAAATTATTGCACCTTGCCCAATTTTCTAAATTGGTGAATTTCACGTTGCTTTTTGTGTTGGGACATTTCACTCTGTATTCCGGTTATATGATCATCTTGGTAATTTTGCCTTTGTGCCAAGGCCACCAACTGTGTGGGGTGGATATTCAACTTTGGCAGCATCCCTTTAATGATAGTCTGAAAGTCCAGTAATCTACTCCATCAACTGAGAGGTGTCCTGTGAAGTCCTGTGTCACCCTCTGAATAGTCCATCAGGGGGATCAGGCATTTTTTTTGCATATTTTTCCATTGTAGTGTCAATTTAAAGGATGTTAGTACCAATGGTTGGAACTCACTATATATATATATATATATATATATATATATTGCTTGGCCTACATCGTGAAATTGAATAAGCAACACCACCGCTGCGTGACAGGAGAAAAATCAAGTATTTATTCAGCAGAAAAGTGTCCCAGATGGGAAGCAGATCACACTATATATATTTTATAGCATGTAAGTTTGGAGCAAAAGATACATGCTCAGGGGATTTCCATTTAAATAAATTGACTAGGTAATATACTCCTAATACAGTAATCAATCATTGTTATCATCCAGCATGTAAGTTGTGCTAGGAAGAGTAAGTGTGTCAAAAACTTGTCATCATGAGTGATTTAAAAATCCCACGCCAACTAAGCTCAAGTGTTAGTATTTAGAAGATAACTGTCCCGCTCCCGTTCGGAGCGCGTTGCCCGAGTACCCGTTGCGACGGGATCTCATACGGAGCGTGTCGCCCGAGTACCCGCGGCGTCATGGTCCCGTCCGGGACACATCGCCCGGGTGCTCGTGGCGTCTCGCTCCGGTGAGGAGTGCTTCTCCCGAGTACCCACGAGTAGCGGGTACTCGGTACTTACCCCTCCAGGACCGATGCCGCAACGGTGTGTCTTCATACTTTCTCCATTCTTTCATGTGAACCGCCGCACAATGATAGACACCCACGGCATCATACACCACGCCCTCCTTCAGCTTCTAGTCTCCAATGGAGGAGACGGAACGTCCATTGGACGGCGTCACTGATGGGGGCGGGACATAGAAGGGCGGCTGGTTTAAAAACTGAGCACTGATACCTGTTCAGTGCTCAGTTGTTCTTACAACTAGCTGTATGTTTACCTGTTGCCAAAACCTTCTCTGCCTGATACCCGGTGCCGACCTCTGCTTGCCTTGTGACCTTGTTGACCTCTCTGTTCCTGACCCGGATTGCCTGACCCTTCTCTGCCTGATACCCGGTGCCGACCTCTGCTTGCCTTGTGACCTTGTTGACCTCTCTACTCCTGACCCGGATTGCCTGACCCTTCTCTGCCTGATACCCGGTGCCGACCTCTGCTTGCCTTGTGACCGCGCTCTCCTGCATCCTGGTTTCCTCACCTGTACCAACGTAATACAACAACTGACGATCCGCCGCTACATGCTCGCGGCACCCGACCAGTACCTCTTCTGCCTGTGTGGCGCCGACATTGTGGTTAGCCGCCGCGGGCATGTCGGCCGGGATCGGGTGTACGATCGCCGCTGCCTGTCCACGGTGGCTGTCTCCTTCCTCTCCTGCCTGTGTGGCGCTTCCGCGTCATTCGCGGAGGTACCACAGGCAGGAGGGTTTGTTTTGTTTCGTTGCCATCGCGACGACGCTTCTCTTGCGCCGGTCGCGATGAAGTCATCGTACCTGCTCTCCCGCCATTGGTCCTATTTAAACTTCCTGGTCCTGTGTTTCCTTGCCCGTTCAACGAGTCCATATCATTGTTCTCGGGGTGTTCTCGGGGTGTTGACACGCCAGCAGCCGGACATGGAGGAGTGACCCAAACCATAGATCTGATACAAAGATCGTTTTGGTGGCCCACTCTACGCAACGATGTCCTTCGGTTCATTCGTTCCTGTACTGTTTGTGCCAGAGCTAAAAGCACCAGGAACAAGCCGGCTGGTTTTCTATGCCCACTCCAGGCTCCTACAAAGCCCTGGACAGACCTGTCTATGGACTTCATCACTGACCTCCCAGTTTCGCAACATTACACCACTCTTATGGTGGTGGTGGACAGGTTCACGAAGATGGCCCACTTCATCCCAACCAAACGCTTGCCGTCGGCGGATGAAACAGCCTCTCTTTTTCTTCGCCACATATTTCGTTTACATGGAGTACCAGAGACTATTGTGTCAGACAGGGGGACGCAATTAACGTCACGAGTGTGGAAAGCCTTCTGTGACATACTCCACATCCACCGTTCTATGTCCACGTCATTCCATCCACAAAGCAACGGCCAAACGGAGCGTACCAATCAAACGCTAGAACAATACCTCCGTTGCTACACCACCCATCTTCAGGACGACTGGTACGATCTGCTACCCATAGCCGAATTTGCGTACAACAACCATATCCACTCCTCAACGTGTATGTCCCCCTTCTTTTCAGTGTATGGATTACATCCCTCCATGCTCCCTGGTTCCCCAATCCCTAGCGTTGTCCTTTCTATGACAGAACGGATAACGAAAATACTCGAGACGCACAAGATGTTACGTAATACCCTCTCGAAAGCTCAAGAACGATACAAAGCACAAGCAGACAGGCTTCGCTCCCCTGCTCCTATCTACAAACCAGGCGACAAGGTGTGGCTTTCAACCGTCCATCTGAAACTGTGCTGTCCCACGAAGAAGTTGGGACCCAGATACATAGGTCCTTATGTTGTGACGCGCACGCCCTCATCCGTGACTGTCGAACTACGACTACCTCCAACGATGAAAATCCATCCCGTTTTTCATGGTTAGGTCAATCGCTCCCTGTTGTAATGTGCTGACAGTCGCTCAAGGTAAAATGGCAGGTATAGTGGTGTTATTTCCCCCAAATTCAGAGTTAGATATAGGGAGCAGGAGCTTATGTTATTTGCATCCGCCTCAGTTGGCTCTGCCACAGAAGTCCCCTTACTAAGCATTGTAGAGAATGTCCAATAACTACAGAAGTACATCTTTAAATAACCGTCATGGTAATTAAAATGCCTGAAAAAATAGGGAGGCAGTCAGTGAGATAAAATGCTAGGTGTGCCATTTGCATGTTATTCAAGCAAAAAACCCATAACAAATAAAAATGTATATTGGCATTAATGTATAGGAAAGCAGTTAACGCCGTTACTGTTGGTAAGCTACATTGTGGAGTAAATAAGTGATTAATAGGTTAAGAATTCCAAGGAAATAATCTCAGTCTCTGACATTCAAATCCTTGACCCAAAAATGATGATCAGGAAAGACTAATGACATGCTTACATGTGAAGCATGGGGGGGGGGGGGAGAGAAAAGCAGTAATACTGTATATATAGGCAATAAATATTTTCAAAGTCAATGCTAATCTCCAAAGACAAAGTAGCAATGAGACTATGAGGTGGTAATATTCTAGCCTAAGAATATGCAGTAAACCACAAAAAGTAAAGTAATTCAGAAAATAGTGTGTATAATGATTTCAAGCAATAAATGAAACAACTGATCATCAATCCAGTCTTTCTGGACTTTACTTGTTGACTATTAAGTTTCTAATACATGATGAATAACATATTTCTTATCAGTCAAGTTAAAGTTTAATTCGACGCATGCCCTCTCATAGTAACAAATGCAACAACTTTCATCTTCTCTGTGAGTGCATGTGACTTTAACAGGTTAATAGTGGGTCCTGAGGTTTCCTGCTTAATGGTTTAATTTCTTTTAAATTTCTTTGTTATATTTATAAAAGGGGAACACTCATAACACTCATAACCCCCAAGGGGATTGCAAGGTTTTAAACCACACCTAAGTGCCTAGTTGTTTGTGCCTCCTTTAATAGCTAGCAGTCTGTATAACAAAGCCTCGTCCAGTTCCTTGTCCAGACTCCTGGATGTTGACTCCTTACTGTATCTGACACTGATTCCAGTTCTTGATTCGGCTGTGCTATTTTATCCTGGTCACTAACATAGTTTTCTGCCAGAGTCCTACTAAGCCTTGGTGTACAGATGCCATTGTTTCACTCTCATTGGACTGTGGTGCACAAGAGTCAGGTAGAGGCGACTCTTTAATATGTATACTACTTATGTATTAAGTTCTCCTATCCATATTTACATAAATAATATGATCTCTACAGACAAGATATCACAATAACTAGTAATGAATTTGTAGAAATCTAGACCTGATCCACGACACTGCATCAAGCTGCACCCTCACCTTGACTTAACCCAATCCTCCAATCTTCACAGTGTATTATTGTGCAAAGTGCGTATAAGATCACAAGTAAAGAATGCTGCTTTAAAATGAGCTGCTTTAAAATGAAATCTTTGATTTACTATACCATCCCCAACTATCCTTGGACCTGTCAATCTAGGTCTAGACTTAACCTTCCTAGAGTTCCATATTTATCTCCAGATAACCTCTCTATACATCTGATTTATAAATATAACCCATCAAGTCTCCTACCATTTTTAACTGCTAAGAATTTTTTATATAAAATCCCCTTGGAACTTTTATTATTGTTTAATGTACTTTTTCCCATTACAGTTTGTAATAATAACCTCTTAGTATATGTATTCCAATTCCTTTTTAATCTTACATTTTTTAATGATTGAGCCTCTCTGCCCTCGAGATACAACTTAAACTATTTTACCGATCTTATGTTTTCACTGAATGATGGATTTTTCACATCACTGATATCTGGCAACAAGTGTCTCATACACAACGGGACAGATGTATGTGAGGTTTTGAATTAAGAGAGTGTCCGAGCATTTGATATCATTCAATATTCACTGGGAAGATCGTTTCAGATGATTGCTATGTGATAAGAATAGTAATTCTCTGTAGTGAGCAGTAAACGCTCTATAGGGTGGCTTGCAGAATGAAACCAGGTAGAAGTATTAGGCTCCATTAACCTTGCTGTTCCATTAACCTCCACTGCCGAAGTAACTTCTCCTGCTGATAGATCTGTGAGCGTGAAATTTTCAGCCTATAAATCAAACATGAGGAGGAGAAGAAAATGTATAACTCATCTGTCTTTTGGGGAAAACTAAAACACAAGCAGAGAATTGAAATTTTAAAGGGCTCGAGAGATTGTCAGAATGTTTTTGATTTAAAATAACACTGGAGAGAAATCTGTTAAACTTTCTGTACTATAGATGTTGGAACCACAAGATCATTGGATGCAAAATAAAGTCTTATATTTATTGTGCTTCCTTACATGTATACATTTAGAAATAGATGTGTCATGGATCAAAATAATTGGGGGCTCACTACGCTATTCATACAAAACCTGGAACTCTCTGGGTTTCACCTGAAGTCTCTAAATTAAGCACTGCCTGAGCTTCAGGATCATTCTGCTTTTTCTCCAGGGTGATGAAGGGGCATTTTCCTGTGCCCGCTCCTGGCCCAATTACCCTCCCACACTCATATAAGTCTAAGCATTTGGGGCTAGCCCTGCCTGTGTACATGACTAGCCCTGCCTATTGCATGGATAACCCCAACCTACCACTAAGCCACTCGGTCAGAAGAGGGAGAGCCTGACCGGTGATGTTTGGAATTAAGCTTATTTATACCAGATATTTTTGGGGCTATGTATATAAAAATATTATTGTGCTCATATCACTATATAGCCACCAATGGAATTTTCCAGCTGATTGAACCATTTCCATTTTTGGTATGGTGCTAAAACCAAATTCGAAGTTTTGTACAGAATCATTTTCTTTACATATAATACTGTAACGGAACCCTCCATCACCAGGGCCATTGGAGAGGCCTGACAGCCAGCCTCCTCCCAACCCACTATGGGTCCTGACTTTGTAAAGACTTGTGTGGCTACCCCCAGCAGTATATCATCCCATCACTTGCTGAGGGGATTATCTTGGCAGACAGCCAGGATCTGCAAGCACGGTTTGACCACCATTGTTTTACTTTAATGTTGTATAAGTCAGCCCCCCCCCCCAGTTCCACCAATACAGACATTTACCCCGGCCAAACCCTGGAACTGATGTTGGCCAGTAATATATAGTGGAGGTTGGGACCCTATTGTACTGTTAATCCCTTTACTGCCCCTGTTGTCTCTGGGATGCAGATTAAGGGGGCCGTATGTATCCCAATATCTTGTTTTATGTTAATGTATGTTTTGCTGGATATATCCAGCCCTGTGTGTCTAAAATAAAGTAGTCTTCGTTTTGGTTATACTCTACACTGAGTCTCGGCTAGTGACTGGGAAACCGGGGAAAGAGTGTGTTGTCCCAGGCTAAGGGAGCACAAGTCAGTGCAGGTAGTCGGTCGGACTAGCCAGATCCGTGACAAATACCATTTGTGTTTGCCAAATTACCATGCCAATGATGGTTGGGGTGCCAAAAGATCGCTATATTTAACACCTAAAGGTATTTCTTGGAACACTGAAAACTGAAGTCCTTTCTTCCCTGTCATTTCTTCGTTTCTTGGTCCTCCACATTTTGTAAGCCAGACTCTGGAAGACATTAGTTTGGACAGTAGTTTACACAAATTAACATATTTTTGCAGTTTATTCTACATTAAAAAATTATTTTTTACTCACGTGTTATAACACTCTCCCACACTCCCACAGTGCAGAAATGCTTCTTTCTCTTTCATTATTCTTGCCTCTCAGAACACCCCTGCAAAAGGGCGGAGCCATGGGGGTCAACCGCTCCCCATTTCCTCCAACTGGAGGGAAGGTGTGCCTGGAGGCTCCATTCCTTTTGCAGAAGCGCGCCGGGAGGCCTGGTTCATATAGAAGCAGACAAATAAATAAGACAATGGGGGAAGAAGATAAAAAAGAAGACTGAAGAAGACGTAACAGAAGCAGTGGAGCTGTGAGAAAGAAGACAGAAAAGCGGATCGAGGGAGACTCAGCCGGCACAGACTTTACAACTCATGCTGCACTCCCCCATGCTCCCCTGCTATTCAGGGCACCCGGTTACACCATGACTCCTATCATTTTACAGAAGGTCAGACACAGATGGTAGTACAGCATGACTCCTACCATTATATAGTGAGCCAGACACATGCAATGGTACAGCAGAACTCCCATCATGGCAGCCTT
Organism: Sceloporus occidentalis; assembly: GCA_023333645.1. Taxonomy (NCBI): domain Eukaryota; kingdom Metazoa; phylum Chordata; class Lepidosauria; order Squamata; family Phrynosomatidae; genus Sceloporus; species Sceloporus occidentalis. The sequence goes on along the minus strand of JALMGF010000071.1, from coordinate 4,845,044 downwards.
AAACCATGGAGCATCAGGATATGATGCCATGCCCCAGTGCTCAGCGGCGCAAAGAGGGTGGCAGGTGGAGCTGCTTTGGGTTAGGCCTAGGAGCCTGCCAAAAGTAGATCCTCCACTGCTTGGTATTGAGTGGAATTCTTTTGATTTTTACAGAACAAAGTATTACAACACATTAAAGAATTTTCCCATGCTATGTAATGTAAAGTAGAAAAACTGATAATACGTATATAATATATGGATAATAACCATCACATATAGTTACTGAAGCATTGGTTTTCTATGACCTATAGGACAGTTTTCCTACATAAATGAAAAATGCTGTTTGTATCTGTTCTTGTTTTTGTTATAGAACATGGTTAAAGAGTCTGATTGATTTACTATTAGAATATGCCCACAGCATGTGTGACAATTGTTCCTTTCTGTGGTACATGTCATGCTGATTGTAGTATTCTCTGGTGATATACAGCCTTAGTATGACAGAAACCTTGTTTCTTATTCTGTCTCTTCAAAACAGGGACAAAGGACCTTTCTGTCAACACTGTCCTTGAACAATCTTCCACTTAGAGAGGGTAGATTAATTAGCTTTTCCAGACTTTTTTGGGCTTGGCAAAAAGTGGAGCCCTGATGATGTACCTCTCTCATCATGGCCTGATTTATCTCTGAATCTACAGCTTTTTGCTGAACTGCAGAACAAAAGGAGAAAATGTCAATTTGTTTTAGGCAGCAACAGATCCCTGGAGACATCACAGAACCGTGAACATAAAGAAACTAGCAATAGCCTTTGTAATAAAAACAGATAATTACAAGCCATCTATTGATCTCAATTACAGCCAGTGGGGGCTGGTGGGTAATTCCAATGGGGGACCCCTTTAACCATAACTGCCCCTAAATTAACCATAAACACCCCATCAACCATAACTCTGCAACTGTATTTTGCTATATTTAATTGTGTGCCTTGTACATATTTTTTATACATTGATCAACTTTGTCAAGAAATGTACAGAAAACAGAATCAAAGTGCCTGCCAAAAGAGTTCTCAGCTAGAATTTGGCATGCTGAGTATTTCATTTAAAACTACTAATAAATGAACGATTTATCTGTATGGCTTTCACATAAAATATTACAGCAATAACTATCTTTATCATGACTACATAACATTTGATGCTCATAAATCAATCTGTTTCTGGTTAAATTGCACAAATAGGCAAATATTACAAAACCATGCGCCAAAAGGTTTCATGAAGATACATGTTGTATGTATAACAGTATAACATAATTATAACATATTTTTGTTAAAAAATAGGCCACATATTCTGCATTGCTTGTGCTTTTATGAAAGCACATGCAGCTTTAAGCAGGGCGAGCAAATTTTCCTTTCAACTAGGGTTGCTATTGGGGAATATATACAGTGCCACTAACATCTGTAGGGTAAGGAAATTCTTTGTGCTGGTCGCCATGGGAGTTCAGTTTAATATGGGTTTGATTTTGTCTTTGCCACCAGGGGCGTAACTAGACGCCTCAGGCCCGGGTGCGAGAATCTGTTAAGGGCCTCCCCACCCCCTCACCCCCCCCAAAAAACATGATTTTTACCCAACAATTTTTTTTCAACAGATTCAACAAATTCAATTTACATATTGAATCATATCTGTAAAAAAATCAAAGAAAAAGGGGCGCATGTACAAAGGGCATAATCCACGGGTGTCCAAGTTTTTTCTGCAGTGGGCCACTTCATCAGAATTGTATACGTGCGCGGGCCGCACTCATTTTTCACTGTGACAAAAAATATGGCCTTTAATAAAATATACAGATTAAAATAAAGTAAAATGACACAAAACCTTTACTCTTCCTCTCACTGATTTCTGGGCCTTGAAAGTTTTGCGACTACAAATTCAGGATTCCCTAGATTTATTCTAGGGATGAACTAAAATGAAAATTCTGGACCAAAACATTCAGGGTTCACTTAGCCAAAACCGAAAATGACCCCCACCTTTAAAAATAATAATAAAAACTCACATGTTTAATAAAAGTAGGTAACACACAATTGGACAAAATTAGCAATATGACTTGGCATGATAGGAGTGTGATTGCTAACAGCAATCACACTCCTATCATACCCAGGCAACCAGTAAATGCTGGTACCTAGGCATGATGGGACTGTGCTCGCTGTGAGCAATCACACTCCTCTAATGCCAAGTCAGCCAGTACATGCTGGTACAGGGTGGCTGTAAGTGATGTGCAGACCCCATACTGCTGGCAGCATCACTACACAAGGGGGGCAGCTAGCTAGGTTTCAGTATGTACTGGCTGACTTGGCATGATAGGAGTGTGATTGCTAACAGTAGTCACAGTCCCATCATGCCTAGGTTCCAGCACTTACACATCCATCCAGTAAATGCTGGAACCTAGGCATGATGGGACTGTGATTGCTGTTAGCAATCACACTCCTATCATGCCAAGTCAGCCAATACACGCTGGTACAGGGTGGCTGTAAGTGATGTGCAGACCCCATACTGCTGGCAGCATCAATACACAAGGGGGGCAGCTAGCCAGGTTTCAGCATGTACTGGCTGACTTGGCATGATAGGAGTGTGATTGCTAACAGCAATCACAGTCCCATCATGCCTAGGTTCCAGCACTTACACATCCATCCAGTAAATGCTGGAACCTAGGCATTATGGGACTGTGATTGCTGTTAGCAATCACACTCCTATCATGCCAAGTCAGCCAATACACGCTGGTACAGGGTGGCTGTAAGTGATGTGCAGACCCCATACTGCTGGCAGCATCAATACACAAGGGGGGCAGCTAGCCAGGTTTCAGCATGTACTGGCTGACTTGGCATGATAGGAGTGTGATTGCTAACAGCAATCACAGTCCCATCATGCCTAGGTTCCAGCACTTACACATCCATCCAGTAAATGCTGGAACCTAGGCATTATGGGACTGTGATTGCTGTTAGCAATCACACTCCTATCATGCCAAGTCAGCCAGTACATGCTGGTACAGGGTGGCTGTAAGTGCAGACCCCATACTGCTGGCAGCATCACTACACAAGGGGGGCAGCTGGCCAGGTTTCAGCATGTACTGGCTGACTTGGCATGATAGGAGTGTGATTGCTAACAGCAATCACAGTCCCATCATGCCTAGGTTCCAGCACTTACACATCCATGCTATCACACACACACACACACACACACTCATTTATTCATATAATCATTCATTCACAGATTCATTCCCTCAATCACACACACTCATTCAAACACCCTCCCCACCCCCTTACCTGCACTGCAGCTCCTCGATGCCGCTCACAGACTTCAGCAGGGGGCGCGGCCTCCCTCTGCCTTCTCTGCTAAAGCACAGAGGAAGTAGGATGTCACGTGAACTCCGCTTCCTCTGTGCAGTCCAGAAGACCCTCCCACAAGTAAGTAGCAGGGCTTGAGGTGCGGCTCGCGTAAGATCGGTTGCCCTGGCGGCCGCATGTTGGACGCCCCTGCCTTATTTAAAAAAAAAAAACGGAAAAAAGATTTCGGGCGGCCCCTGGGCTTGGGCCCCCCTGCCGCCGGGGCCCGGTCGCAGTCGCGACCCCTGCGACCCCGGTAGTTCCGCCACTGTTTGCCACCCAAAGATCTTAAAAATATAGCTTCTATGTCATAAGAGGGAGAATAAGTTCTTGGTGAGCAGAGGGCATTACTTTGCATGCAGCACACATTATTGAGCCACAGTCCCTGCACACCCTTTCAAGACTGAAGAAGTCCATTTTGCAGCACTTGAAAAAAAGATCTCATAGTAGAAGGTAGTATCACTGATCCCATACATAACATGTCTGTGTGATCTACAGCTGTTCCAATGGAAACATTACATTGACCTCATCATATGATGGTTTGGAATTTGCTGTTTCTTGTTTAACATATTAACTAAGTATTTGCATATTTCTGTCAAGCGAGCGTACACAGCATGAATCTATGTTACATGTGTAGGTTAGTTTTAAACCGGAATAAAGGTAGCCTTGAAACAGAGGGAAGTTGTTTTAATTTTATTTGTGTGTTACATACAAGTCTTGCTATGTATATCGCCCTAACAGGGTCTGTTTATGTAGATTTACAAATTCATAATAAGTCCTCAGTAAGACAACTGTAAGCATAGTTATCCATAAAGTAGCAGTACATTTTTTAGCATTAGTCCAATCAAGATTGCACTTTTTGATTTTGTTGTTTTGGTTTTCTAGAGGTTTTCACAAGGATATATCAGCTCAAGGGAAAAAGAAAAATATTTTGCAAGCTGTCTAAATGGGTCGACAGTTTAAGGAGTCAGGAAACCAGAGATTAGAACTTCCTGTTTAAGATCTGGATGCAGAAATACAGCATAATACTCAATATTCATAGAGTAGCTGGATAGATATGGAGGATTTCAGAGGATGGTTAGGGAGGTAAAGAATGAAAAGAAAGTAGAATACGTCACTTTTAGAGTGATACAGATTTGTAGTGTCTCCCGTTATTATACCTATTAAAGTAGGTATGTGGATGGTAAGCCTAATTATTTATAAGCTACTGATGATTTTCCAGGCACATAAATTAAGGAAGGACACCTCTACCTCTAGGAGATGCAGGAAAGAAGAAACAAACTATATACAGTTAATGTGCACTACATCTCTCTCACAGCTATGTTGTGTATAGCTACATTTCTGCATTATTATTATGTTTTAGTACATTGGCATAAATACATTGAATGGGTATGACAAAACTAAAAATTGACTACTAAGAAAAAATGGTATAATATAATGATATAAGGCCCCTGATCACAATCTAGAGGATGTTTCTTTTGCCCCTGCCCTATGGTGCAGTAGGTGTAACACACATGGACCCACAGTTATGAAACTGTAGGGGTTGCAGTGGATGAGCATATAACTGAAGGTAGTGTTTCCCTAGCTTTTCTGCTAATGTCATATCCTGGTTACCTGTTCAGAAGGACACATGTGGGTATAACATACCATGGAAGCTGTGCCAACTTGACACAGAACTCTCCAGTGCAAATGGGATGGTTGTGGAGGTTATAAATTTCTATTTTAACCAGCCCATTGAACAGAGCTAGACTAAGGAGCGTGATCACCATACCTGGGAACTCTCCTGTGAACTCTCCTGCTCCCTGCCCATTTTCCATTTAAATGGGGGTGTTTCCCACCTGGCCGCGTCCCGTAAGGGAAGGCTCTGAGTAGCCGGAGCACAGAAGTTCCCAGGTATGGTGATCGCTCAATAAGGATATTTGCCCCTGGTACAGGTCAGAGGGGCCACCCTCCCCGAGACCTTCCACCCTACAATAGAAAGGAATTGTCCTGAAAAGGACAATTCAAGCCGGATCGCTGGAGATAAGCCAAAGTCAGAACGTAGCCGGGTCAGAACCAAAAGCACTCTTTTGCAAAGCCAAATCACAGCACAGTAGCCAGCACAAAAACTGAATAAATTACCAAAATAATGCAGGAATGATACAGATGTGTTACACCAACAAAATGGAGCCATACATGTGCACCCCTACGACATCCTAACGGCGTAGCGGATACACACTGCGGGAATCAGCTACCTCAGAAGACTCAATGAAACTTTGCCAGCGGCTCTCCAGGGACAACCCTGTTTCAAGAAGAGCAGACTGGCGATAGGTATGGCATGGAGGTGCCCCAGTATGGAGATAAGTCATGACAGGCCTGAAATATGAGAATTGGTGCTAAGTAGAATAAGAATTATGGGTCTGCTTTGCCTCATTAGTGAATTGTATTTCTGTTTTATTGTTGCTTCTATTACCATCATTCACTTCCTTAAAGTGAGTCAATTAGAAGAAAAAGCTTCAAAGAACAATGAATTATAAAAATAATCAGTTAAACATTTTGATCATCACTGATTCAGCTCATTTAGAAATCCCCCATATAAAAATGTATGTTTTGCATTATTTTAGTCATAAAACTACTGAAAGCATGAATTCTTGTATATTAAATATGTCACTTTTAAATCATGCATTACTTAATAGTGCGTGGAAATTGTAAGTAATCTTTCATATGGAATTTCTCTTTAACCTGTTATCCTGCAAGGATATGCTCATTTCATGATATTACTTTAAAACCATGAGTCCCGGTGAAATGTATATTTAATTTATGGACTTTCCTACACAAACTCAGAAGGCAACAGGGAATTGAATTCTATTTATTAATCCAGGAGATGTGTAATGTTTAGTTAAAATCATGATCCATCCAGTATGTGGGAGGGACAGACACACTGATAGACTTGGTAGCAATTAATAAAAAGCATGCATGTAGGCACAATAACTATGGCTAAACATAATCCTTATTTTAAAAACTTTAATCCTATTTTTTTCCTGGCGCCACTTCTTTCTCTTGGTACCTGGGTATCTAACAAAACAAGATTTATACAAACTTTATTTTTAACGTGTATGTATTCACACAAATCATAATGAGGCGTGACTCCAACAAAACAGATAAATACAAATGGCAAAAGCATCAAAATTTCGGTAAGATTTGTCATTCGTTTACAATTAGCCACTGCTATTTTGGTGGCAGTACTGCAGGGGATATCCTGTCCTCCGATGAGGCACAGACGCTGCGATCTCTATGCACGTTTATGAGGACCTGCATAGAGATCACAGTGTGATCGGTGCAGGGGGATCGCGGGGAGGGGCGTGAGAAACCATGTCTCTCACCCCCCTCCCGTCCTGAAACAGAGAAGGAGAAAAAAAAACGTTATTCATAATAATAATAAAAAAAATCATTAAAATAATAATATAAATAATAATAAAAAAATAATAATGTGAGCTAAGGGATGTCATTGGTACATCACTGGCATGTTTAGGAGGTCCCTAAGAGGACCTCTAACCACTTTGTAAAAAAAAAATATATATCTAAAAAATAAAAAAAAATACAAAAAAAATACAAAAAAAAATCGGTTTTTTTTCTAATTTACGCTAGTTTTTATTAAATTTCTCATTCTAAAGTTTCTCCTTATTATCCAACTATGGTATCAAAAGAAAGCTCTATCTCTCCTTGAAAAAACAATATATAGTTTACATGGGTGCACTATTCACAGGAAAAGAGAATAATCGCTGAACAGACATAGCGCAAAAATGGCAAAATTGCTCTGGGACTTGAGGTACCAAAAACCCCTGGGATTGAAGGGGTTAAAGTCTTTTCCTAAATTAAGTTGTTTATTTAAGACAGTTGCCCCTTTTTTTGCTACCAGCCAAACCTCTAATTTGTGGGCTGCCCAGTATAAAACATTTGGAAAAGTCTATGAGAAGGAGTGATTTCAGTTTTCATGGCTTGGGCAGAGCTGGCGGCTTTTTGTTTGATTCAGAACTTGAACTACCATGATCTGCATGCAACAACAAGAGCAGCAGGACGAACATCCTCAATCTACTTCTGGTGCTAAAATCTTGTCCACCCCACCTACCAAAGTGAGTTGCAATCAAAGACTCACTGAGTGGTTATGTGCAGGTGTATTGGTCCGATCCAGGCCGAAGATACCTTGTAAGCTATTTTATGGTGAAGCACAGAATAAAACCACCACTACCAGTGTCAAAGTAAATAGTAAATAAGGTTGAAAAAAGACCTAAGTCCATCAAGTTCAACCCTTCTACCTAACCTTCTTATTCTTGATCCAAAAGAAGGCAAAAAACCCCTAATTAAGCTACTTTGAATTCTGCCATTAGGGGGGAAAAAATCCTTCTTGACTCCAAGAGGCAATCGGATTCCTCCTTGGATCAAGAAGCTCTAAAATATTAATGTTATTCTATTTATCACAGAACCACCCTGGTGTTACCACTACTACCCTTGGTTCTTCCACTAGTTAGTTATCCACTGGTGCTATCACTACCGCAAGCACTGCTAGCACTCCCCGAAGCAAAGATTTGCAGGCACTGTAAGATGATAGGAGGAGATCTATGTTTGGTCCAGAAGATAGTGTGGAACAAGAGGGAAGGTCTACTCTGCAGCACGAATGGGCCATACTCAGGAAAAGGCAGATCCACCAGAACATCATCTATGTCAGGACGTAGTTACCTGCTGGAACTTCGCCCTGGACATAATAGAGAGGATTCAAGAGAAGCAGCAGGCTCTTTACTCCATGTCCTCTGAGCAGAGCATTGAGGTGTCCAAGACATTGGGCAGAGGGGAATGGGCGTTAATAGGGCAGGTGGTGATGATCCTGAAGCCTTTTAGGGATGTGACCGAGAACTCAAGGCAGAGCACTGCCACCTTATGCTATATTTCCATACATAATTTATAAATACCTGCAAATACAGGGTTTGTATGTCTTATTCAGTTGATTAGGGCTGAAACAACTAATCGATAAAATCGATAATAATCGATAATGAAAATCGTTTTCATTATCGATTAGTCGAATCGATTTTTATCGATTATAAAAACAGGTTTTTTTCAGAGCAAATGCTCTGAAAAACTCCTCTCCTTATATAATCCGACCTCAAACAGAGATCGGATTATAACAATAGAATCCAGATCCCCCGCAACGCTGCAGGGGGCCTGGATTCCCCTCACTGTCGGCCGGTGGGTGTCCGTGCGATGCGCACAGACACCTTCCGTCTCTCCCCTCCACTTCCATACACCCCTCTGACTCCTCCCCCCTCCCATACACCGCTCTGCCTCTCTCCCGACTCCCTGGTGTTTTGTGAACCTCCGTTGCTGACAGGCACTTTCACTGCAGCTTCATAGAAGCCTCAGCATAAGTGAAGGTGAGTAACGGAGGCTGTCTGTGCACATCGTCTAGTGACCAAGAGACTTGGAGAAGCGACTCTTAACCTGGAGTCTCCCGGGCAAAATCTGCAAAGTTCCCAAGTATGCCCCCTGTGCTTTGTTTATGAATAGGGCCTCAGGCATAAGAATCCGTGCCCTTACCACCGGGAAGCTTAAGCATTTTTAAGACTCATGTCACAGTCACTTGTTTTAGGCTGGTTTCTTCTCATGTGTTGGCACTACTTTCCTATCAGTAAACTATTTATACAAACTTGCCTCCAGCTTACATTGCTGGAGCATTGTTTCATGGGTTCGTGTTTGCGTCATCGGTGGTCAGTGATATCATCTGATTTCTGATCCTGGTATGGACTTTGGTCCTTTATGTGACAGAAAAAAATAATATTTATTTAATTGTTTGACTGAAGTCACGTGCAAAAAGCACATTTTGAATACAACAACATTTATTTACAAAATTTGAGATCAACATTTAGGCCTAGATGCACAGAAGTGTCTCCATTAAAAGAAATCTCTCAAGTCCATGTGTTTTTGTGGAAACTTTCCAGTGTCTTTTAAACATGAATAGCCCTAACAGTTGAATAACAAATTAGGTTCCTCTCACTGAAGTGCATTCTCTTTGTACATATATGGCTTCACATAGAGACAGGAAAGCAAACCTCAGGGATAACACATTAAGCTGAATCAATCCAAGACTGCTTACTGGATTCAGCCAAGTGGTGCACTCAATCTCAGAGACTCCAATCTACTCCAAAGCAATTATGAAAAAATACAAGAGCAACACGGTCTCAGAGGCAGTACAAATTTAGTAAAGTGCCATGACTTAATCAAATGTGCTTGATCATTAAGCTCTAAGGCATGGAAGGCTTCAAGTGTTAACCTCTCTGTCTGTTTTAATGAAGTCATGGCAGTTTAATATATTTTTTTTTTCATGGTTGCCTTGACATAGATATCTGTGCCTATGGGAGTTAAAGATGTTCGCTGCTATTAAAGCTGGGTCAGCTTCTTCTTTCTCCGGGCAGAGGAGCAGCATTTGTCACTCTCCACCTATTTTCTATGTAGCCTACAGTTTGTAGTTGTCAGTCTATCCATTATTATTGTTGTTCCTACTACATCTGCTGTAAGACACATCAATGTGTTCCAATGTTGTATTGCACACTAACCTTAAATTTCTTTGGTCTTTGCTAATGGGACACTCCAGCCATCGCTTGCACTTTAATGCATATGATAGTTGAGAGGTCCTTGTTATGTGGTGTCCCACTGTGCAAGTGCATAGGGGAATCAACAGATTCTTCATTTGTCCCCTTCCACCAGCTTTGTTTCCTGGATGAGATGTGTTCAGCTAGCCTTATCTGCTAGAACATGATATACTTACTGCCATCCACCACCAACACTGGCTCATTAAATGTTAACAATACCCCCTCATACGTTACATTACATGTATTTATAAAGAGCCAGCAGATTCTGCAGCACTGTTACAGTCAGTAGAACAATTTAGAAAACCATACAATAACAAACTGGTACAAAGGAGTAGAGCGCCCTGCTCTTGCGAGCTTACAATCTAGTCGGTGCTACTGATTTTAGTGGTGACGCTTTCCTGTCACTGAATGGTGGTATAAAATGTCTGACAATGGAGGGAGTGGAAAGCTGCAGCTATTAGTTTCACGTGCACTTATTATTTAGGGGGTCTCTGGGACAATGGAGGCAGGCATCATTGGAACAGGTAAATGCCTCATAGGTCATTAAAGCAACAGGAAATTAAAAGCATGCTAATATAAACAAACACATGTCAAAATTAGGAAATGCAATTGAGATATAAAATGCTAAATTTGGAGCCATCTTTCATTCACAATTAGAGTACAGCCCCTAAATACACGCAAATCATATATATTTCTACAATGCACACACAGAAAGTAGTGTGCCCACCAAAATGCAAAGGACAGTGAATTGTGCAGGCAAACAAATATACCAACAATTTTTTTTTTAAATATTTTGTTGACTTAAATACAGACTCTTGCTGTCACATAACCTGATTTCAAGCAATATATCATAGAGCTCTGGGAAATACAAAATAACAGTCGGGGAGGGCTGTCAGCCTAAGGCCTGGGGGGCAAGTCTAGTCAAGTAGCCTGTTGCGCCACCGAATCAGCCCACCATCAATGCCCATCTTTTCATGATTTTCTAATGCATATTGATGTAATGTGATGGGATTGGGAGTACATCAGTACACAAAAGTCATCATACATACGATGCCTGAAGCAACTACTCAGTCCCACTAATCCTTTTTAATAAAATATGGAGATTGAAATGGAGTAAATAACACAAAACCTTTACGTTTCCTTTTACTGATTTCTGGGCCTAAAAAATGTTGTCCTCTGAAGCGACTACAAATTAAGGAGGGCGTTTTATCTCTGAGAACACCAGAACAGGCTCTGCCACACCAACACCCAAACACACACACACACCAGGACAGGTCCTGCCACACCAACACCCAAACACACACACAGCAGGACAGGCTCTGTCACACCAACAGCCAAACACACACACCATGACAGGCTCTACCACACTGACACACCAGGACAGGCTCTGCCACACTGACACCTTAACACACACACACCAGGACAGGCTCTGTCACACCGACACCCAAACATACACACCAGGACACGCTCTGCCACATCGACACCCGCATCAGCACTGGTTAATCTACACAAAGCATAAAAATGCTTTCCACACTGGTTTGTTTTTTGTGTGTTTCCCCCCTTGTGTATTGATGCCCCAGTCAGCCCCCCCTTTGGTTTTAATGTATCCCCCCCACACCCTTGTATGTTGCCCATGTGCATTTGGCAAGCCAGCCCCCTTAGTGCATTTATGCCCCAACACCCTTGTGTGTTGATTTATGAGATGTCCCCAGTCAGCCCACCTCCCTTGTGTATTGATGCCCCCTTTTTGTACTGGTTAATGTACCTATATGTATTGCCCCCAACCACCCACCCCCTTTGTGTATTAATATATGTGATGCCTCAACCACCCTGTTGTGTATTTATACCCCCCAGCCACCCCCTTTTTGTATTTAATTGTTGTCCCAAGGCATCCCTCCCTTTGAATATGGGTCCCCTTCCACCTATCACCCCAACTATTTTTTTTAATACTTACTTTTTTGCTGGCTTCCTTCGCTGCAGACTGCTCTCCTCCGACATGTTCTTCTCCCGGACACGAGGAGCTGTTCCGTGTGAATCCGCCCCCTTGAACGGCACGTCGCGTCTACACAGGGGCGGGACGAAGAGCCTCACTGAGGGACTGAGCAGCATCGTGCAGGCACCCCAGCCTGGGGTCAATTGCCCAGCCTGCCCCTGATAACAGTGCTTTTTTAAAAGCAGGGGCGTAAGGTAGATTTACTTACAGTTACGGTAGATATTTGGTCCCTTACTGTACCCACATAGAGTTAATTATGTATAGTGCTGGTTAAACCATTATATCAGCAGCAAAATAAGTAATTATGTGCTGGTAAGAGGGTACAAATACACTTAGAATAGGCAGGTTGTGCTTAACTCTTCAAAAAAGCCATCTTAGATAAGTTATTTAAAATATGCATTATCATTGGATGCTTTATTAGGAGAAAATCTTAGATGTGTGCTCTTACGGTTTGAAGGATGTGTTTGTACATATTTTGTGAAAAAACAATTAGTTTTAGACTAAGTATAAACAGTGATATTTGAAGAATCCAATTTTTCTGGCTTAATATTTTTTTTAGCTTGAGAGTTTGTAATTCACATTTAAAAAGATATGAGAAGACATTAATTTATTCACATGCATATCCAGCTACAAATAAATGCTGGGATATGTCATAATATAACTGAACACAACTGAGTTCTAATTTCAGATATGTACAATGACATATCCAGATACACAAATTATTATTATTTATTGTTTTATATAGCGCCATCAAATTCTGTAATGCTGTACAATGGGTAGACAGGACATAACAAGTAGTATTTACCATAACAAATTGACTTACAGAGACAGGTGAGGAGGGCCCTGCTCAAATGAGCTTACAATCTATAGTATAAATATTCGCATTCACAATACAAGAGATGGAGAAAAAGGCACCTCAACACAGCTTGCAGAGGGGCACCAGCATTTTATGTTATGCCCCTGGTAGTGGTGCTACAGTTAAGCCTTCACCTGCCGTTGACCTATTGGCAGTGATATTGCCAGGACCAACTTTTTTGTACGTCTTCTTTGGTCAGAACACTGGAACATCATTTCCATTAACTCTACATCAGAAGGTTGCAGAGCTGTACAGACGTTATAGAGGTCTTTGTCAACTGAGGGAAAATGACTAAATGGGCCCAATTAGGACATTTCCACTCAGAGGTGTACTCACTTTCGTTGCCAAGGTTTAGACATTAACCCCTTAACGTCCCTTGACGGGTCAGGCACGTCATAAGTCATTAAACAAGCGTAGAAAGTGATCAACGATTCAGCAGCACCGAGAACGGCATCATGGGCCATGTCTGGCCCCTCCCCGTCGGCATCAATATCCGCCACACACTGTATGTCGGCGGACGCCCGTTTGAAAAGTTTAGGAGGCGATCAACGATCACCTCCTAAACTTCAATGGTGTTGCTGAAATGCCTAGATCATGATGGGTGTTATCACTGTACTCGGGAGATGTTGCTGAACACATATTGGGGTGTTGTTTGAAAGTGACGTATACCAGGAGCTGTAAATTCATACCTGAAGCGCAATTTTAGTGATAAAAAAAACACAAAATAAATTACTACCACAAAGTTTGACAAAGGGTGGTAGTAGAATTAGTGCATGGAAAGGGTTAAAATGCCAGCATTTGAAATGCTTTGAGGTGTCTAGTTTTCAAAAATATATGGTTTGATGGGGTAAATTGCATTGGCCAGCTTCAAAGATACCCGAAATAGCACATGGGGCAGCTTTGGAAAAGAAAATTTTTTTTAAAATAGCAAAACGCTACTTGTACTTATTGCCCAATAACTTGCAGACAAAAAGCAAAAAAACATTGGGTATTTCTAAACTCAGGACAAATAGTAGAATCTATTTAGCAGGTTTTTTCATTAGCTTTTTTGGTGTAAAAGATTTTTCAGGTAAAAGTCAGAAAATTGGTTTTGTTTTCAATTTTTAATCATATTTTATTATTTTTTTAATGGGAAATTACGGTATCTAAAGAAAGCCCTTCTTCCCCTGAAGAAAAACAATATATAACTTGTGTGGGTACCCTAAATGAGTGAGGAGAACATTACATCTAAACACGAGCACCGCAAAAGTGTTAAAACCTCAGTCTCAAAGGGTACAAAAGGTAAAACAAAGCCTGGTCCTTAAGGGGCTAATGGCTGTGTGTTGAGTTATTTTGAGTTATACAGGCTGTACACTCACTACTTTACATTGTAGCAGAGTGTCATTTCTTCAGTGTCATCACATAATAAGATAAAATAAAATATTTTAAAAAATGTGAGCGGTGTACTCACTTTTGTGAGATACTATATATATATATATATATATATATTAATATATATTGTCAGCAGGGTCTAATATTAATATATTGACAGCAGGGTCTAATATTTATATATATATATATATATATATATATACACATACATATATATATATATATATATATATAGGCAGCAGGAGCTAGTAATATATATTGGCAGCAGGAGCTAGTAATATATATATTGGCAGCAGGAGCTAGTAATATAAATTGGCAGCAGGGGCTAATATTAATATATATTGTCAGCGGGGGTTAATATTAATAAATATTGGTAGCATGATCTAATATTAATAAATATTGGCACCATGGGGCTAATATTGGCATCAGAGGCTAATATTTATATATATTGGCAGCAGGGGCTAATATTAAAGAATGAAAACTAACTCCCAGTTCAGGTGTTATTTTGAAATCATATTTCAGTCAACAAGTGTCAAATATTTCCCCCTTAATAATGGGCACCAACTGCATCATTATGGATGCCACAGACAATTCTGTCATGTATTAACTCATCTGTCCTGCTTTGCTGTACACTTACCATTCTCTCTTGAAAGACAATTATTGAAAGCTGATGGTTGATTTGATTGAAATGTTTAAACTAACTAGAAAAACATTGAAATGGTATAATGAAATAAAAAATGTCTAGTAATAAGAGTGAAATGTTCCTGTGCTATGTGTACAAATTATTGCAGTTTGGGGAATAAACTCCCTGAACTAATTTCATTAATGACTAAAGATAATTTGGATTTGTTTTTATATTAGACTTTTGCAATGATTAGCATGATTGGGATATGGTCTACCTTGTCACAGTCGGCTGGAAAATACAGAACAGGAGAGAAGACGCAATGGAGATTTGACTATAAAGAAAATCTTAAAAATAACGTTAAGGGGGTGTTAAACAGAACCCACACCAATACCTACAAATGTAACAGAGACTTGTTTTGTGTAGAGCTAATAGTTAGTTTAGCAAAACAGTAAGAGATCATTTTATAGTGGGTTATGAGAGAAATGCATTTGCAGTGCCACTTTGGCAGAGCAGATATGTGCTATCTATACATCTGGGGCATTGGTGACAAATTTGGCTAATAAGAGAACTAAGACAAAATACTAAATTTGTTATTCACAAATAGCAATATAAATAAGTTAATTGCCAAATGATAATTGTTAAATATAAATGAATCAATTATAAATTAAGAGATTCTATAAAGAATCTTAGAACTTCAGTCTGTTTTACATAGTTACATAGGCTGAAAAGAGACATGTGTCATTTCCCATAGCTGATTATCTCCTGCTGTTGATCCAAAAGAAGGCAAAAAAAACAACAGCTGAGGCCCTTTCCAATTTTGCACAAACTAGGGGAAAAGATCTCTCCTTGGATCAAGAAGCTGTTTCTCCAGAATTTAAACATTATATACCTGAATATTATGTTTTTGCAAGTATTTATCCAATTCTTGTTTAAATGTCTGTACAGACTCTGATAAAACTACCTCTGCAGGCAGAGAATTCCACATCCTTATTGTCCTAACTGTAAAAAACCCTTTCCTTTGCCTTAGACTAAATCTCCTTTCTTCCAGTCTAAATGCGTGACCACGTGTCCTACGCATAGTCCTGTTTATGAGTAGATTATCACACAATGGTTTGTATTGGCCCCAAATATATTTATATAATGCTATGATATACCCTCTGAGGCGCTGTTTTTCTAAACTAAACTATTTTGCATATTAGACCCTGCATGGTAAGATGAACTTTGTAGGTATTTGATGGTACTTTCACACAAATGTGCAAAGTACCTTGGCTTGCGAGAAAACAGGATCATTGAGGGTGAGGTACACTGCAGATTTTTTTATGGGTAAATATGCATTATTTGGTAAAGAGGCCCAGGGCCAGACTAGAAATTAAAAGTAGTAGTAGTTTAAATGACATATGTGTGGCTGCCGACGGGATACATACATCTGCATATGTTTGAATACTCTCCCAGCATGGACACTGCATGGCCCAATCTACCAGTGGAGCAGCAGCAAGTGTAAGTATGGGGTGCTCTCAGTCAACCATTCACTAGGTCTGATGAGCCTGCAAGAAAGAGTACAAACATTATGCACAATGTTTTCTGAAGGCCAGAATGGAGACATGATACAAATATTCTTATTCGAAATAGCTCCAAAACCGATCTAAACTAATATGTTGCACATCATAATGAATATCACATTGTTACGTTGATAAATTGATGTTTGTATTGGTCAGTTAATTTAAGCATTAGGTTGCATGCCAACACTTACAAAACAACTTGCATATTCCCTAAAATGCAAGTTGTTTGCAAGAACATTCTACTCCTCACTTATCACCTCTTCCTTTTCCCGTCCACAACATTTCACTCATGCTGCCCCATATCTCTGGAATCTACTTCCACCGAACCTTCAGCTTTTATGCTCCCTCCCAACATTCAAGAAACATCTCAAAACCCACTTCTTCAGAGCAGCATACAATCTTAGCTGCTAGAACTTCCCTGTCACTGATACAACCCCACATGGGGAGGGTGCAGCTGTGCTTGGGGAGAAGATGGTCAGAAGGGTGGAGGAGTGTTTAAACTAGGGAAAGGGGGGGAGGGAAACTACAATATAGAAGGGGAAGATAGTGTAGATAGAGAGCTGGGGCTTATAAATGTACCTGGGGGTGGAGCAGAGGGAGGGGTTAGAATAGTTAATAGGGATAGGCTTCATAGGGAAAAAAACCATACACCTCTAAATTGTATGCTTACTAATGCCAGAAGTCTGACCAATAAAACTGACGAACTGGAGTTAATAATGTCTGAAGAAAATTATGACATAGTGGGTATAACAGAGACATGGTTGGATGATAGCTATGACTGGGCGGTTAACATACAGGGGTATAGTCTATTCAGGAAGGATCGGAAAAAACGAAAAGGGGGAGGAGTTTGCCTTTATGTAAAGTCCAGCCTAAAGGCCACACTGCGGGAGAATATATGTGAGGGAAATGATAATGTGGAGTCATTATAGGTAGAAATATATGGAAAGAAAAATAATAAAATACTGATCGGGGTTTGCTATAAGCCACCAAATATAATGGAAGCAGCAGAAGATCAATTATTAAAGCAAATAAACAAGGCAGCTAATCACAATGAGGTGGTTCTTATGGGGGACTTTAACTATCCCGACATAAACTGGGAAAGCGAGACCTGTGAATCTCATAAAGGAAACCAGTTTCTGACTATAAGTAAGGATAATTATCTGTCCCAAATGGTACAGGACCCGACCAGAGGGGGCGCCCTACTGGACTTAATATTAACCAACGGACCTGACAGAGTAACTAATGTGCAGGTCAGGGGGCATCTAGGAAATAGTGATCACAATATGATGCATTATAACTTGTCCTTCAATAAGGGAACTCTTAGAGGAGCCACAAGAACTATGAACTTTAGGAGGGCAAAGTTTGATCAACTAAGAGAAGCCCTTAACACTGTAAATTGGGAAAATGTCCTCAAAAACAAGAGTACAGACGCTCAATGGGAGATTTTTAAGAATATCTTAAATTCTCACTGTGAAAGGTACATACCGTATGGGAATAAAAGAGTCAGGAACAAGAGAAAACCAATGTGGATAAATAAAAATGTAAAGGGGGCAATAAATGGCAAAAAAAGGCATTTAAGCTACTAAAACAGGAAGGCAGTGAGGAAGCACTAAAAAGCTATCGGGAAAAAAATAAAATATGTAAAAATCAGATAAAAGCAGCAAAATTGGAGACAGAAAGACTCATTGCCAAAGAGAGTAAGACAAACCCCAAAATGTTCTTTAACTATATAAATAGTAAAAAGGTTAAAAATGAAAGCGTTGGCCCCTTAAAAAGTAATGAGGGAGAAGTTATAGACGGGGATCAGGAAAAAGCTAATCTATTAAATATATTCTTCTCTGCTGTATTCACAGAGGAAAATGAAATGCCAGGTAATATACAGCAGGATGAGATAAATGCCCCAGTACATGTCGCCTGTCTAACGCAGGAAGAAGTGCAGTGCCGCCTAAAAAAAATCAAAATAGACAAATCACCAGGTCCAGATGGCATTCACCCCCGCGTTCTAAGGGAGTTAAGTAATGTAATAGACAGACCCCTATTTCTAATATTCAAGGACTCTATAGTGACAGGGTCTGTTCCCCAGGACTGGCGCATAGCAAATGTTGTGCCAATATTCAAAAAGGGGGCAAAAAGTGACCCGGGGAATTATAGGCCTGTTAGTTTAACTTCTGTTGTGTGTAAACTGTTTGAGGGTTTCCTAAGAGATGCTATTTTGGAGTATCTCAATGAAAATAAATGTATGACTCCATATCAGCATGGGTTTACAAGGGATCGGTCCTGTCAAACTAACCTGATCAGCTTTTATGAGGAGGTGAGCTCAAGACTGGATCGGGGTGAATCGCTGGATGTCGTATATCTTGATTTTTCCAAAGCATTTGATACGGTGCCACATAAAAGGCTCGTACATAAAATGAGAATGCTTGGGCTGGGGGAGAATGTGTGTATGTGGGTAAGTAACTGGCTCAGTGATAGGAAACAGAGGGTGGTTATTAATGGTACATACTCTGAGTGGGTGACTGTTGCTAGTGGGGTACCACAGGGGTCAGTTTTGGGTCCTATTATTTTTAATATATTTATTAATGACCTTGTAGAGAGATTGCATAGTAAAGTATCAATCTTTGCAGACGATACTAAGCTCTGTAACGTGGTTAACACAATAGAGGACAGCGCACGATTACAAATGGATCTGCATAGGTTGGAGGCTTGGGCTGGGATGTGGCAGATGAGGTTCAACACAGATAAATGTAAGGTTATGCACATGGGGAAGAAAAATCCAGGCTGGGAATATGTATTAAATGGGAAAACACTGGGGACGACTGACATGGAAAAGGACTTAGGAGTTTTAGTTAACAGTAAATTTACCTGTAGCGACCAGTGTCAGGCAGCTGCTGCTAAGGCAAATAAAATCATGGGGTGCATCAAAAGGGGCATAGATGCCCACGACAAGGAAATAATTCTACCCCTGTACAAGTCACTAGTCAGACCACACATGGAATACTGTGTACAGTACTGGGCACCAGTGTACAAGAAAGATATAGTGGAGCTGGAGAGGGTTCAAAGACGGGCAACCAGAGTAATAAGTAGACTTGTGCATTCGTCTTCGGGCGAACATGAAAACGAACACGAAGAGTGCGTTTTCGTGTTCGTTCCGAAGACATGAAGAAGAGAAGACAGTGCAGGTAAAACGTAGGCGAAGACGAAGACTCACACACGAAGAATCTTCGCCTTCGTCTACTAATCTACCCGGTCCCTCCCCCATCTAATTTACCTTATCTTCACAGCATCGCGGGAGTTGACTGAAGTGGAAATCAGAAGGTTCGTCGTCAGGGGTTACAGGGCAGTGTGAGTGAGCCTATTGGTCACCTGCAGGGTCTTCCTCTGGCATCAAACAATTGGTTGATGCCAGAGGAAGACCCTGCAGGTGACCAATAGGCTCACTTGCACAGCCTTTTTAATTCCTGATTTCCGCTCCCGTTAACCCCTGCAATGCTGCGTTGGATAATGGGAGCAGAAATCTGTAGGGTAAAGGGCTGTGCAAGCGACCAATAGGCTCACTCGCACGGCCCCTTACCACTAGTTGCTAGGCAGAAAAAAAAAGCAACCTGGGACCCTGCTGCACCAGTTAACTTAAAAGTCCGTGCCAGTGACCAACAAAGTCACTGGTACGGACATTTAACTGACACAGCAGGGACACCAGTGGTCTCCCCACTGTGTCAGTTAAATGTCAGTGCCAGCGACCAACAAAGTCGCCGGTACGGACATTTAACTTAGTATAAATAGCTTACTATAACTTCGGACAGAATGCTGCCCTCTGTTGGTTTTACATTAAGTAGCATATGCTTGAAATCCAAAGTTATTCTGCTACTCAACGTAAAACAAACAGAGGGCAGCATTCTGTCCGAAGATATATTAGCCATATGTGGCAGTGTGTTCATTTTCATTTATTAATTATTTAAATAAAATATATCCCCATGATCCGCTGGTCTCCCCGCTGCAACAGTTAAATGTCCGCACTCGCAGACATTAATTTTGTCGAACTTCCAAACTCTTTTTTTCTATTTATTTTGGGTTTTTTTTGTATTAAACTGTTAGACGAAAGGATCATGGGAATAAATGCAAATGAGCACACGGCCCCATATGGCTTATATATCTTTGGACAGAATGCTGCCCTCTGTTGGTTTTACATTAAGTAGCATATGTTTGAAATCCAAAGTTATTCTGCTACTCGACGTAAAACCAACAGAGGGCAGCATTCTGTCCAAAGATATATTAGCCATAGTCTAACAGTTTAATACAAAAAAACCCCTAAATAAATAGAAAAAAAGAGTTTGGAAGTTCGACAAAATTAATGTCCGCGAGTGCGGACATTTAACTGTTGCAGCGGGGAGACCAGCGGATCATGGAAATATATTTTATTTAAATAATTAATAAATGAAAATGAACACACTGCCACATATGGCTAATATATCTTCGGACAGAATGCTGCCCTCTGTTGGTTTTACGTTGAGTAGCAGAATAACTTTGGATTTCAAACATATGCTACTTAATGTAAAACCAACAGAGGGCAGCATTCTGTCCAAAGATATATAAGCCATATGGGGCCGTGTGCTCATTTGCATTTATTCCCATGATCCTTTCGTCTAACAGTTTAATACAAAAAAACCCAAAATAAATAGAAAAAAAGAGTTTGTAAATTCGACAAAATTAATGTCCGTGAGTGCGGACATTTAACTGTTGCAGTGGGGAGACCAGCGGATCATGGAAATATATTTTATTTAAATAATTAATAAATGAAAATTAACACACTGCCACATATGGCTAATATAGCATCGGACAGAATGCTGCCCTCTGTTGGTTTTACACTGAGTAGCAGAATATTCTGCCCGAGAATATATTAGCTATATATGGTACTGTGATCATTGGTCGACAGCAGGAGGCCCCCTGCTGGCGACCAATGGAGTTGCTGATACACACATTTAAAGTACTGGCGCCAGAGCTGCGTTAACCCCGTATTAACCCCTTAACCGGAAAAAACGAAGAAAAAACGAATATTCGCCCGAAGAGAAGACAGGAACGGGCGAATATTCGCGGAATACGAAGATTTTTTTTCCCCGAAGACGAGCACGAAGACGAACACGAAGAGCCCCCTGGTGCCCAAGTCTAGTAATAAGGGGAATGGGAGGACTACAGTACCCAGAAAGATTATCAGAATTGGGGTTATTTAGTTTGGAAAAAAGACGGCTTAGGGGGGACTTAATAACTATGTATAAATATATAAGGGGGCAGTACAGAGATCACTCCCAGGACCTATTTATACCCAGGACTGTATCTATAACAAGGGGACATCCTCTACGGTTGGAGGAAAGAAGGTTTCTGCACCAGCACAGACGGGGGTTCTTTACAGTAAGAGCGGTGAGATTATGGAACTCTCTGCCAGAGGAAGTGGTAATGGTAAACTCAATAAAAGAGTTCAAAAGGAGCCTGGACGTGTTTCTTGAAAGCAATAATATTACAAGTTATGGATATTAGATTAATAGGGACAGAACGTTGATCCAGGGATTTATTCTGATTGCCATATTTGGAGTCGGGAAGGAATTTTCCCCCTGGTATGGGGCAATTGGCATCTGCTTCATAAGGGTTTTTTGCCTTCCTCTGGATCAACACAGTAGGGACACAATATGTATATAGGTTGAACTTGATGGACTTTGGTCTTTTTTCAACCTTATGAACTATGTTACTATGTTACTACCTTTCACCTTTCTCTGTTCCTTATGTTTGTCCTCACCCCATTCCCTAAAGATTGTAAGCTTTCGAGCAGTGCTCTCTCCACCTAATGTATCGGTTTGTCTTTGTCTGTCAATTCACATCTTGTCATACCCCTTGAATATATGTATTGTATTAAGCGCTGCATAGATTGTTGGCGCTATATAAATAAAAGATAATAATAATAATGACATACAGTGCGTGCTTCTTTACATTTGAGAGTTCTGCATGAAAGCATTCTCGTTTAATTAAATCTCAAATGTTATCAGATGAAACTCACCACTTTTGCTCCCCAAATATACAGATATATTGGACGAATGGACAAAAGCGAAGCAGAAAGCAGATTTTTATCTGACATTTATGAGTCCACATTCACTCACACTCATTCTCGTTTACTCTCTCTCAAACTCTCTAAATGTTTTCTACCTTCTCTGCCAACCACTTCCACTTCTTCTTCATTCTCTATCTTCTATTTTCTCTCTTGGAGGATCAGGAGGGGGCGTAACTGCAGAGCCTCCATTTTGATGGAATTTGTCAGGTTACGTCCGTGGAGATGCGAACGAAGAAAGATTAAGGATTGAATATAGAATAGAGGAGAGAAGGGAGAAGACAGAATATAGAAGATGCAGAAGTGGTCAGCAGAAGCGGTCGGCAGAGAAGGTAGGGAAGCATTTAGAGAGCATGTGAGAGAGAGTAAACGAGAATGAGAGTGCAGGAGAGTGAGTGGCTGTGTGAGAGATTGAGTGAGAGTTACTGTGGGCACCAGGCAACTTATTTAGTTTCCAAATTAAACTATATTTGTTGCCCGAAAGCATAAGTCCAAAGGCGAACTATAACATTTGCCAGAATCACTTTTGGCCCATTTGCACATGTCTAATATATATATATATATTCAGATTTACAAAAAATTTCAATTTTAATGAAATTTGCCAATTTTGTCAATTTGTACAAACCTCCTAAAACAAAACAAACAAAAATGAATCAATTAGAATTTTCGAATAAAGTTCGTTCTCTTAATTAAACTCTCCCAGACTCGTAGTCTCACACTCTCATTCATGTTCTCTCACACTCTATAAAAGATGACTATACCCATTACCGGGAAACTAAAACAGAATGTAAATGCACAGTTGCGTAGAATCAGAACTTGGAGCTTGAAATGGAGCTTTACCATTCAACTGCCAGGATAGATATACACTTTTAATTATGTGCAGGTGAAACTCATTAACAGGTACTAACTGATGCATCACCTGGTGGGAAATGTGGTTTCCTGGGATAAACCTTCCAGAGGGTATAAACCTATGTACGATTCTGGGTCCTAAATACCTTCCCTCCGCTACTTTTCCTTTGACACTATTCCTATATATACTATATACGCTGGGGTTGAGGTCAGGCGTCAGGGACCTGACATCAGTTCTTTGTGCAGGCCAGTCAAGTTCTTCCACACCAAACTCATCCAAACATGTCTTTATGGACCTTAGTTTATATATATATTGTCAGGGAAGGCTCTGTGCCTTGGGCTCCTGGAGGGGCCTGGGGGCCATCTTCCTCCCTACAGACTAAGGGACATGGCCTTGGAAGCGTTTCTGTTTTTGGGGAGGTGGGCACAAGGGGTCTAATAGGACTAGTTCTTCCCCCTTGTTTCACAATTAGCAGAGACTCTAAAGACTGTTGAGCCTGGACAAAGATTTGGGGCACAAGCATTTTGGGAGGGGGTTTATGTGTGGTGTTTTACTCTCCATCAGGTCAGGACTTACAGGAAAGAGACCTCCATGGCCGGTATTTGCACCAGGATCTGATATCCAGCAGGTTTTGGAAAGAAATCAGGGAACCGTTCGTGTTTACCATCTTCCCCACAGACTACAATAGCGACCCCATACTAGGCTGAGGTGGGCTGGGTGCAAATACTGAGCCTTTTGCAAAGGAAGGCCTGATGGAGAACTATGTGTGGTTTGCATACATCAATTTTATGTAAATTACCCCTTGTACTTTTTAAATACTGGTGTGTTTTCAATAAAACTGTGTCCTGTTACCTCAACATTGGTGCTGTCTGATGCTTGGGGTGGGCTGCTGTAATAACTCACTATCCTTTTAAGGACAGTACATGCACTGAATACGCTAAGCTATGGCTAGCCACAGTGCCAACACAGTTCCGGTGCAGCAACATACACCCTATCTCTACAACTCTGATTCTATCTGGTGCTGAATGGGTTAACCGCTGATGTTTCGGCAGGAGGAAGCGTAATTCGGCGGGAGTACCCAGTCAAGGTACAGGGAGTCCCGTCACATATATATGTATAGGTAGATAGAAAGATATACCGGTAGATACATTTAAGAAAATGAAATACGGATAAATGAAATAAGGCAATACTGCACATTGCCCAGTGAGGTCATGCAATGTGCAGTATATGATCCAACGCTAGTAGAGAGACAGAATGCGAGCTGCAGTGAGTGGGGCATGGGCATGCATGGGAACTTTTGCAGGATGTAAGTAGGAGGTCCCACAGATGTCGGGGCTGGAATCAATGGGTGGTCCTGCTGACAATGTGGGTGATCCTTCTCATGTCAGTGTGCAATCATGCTGACATCGCGGGACACACACCATTGTCCGGAGAAGTGGCACTTCACCTGGAGTCTCTTAGCAAAAAACCTGGAGAGTTCCCAGGTATTGTCATGGGGCGGGTTGATGGGAGGGGCATGGAGGCCCAGGCTTTAAGGCTGTATTGGCCTCCAAGATTTCTGATGGCAGCACTGAATGCGTGCCGCTGTGCCCATTATGTAGTTAAACAATCATTTCTTGCCAGCAAAAGAAAGAAGAAAAACACTTTTCAATATGTACGCTCTCAATATATTTGCAACCAGATACCAAGGTAGCTAACAGCTAGTGTTCTAGCACATAAACAATAAGGAATGTTTAGTTCTTGTTCTACAAAAGGTACATAGCTTTTGCTTAAATGTACTGGCTGAGCATGGTGGGTATTTTAGTAAAACAGCTGGAGTGGTGTCTCCTATTTAAATATGTATGTTTTCTAATACTGTCTTGCCATGTGATTCTCTGTGGACATGTATATTACTAGATTACCAGTGAATTCAAATCCAATTTGAGTTTTACTTCTAAAATGTGTACCTTCCTAGATACAATCAAAATGGTAATTAGTAGTTGGATGTTTCCTGAATGGGTATGCCTCATGTATTTGGCATTCATTTTGTTTAAAAGTGCATTGACAGTTAATGTGATTATAATCTTTATATGAACAGATATTACAAAAAAGGATTAAGGCATGATAATGAAGGGGCCAAAGATTTAATATTCAGAAATGTTGTTTCAAAACTGCATTAGAAGCTGTAAATTGAAAGGCTGCCAGTGGTTGTATACTTGTAGCTGATGGTGCTTTGAGCTTATTTATACACAATTAGGTGGACAACCAGTTATGTTATTACCAGCCAAATATGCCATGTGGGGCATCACAGCTACCTTAAAAAAGATTGCCCTCAGTGGATTACCTAGTAGCATAATTATCATTAAAATGATACATTCAATTTTAACCACACTCTGCATCCATTGTCACACACACCCCTTCCTGTGTTCATTCATGCGTGAGAATAAATGACAGAGAATGACATAAACAAACACATAGATATAGACTTACATTTCAGGGTCCTACAGGAAGCTCTACACTGTTAAAAAAGTAATTAGGTATGGCCACCATTAAGGTTCCCTTTTGTACCCCTCCCCCCAAAAATCTACTG
Organism: Sceloporus occidentalis; assembly: GCA_023333645.1. NCBI lineage: Eukaryota > Metazoa > Chordata > Lepidosauria > Squamata > Phrynosomatidae > Sceloporus > Sceloporus occidentalis. The sequence goes on along the minus strand of JALMGF010000071.1, from coordinate 4,819,170 downwards.
CTTAGCTGCATCATGCTTCCACCATTTTTCTGGCCCCTTCACACCTATTACACTGGCTATTCTAAAAGTTAAAAGCTCACAACGAGTTTCCAAAGGACCTAGGTATCTTCTGATACCACTGCTTCTTCTAATCCTCCTCTTCTTTTTTTAGCATCCTTTTATCCTACTTGTTCAAATCATTATAACCCTCCAGGGGAAGCAGAGAAAATATCGCCCAAAATTCCCCCTTCCGGATTTTCTCCTTAAACTCCGCATTAAGGTGCACAGCAAGGGGAACATTGCCCTGCAACTCCACCCTCTCAAGGGGAAAGTTGGTGTGAGGTGTTTGTGCTGATGCTGTGCATTATGGCCAAACAGCTTCACTTTCTGTCCAAAGCATATCATTCCAGAAGTCTTGTGGTTTATTCAGATGCTGTCATAAACTTTAACATTAACCATGCTAATTGAGGCCTGGAGAGTCGCATATGTTCCTCTGAGCATTGTATGGACTGACCTTGGGGTCTTAAATGTTTCCACTTTCGAATAATCTTTCTCACTGTGTAATTATGGACTTTAAATTGTTTGGAAATGGCCTAATAACCCTTCCCAGATTAATGGGCAGCAACAGTTGCTTCTCTGAGATCATTGCTGAGGTACTTACTCGCTGGCATTGTGTTAACACACACCTAAATGCTGCAGACGAGCAAAATGCTAAAACCTCTGCATTTATAGAGGTGGTCACATTTGCTGATGATTAATTTATCAAGGGCATTTTATTAGCAACACTTGTCTGCTACTTAGCAGTAAGGATGTACTTAGGTTTTCACACATGGCTTCTCCATAGTGTGCATATAGTAAGTCTGGATGCACAAGGCAGGAGGGAGTTGTGGGACTGACAGCTTAGAAAGCCCCTGGAACTGTCACAGGAAGGCCCTGGCTATCATTGCTGGTGCATTTCTTGGGTCCTGTAGAAACTGCTTTCTGTCAGTCTATCTGGAAACATCAGATCCAAAGTGGCTGGATTGCTTTTACAAAAGAGTTGGTACAATCCAATAGCTTTCTTTATTCCTACCCAGTAAAGTAGACAACTGCCAGTGCTAAGCCCAGCAGACAGTGGACACTTTATTGCGTAAAGGACATGGTTTTATCCTGTATTTCAAGTCATCTGTTTCCTACATTTCAAAACCCAATAGAATAGGTAGGTCTGGATGTTTATGGTTTGTGATTCATTACTACTTTGATGTTTTTCTTTGGATTGGGAAGGTCGATTCATAGTTTGTTTTTTGAAGATTTTGGAAAGCAAGATGGAGGTTTTGGGGTCCCATTATCCACTGAGGGAAGGACCTATTTTGTCATACAGAAAAATTAAGACTGTCTATCAGAACATGTTATACCATATTATGACGGATAAATTGGTTGATGTGTGTTTAGTTTTGGCTTAGGCAAGGGCAGCCAAGGTCACTCTTCGTCAACTTCAATCCTTACTGGGTAAACTGAATTTCGCATGTCACATTTTGGTTATACAACATGTATCTTGCTAGCAAATAGCAATGGCTACCACTATGTTATTTGTTTGAATGCTAGTCATAAGATAGATTTATTAAAGGTAGACCTACACTATTAAGGCTTCTCTAGTCATCTCAGACAAAGGTTCTAACCTTTGATTTTGTGAGAATTGTACCACCAGACAGGGAGCAGTTTTTTTTCTATGTGGATAAATATCCACAGTTAATGGATTATATGTAAATTAAAATATATGTAAATATATATATATATATCTTTACATATATTTCATTTAATATCCCCACATACTTTAGTGTTAGGATTCTTTAAATAAACTACAGAAAGAACATAGCACAAGCATTCTTTTCAGCATGGGAACATTTTGAGTATGTAAATATTCTGTTAGGATTCAGACTCTGTGAGACTTTGGGTAATGTGTAATCTTGTGCAGATCTTAGCCAATGTTATGTGTCTTATACTGAATGTGGTCATCTGAGAGCTAAATCCAGTGTGTGTAGACTCACAGCAGTGCCTTTTTTTAGGTGCTGTGAATTTGTCAGGTGTGAGTTTGGCTATAAAAAGTGTGCACATAAACTCACTGGCACACCAGGTGCTATGAATATGCTTTGTTTTGGTGCCAGGTAAATATCAGCTATCAATGCTAGCCATATAGCTAACCTGCTGGGGCCGCTCATCAGAAGTAAACTGCTTTTGGTATCACATAAGCTAGAAACACAAAGTTCTGCCAAACCTCCCAAATAAAAAAGGAGGCACATAGAGACCAGGGCATCTCATTTGAAGGAAGCATTCTCCTCTCATCCGTTTTCAACACTGCTTAATATTGTTGTTTTTTTCCACACCAAACTACTCAATTCTGTTTTGGGCTGTCCATGGTTCCAAGATTCCAAGTTTAAATATCCTGGAAAAGTTTCTGTGCATTTGAAGACTAAATGGCACCAGACTGGCCTCGATGGTACAGTCCAAATATAATCTGCCTGTCCTCACTATAATTATACAGTTTACTTCATATTTTTATGAGTGCTCAGATGCATCAACAAGCTTTTCAAAATAAAAACTTTTGCGGATTCTAGAAACCACAGAAATGGGTATCATCAATATTTTTCTCCCCCATGCATTTTCTTTCTTGACTGCCCCCTTCCCCCATGTTCTCCTTCAATCTTTTATTCCCTTTTCCACTTTATAACTTCTTTCTTCCCATAGAATCCCATCTACCCACCATTGTGTCTTCCTTCTCACTCTCACTACCTACCACTTACCTAATCTGTTATTTCCTTGCTTCCCGATGATGTCCCTGAGTGTGAACAAAACAGAAGAACACGAATGATATCAGGTCTTTTCAGAAAAGTTATGTCACCACAAAAGTCCAGACAAACATGAGCTATTTGTTGTGATGTGGTAATAAAGTGTATAGTGGCCAGAGGTTCATATCTAACATGATTACAACCTTGAAGTTAAAAAATTAACAGTTCAGAAAGGCTAGCTACATTTTAATTATTTAGTTAATGCACACTGAAAACAGACAGACTGATATGTAGAGTTTATTATACAAAACTGAATATATGTCAACAGCAGGCATCCAAAACATCTGTTTACTCATCTAAAATGAAATTTTGATCAGGTGTTAGGATGGAGATGACATAAATCACAGATACACTATATCAGGATACAAATTATTAGAGACAACACTTATACAGCATTAAGAGTAGGTATGTAATATTATACTAGTGTGATTTTTTTTTAAAGTAATAATACCAGCACAGATAGGCGAAAAGCCTTGAAAAATATTGCAGAGTTATATCATTTTATATTGTTTACTTTCATTATTACTATGCATCCATTAAACTTGTTTATTGTATTTGTTACTCAGGCTAATTTTAATATTACCGTAGATTTGTGCAAATTGCAAATGTACTAAATTTTGGTCAATTCACTGGTTCGTACCAAGCTCCAAAAACGAGGCCAGACCCCCCCTCCACACACACAAATCAGCCGGAAAACAAGAAAAAAGCTAAGGATTTCTGTCTGTAATGTGTGGGCCTACATTCACTCACACTGTCTCACACTCTTTAAATGTTTCCCTTCTAGGCCCATCCCTTCCGCTTCTACCGACCACTTCTGCATCTTCTTTTGCATCTTCTCCTTCATCATCTTTTATCTTCTAACTTCAATCCTTAATCTGCAATATTCTTTCGGTGTCCACATCTCCATGGACGTAACCCGGCGGGAACTTCTGCCAAATGGAGAAGGTAGGGAAACATTTAGGGAATATGAGAGAGAGAGTGAACAAGAATGAGAATGCGAGAGAGTAAGTGAGAGTGAATGTGTTCCAGTATCATTTGCACATATCTATGTAATATTTATTTTACTCTTTGAGTGTTAACATTCCTTGTTCTTTGTACTGTATTTTATGTGATTTTTCTCACTCTTGATTGCAAAAAGGTAATATGTTGATATGACCCATACAATTCTGACATATAATGAATATAAACCAAAAGAATTATGCAATATGTATCTGTTTTTTCCAGCTACTCATTGAAAGAGTATATTTCATATTTACCAGCATCACATAAACTCTACAGAAAATGTTAATAAAAAACATATAGTGAAAACACTCCTTGTTTTGGGAGCAGTTAATAATTCTCAAATGTCTTAGGAGGGCCAGCCACAGGCTTGTATGCTGAGAATCAACATAAAGAGAGTTCTATGTCTGAGGAATTCACATCTTTACTCTGTAATTCCACATTTGTTTTCAGAAACTCAATAAACCAACACAAGCCTTTTGGCCTTACAGCTCTGCCCAAATTTGGAGGGGTTGAAAGGGGGCATAGAAGCCCAGCCTAAAAATGCCAAGTGTTATAAGAGTTGAATGCTTTTGTGAGAACTGGGTCACAGCAGAAGTGTTCTGTAAGAGATGTTAACATAAAAAGTCTAAAGATGTCACATTTCTAAAACATGTTTTCAAAATATATTTTAAGATAAAAGAAGTTTCTGTAAAGATTTTATATTATTGTTGCTTTTCTGCAGTAAAATGCTTTAAGTTTTTATCTGACATACTGTGCATCATACCCTACACTAGAGAGGCCAAAATAAAGATTGCTGCCTGAGGCAGATGTTATATTTCAGATTTTTGGTTCTTATAGTTACTTTAGAAACCTACAGTGGAAGCTCTTGAGTCAGTGATTGGGTCATCTAGGTCTCTCTTGCAAATGCATGTGGGTATTTTGCATAATCCCCCAAATACATTTGCCCCTTTGCCCATCAACCAGCTATTTGTCGTGCAGGACGTGTGTTTGCCAAACACATTTCCTGACACATGATATACTTACTGCCAGTCAGCTCTAGCACTGGCTCTGCAAATGGGGGAACTAGTGAGACCACGATTGCACATACATGCATATTGCACAACACTTTCACTAACACACACTCTAACTGGATGTACTTACACCATATGTTCACGCACATAAACTGACACCATAAACACACACACACACTTGCTGTTACTTACCTTGTGCAATGTCTATCTTCAGATCAGCTTACACTCCACTGGACCCATACACAGTGGGTGTATGGGTCCAGTGGAGTGTAAGCTGATCTGAAGATAGACATTGCACAAGGTAAGTAACAGCAAGTGTGTGTGTGTGTTTATGGTGTCAGTTTATGTGCGTGAACATATGGTGTAAGTACATCCAGTTAGAGTGTGTGTTAGTGAAAGTGTTGTGCAATATGCATGTATGTGCAATCGTGGTCTCACTAGCAGGGGGGGTTAAAAAAATATGCTTACTTTTTTTAAATGGTCACGCAGTGGCTGGTTAAACAGGCTTCCCTGAGCATTCGGTACTCAGGGAAGCTGAAACTTCGATACGCATGCGTGCACATGATTTCAACAAGCTTTTGCACTTCCTAGTTTTAGTTCTTGTTTAAAGTGATAGTAAATATATTATATTGTTCAGATTGAGTTTCTGTATTTACATAATTATGTATTTTAGATTATTTGCGCAATTTTGTTGTATTTTTCTATTGCTGCCCTTGTCAGTAATATATATATATTTAATTATATTTTTTTGTGTGAAAACCACAAATTAATTGTTTACACTGTTTAAATGTTATCTTCTTTAATTACTACAGATACTGAATTAATATAAGATAAAATTAGATATGTGTAACCACAAGGTACACAAGGTCTTCTGCTTACGCAGAAGAGACATGGTCATCATAGGGCATGGCTAAGAGAGAGGCATCACTACAGGGGCCCTTGTCCTTTTGTTGCCTAGAGCCCTGGATGCAGAGCCGGCCTTAAGTGTTCTGGCGCCCTGTGCGGACTACTCCTCTGGCACCCCCTTCTCACTATCCCCCCCTCTGCCCCTTCTCACTATCCCCCCTCTGCCCCTTCTCACTATCCCCCCTCTGCCCCTTCTCACTACCCCCCTCTTCCCCCCTTCTCACTACCCCCCTCTGCCCCTTCTCACTACCTCCCCCCTCTGCCCCTTGTCACTACCTCCTCCCTCTGCCCCTCTCACTACCCCCCTCTGCCCCTCTCACTACCCCCCTCTGCCCCTTCTCACTTAATTAGGAGTCTTACATATTAGACTTGTGCATTCGGATTCGTACAAATTGCAAATGTACCACATTTTGGTTAATTCTGCAATTTGTACTAAGCCACCAAAACAAGGCCAGACCACCTATGAAATGCACAAAAGCAAAGCGACATCCAAAATTCATAGGTCCACATTCACTAACACTCTCTAACACCCTCACCCACTCTCTCAAATTCTGGTTCACACTCTCTCTCGTTGTCTCTTAATGTTTTCCTACCTTGTGCTTCCGGGGAGAGAACGTCAGTATAAGCGCCACCATATTGCCCCAATTTAAGTGAGAGCACTTTCGGTGACATCCCCTACCCAGATTGAAGGATCAGGTAGAGGGCATGACTGCAAGCACCGTCATTTGGGCAGAAGCTCCCGCCGAGTTCTGTCCGCAGAGATGCGAAGGAAGATTAAAGATAGCAGATTGAAGAGACAAGAGAAGATAAACTATAGAATATAAAAGATAAAGAAGAAGAGTGTGCAGAAGCGGGAGTGGTCAGCAGAGAAGGTAGGGAAACATTTAGCGAGCCTGAGAGAGAGTGAACGAGAATGATTGTGTGAGAAAGTATGAGAGACTGAATAAGAGTGAATGTGGGCTTCAGGTAACAAATTTTCTTCACAAATTAAAAATGCTAATTAGAGCCCACTAACCCTCACACAGCTATATCCCTGCTAACTTAGTGGTATTTCTAAACCAAAAGTCTAATCATAAAAAAAAATCTAAGCATAGAAGAGTCAATAATTTCAAGGATCTATGTTATATTCATTCTGAAGGTTACCGAGTTACTCTTTGCAGTTAATGCAAAGAGGCAGTGGACTTTTTCAGACACAAATCCTCTGTTACCCTTTCTGATTTAACAACTATACATTTTGCCTTATTAGTTATGACAGAATAAGTATCTCTGTGGCCAGTGTCCTTGAAATGGCCTGTTTGGATTTGGTGGTTAGCCCAAAGCATTTTTATTTCACTGCTCCCTTTGTGGCATTCTCGGTTTAAGAAAAAACCCTTCGCTCTTTCACTTGTGTGCTGTATGTTAAAGAAGATATTAGCTATTTAATGCTTTCCTGAGTCCCAAGCAGGTTTCTCAAGGTTAAAAAAAATGAAATGCTGTCAGGTAGATCAAAAAACATACTCACGGTCACTGGTGTGTGTAACTGGTTCACCAAGAGAGCTGTAGTAACTCCCAGAGATCAGCCAGTATCCTCCTGTTGTCCCTGGAATAACTTCCAGCACCAGCCAGCATGCACACCTTGGAACCCTGCTATGTGTACCCAATAAGTAGACACAACTACCTTGAATTGAGTACAGCAGGAATGAACAGTTTATTGTTGTAAACCATAGACTCATATATCCACAGAACTGAATTAACATAAATTAACAGATACATGTATTCAACCCAACCTTTAATTCCCCTGGCAGCAATCCTATTGATGGGATTCATTAAAAAATGGAGCTCCTACCTGTGCTATCTTTGTCTGACAGCCAGGCTGGAGCCATCTCTGACTACCTTGGGGCCCTGTATGACAGGTCATTCTGTCAAAGTGTGAAACTCTGTCATGTACCTGGTAAGCAGGTCGGGTAAGAGCCCAGTCGCAGGGGATACAAGCGGTTCTGTCTGTACCCCACGATGCATGACGGCTAGAGGGATGATGCAGACAGGTGCAATGAAACACAGCACAAGCAGAATACTTTGTAAGGTACTGTATTAAAGAAGGTGACAGGAACAACAAGTAAGTCTCTAGACAGGAAGCCCACTGGCAGGGCAGACGACAGGATGCCCACTGGCAGGGCAGACGGCAGGAACAACACAGGGTCAGGGTCAGAGCGGTCCAAACGCGTTAAAGCAAAGGCCCTGACTGAAGGGCAAGCTTATATGGGCCGGGTTCCACTCAGGTAATTAGACTCAGCTGTCTCAAGCAATCAATAACTAGTGCTCCAGAGAAAGAAGAGCGGCCACTAGTGTGTGCAGACACACATGACAGCAAAATAATAAGTGCATGGTCCGGGCTAGTAGGGTGGAATCCTGACAAACTCAGGGAAGACCAAACTTGCTTAAAGTGGTACACGCAACTAGAGGTCTGGAGCTGGAACACAACTCTTTGGTAGTAGTCATAAGGACTAATGATAGATAGATGTCCAGGTCAAGCTAGTCAGGGAGGCCAGAGCTCAGGAAGCCAGATGAGCCACGATAAGTGGTTGCCAAGCCAGACTTCATGATGTGAAGTGGTCAGATTAAAAGTAGTTAAGCCAATATTCAGGATGGCACAGGTCAGAATAAATGCAGGGAAACAGAAAATACCAGAGAGCAACTTGCCCCCCTGAAGGCACAATTTCACTGAGCATTGGCATGATGGTAAGGGCAGGCATGATAGGGGCACAGGACAGCTTCCTGAGTGTCATATTTCTCAGCCACATCTGCTTTACCATAGTGATGCGGCTCATTCTAAAACACAGGTAGTGCGCATTGTAGTTGCGACCACCTGGCAGTGACGTGCCAAACAAATCTTGGGACGCTGCCACAGGAGGGGTGCAAGCCCAGTGGGAATGAAGACAATGTCAGCTGCATGGAGAAGGCATGGCCAACAGCCCACATAGCGGTGAGGTACAGACCTGACAGGACCCCCTCTCAACGCGTGATCTTCGGGCATGTTTAGGTGCAGGTTTCTGAGGGTGCAGTTTGTGGAAGGAGCGAACACAGGCAAGTGCATGCACATTCACTGATGGTTCCCAGGATCATCCCTCTTGACTGTTGCTCTTCCAATTCATTAAATATTTTAATCGACCCCTGGCGACATCATGAATCCAAAATTTTATGCAGAATATATTCAGGTTCACCATTCACCAGAACAAGAGCAAAACTTTAATGGCTAATGAAACTGAAATTCAGTGTCCTGTACGGTGGGGCTGGATATGTGCCAGAGTCTTCCCACTCACAGTGCCCTGCTACTACTGCTGCTGCTGCATTATCACCTTCCCTGCTCTGAGGGATCAATTAATCAAACTGGTCCAAATGCCATGTTGCTGGATGTGTATATCTATTAGTACAGTGCTGCTGTTGCTGGTCCTGCAGTGCAAAACAGAGTGTGAATCTCTTCCTTAAGTTTATGCTATAGGTGAAAGGTGAGCCCAAAAGATATAAGGAGCTTCCCCTTTGGGAACACCCCCTGTTTGTTGTTTCGGAATGAAAAATGCACCCTAAATTTTGTCTGAGCAGAACTGCCGGGAAATCAAATTCATTGCCTCAGAACGAATGGCGCAAAACAAAAATAAAAGTGATACAGTATAACTCTCATCACACTCTCTCACAAACTTACTCACACTCTTTCTTTGTATATATATATATATATTCTCTTTTATTTTTATTCGTATTGAAAGAATGCATATAAATGCAGACAAACATTAATAAAAAGTAACAGTTATAGGCATAATAACGTTAGGTGTAGACTTGATCCTATCTGCTTATTTACCAAGTTGCCTCGCAGGCAATATTTTATTATTGGCCCATACGCTCTTATTGTATTCTTGGTGTCTTAGTCCATACCGTGACTATAGACTGGCCTACCAAAACCACCTATTAACACATGCCTCCTTCTGTTGCCTTGAATTTAGCTTAACAAGATTCCCATATATGGGTTCTTTTCTCAGATGTCGATAATAGATGGGCAACCTCTTTTTCCATTTTTAATTGAAATCGCAATTGATTTTCAAATTGGGTCCGATCAAATTGCTTGCTTTCCAGTTTCCAGTCCCTCTCTATGATTTTTTTTGCTGCCAGACAACTATGTATTGACATAACTGTCTGACTCTAAATCATATGGGGCCATCCAAGGTTCATCAAGACAGCAGCGGTCCCATCAGAATTTTAATTCCATCTGCCATCTCCAAAAAGTAAAGAACCCTTTCCCATAGTTTATGAACTTTGGGGCAAGCCCACCATATATGGATATATGACCCCCCTGCCTCATTGCATCTCCAGCAGGTTCTAGATACTACAGGATACATTTGTGCCACGTGGGTTGGCACCAAATACCATCTATTGATCATCTTATATTGGGTCTCCACTAAGGATAAATCCTTAACATTGGATAGCACCTTCCTAAACAAATCCAACCATCCCTACATTGGAATCTGAATTGCAAGCTCTGTTTCCCATCTAGATATACTTGGGCAGACTATATCCCTCTCTTCAAACGTTCTCACACAGTCCACACATTTTGAGTATAGTTTCTTACTGATTTGAGAGTTTAAGCAGTGTCTCGCCCTCAATCTACCTTAGATGTTTCTTAAGACAGTTTTTTACTCATTTAAAAATATTTGCCCTTGAGATATTAAATTGTTGTAACAACGCTGGGAAGGATATCAGATATCCATGTTGAGTTATATCTGCTAAATAGTTCATCCCTGCATTTCTCCATTCCTCTAATGATAAGTCTTCTGTGTTACTCTCTAATATTCAGATATTCTGTGTTTCAAATATTTGGTCCTTTGGTACTATTGATGAGGCCTCTTGGAACCGTATATTAAAATACACAGGGTGTTGCACTACAAATAAACAATACCAATTTACACAACTTAAAATTATTTATTGGCTATATTATTCTCCATTTCAGCTATGGAAAATTAATTGTAGAGAAAACGCAGACTGTCCTAGATGTGGCTACTTTGATGCGGGTCTACTCCATCTTTGGTGGGAATGTCCTATGATAAAAACTTTTTGGGAAGATGTATTTACCTTTGTTAAAATAAAATTTAGATGTAATGGTATAATGGACCCAAAGGTCATGATCTTAGGAGATGTGGAACAGTTTGGTAAATGTAATAAAATTTTGAGAAAGATTTTTTTCTTGGGGAGATTATTGATCCTTAGGTACTGGTTCAATAAAAAGGCCCCTTGTCTTGCTCAGTGGTTAAAATTGATAGAACAAATTATAAAATACGAACATTATAGAAGTTTGGAGTCGAAAAAGAAAAAGAAAGAGTTCCATCTCACTTGGAGTTTTTGGTAAAATTGACTTTTCATTATTTTATTTTTTTTATTATTTTTTTTTTTTCCCCAGACCTTGCCTTGAGGGGGTGGGTGGGAGTTTTGAAAAAAAAGGAAGGAAGAGAAAAAAAAATTAATGATTAACTATCTACATTTTATCATGTGTTATCACGATGAAACCATGATGTTTTAGCTTAAACAGGCAGATCAATATTGAACACTGCAGGAAATTCCATGACTCCTTGTGAGACATCAGTTTTGTCATATTTTCCAGCATTCATTGCTTCATCCAGGGATGTGTACACCTTCATGACTACTTACTGATATAGTTTAGTACATCATGTTCATTGACCAAGAATAATTTATACTTTTCAACATAGAGGAACCATTACCATACTTCAAGACCGACCAAGACCTAAGTAAGTAAACATAAATTGTTTTGTAATTCAAGGAAAATCAACAAAATGTACATATATGCTTGTTACCTAGTTGCTGACCACAAAGTAAAATATGCTATGTATTATTTGTTGGATTATATTTTTTGTAATCTTGTAAACATTACCATCTGTATTTATGGATTTTGTGACACATTGTGCAGAATGAGCTGAAATAAATGTAGTTAACTTTAAAAAAAAATAAAAAAATAAAATATTTGGTCCTTAATCCAAATTTTACACTTAATAGAGAGCCAGACTGATATAATCATTTCTAGGATTACGTTTCTTGATACAATCTGCCATTTCATCTCTTTAGTGTATAATGACCATATAATAGTATTTAGATGTTTTACCCCACATGCTTCTTGCTCAATTTTATACCAGGCTTCATCTAATGATTCATCCATCTGCATTCTAACTATATGAAAAAGTATGCTAGATTCATACAAGCCTGTCCCACTGTCCTTGGTTCTAGCGGCCAAAATTTTTATTCTGATATGCCTACCCACCCATGCAGACACTAATATCCATTCCTAGGCAGACAGACACTAACACGCATACCCAGTCTTTGATGCAGCACTACTCTGGCCTCCCCTACCGGCCCAGCGAGTTGCAGCACTGCCCCAGCTTGCAGGGTTATGCAACGCGATGGTGCGTGACCCCGCCTCCTCAAGGAAGTTAGGGAGATAAAGAGGTAAGTTCTCTACTCAAGGAGCATGCCTCGGTCTAACTTGGGTGGACAATTTCCCTGTTGCACCACATACCGGATCCCCCAGTGTGCAAGTAGATCTGCGATCTAGGCCGGTGTATACATTGCCTATAGGTACCCCCAGCCCTACAAATTTTAAATGATGCTCCTCCGGTGCGATGCCATATGGGGCCAGCAGGCGTTCCTTCACCCTCCCGTAGTCTGTACTGTCCACATCAGGGATAGCCTCATATGCTTCCAAAGCCCGCCCTGACAGTCGACTTACCAGGAGTGTTACCCAGCAGGCCTCCTTGACTTCTTGGAATGCCTTACGCGGTTTGTAGGTAGCGATCAATCTCGTCCCTGCAATCCTCGAATTTAGTGATGGCATCATAGGACAGTTTCTGAGAGAAACCGGCAGGGTACTCATCCGTTGCGTGTGTTCTCGCCCTATCTCTTTGTAACTTGGTAGTGAATTAGGGATAACAACAAATGAAAAGGATTTGGGAATTGTTATAGACAACAAACTAGGCAACAATGTGCAATATCAGTCAGCGGTCAGTAAGGTATTGCCATGTATAAAAAGGGGCATCAATTCACGAAACAAAAATATAATTTAGCCTCTTTATAAATCAATGGTAAGACCATACCTTGAATATGCTGTGCAATTTTAGCACCTATTTTAAAGAAGGGTATTATTGCACTAGAAAAAGTGCATAGGCGGGCTACAAAATTAATAAAAGGAATGGAACACTTTAGTTATGAAGAAAGGTTAACAAATTTAGTCTAAGGCAAAGAAAAGGGTTTTTTACAGTAATTAAACAGCAACTGGATAAATACTTGCAAAAACATATTTTTTTTCCTAGTTTGTTGCAATATTGGAAAGATCTACAAACTGGATTTTTTGCCTTCTTTTGGATCAACAGCAATTAACAGATGTGGGAAAGGCTGAACTTGATGTACGCATGTTTTTTTTTCAGCCTATGTAACTATGTAACTCTGCGACCTTTAGCTGAGTGACATCGCTAAGCATCTGGGCGATGAATGCTTGTGGGGAATCAGATCCGAGTAGGGCTTAGCGCCACTGCACCTCGCGCTGGACCTCCGAGGCATTGTGCTTTCAGACAGGGCAAGGCTACTCCCATCTCCCTCCACTAGCTCGAAGATCAAGGTTGCTTTGGATTTGTTGCTGGCTGTTTGTCCTTTAACCTCTAAAAAAATCCTTCAGGGTGCTCCTCTTTAGGCCACTGTACCACCAATCCATTCACTGCGATGAGGTCCCAGTAGTAAGGAAGCATGTCACCGCCAAATGTGACGGGACGACCTGTACCGCGACTGGATACACCCGCCAAATTGTGCTTCCTGCAATGCAAGTTAACGGTTAACCCTTTCAGTGATGGCGAGATGAAACATTACCGCAATCCAATGGAGCCACACTGACACTATGGCTAGCCGAAGCTTAGCTACACAGTGTTACTATTGTCCTAAAAAGGATGGGGCTATGGGAGTCGGGCATACTTTGGGGTATAATAGGCATCACTCCTTTACAGTTCCAAAGCATTGCGGATAGGCACAGGGCACAGGCAATGGTGATCCAACGGGTTGGTAAGAGCAGGGTGTGATTATACTCCTAGGGGAAACAAAGAAAAAGGGGAAAACAACTCCAAACTGCAGCCCTAGTTTCGTGACAGGGTGCTATTTAGCCTGTGCTCATGTGTTGCAAGTGCACCCATTGTACAGCTTTTCTGTCAAAAAGCTTCAAGGTAAGGTAGATGTTTTATTTTATAAATATATTTTTGTGTTTTGAATAATGCGGATACAAGTACATCACAGTGTTTTAAAAGTTACGATATAGTATATAATACTGTTTCTTTAATTAAGGATAATAGTGCCAAATGAAAATGTGTTACCTGTCATTTAAAATTATTGTTCAGGCCTTTTTTCAAATGTTGTGAGACATTATGCAATGTAGAAAGGCATGCCTGAATACCTGTTTGTGTGTGTGGTTTGTCATGTCCCAGTTTTCCAGACATGCAGCCAAGTAATAATGTTACTTCCTGTCTTGGGGATTAAATTATTAAGTATATTTGTTGAACAAGTCACGGATTATTACCATTATTCAAAGCATAAACTGAGTTTAGTAAGGGAAATTAAATAATAGAAAGCTGGCATAGTATAGTATTCCCTGGGCAAACTACAATTTACTAGCAGTGTAATTTTTTTTCTTTTTTTTTTTCTGTGGAAGTTCTGGTGATTTCATTGAAAATGACTGAATTAACCTTTTTTTTTAAATTGGTTACCTACAGAGGACTGATGATCTGTCTGATGGTTTTTGTTGCTAGAGACTGTCTTGAAAGTACTGGAAATACGGAAATACGTTTGACCTTCCATATCTTTCCTGCTATTGAATCCCCAGAGAGGAGAGAAGATAGAATGCTCTTATGATTGTATGACTTTTTATAGGATTGTATTGCTGAATAAAGCATTCATCCTTAAGTAGAAATATTCTCCTAGCCAGGGCTGCCTTTGCATAGGGCAAAATGGTGCTCATGCTTTCATAAGTATTGATCCCAGGCACCTTGGTAACCAAGATGCCCAAAGTAGACACAGTAGAAGCTGTGAGACTATGAGAATGATAGGACAATTATGGCTGTAAAAGAGGGTGAAACAGGGAGAAAGAAGGCTGTGAGAGGGGGGAGAGCTGAGAGAGAGAGGGAAAGCTGAGACAAGGGGAAAATGAGGTAGAGTGAGTGTCTGTATATGTATTGTATCTGCATGGTGTTAGAAAGTATCTGTTACTGTTTGGTGTCAACATATGGTGTGTGTGTGTGTATATCCGTAAGTGTATGGTGTTAGTGTGTGCATGTAAGTGTGAGGGTGTCGGGGTCTGCCCTACTGTCAGCTGTATAGGGCAATGGAGAGACACAAATCTCTGGGCACTCGTGCAGGCTACCATACAAGTAGCCCCACTGCTTCAGACAAAACCAGTAGATTCTTGACATATGTAAGCTTGCAAGCAAGGCCTTCTTTTCCTAATGCACTACTTTGTCTCAGTCCATCAAATATAGTTTTGTCATACCCTTTGAATATATTTAATTTGTTAGTGCTGTATAAATAAAAGATAATAACACAATAATTAAAATAAAATGAACAGTTGGGGAACTTAATATAAGGGGCTTAATATAAACACATGCGTTGTGCTACATTACAGTTCTACACATGACTTTTTTTTTAACTTAACAAAGATCAAAAACACACAGTATAATATAACTTTTATTTTCTTCCTTTAACATGTCACAGAAAACAGGATAAGTATGAATATCCAAGGCTAACATTTAAGGCTGAATAGCCAACTGTCAAATTCAGATTTTCAGGAAAGTTTGCCAGTTTGAAATTGGCGGATCCATTTATATTTTGACATTTAGGGAATATATTTAGACTAAAATGCATTCACAGTAATGGTGGCAAAAATGTAGCTCATATTAATGCATGAGATTGCAGTGAAAAATATACACTCACTGGCCCCTTTATTAGGTACACCCTGCCTTCATTCTTCGTGGCATACTTTCTACAAGGTGCTGGAAACATTCCTCACAGATTTTGGTCCATATGGACATGATGGCATTACGCAGTTGCTACAGATGCAAATCCCAAAGGTGCTCTATTGCATTGAGATCTGGTGACTGTGGAGGCCATTGGAGCACAGTGAACTCATTGTCATGTTCCAGAAACCAGTTTGAGATGATGTTAGCTTTGTGACATGGTGCATTATCCTGCTGGAAATAGCCATCAGAAGATGGGTACACTGTGGTCATAAAGGGATGGACATGGTCAGCAACATCACTCACCTAGACTGTTGTGATCCATGCTTTCATATTGTTTATGCCAAAAATAATAAAGCTTTGAGAGGCATAGGCTTGGAAGTAAATGGAGACTACAGAGCCTTTTTAAAGTGCATGAACACAAGCATCCCTGTTTATAACGAAAACCCTCCTGTTCTTGTGGCACCCTAAACATACCTATTCAGCTAATGAGAAATGTAGTCCTCTATCTTGTTTGCTTACAAGGGGTTGCTATCCATAGATGCTGAAAAACTGTGAATAATTAGTAGTTTGCTAAGTGAGCCCTCTCTGACCGTTGAACAAGCAGGGTTTCACTCAAGAATACAATCATTTCATGTACTAGTGGCTACCAACTGCTTCTACGTGTATAATATTTTGTGCATGATGGGGTTTTTTGCGTGCACAGACTTAGGGAAAATGTATTCCTGATGCATTCTCATTCCCTAATAACTTGGTACACACTGTCTGAAACAATGGCACATTTGCTGCTGGGCAGTTAACATGCCACTGGGCTAAGGAAACTTAAGACTCTCCCAAGTTTGTGTGTGAATAGAAATACTGTAAGGTATTTGTAGCAAGAGCAGACAACTACAAAGAATGACTGATCATTTAAACTCTAGGCAACGGCCAACATTGATCATGGCACAACAGCATGTTAACAAAAAGTTCTTAACTCCCAACATTTGAATGGCAAATAAGGGACAATTTTGTTTAGATGCATGGATAGAAGGAAGGACTTTATCAAGATAAGTTTGTGATGGCAGAAAAGAAAACAAAAAACGACTGGGCCATCAAGTCTGCCCATATAGAATTCTCTTATTTTTTTCTCTGTGATAGCTTTGTGGACATCCCAAGCTATATTGAACAGTACATTGTATTGTGAGTTCTACTGCTCTAGAACACTGAATCACTCATTTCCACAAAATATTTTGACACCCCAGAAAAAAGGAGAGAAATGGGGACAGAAAAGTGTGGGTCTCTCCAAAAGGAGTACACTTGGAGGTATAATAATGACATCTGAATGTATATCTAATGGCAGTAATGTTCCACAGTACACAAAGAACACTTTGTGCTATCCATCATGCCCAAATGCAGCTGCAACAGTCCAAAAAAGTCATTTCTAGGTCTATGCCAATGCCTTAGAAGGTAGTTTTATATTATACGCCCTAACTGTTTGAAATGATAAATTGGCTGAAATGTTTTTTTCAGATTTTGGGGGCATATTCTCAGCTTAATTATTGACAAATGTGCAAATGTGCAAACATTTTATAATATACAGAAAAAACACAGAAAGATTACAAAGCTTTGCTATCCCTTGGAACAGGCCATCTGCTTAAAGATTCAATCTTGTTAAAATCGTTTGCAATGTCATTAGCAAACACAACATGACCAATATATTATACTTGGCTCTGGCAGAATTGACATTTGCACTGATATAAATTCAGTCCATTGACTTCAAGAAGATCTAGTACTTTCATAAGTCTGCTTTCATGTTTTTTCCCCCCACAGTGCAAGCAAAACACAATGAAGTCATCCAAAAAGGCCAATACATCCTGGAGATGCTTACTATCCTACTGTTTCTTCTTAATTCTTTGCTAAGTAACCAAGGTTCTAGAAATACCCTGCAGCAACACGTAAAACCAAGAGCATTAAAAGTTGCAGGAAAAAGCCAATAAACATCTTCAACATGAACATTTCTAAGATAATAGTGTATGCATCTACTTAAATCATCCGTAAAAGATAAATCTAGCAAATAATAGTTTGACACTGTATTTTGTATAGTCATTAGAAGTTAATGAGCAAATGTATGGCATTGTTTTTCTTTATCACAATGGCTGTACTGCTTTGCTAGAGGTGGAGGAGCAGGTGCCCAACACTAAGCATGAGCATGAGGACTAGTAGCGTGTAGAAATTACTTGAGCATGTCTGAAATGTGGTTGTCGTGACGTGTTGGGAGCGTAGAGCAGGGTGGAGAACAAGGCGGCCAACATGTATGCAAATAGAGTCTGAAATCCAGGACCAAAAGCAAAAGAGGAATTATGGTAGACGAGCCGGGATCAGGATAGGCCGCAGAGGTGCAATGCAGGAGATGAGCCGAGTCGGGATTGGAGAGAGCCTGACAGATGTACTTCAGTTGACTATTACTCCAACTAGAACGTATTCCCTCTTAACCAGCCAACCAAATTCACTTGTTTTTCTGCAGTGAATTTAACATTCAGTGGGATATACTTCCCCAAGTATACTCCCATATATACTCTGAAGTATCCTCAATTATTGAGCATCTCCAAAAGGAGACCTAACAGTTAAATATAGCGCAAACACCAGACTCACCACTCAATACACAAATTACACACACTCCCTCTCACCCCACTTACACATATATGCTCACACACACATCCATGCTAACACAGACACAATTACATATATATTCTCTCACACACATTCATGCTCACAAACACATACTTACACATCCATGCTTACACACACAATTACATATCCATGCTCACATACATACATATATACAAACACATATACATTCCCCCCGTTCCCCGCTTACTTCTCATCTCTCTAGCAGCTTGCTGTCCAGCTGCTCGCACACAGCTTGGTTTCACCACAAGGTCAGGTGACCCTGATACAGACTTTTCTCCCCGTACCAGTTCAAAATTGTTTAGAAAGAGCCCTTCTGACCTGGACCAGTGAGGTCCCAGATGGAAGTGCCCGTTCTAAGGAATTTTGAGCTGGCATAAGGAGACAGGAACAAGGGGTTGATCCATGCCCCCTGGAGGCACAGGCCCCGTTGCAGCTGTGACCGCTGTGACTCCTGTTCTGCAACCTTAACACAAGTTTTTCGCTATAACTCATCTGCTTGCATATATATGGTAGGAATGGCAACTTTCATTGCATTGAACTAATTGGGTTTTTTTGCACACAGACTACCCAAGTAACTGCAA
This sequence comes from Sceloporus occidentalis, assembly GCA_023333645.1. NCBI lineage: Eukaryota > Metazoa > Chordata > Lepidosauria > Squamata > Phrynosomatidae > Sceloporus > Sceloporus occidentalis. The sequence goes on along the minus strand of JALMGF010000071.1, from coordinate 4,800,181 downwards.
AAGGGACTGGACTGAGCACCAATAAAAGGAGCACAGATAAAATCTACATAATAGTGTAAATGTAAACTAAAAATCCCACCTCTATACAGGATCTACAGGCAGCAATCCCACAGCCTTTCTTGTCACGGGAGCTAGAAGTCTTTATCCAGGATCCCTAGCCATCATGTTAATTTCCTTCTCAAGCCCTCTAGGGAAAGCCCTACTAAAGCCTGACTTGTTATCAGACTTTCCCACCCAATAAAATAGTGTAGCTAAAAAGCAGCCATTTTTCTTTTCTTTAAAAAACAATGGGAAGATGATTAAACAATGGGTTACAATTTTTACTCTAAAATTAGGCTTTAGAACAGAATAATCAATAAACAGAGCAAATTACCCAAAATAACTAATAAGGAGAGGTAGATTTTAGGTTGGGGGAATTTCCTCTACATTCCTAAGGCAAAGAGGACCAATTAGTACCTATCTCCTCCATGTTATCCTATGGGGAAGGGAAACCCATCACAGTGCCTGCACACTTATTTTATGGGGATTGGCACAAGTAGCCCAGTTCAACCTTTATTGTATGTTGCTGCCTTTTTCTGATTCTGGGAAACCCCTTCCCTTGCTGGTGCACTACCACTCTCATCATCAGTGCACACTGACTGGTCTTTAAGGACCCCTGTGGTGTCACTAGTCATTTTCTCCTGTACAGCATACGATTCCCATAAACAGGAGATCCTAAGGGAAGCCTTCTGACAACTGCCCTCCCCCAACAGGTTTGTTGTTAGGGCTGACTGATCACACATAGGAGGGCAACAGAGGACACTTGTCATTGTGGGAATTGTAACACTAGGTGAGACAGGAATCAATTAGAGTGTAGCTAGTTGAAGGTTCATGCCACCTATTATAACAAAAAAAAAAAAATTAGATAACAACAGCTGGCTCAATGTATCCTTGTAGTAGGTATACTTTATTTGTTCCTTTGGTATTCTGCCCTGTTTAGGGACAAAGTGGCCTATGCCTGCAATTTAGTGTTTCCATGTATTACTTATTTATTTTGCATGCTAGGGAGCGTGGAAGGGGCCCAAGTAAATGCTTGCTAGGGTCCAATTTTTTTAATTTGTTATAAAGATTACACTGTTAGATGTTTTTTTCCTATATTTAATTTATTTAGAGTACATTATTGTTACCAGTGTTTCCAGCTATATATTATTGTACTTGTTGGCATTTGCACGTAAATGATCTCTAACTAAAACTGGTTGTTTGTTACAAGATGTTTTTCCTGTCTTTTTAGACATTGGGTTGTTAAATGCATCTAAAGTTTTAGAATTGATAGTGAAAAGTGCATGATTACTAATTTCTGATATCCAGGACCTCTAAATTGTGGCGGGATTAGTGACTTTTTGCTTAAATTCAATCTGGACACAAATTGGGTCTCCTGTAATAAAATAAAACAATTTTGTATGATTTGTGGCAAGTAAAGTCAATGTTCTGCATTTAATGTTTGCAGGCTCAGTCGGTAATAAAAATTTACATTTTGGTTTTCGCGATTACACTTCAGGGATAATGGTAATAAAAAAAGAAACATATACAATACAGTATACAGTTTTACTCTGAAATGTTAATTGTCTACAATCTGACCTATTTTTTTTAATATAAACACACATTTTTGTGTGGTTCACCTAGGATTCTGTGAACTGCTGGCCTCAGATCTGAAAGAAAACACTAAAAAGAACATGTGGGAAAAATAGAATTTTTAAAAAAAGCTGTGATATAATATATAATACAAGATGAGAGATTCTTTGGGAATAAAGGTAGGTTGTAAATTGCTATATTGCATTTTAAAGTAATATTTTCGACAGCTGCATATTTTTCATGTATGTGTATGTGCTTTGCATAAACAACATATTGTCTGAGAATCTCCTTAGCATGGACATTAATAATCAGCAAAATGTGCTTGAGCCATATTGTCACATGATTTGTGGGCCTATACTTTCCTTCAGTCTAAACTACATTAATTTGGTTTATACACTAAATTGTGAGTGGGCAAAAAATGAGGGTTTTGCAAGAATTGGACAAAAATCTGCTTTCCTGATTCACTAAAGCCAATTTGCATTAGCGCCCACAAAAAATCACTCACAACTTGCATACACTCCGCTTCAGGAAAGTCTGATGAAAAAAGCAGACAACAAATTTATGAAAATGAGCGTTGAAACTCCCCCTTCACAAACATTAGAGTGGTTGGGGTATGGCTAGAGGTGGAACCATCTTACAGTGCTCAGTAGATTTGTACATTTAGATCAATTTTGTCAATTGGTACAAATCTCAAAAAAAGATGAAACAAACAAAAACTAGGCAAACACATTCTGTTTAAATTGTGTTGGTTCTTTCACTCTCACACACACTCTCTTACATACTAACCTAGTCCATCTCACACCCATTCACCCTCTCTCACACTCTCTCTGAACGTCTCCCTAAGTTCCCCACTGACTGCTTCCGTGTCCCTTTCTCCTTGCCGTGTAGCTCTGCTTCTTCACTTGAATCTTCTTATTCTTCTGCTTTCTTTCCTTGTCTTCTTTCTTCATCCGCTCCTGGTGAACTTCCTGATTGCTGTTTCTTCCAGAAGTTATCCCTGATGCTCCACCATTTTGCTGTAGTACACAGGGAGGATATAATAATGCACATAGATTCAAAGAGAAAGAAACGTCTAGAAACTTGATTCTGTCTTCATTATTTTGGCCTGGTGAACTTCTGTAAAATGGCAGAGCTTCTGGCACATCCTCTCCACCGATTGGCAGAACAGGGGAAAGGGTGTAACAAGAGACTCTGTATATGCTATTATAATCATACTTTACACCTCCTGTTTTACATTTAATTTCATCAACTACTGTGCCTTTCCCAATAACATTTTACACTGCTCCTCTCACAAACGAGATTAACTAAACAGTTAAAATAAAAATCAGCAACATTTTCAAGAGTTGTATGTGCTAAAAATTGTGTTCCATATATATCTGAATCATTAAGCTGCACTGTGAAAAAGAAAACCAGCCTCACTCGAGATACACACAAACGTTAGTGTGTCTTTATTTTATGATCAGTGGCATCCAGTCCACAGAATAAACAGAATAAAAGAGAAGCAAGATGAAAGCAATACATTGAAGTCAAGGGCTGTTTGTTAGTCTCTCCCTGCAGCAGAGGTTGGACTAGCACTGAACATCAGGCGGTCTTTGAAGCGGAGATATACAGAAATACAATTGTATGAGCCATTTCATAAAGTACTCTGGTCGATAGTGTAAACCTCACAAAAGATCCAGGGGAAAATAGCAACCGGGATAAAATATTTCAATACACTTACAATATACAAAGTGTGTGTATATAACTATATATATATATATATATATATATATATATATATATATATATATATATATATACACACAATGTCAAAAAACAGAGTATTGCAGAATATGCAGTGATACCTTTTTTTTTATTGGACTAACATAATATTTAAAAGACAAGCTTTCAAGAGTTAACCTCCCTTCATCAGGTCCAAAGCAACACAGTATTGCTTCAGACCTGATGAAGGGAGGATAACTCTCGAAAGCTTGTCTTTTAAATATTATGTTAGTCCAATAAAAAAAGATATCACCGCATACTAACATTATTGTTGATAACCAGGCTTACCTCTCCATGACACAAATTATGAAGACATTTTATAGCTTATTGTGTAATCTTACTGAAGACTTCAAATTCAAGTCACAGATAAGGGAATTCCTGAGGAAGCTTAACCTCCCGAGATTTTTTGATGAAAAATTGCACATTTTGAACCAACCATTCTTATTACTTGAGAATAAGAACACAATAGATAACTTGAAAAAGGGAAAGGCCCTGATGGCTACAGTTTTTTGTAATCAAATAATAGATCCATTGATCTCATCATTATTCTTTAGGGCTTTAATGAGGTAAACCCAGAGGCGTATCTAGGGTATGGCACCTATGGCTCGTGCCATAGGCACCATTTGAAAGGGGGGCGCCAGTGAGTGGCTTTCAAACGCCGTTTGTTTTTTTTTTGATTGTGGAGGAGAGAGAAAGGCGCCTAGCAATTGCTTGGTGCCCCTCATTCTCTTCCACGAGGCCACTACCTCCGTCCCGGTGCCAGCATGCCATGCTAAGCGCTGTAATATGACATCATATTTCGGCGTTCAGCGGTGAAGCAGCAGGCACCGCAGCAGTACATGAAGACAGAAGCCTCGTGCTCCCGTCGCTGGACCTCAAGGTGAGAGAAAACTACAAAGGGGGAGAGGGTAGATAGTGAGTAGGGGGAGTTAGAGGTAGAGGGGTTAGAAAGTGATAAGGGAGGGAGAGGGGTTAGAACGTGATAAGGGAGGGAGAGGGATTAGAAAGTGATAAGGGAAGGAGAGGGGTTAGAAGGTGATAAGGGAAGGAGAGGGGTTAGAAAGTGATAAGGGAAGTAGATATAAGTAAAGAGTGTGAATTAATGTGTGGATGCATTGAGTGAATGAGGGAGAGCATGAGTTGTCCGAGGGAGAGCATGAGTTAATATGTGGATGAGTTGTCTGTATGATGGAGAGCATGAGTTAATATGTGGATGAGTTGTCTGTATGAGGGAGAGCATGAGCTGTCTGAATGAGGGAGAGCATGAGTTAATGTGTGGATGAATTGTCTGAATGAGGGAGAGCATGCGTTAATGTGTGGATGAATTGTCTGAATGAGGGAGAGCATGCGTTAATATGGGGATGAGTTGTCTGAATGAGGGAGAGCATGAGTTAATATGCAGATGAATTGTCTGAATGAGGGAGAGCATGAGTTAATGTGTGGATGAATTGTCTGAATGAGGGAGAGCATGAGTTGTCTGAATGAGGGAGAGCATGAGTTAATGTGTGGATGAATTGTCTGAATGAGGGAGAGCATGAGTTAATGTGTGGATGAATTGTCTGAATGTGTGAATTAGCGAGTGACTGTAAAAGTGTTTGTGTGTATCATAGATGTATAATTGTGGAAGGGCAAAGATGGCACAGGACCAAGATGGCACAGGCAGGGTGTATATGGGACAAGATGGCACAGGCCGGACTGTTTGGGGACAAAGTTGACTTGTGCTGGGCTATTTGGGGACAAAGATGGCAAGTCTTATGTGTGCTATCTGGGTGCTGGTCAGGCTCTATGTGGGCAGTGTGGACGCCAGGGCTGGCTTTGGGGTGTGCAGCCTGTGATCTATGCCTGTAATTTAGGGGGTTTTAAATATAACTTTTAATGCCGTGTTTTTTATTGAATTCCAATTGATCTATACCTGCAAAGCTGGGTTTTTGTGTTATTCTGTAGATCCATATCTGCTATGCTATGTTTCCATACATTATTTATGAATACCTGCAAATACAGGGTTAATATGTCTTATTCAGTTGATTAATACCTGCAATGCTGTTTCCATGTATGTCACGACCCAGGTAAGCAGGTCGGGTAGGAGCCCAGTAGCAGGGGATACAAAGGGTTCCGTTTGTGCCCCACGATGCATGACGGTAAGTGGGGTGGTACGGACAAGCGCAATAAAACACAGTACAAACAGAATACGTGGAAAGGTACTGTATTGATATAGGTGATATGACCAGCAAGTAAAGGCAGAAAGTGTCTAGGCAGGATGCCCACTGGCAGGGCTGACGGATACGGAGGCCCACTGGATGGGCTGATGGCAGGAAGCCCACTGGCCAGGTTGACGGGTACGGAGGCCCACTGGCAGGGCTGACGGGTACGGATGCCCACTGGCAGGGCTGACGGGTACGGAGGCCCACTGGCAGGGCAGACGGCAGGTACAGGCAGGTAGCTCAGGTACAGGCAGGTAGCTCAGGTACAGGCAGGTAGCTCAGGTACAGGCAGGTAGCTCAGGTACAGGCAGGTAGCTCAGGTACAGGCAGGTAGCTCAGGTAGAAGGCCAAAGCAGAGCAGTCATAACACTACAATGCAAAGGCCCTGACTGCAGGGCTGGGCAGGCTTATAAAGGCTGAGATAATTAGGTAGCAAGGTGCACCTGGACATGATAATCAGCCAGAGTGGTCCTGAGTGGCAAGGGCGGCCACTAGTGGTTGAAAACGGGAATGAGCCACACAAAGTATGAACAAGTCCAGCCAGCGAAGGGTGAAAACGTGACAATGTATTTATTTGATCTATACCTGCGATGCTACGTTTCATATGTTATTATTGTATACCTGCAAATACAGGATTTGTATGTCTGATTCTGTTTATTTGATATATACCTTCAGTGCAGAGATCACAAGTGAATTTCAATTGATCTGGGTTTGTGTGTTGATCTATACCTGCTATCAGCAGCAGGGTCTAATATTTATATATATATATATATATATATATATATATATATATATGGGCAGCAGGGGCTAATAAATGGGTTTTAGATAGTTGGACAGGGGCGCAATTTCAATGCTTGCCATAGGCGCTATTTTCAGTAGATACGCCTCTGGGTAAACCATGATAATCTCTTTCTTCCAGAGATGCTAACAACTTCAATATGTCCAGTTCTTAAGACAGAGAAAGACCCTATGTATAAAGCTATATGTATATAGCTATATCATTAATAAATCTGGACGTTAAGATTTACTCTGAAATACTTGCTGAGCGGCTTAGATCAGTCATTATGGATCTAATCCACCTTGGCCAATTTGGGTTTATTCCAGGTGGTATAAAGCTGTTTCATTTAATTTCAGAAGTTTATACTATAGAAGTGCCTTCAGTTTGGATGCCGAGAAGGCTTTTATTAGGGTTAGCTGGAATCATTGGCGTCGCTAGGGTTGGTGTAACCCGGTGCAATGACATATGATGTCACCCCCTCTGAATGACCACACAATCTGAGGTTGAGCCTGGACAGGAGAGTTACCCGGAACTAGCAAAGAGAGGTGAATGGTCTGTAGGGATGCCAAAGTCAGGGTACTGGAGGACAGGACAGGTCAGCAACTAGAATAGCCAGGGTCAGGATGCCAGAAAATCAGAGTAGTCAAATAGGTAAGCCAAGGTCAGGGGAACCAGATATACAGGGGTGGTCACAACAAGCAGGGTTCAGCAACAAGGTAACTCTTATAAACGAAGAAGCAAAACAACTGAGCACTGAACAAAGGTTTTAAAACGATAGACCATGCCCCTTGTGTGACAGACCACACCTCCTTGCGTGACATAAATGAGCTTCCACCTCCATTCAGGAGTGAATAAAGTGCTGGGAGATAGCCCGTGCCTGTGCTTATGTCAGGGTCCATTCAGGCTGCGGAGCTGCTTCTCCCTACAGTTCCCCCTTTACTGTAATCCATTCCTAGATTTCCATATGCTCTGTTCTGTGCTTCTGATTACTTGATTCCAGTTCTGCTCTTTGCTTCAGCTATGTTTCCACCTATAAGGTGTGCCCCACCCATTTGTTATGTTTGTCTCAGTCAGCAGTCTAAAGGTATGGCCTCTTGGCTTTGTGTTTAGATTCAATGTTTAGTTTCAGTTTATTAGTAATACAGCAGACAGGGTTTAGTGTTAGGACCCACCGAATATTGGAGTACTTTGGCAGGCTAGGCATACTATGGCCATATGATGTGACAAAATCGCCAATTGTTATCACAAAGTCCTAGGCTAGTTCCTGTATTCATGTTTGTCTGTCTCGTATGTACCTTTGCCCTCTTTTCCCTGAATCATCTGAGGATTTCGGTTCCTCTCTCCTCTCCCCATGTCCCAGTTAAGATGTCCTATCCTTGCTTAAAGGAGAAGCGTCTGAGGATCCCGGCTCCTCACTCCATCCCTTGTGGTCCTTGTTCCCTGTCCTTGGTTGTGTCCTGTATCATGTATGTCTTGTCTGGCTATGTTTCTTGCTCGGTCTCCCTACTCCTTGCTCTGTTGCAGATCTGGGTAAATCTTTGTCACTGGATGCATGGTACAGAATTTTGGCTATAGTTAAGAAAACATCCACTGTATAAATCTACAAGAAACGTTTTTGAAGCTTGTCCATCATTGGTATATGGTCCCAAACCATATAAATAAATTTCATTAATCTACGCCGTAAGAATGTTGGAGATGCATGGTCTGGTGGGATTGTAAAAATTTGAACCCGATTAAACAAAAAGCTGCAAATTTAATTAAATTTTTATTTAAACAAGAGATTGAATTTAGTCCACAACTGTTTCTTTTTGCCTGTATATTCCATTGAGCAATAAGCCAAATCTTTCCTTATGTATCCACATCTTGTAGATACTGGAAAACTTTATACTCCTTACTTGCAAGATACTATTGAGCAAATTAAATATCAATGTTATATGGAACAATATTATACAGTACAGTATACTCGAATATTAATAAATATAACTCCATCTGGTCTCCTTGGTTTGACTATTTACATCGTATATGAATTAATTAGTTGGGTCTCAATGCAATGACCTGACCTATCTCCATATTAGCAGGGACAATTGATATTCACATATCCTCATGAGAAATCTTCTCCACTACCCACAAGTCAGCCTATATAATATAATAACATTATTTTACATTATATATTCTTTAACCAATCCTTGTCTTATGATTTTTTTACATCATGTAAGTCGGAAGTCTGTTTAAGTTCATAAGATAGAATATAACCATTATCTAAACAATAATAATGTTGCTTAATGTAAAACAAGAACAAAACATATATATAATGGAAATTAACTTAAATGTATATGTTTGTGTATAAAGCAATAAAAATGGGAAAAAGGAAGATTTTACTTCACTGGAATTAAGGGGCTTATCCCCAAACCCTGATTTCAATAATGAAGAGTTGTATGCCAATACTTTTGTCCATATCAAGGTTTTGACTGGCCCCCAATAAGCCCTGACCTCAACACCATCAAACACCTGTGGGATGAACTGGAAAGGAGATTGAGAGCCAGGCCTCACCCAGCACCATTGTCTGACCTCACAACTGCTCTACTAGATGAATGGTAAAAAATGTCCACAAAAACACCACCAAAATCTTGTGCTGTTATAGCTGCAAAGAGGAGACAACTACAAATTAATGTCTATGTACTTAAAATGCAATGTCATAAAAGTCCCCTGACATAATGGTCAGGAGTCCCAATACTTCTGTCCATATAGTGTAGATCACCATCAGACATCTGCCCACACATACACACTTCTACACTACCTCTCTCTCTCTATATATATATATATATATATACAGTATCTCACAAAAGTGGTGTAAAGTAGTGAGTGTACAGCCTGTATAACAGTGTAAATTTGCTGTCCCCTCAAAATAACTCAACACACAGGCATTAATGGCTAAACCTTGGCAACAAAAGTGAGTACACCCCTAAGTGCAAATGTAATTTCCTCTCCCTAATGTAATGTTTCTCATTAGTGTTACAAGGTCTCAGCTTTGAATGGGGAGCAGGTGTGTTAAATTTGGTGTTATCGGGGGGCGGAGCTAGCGCTCAAAGAAGATGGCCGCATAAGCCGATAGCTCTGCTCACCGTCCGATTTATAAGCTTACTTCCTCTGCCTGACCCAGCCGATGGGGAAAACTAATCGTGCGGGGACTACCCCCAGATCCTCCGGGATGCGGGACAGAACGTCTAACCCTTCTGTCCGGTCGTTTTTCCACGGCCCAAACGACCAGGACTCCCGTGACTCAGAGCCCAAGATGGCGCCATCTCCAGCTAGTCAAGCTAGCGAGTGCTCGGATGATGGCCTTCGCGACCAGGACTCGAGCTGCCCACCTTCGTTGGTTGCTGGCCCATCGTGGCAGGAGGCTTTAAAAGCACTCCCGACGAAGGCTGATTTGGTGGCCGTGATCGATGCATCGTTGGACCAGGCCCTCCAGGGGGTCCGGGCCGACCTTGTGGTCATCAAGCATGATCTCAGGCAGCTGGGAGACCGCGTGCTCACGCTCGAGGAAAACCACTCGGCCACCTGTGACCGCATTGATTCCCACTCATCCATTCTGCACACACACACAGAATCCATTCTTCAACTCCGACATCAGCTGGAGGACCTTGACAATCGGGGTAGGAGAAATAATCTTCGCATACGCGGCCTACCTGAGTCGGTTCCTCCTGAGATGCTTCGCCAGACGCTGCAGTCGGTGTTCAATGCGCTCCTTAAGCTGCCGGATGATGCGCCTATTCATTTCGACAGGGCCCACCGCGCTCTGCGACCGAGGGGCTCTCCATCTTCCCCTCCCAGGGATGTGGTGTGCTGCTTCCATGAATACACGGTCAAGGAGGCGGTGTTGAAGGCCTGTCGCACCACCGGCGCTGTGGAATATGAAGGGGACAAACTCTCCATCTATCAGGACCTCTCCCCGCTCACTCTTCAGAAGCGCAGGGCGCTGAGGCCCCTCACAGCAGCGCTCCGGGAAGCTGCCATCCCCTATCAGTGGGGGTTTCCATTTATGTTGATTGCCCGCCGGGACGGCAACACTTTCACCTTGCGGCACCCGGGCGAGTTGAAGCTCTTCTTGGAGGATCTCCACTTACCTGTTTTGGATGTCCCCGACTGGGAAGCTGCTCCTGCTATCCTTCCACCTCTGTCAGACCCGGCTGCCTCGTGGATCCAGCATTCCAACCGGAGGAAGAGGTCCCGTCGTGCCCCAGCAGCTCCAGTTGACACCGGCTGAGCGTCTTCTCTATCAGCGGTCTTTGGACGCTCTGTTCTTCACCATGAGACGTTCTCCGCTCTGACTTGTTTTGGACCTTTACCCGACTGAACTTCACCCGACTCCGGTCGTCGTTTATACTCACCTTTTCTGTTGCCCCGCTCGGGTTTTTCGTACTTTTTATTGTTTTCCGCCGGTTTTCGTTGCGTGTCGGCCTTTATGTTTCTTTTCAGTGTTTTCCCTTTTTTTTCCGCTAGTCGCCTATATTTTTTGTCTCCACTATTTGAGGCACCGCCATCTTTAGAGGTGACCGCCTCCTTGTCGGCCGTTTCTGCCCGACACTTACCTGCTCCTCGCTCGCACGACCTACGCGCATATGGGACGTTCGGCGGCCCTGTGTGCCTTGTTCGGCTGTATTGGTCGAGCTCTCTGGTTAGCCCGGGTCCTTACTTTTGGGCTTTCTCTAATTATCCGTGCCCGGACATATCGCCCATTCCCCCTTCCTATCGCTCATTTTTCCTCTTGGCTCCCTGTCTTCTTCCCTTGTGTCTGGCTGGGGTTTTTTCTGTTTCTGCTCTCTCGGACGGTGTAGCAGCTGCCCTCTTCTCCTTTCTTGCTTTTCTTTTCTCTTTCCCTCCTCTCCGGTTAGCCTTTCTTTTCTACCGCTCTCGTGGGCCTTCCCCCCCCCGAGCACCCCTGTCCTCCTTGGGACAGTGATTTGGGGACTCTTTGCAGTCCCTCGGCTCACCGTTATCGACACTCCGTGTCGCTACGATAGGTTATCTTGTGGCCTATCTACACCTCATGCACTACATTTCACATATGTGTTTATTTTCTTGTTGTATTTTTTTGTTTTCTGTTCTTGGTTTGTTTGACCTGTGGTGGCTTTTTCGCTTAATTTGGTACATTATCCGACCTCACTATGTCTTCTAATCACTTACAATTTGTGACACTTAATATAAGGGGCTTAAATAAACCGGAACAACGTTCCAAACTTTGCTCCTTTCTTCGCTCCTCTAAAGCTCACATAGCTTTTATTCAGGAGACTCACTTTAAGCAGGGCAATGAGCATAGGCTTTTGGATAGGAACTTTTCCCACTCCTTTTTCTCCAGCTCCGCTTCCTCGAGAACTAAGGGTGTGGCTCTCCTTATACATAAGGGGGTCCGTTTCCACCTCTTGGAGGACTGGAAGGATGACGAGGGGCGTTGTATATTTGTGAAAGGTTATATTGGCTCCCAGAAAGTTACTCTGGCTAATCTTTATGCCCCTAACAAGTCGCAGGGCCGTTATATAATTTCGATACTCAATAAATTGGCGGACTTCCAGGAGGGAGTTACTGTCCTGGGTGGGGACTTCAATATGGTGCTTGACCCCCTGGTGGATACTTCCTCTGGTCGGTCGCATCTTCCGTACTCTCTCATTCGTAGGGTCCTCAAGCACCTTAAATTCAACCAACTTATAGACGCTTGGAGGACCTTGCACCCTGGGGAGAGGGATTATACCCATTTTTCTGCCCCCCACGCTACGTACTCCAGGATCGATACCTTCTTCATTTCCCATTTCCACCTCTCCTTTCTGCGCTCTGCTGTGATTGGCCCTTCTACTATCAGCGATCATGCTCCGGTGTTTCTGAGGCTCTCTCTGATTGCTCTCCCTAGACCTCGGTGGAGTTGGAGGCTTAATGAGTCGTTGTTGGATGACCCCCATAATGTGTCTGCTTTATCTTCTCACATAACTGATTATTTCTCCGAAAATTCCACTCCTGATGTTCCTGCGACGGTTGTTTGGGAGGCCCACAAAGCTGTTGTGAGGGGTTGCCTGATTGGTATGGGCGCTGCTGCTAAGCGCACTCACTCGGATGCCATACTCTCTTTGATTAGACAAATAGCGCTCCTTGAATTGCGTCATAAAGCTACTCTTCTCCCGACCTTACAGCTTCAACTGACCACCCTTCGCGCTCGCCTGGCGTCTATGCTAGATACGCGCATCAAGCGTAATTTTCTGCTAACGCGACACTTATTCTATGAGTTTGGGGATAAGCCGGGCAAACTATTGGCGCGTGCCCTGCGGGCGAAAAGGGCTCAGACTTACCTGACTAGGATCCGGGATCGCCATGATAAGCTTCACTTTCATTCCCACGAAATTGCTGAATGTTTCCAACAATACTATTCGTCTCTTTATAACCTTCCTTCTGACCCGCACCCTGGTTTAGACGTTCACGCAGCCACCTCCGATTTTTTATCCGCGCACCTTAAAAGGACTCTCCAAGCGGAGGATAGGGCGGCCCTTGAGGACCCGATTACTTTGTCGGAAATTGAATTTGCGGTTAAAAACTCCCCCTCCGGTAAGAGCCCGGGACCAGACGGCTTCACTGCCATCTATTATAAAAAGTTTCTCCCACTCCTCGGCCCTCATTTGGTGACCCATTTTAACGCTATTGCCAGGGGTGAGCCCTTTGACCCCAGAGCGCTTGATGCCAGTATCGTAGTGATCCCTAAGCCTGACAAGAATTTAGACCTCTGTAGCAGCTACCGGCCGATTTCATTGATCAACGTCGATGTTAAGCTGTTTGCGAAGGTGCTCGCCAATCGTCTCCGGCCTCTTCTGCCTGGCCTGATTCACCCGGATCAGGTGGGGTTTGTGCCGGGGAGAGAGGCACGGGACAATACGATTAAGGTTATTGATTTGTTGGCGCATGCCCACCACTCCGGAACCCCATTGGTATTGGCCTCGATGGACGCTGAAAAGGCGTTTGATCGGGTCTCTTGGCCTTTTTTATTCCGGGTCCTGGAGGGTCTTGGCCTGGGCTCTAGATTCCTGACGTGTGTGCGGGCCTTGTACTCCTCACCGGTTGCCCGGGTTACAGTTAATGGCATCCAGTCTGATCGGATTGCTCTCGCTAACGGCACGCGGCAGGGGTGCCCTCTTTCCCCCCTTCTCTTCCTCCTGGTGGTTGAGCCCCTTGCGGAGGCGGTCCGTGCTCACCCGGACGTCTCCGGTGTGGAGGTTGCTGGTCGCTCCCATGTGATCTCTCTGTTTGCTGATGATGTCCTGGTTACGCTGACTAATCCAGGTCATTCCCTTCCTGCGCTGCTATCGGTCCTTGATCGCTTCCTTTTCATATCTAACTACAAGATTAACTTATCCAAGTCTGAGGTGATGGGGTTTCGCTTGACCCCGGAACTCTCCCACCATATCCGCACCACTTTGCCCTTTCGTTGGAAGGAAGACTTTATTAAATACTTGGGGGTCCTTATCCCAGCGGATTTGTCTCAGATTAAGGCTCTCAACTTTGATCCCCTCCTAGATACCCTCCTTGCTGACCTCCACAGGTGGGCTTTCCCTCATGTGTCCTGGTTTGGGAGGGTTAGTGTTTTGAAAATGAACATTCTCCCACGCTTCTTGTATCTTTTCCAAACGCTCCCTATCTTTCTTCCCCGTTCCTATTTCCGTAAATGTCATGGTGCCTTTCTCCGCTACATATGGAAGGGCAAACCGCCTCGACTTTCTTTCTCTTACTTGACGAGGCCCAAGACGCTGGGTGGGGTGGGTCTCCCCAATTTGGAACTTTACTGGTGGGCGGCTCATCTCCGTCGCGTGGTTGAGTGGTCTGTTGGTGCGAGTCGCCTCTGGGTATCTGTGGAGGCAGCCGCTTTATCCTGCCCGATTGCGGTTCTTCCTTGGATCCCCAACCCACAGCGTTGGGTCACGCATGCTCCTCATCCCCTGATTGGCCCCACCTTGAAGGCCCTTGGCCATGTGGTGAGGGCGGGGGGTCTTACGTCGGTCCCTTCTCCCATGCTCCCCGTTTCGGGTAATCCCGACTTTGCCCCGGGACGTGTTGCCGCCCGCTTGGTGCCATTTTCGCCCGCGGACGTCTCCGTTCTTCGAGTCTGCCACGTGATGCGTGGCCCTGTTCTTAAACCCTTGGAGGAACTGACTGGGACTGCGACTAACTCTTTTCTGACTCTTTTCCTTTACCACCAACTGCAGCACTTTCTCTCCTCCACCGGGGTCTTAGCGGGCGGTGTCCGCCCTCCTACTGCCTTTGAGCAAATATGTCTCGAGCCAACGGAGCCTCCGCATTTGCTTTCTGCCATATACTCCCTCCTACTTGCGCCTGCGGTCATTACTAAGCCCTATTATTTCAGCCTATGGGAAAGTGATCTGGGGTTATCCTTCTCTTTGGAGGAGTGGGAACGGATGCTAATGATTGTTCATAAGGGAACGGTGTCCAGCAGAGTACAGGAAACTCTTTTCAAAATTGTTACCCGTTGGTATAAAGTTCCCCTTGATTTGCATAGATTCTTGCCCCACGTTTCTCCGACTTGCTGGCGTTGTAACTCCCATCCTGGCTCCCTTTTCCACATCTGGTGGGAATGCCCTGCCATTAAGCCTTTTTGGCACAAGGTGGCTGCGGTTATTCGGGAGGTATCTGACCCTTCGTTCTCGGCCACCCCGGCTTCTATATTGTTACATTACACCACGGTCCCGTACCATGCTTATAGGGGTTCTATTACATTTCATTTGATTAATGCTGCGCTTACCACCCTTCCTAGATCCTGGAAGTCCGTCACCCCCCCCTCTATTTCTGCCTGGTTCAACAGGGTGGAATTCATTTACCAGATGGAGGTCCTTTCGGGTGCCTCTAGGGGGCAGGACCATACGGTGGAGCTTAAATGGTTCTACTGGCGCTCCTATGTTTCCTCCCTGGATGCTCGCCCAGATTCTCCTTTGATTTAAGTCTGTTTGTTGTTTCTTCCTTTCTCCTCAGGTCTATGCTCACGTACCATTTTGTTGTTTTCTTTTCTTATCCGTTTTGACTGCAGGCCACACAAGGTCTGGTTGGGTTTAATTCGTTCGGACCAAGTACCCCTTGTACCCGGGTCTCATGGCTGGGCTTTGTTACGGCCTGGTCTATGCCTTTTCTGTGATTTTCCGCTCTTTTTGGGTGCTATTCTTACTGTGGTCTCCGTTATTGGTTGCTTCATTCCTACAATGCGCTGCACTATGTACTTGGCACATTTTTTAAGTGTTTTGGTCCGACCATTGTGATCCAGTGTCCTCTGGAACTCCGATGTACCTATCTTCTGGGATTACATTTGTAAAGACGGCTGCTGTTCTTATAGTTGTGCCCTGTACCTATTTCCACTGTGCCTTCCATTATTGTGACATTGTGCAATGTTATGTTTTACTTTCAATAAACGGAGAATTGAGAAAAAAAAAATAAAAAAAATTGGTGTTATCGCTCTCACAGGCTGTCATACTGGTCACTGGAAGTTCAACATGGCACATGAGGATCTGAAAAAAAGAATTGTTGCTCTACATAAAAATGGCCTAGGCTAAGACCCTGAAATTGAGCTGCAGCACGATAGGCAAGACCATACAGCGCTTTCACAGGACAGGCTCCACTCAGAACAGGCTCCGCCATGGTCGACCAAAGAAGTTGAGTGCACATGCTCAGCGTCAAATCCAGAGGTTAGGAAATAGACGTATGAGTGCTGCCAGCATTGTTGCAGAGGTTGAAGGGGTGGCTGGTAAGCCTGTCAGTGCTCAGACCATACGCCGCACACTGCATCAAATTGGTCTGCATGGTTGTCGTCCCAGAAGGAAGCCTTTTCTAAAGATGATGCACAAGAAAGCCCGCAAACAGTTTGCTGAAGATAAGCAGACTAAGGACATGGAATACTGGAACCATGTTCTGTGATCAGATGAGACCAAGATAAACGTATTTGGTTCAGATGGTGTCAAGCGTGTGTGGCGGCAACCAGGTGAGGAGTACAAAGACAAGTGTGTCTTGCCTACAGTCAAGCATGGTGGTGGGAGTGTCATGGTCTGGGCCTGCATGAGTGCTGCCGGCACTGGGGACCTACAGTTCATTTAGGGAACCATGAATGCCAACATGTACTGTGACATACTGAAGCAGAGCATGATCCCCGCAGGGCAGTATTCCAACATGATAACGACCCCAAACACACCTCCAAGATGACCACTGCCTTCATAAAGGTGATGGACTGGCCAAGCATGTCTCCAGACCTAAAACCTATTGAGCATCTGTGGGGCATCCTCAAACGGAAGGTCTCTAATATCCACCAGCTCCGTGATGTCGTCATGGAGGAGTGGAAGAGGACTCCAGTGGCAACCTGTGAAGCTCTGGTGAACTCCATGCCCAAGAGGGTTAAGGTAGTGCTGGAAATTAATGGTGGCCACACAAAAAATCGACACTTTGGGCCCAATTTGGACATTTCCACTGTAAACTCACTACTTTACATTGTAGCAGAGTGTCATTTCTCCAGTGTCACATGAAAAGATATAATAAAATATTTACAAAAATGTGAGGGGTGTACTCACTATTGTGAGATACTGTATATGTATATATTGCCCTTAAACATGCCTACCCATACTCACACATATACACTGCCTATACAAACACATATAGACTGTCCTTACACACACATATACACTGTTCATACACATACCTATCCACATACACACATATATACTGCCTATACGCACACATATACACTGCCCTTAAAAACGCTTGCTCATGCACACATATATACACTGCTCATACAAAAACCGGTTCCACACACACATATACACTGCCCTTACACACACTTGCTCATACATACACCTGCCCATACACATACACTACTCACACACACATATACACTGTCCATACACACACTTATATACATTGCCCTTACACACAGATATACACTGCCCTTACACACATACACATTCACATATGTTATATCCTCCCTTTTCTCATTAGATCCCCCTTTCTAATTATCATCTGCCCCCCCTTTCTGTCTAATATCCTCCCTTTCTCCATATACCCTCCCTTTTTCTCCCTCTGCCCCCCTTTTCTCCCTATCAATGTACTTTCTGTACATAGAGTCATTAAAGGCATTGATAAAACAAAGTTTGCTTATTGTGTTGCAGATAACTGTTAAGTTGACACTGTAGTATTTGCATAGGAATGCATTTATAGATTGACGGTTAAACTGTTAACAAAAAAAAATAAGTAAATGAGTGGGAAATGTAGGATGGTATTGTAAAAATATTTCCTTGCCTGGAATAACTGCAAAATAACATGGTGAATATTTATTTACATCCTCCTCACATTTGTTTATTTGATTACTAGCACTAAATCCTTCTATACATTTTATTAGCTCTATAATACACTGCTTAGCTTGTAAAGTACCCTATACGTACAGATAAGCTTATACAATATTGGCTTATTATCTCCTTATAAAGTAATTTAATTGTGGTAAAATATAATTATTTTCTTGTTAGACCCAGGGTCCATGCATGAAGATTAAGAACCAGGGGAAGGCTGCAACATTCTTTGTGGAGGATATTTTACGAAATGCCCCAAAAGCAGCAAAAACTTCTACAAGTCTTATCATGGACACTCATGCGCGGGTACGGATACTTTGCCTACCCCTGATTAGGATGGAGAAGTTCAAATCAACCCTGATGAAATCAATAAATCGAAACTGTGGCCAACTCATGCTTAAATGAAAAAAAAACAATACATTATTGTGTGAATGGCAAGTCATTGCAGTTTATCTACCCCTTCAAAATGTTTCAGGTCTAGCCCCAAATAAAATGTAAACCTAGCTTTTAAAGCCCTACCTACAGTTCTGTGTAGATTATTTTCTCCTCTACAGTATTAATGTATATTATGACAATATCTTGAACTTCCCAGGTAGGCCATTCAGAGCTGTTCCTCTAGGGAAGTGGTTTTCTCAAGTGGCACACTAAGCCACGCATCCCTTCTTTTAGTTGGAGTTAACTGGGCAGAAAGCAGAGGAAGGCAGGTGAGGAGTAGGCAAAACATTGGTAAGGAGTGACAGTGGCCAGATACTGCACGTCTGTTTGGAGAAAGAAGAAAGTAACCTGGAGGCTCTGGGTCTAACCATGAGAAAGAAGAAACTAACCTGGAGGCTCTGGGCCTAACCATGAGAGTTTACAAGTATGATAATGAGGATTATTTTTCCTTCTTTTAACGGAGTGGTATTGTCCAGAGGCCAGGCATGGGGATTTTGTAAGTGGACCATGACATTATATTCATTACTGCTAGAGTGTTCCCAATATTACATCAATATTGGGAACACTTTAGCAGTAATAAATCTTTCCCAGGTGTTTCTCCTACAGCGTCTTCGGACTCACCCCATGACATTATAAACTTGCCATGTAACGTAAAGTGAGCAAGCAATAACATGTTCATTGTGTTTAGATGATGTATACTATCCAATATTTAACATGCCTTGATATCTCTTTTTATCCTGTTAATCTTGGAAAAGAACAGTGTTGTTCACCTTATGTTGTGATTGCACAATGCCTTTTTAATAGTATCATGCCTAGTGAATAACTGAGTATTCAATATCTTCGATGTTCTTTTGATTCTTTTCTTTCTATTTTTTACACTCCATTTTATTTTCCAGTAATGTGTACTACCATGTCTTTTATATTTATTTTAAACTATTCAGATATTTGACCTGCATGCATTTTTTGAAGAACCTTAAGATGGTAATAACTTGCGTTGTGGAGTGGAGTTGTAACTGCCCCAGACTGAAATGAGCGGTTCTATGTTGTCCTTGGGGAAGGGAGGTGTGGCTGTTCCAGATAAGTACAAATATTTTCAGGGTTCTCATCTCTAACATGCCTTGGAGTGGAAAATTTTTCCTCCTCATAGGCTGTGGATAATTTTGAAACAATCTTCATTCTCAATTCTATAGCCATTGTTTATGGTTGCATCCCATTTGGGCCAGGTGAATATTTGGTGTGCATCTGCTAGTAGGAGCCACCTTGAGCTCTCCCAACATGTAAGGGTGCTGTTTTTCTTATACCCCCATACTCTTGCCATTCACAGATAATCCATATTTTCCAGAAGGCAGAGGAGGTCTATCATTGGGCCCCCAGGAGCTTCCTGTTCTTGCTTGTGCCCCAGATATGATGCTCCCTCACCATACTCCCCAGGTGATTTCTGTCTATAATCGTTTATTAGAAAAAAACTAGACATCTTTTAAATGCTGCCAAATGTTTGTTCCTGCTCTATTGGAGCCCCATCCTTTGAAGATTGAAAGGTGGAGGAAGTAAGAATATTGAAGTTGTTGGTTAAGTCAGTGTCGGGTAAGTAATGTCCCATGACTATTTGTTTAATATACCAAAAAAAAAAAAAAGATTAATAAAAAAAATAATATTTTCGGCTGCATTCAATCACCTATTCTTCACATTTCCCCTATCATAAAACCACCATTTCACATTCAAATCACATTGGTTTGACAGAGAAATGTACCTCTCGTGACTGACACTTAGTGCACTACGTTGTGTCCTGTGTTGTGGAAACAATATCTCCATTTGATTAATTACATAGTCAAATGTTTTTTTCTTAGTTTTTTTATTTTATAAAAGTAAGAAACAAACAGAAACAACAATCTTTTTCCGCAAACCAAGGCCCTATTCATGACGCAGGATGTGTGTGCAAGAGTATGGAGATATAGTACCCATATTCATGTAAAAAGTCCAGTCCTCGGCTGGATTGAGTTGGGTACACACACACACCTGGCTCAGTTGAATTTTGAATCACATACCGAGCTGCAAGAGACAGAACGTTGGCTTTCACTATTCATGTGAGAGGCTTGTCACCTGTGCTCTATTACAAAGTAGGTGTACAACAGTTTTATATGATTGAATTTTTGCCAAAAGTATATATATTTTGAAAATTTGTCAGAAGACTTCTCTTTAGCCTGTGGTCATATGATCTTCCAAACCCATATTTTAATTATATATATCCCCTTGCATTGGGCTGTGAGAATCTAGCAACATTATGTTTCTCATTGGCCTAGTGCTTGTATTCAGGAAATATCTGTTAAAATTTATATTGTAACGTTTACGTGTGTTGTGAATCAAACCAAATATTTTTGTTTCAACTGATTGTGACACTGTTCCTACTATACTGGTGGAAACAATCCAGGAATACAGATGATGTTCTGGCCAATCTAGAGGGTAGGGATACACAGGTGAATTGGCTTTCTTATACAGATTTGTGAATTAAAGTAAGTGATGCAATGATATGTATTATCTTGACATGATGCATGTAACCGAGACTTAGACAGTGATACAAACAGTCCTTGTTGTTGTCATCTGTTTAACCTGTTTGTGCCCCCATAGACATACAGGTACGTCTACAAAAAAGGTAGATAGATGCCCCCTAAGACAACACAAGCAGTGTGTCATAGCAGTGGAACCAGCTGCGGACACTGTACATATATATATATATATATATATATATTATCTCACAAAAGTGAGTATACCCCATACTGTAAAGTAGTGAGTGTACAGCCTGTATAACGGTGTAAATTTGGTTTTCCCATTAAAATAACTCAACACACAGCCATTAATGTCTAAACCTTGGAAACAAAAGTGAGTACACCCCTAAGTGGAAATGTACAAATTGGGCCCAAAGTGTCAATATTGTGTGTGGCAACCATTATTTTCCAACACTGCCTTAACCCTCTTGGGCATGGAGTTCACCAGAGCTTCACAGGTTGCCACTGGAGTCCTCTTCCACTCCTCCATGAGGACATCAGAGCTGGTGGATGTTAGAGACCTTGCGCTCCCCCACCTTCCATTTGAGGATGCCCCACAGATGCTCAATAAGGTTTAGGTCTGGAGTCATGCATGGCCAGGCCATCACCTTTACCCTCAGCTTCTTTAGCAAGGCAGTGGTCGTCTTGGAGGTGTGTTTGGGGTCGTTGGAATACTGCCCTGAGGCCCTGTCTCCGAAGGGAGGGGATCATGCTCTGCGTCAGTATGTCACTGTACATGTTGGCATTCATGGTTCCCTCAATGAACGGTAGCTCCCCTGTGCAGGCAGCACTCATGCAGGCCCAGACCATGACACTCCCACCACCATGCTTGACTGTAGGCAAGACACACTTGCAAGACAGTACTCACCTGGTTGCGACACCATCTGAACCAAATACATTTATCTTGGTCTCATCGGACCACAGGACATGGTTCCAGTAATCTTGTCTTCAGCAAACTGTTTGCAGGCTTTCTTGTGCATCATCTTTAGAAGAGGCTTCCTTCTGGGACAACAGACATGCAGACCAATTTGATGCAGTGTGCGGCATATGGTCTGATCAATGACAGGCTGACCCCCCACGCCTTCAACCTCTGCAGCAATGCTGTCAGCACTCATATGTCTATTTGCCAAAGACAACCTTTGGATATGACGCTGAGCATGTGCACTCAACTTCTTTGGTCGACCATGGTGAAGGCCTTTTCTGAGTGGAACCTGTCCTGTGAAACCGCTGTATGGTCTTACCCACAATGCTGCAACTCAGTTGCAGGGTCTTGGCAATATTCTTGTCTATATGAACAAAGTAAACCCAAACATTATTGCATCAAAACTGCAAACTGGCAGTGTAGAAGAGAGGAGGTAGCCATCCTAGTGATAAATTAATATATACAGTTATAGGCATGGCGTGTGAGTCATTCCTGGGAACTCTCTGTCTTTACCAGGAGTCTCTGAGTAAAGCCCTGCATCCTTATTTCTCTGGACAGGGGAGCAGCATTTGGGCATGCTCACTCCCCTCCCACAACCCCTCCTACTGTCCGCCGACTTTAGACTGGCGCTAGCTCAGTCCCTATGTACGCTAGCTTGATGGATGGCTAGCCTTGAGCCATTAGGAAGCCACTCTTTAAAAAATTGATAGCTCCAGGTACCCTACCCTGAGAGGTTTGTAGGTATGGCGCTAGTAACCACACAGGCAAAGGCTTAACTGAAAAGTCTGACCTTAATAGAATAGACTTCTTCAAGTTAATAAATAGGATGGGAATTGATGGCTAGTCTAAAGATGATGGTCATTGGTGGAGCAGTTAGCCATTGTTAGCTATACATATTAACTAAAGTCTTCTAGTTATTTAATGTGCCTAGTATTTTTTTTTTCTTTGGGTTAATAAAATGTGGCCAATTTTTGCCATAAACTTTGCTGGTAAATTTGTAAGGAAACCAATTGTTGCGTAACTTTACAGACCCTACCAGAGGCCATCTGTCCCTTTTTAATGCAACATTTACACCACAAATACTTTCTATGCTACTTTTATGTAGATGTTTTAATATATGTGTGGTAGGCAGGGTTACAATGAGTGTGTTGTCTTCCAAACATGATTTGGGCATATATATATTAATAGACACGTCACTTGTTGCCAACCCTCCCTTATTAATTGCTTCAGATATATATGGCCTTTCTCTTTCCAGATATTCACATGGACCTTAAACCATGATATTTTAAGTGTGCGGAGAAACACCATTGCACCTTCCCCTTATATAGGGTGCCATGACATGTGTGGATTAGCTTAAATACAATACTAACACCTAAGAATTATTTAATGTATAGCTTTGTAATTTAGTGCTTGTCTCCTTTATTTGTTACAAATGATAATTGCAGCAACAGGTTCACTTCACTTATATAATTAAATGCAGCAATAAATAAACAATGTGTGTTGAACACCCATACTTTTGCCAGGCATATTTCTTTAATCATGTTAAATGTTTCCTCATTCATACATTTTGCTGGGAACACAATTGTCACATGACAACTATGGCTATAACATACCAGTGCCTGCTTTTTGTCCAATAACTCTTGCAAAATGTGCAAAGGGAGACACAATTCTACATGTGTAAAGATGTATTTATGGGAAAATTTTAAAGATTAAACAGTACTAGGATTGATGTTTCTATTGATGTATTAAGTAACAAAATATTACATTTTACAGAATAGGTAGAACAGCCCCTTCAAGGCTTTGGTAAAGATTTGTATCTGCCAGCAACAGAAATAACAAACATAATAATATCTTAAAATTTAAAGCCCAAAATGATTAATTTATTAGAGGCTTACTATGGAGTAGTTAGTGAACACGTTGAGCCTTTGGAAGAACAGGTTCTCACGGTGAGTAAGAAGAGGCTGTTTGCTGGACTCTTAATGCACTTATAAAACTTAAAAAAAAAGAAAAATATCCTCCTGCCGTCTGTCTACAAAGGTCATCTGTATTTAAGGTATGTTTTTCTTGAAAATCGCTTTGCTGCCTCAGGAAATTCCAGAAAGCAACTTTCTCCCTCAGGCACCACGCCTCCACCAGACCACGGGAATGCAGGGAAGCCAAAACAGCCACCACACAGAACACAAGAGTGTGTCTACCTCAAAACATAGAAGTGTGTCTGCTGAAGAGAGGAGAGGTAGAGATAACCAAGCCCCTGTCTTTAGGTATGATACTTTTAGTCAGTTACAAAGGGGCAATGGTGAATATAACACTTTTAGGAGTAGAGAGTGAAAAATAATAAATGAGATTTGTGTTTGACAAAAATTACATTTGACGTACAGAGAGAAGTACTGATTAATGTCTATGCAACACAATTAACCCATTGACAGAACACACAGAGTGGCTAATTTTTATGTGGAATTATGGCCTATTTACTATGTTTAATATATGTTGAAGGATGTGTATTCAGCTCCGGTTACCACCTTGTCCAGTGAGTGAAGGCAGCAGATCATTTTAGGTTCCCTTTCATGAAATGCTAATACTTCCCCCATTATACAGCTATCCACAGGGTATCCATTATCAAATGGATGCCTCATGTTTTTAAATACCAACCACTCACTTCATTTTAAATGAGCGCAAGGGCCTAGTAGTGGTAAAGAAGCAGTTAAATTCCCAAAATGAATATGGCAGGTGTCAGCTTTTTAGAAGGAAATAACTTTTTTTTGTTCTGTGTCGGATTGGGGTGTCAAAACTAATTTTACAATCATATTTCATATGTATAGCTGAAATGTCAAATTTGTCACATTATATATACTTTAATTTAGGAGTAGATTTTAATAAAAGTGGTTTGTATGACAGATAATTATATTGCGATGATTTTATCAGAAGCTAACCAGGCTATACCAGAACAAAAAAACAGGGATTTTACACAATACTCTTGCGTAGGCTTAGGCATTTCTGACATCACATTGCACATTGTGGTAGCTCCCGTTCAGTGGTCTCCTGGGAATCTGTCCTATGTGGCCAGTAGTCAGGTAAAGAATCTGTGTGCAGAAGTTTGAAAACAATTTGTGTAGAGATTTGTAATTTTCAATTAGGATGCCAGCAGATAGTAAGGTTACCATGGTTATGTTAAACTCTGTTTCTTTAAGCTGCATTTGATATTTTAAAACAGCCTTCTGGCAAATGTTTTACTTCGACAGAAAAACAAAACTAATTTTACAGATGTTTTCTTCAGACCTGTGTAACTACCAGGCGTAGAGACATAGATCTCATAGATTCCTTACATTAGACTTTCAGAACTTTCAGCTCCATCACATGGGTCTGCATTTAAAAAAGTAGTGGAATAAAAATCCTTTAGGTATTCCAAAAGGGTTCATGTTGGGAGTATACTGTATTAGAATATTATGGCTCCCAAGTCACCTAGGCTTCTTTGTTGCTTTGCATAGGACATTAATTTATGTGCATACTAGTAAATATTTCAGGAGTTATTAAAATTAAATGAATATTAAAGCTTTATAATGTTTGTGCCATGTGTCTATGCAATGTAATTCTATAGAAAATTTATATTAAAGTCTGAAAAGATAAATATAGAAAACTAGTTAACTGCCTGAGTTAATGAGTTATTTAGTGAGCTGAGGTCAATAGTTAATATAAATCAAGACAATTGTGTTTCTTCAGTTGTTTGTGTTTAATACTAAAGGCAGAGGTGGTAATATTATTATGATTTTCATATGTACTGCACTATATATTTTGCTAAATGTTACTACTAACAGCCAAATTTGGCAATTTTAATAACTGCCAAGAGGAGGGTAGAAAAAAATCCTCTACAAATCCTGAGTGTTGCTGATGGCAGGAGAGACATAATCAGGTTACTGGAATAATACCAACTTAATATTTCATTAAAATAATATACGGCAACATTTCTTTGGCAGTTCTTGTTACAAAGCCAATTAATACAGAAGAGGTTA
Source organism: Sceloporus occidentalis (assembly GCA_023333645.1). Classification (NCBI taxonomy): domain Eukaryota; kingdom Metazoa; phylum Chordata; class Lepidosauria; order Squamata; family Phrynosomatidae; genus Sceloporus; species Sceloporus occidentalis. Next base: position 4,774,554 of record JALMGF010000071.1, on the reverse strand, counting down.
TATGCTTTTAAATGTCATGTACTCCTGAGTCATATACTCCTGAGTATACAAATTACTTTTCAGGTATCAGAACTAGAAACTTACTCATTTGATGTTCTCTTCTTGGGAATGTATAAGCAGAAACAATATTAACTATATACTAGTCAAAAATAGTGATGGATATTACAAAATAATATTAGCGTGACAAGTGCAATACCTGCTTTCAGGAAAGTCAACTGATTGGGACTCTTGACTTCAGAAATTACTTGTCTTTGGAAATGTCCCTGAACACTTCAAAAAGGTAATATAAATTAACTTGATCTTTTACTTTTAATTGACTGACTATATATGTAGCATAGTCAAGGTCATTATGGAAAAAATCAGCCAATTTGTTTTATGGAATATCCTTCAAAAACAACTTTGACACAAATGTTACAAAAATAACAAAGTCAGTGCAATAGCAAATATGTTTATAATGTCCTCTGTAGTTGTATAGCTATATTGACCAATCATAGATAAATAAGCAAACTAATGACTGATGTTTTGACTCAGAGCAGGTCTTCATCAGGGAACAATAATTCAGGCCTGCTTTATTTGGAGTAAATATTCTTTGTATCTTGATTCTTTTTGTACCTTGTTTCTTTAAAAAAAAAAATACTTTAAATTGTTGGAGCACAAAAAGTTTTTATTGTTGTTCAGGGGTTGAATCAGGACTGGTGGTTCAGTAATATGTTGATCAAAAACATATTTAAGAAACAGCATACGTAGTACTAGACTTGGGGGAAAAAAGACAACCTTTGTATTCCACAAATATTTGCCCGTTCCTGTGTTCATTTTGGGTGAATATTCGTATACGTTCTTCGTGTTAGTTTTTCTCCTTTTTCTGCCATGAGTTAATACGGGATTAATGCTGTAACAGTTAGCACTATTTATGGCGCTAGTATTTTGAAGGTCCGTAAGAGCAACTCTATTGGTCCTCTGCAGGGGGCTTTTCTGGCATCAACCAATGCCCTTCATTGGTTGATGCCAGAGGAGCTCCCTGCTGGGGACAAATAGAGTCACTCTTAGGGACCTATAACTCCTGATGCCGAAGCCATTAGTCTCCTCATGCCAAGTTACTCCGAGGTGTACCTTGTCCTGCCCTTTGCCAGGGGGACTAAAATCCCCGTTCCTCCCAGGCCAAGTTGCTCAGAGCGGTTGTCTCAGAATGCTGAGCAATCCTTTCTTGTCTGTAGAGGTAAATTAATGCACATCTTTCCTTACAGATACTGAAATTGTTAATTGTCATTTGCAAATTAATTATGCTCCTCCTTTTATTTAATGTAATAAAGTTATACTTGAGGTAAGGAAGACTTACTTCAAAGACAGGGTGGTGGATAGGTGGAACAGCCTCCTAGCAGAAGAACCTTGAGATCTACAGAACCCCTGAGATCTTTATTTTTCTTTTACTCATCTTTGCATCACTCCTACGTGGACAGTTTGAAATATATTATTAAAAGTTTAATTTTAGGGTGATCTGAGCTAGGATTTTTTTCAGTATAGGTATCTCTGGCATAACTGTGTTTTGTTCCTTTTGCTGTAGGTAACCCTTTGCACTTCATCCATGAAGCATTTCATCCGTAGCATTTGCTAATACTTAATAAGCAGCACCAGTTAAATTTATCGGGCTCTAAATGCTTAACACATGTACCCACTGCAAACCTTAACCATATTTTCTGGGAATGCTGCCAAAAATGCTAATTGTATCTTGTTTATTCCTGTATGACCCCTCATTTGGAGATTTTATTTTTATTCAAAAACAAGTTTGTACAATCCAAATGCACAAGTCTACCTTTAATAGCAATAATTTGTTAGCAATAGGTCCACAATAGAAGCCATTGGTTTTGTTTCAAGGCAGTTATTGATACAAGCAACAAAGCAGCTATTTCTTTTCACTGGTTGAAGATGAAGAAAGATGCGCATAACAGGTCATTATCTTTTTCTTGTTCGTTGTAGGATGGTTGGGGGTAAAACTTATCAGGACTGTGTAAGTTTATCTAACCACAACTGTTAACCAGTCAATATATCAGCTTAAGTTGATGTGCCTATCCCATGGGCCTATGGCTATCCTGAGTCTAAGAGATGACTAAGGACTGACTAAGTTTTGGGTCTTAACAGCAGGAAAAAAACAGGCAAACTAAAGCTAAACAGTTCTTAGCTGTCATCAGATTCAATGTTGATGAACTGAAGCTGATATTTTAGCAGTTAACAAAAAAAGATCATGACCCTATATTCTTTAGCAAGTGCATATACTTTTATACATAAAGGATAACAAAAACATCTATGGTCAAAATTATTAATTATTAAGATAAACCCAAATGAAAAATGGTGCCATGAACAACAAACCAGTGTGCATCAAGGGAAATCAAACTCTGGCAGCAGAGGTGACTGGCTCAGCTCTAGCACATTCTTATTAACTCCACTAACGCTGCAATGAGTCACATTGGCAGTTTAGCACTGAATAAGCCAAGAGTGCAATATGCTTTCTGCTTGGGTTTCTAAAATCCTGGATGCCTACTTTATTCATGCAATCTTAGACAAAATACATTTTGTTGAAGAATTTCCTTCACATTTCCTTCACATTTCAAGAGCTTTTCTTGTAAATCATTTGATAAAAGTAGAGCTAAGGGATATACAATTTACATTGCACTACTAAACAAGGGACTATAATAATAATCATTTATTCATAAACAACAAAATATCCCTCGGTAGCAGAATATGAAGCATATACAGTATAAACTAAGGGTAGAATGCATTTAAGCACTCTAAAACATAAACCATAAACTCTATACTCTAGCGTATGTGCCCTTTATTTTTCTTTTCTCTTCTACCTCCCTTTTTATCGGATTTCCTCACTCTTTCTCTTTTCTATTTATTTATATGCCCAACAAATAGGAGTGTCTTGCAAAATCAGGGCTGTCCAACTATGTATCTATCCAGGTCTACGGGCCCAGATGGTATCATACCATACCATCAAGCGGAATTGCTTACTTCTCTTTCATATACCAAAGGTAGGGACTTCCGCAAGTCAAATCTAGTTTAATGGCTGGGGTTTGTACACCAGCCATTTAAACCCACATCTCTTTGCTTTAACAGGGAAAATACTCTAGATATCAGCTATGCACTTTAAAGCTTGCAGGAGATTTTTAAGAGCGTATTGTTTTGCCGACGGTATGCCACAGCTCTGAAATTGTAGTTTTTGCTAAAGGTAAGTGGCTTTTTTATTCCCTTTAAAGTAAAGGATGCATATTAAAGTTCTTACAAAGTATTTTAATATGCATTCTTCATTGGTAAGGCTGCATGGGACACAGGCTACAAGATTAGTGTCAATATGCCGCTTTTTCATACAAAAAACTAGAAAACGTATAACTAGAAAACACATACTGTGCCATGAGTGGATCAAAAAAGTGAAATAAAGGTTGGAGGAGCTAGACCGCTGATTCAGTTCCTTGAGCCGCCTCCAAACCAAAGTCATTCACAACACAAAGAAATATAACAAAAGTCTGGATGCTCGTAAAAACAAAACATTTATTTATATAGCTCCAGAAAATAAAATATTAAAGACAATTTAAAATGAACAATAACATTGACACACATTTACACATATTGGTCCAAAGAAGAGGGCCCTGCTTTGAATCTATAACAATCTGTATCACCAAAATACCTAACAAAGGGATTTGAGCCAGCTCTCTTTCTATTGAGCCTTTCCAAGCCTTGGGGTGACCCACCTCTAATAAGCAGCATGTATAATGCTTATCATAGTTATGCTTATAATAATTATTTTAGTGATATCTGATCAGGCACTGCATCACAGTAACATTCTTATCGTGCTCCAGTCATAGCAAATCCTAAAAAATAAAAATGTTATGAACTAAAAAACCCCACCAACTTTAACTCACAAACATACTAACAGTACTGTAGATTATGCTGGTGCTTTAGAAATAAACAAAATAATATATGGGTGGAAAATTATTCATAAGTTGCTTCATCATAACATTTGAACCCTTCTTTAAAGTTTGAGTAAAGTGGTTACAGAAGAAAGCACTGTCAGTGAATTCCAAATACAGTTTTGTTTATTGTTCATAAAAATTGTGAAAGCATACTGCTCTCTGCTGGTCATTTTAGTATATTACACAGAATGTTCCTCAACACTTTTAGGGAATGTTAATCTGCAGCCCTATATTACAATAGAAGCAATCTGCAGAATAATGAAAGTTGCAAGACAAAATACAGCATACACTCTACAAGACTGTATATAAAATAATTTTATTTTTTCCACAAGGCAATAAAAACAAGCAGCGCCACAATGATAACATAAAAAGTAATGCTCTGCCACATAAGATATATATAAATGCTGCTTTGTAGAATGAAGAGTAGGAGAGCATTAAAGACTGATGTGAAGGGCTGATGTTCAACGTTACAATGAAAAGTACAATGCAATGCAGATAATGCAAAATGGTTTAACAATATACAAAGAATGATGGGTGGGAGATGGGTGTTATTGAATTACCAGACACACACTTAACAGCATTAACA